>CM069300.1:2417500-3617500 GCA_035609425.1 Epinephelus awoara
GATCCTCTTTGTTTAACCAGAAACAGCCCCAAAATTGCGATCAGCAAATCCACCAAACTCAATTCAAATAAACAGTAAAAAAGTACAAAAAGGATCTTTAACTCTTGGACAGAAAAGTCAGTTATTATGCAACCAATGCAATCTGAGCCGACTGGCTGCAAAAACTTTTGTCTCCATGAGTCAGATACAAAACGATGGGAAACAGTGTCCAGATCAAAAGATACCCTTCAGTTTAGACACATTTCACTCATTAAAATAAATACCTGAGTGCATCAAAGCTCTGCAGGACTCGTGACTGTGTTTGCAGTATGCACCATTTGTGCAGCCTGCATGTGAGCAGCGCTGCCCCAAGTGAAGGAGTTCAAGTATCTCAGGGGCTTGTTCATGACTGGGGGTAACATGGAGCGTGAGATCTGCAGGTGGATCGGTGCAGTGTCAGCAGGAATCAGGGCCGCTGAGGGGAAGAGGGAGCTCAGCTGAAGGACAAAGCTTTCGATTTAGGTTTTCCTGGCATGCCCGACTTGGTAGGAGACCTTCGGGTCAAACCATATCATGCTGGAGAGATTACATAAATCATCTGGCTCGGCTATGCCTCGGGATCCCCCAGCAGGAGCTAGAAAACGTTACGGGAAGAGGACACCTTGGACCGTACTCACAAACATTCTGAGAATCCTCTCAGAGGGCTCCTATCTTAGCTTAAAAACTTTTAGTAAGGAGTCCTAGCTTAGGAGGGATTTAGGAAAGTTATCAAAGCAACTCTGAGTGAGGAAGACACAGCAGCTTTTACCTCAGTGAGGAGGTGTGGTTGAATCGTTGCTAGGTGTGATGCATTCTTTTAAAAGATGTGATTGGCTGCCTGCAAGATGTGAGGACACCCAGCGGAGATGACATGAACTGCAGACTGTGAAAGTGTCATTGTAGAGTGATCACTGCTGATGGAAGGTTTAGACAGATCCAAGTCATCACTGATGCACTGCTGCATTTTTTTCAGTTTTTCAAGTATCTTAGTGTTGTGATCATTTTATTTCTGGCATTATGATGATATTGTGTTGGGTTCGAAAGGCGTACGTACCCCTAATTAGAGCGACCACAAATATTCTCCCTGCACAATCTAATCTATGACCTTTCATTTACTCACTGTCATTCAGTGTTTGGAGAATATTTCTCTGACCTCTTTGTGTTTCTGCCATTTTCTCCTCTGATTCAGAAACTCTTAAGCCTCTCTGGAATGCCTCAGTTCGTCTGATGTCATTGTGGCCCGACCCCAGATAATGGATTGATGGATGAACGGACAGATGGACGGACGGACAGACAGATGGACGGAAGCAATGCTCCCAAGTTAATAAAGTGAGTCTGGTCTTGAGGCATTTTTTTTTTGGTCTGAGTGTCGGGGTGTTTGGACTTGGACTCTGTAACTGTACTTGCCGACACTATCACTTTGGTCCTTGGTCTCAAAGTGAGATATACAAGAAGGTAAAGGAGCTCCCAAATATCATTGTTTTCCAATTTGCGTATATGAGGACGCGCGGTCTCAGGAGGATATCCGAGTGGTGGGTCGCACACATAACACGTTGTCAAAATGTCACTCTAGTCCCATCCTGCCAGCTGTCCCTTTACAAAGACGTCAGTTGGATGCAGTCAGTACCTCAGCTGTGGACTTAAAGGCGAGACTACTTTGTGCCCCCATTCCACAATCGTACCTTTGACACTGAACAGCGAGGCAGAATAACAACATTCCCACCTTGAACAGACAGTGTAAAAGAGGCCACTGATGGATTTTGATAAGCTCATTTTGTAGAACAGAAAAAAGGGTTTTGTAGATATATATTTCTCAAAGTAATACACCAGTATAGTGTTGGCATCTGAAACAGTGCAACCCAAACAATCCCCCAAAACATTCAGATGAAGACTCAAGGTCGATCACCAGGTGGTCCTCTGACAGCAGTGTTGGTGTTACCTGGCAGTACTCAGTGACGATGCAGAAAGCGTCTCTCTCCAGGAAGCTGTGGTAGAAGGTGAGGATGGCCGGGTGGTGCAGCTGAGACAGCAACTGGGCTTCCTGCGTTGCTCGGACCGTCTCGTCAGGTCGAAGGTCACCCAGAGGAATCTGCTTCAACACCTTCCTGGAGGAGGCAGAGGTCAGAGTTCAAACAAGAGAGAGGAGACCAGCTTTCTACTTTCACTTCCAAACAAGTTGTGGTACAAGTCTTTAAATCTTTAACTTAAAATCATGGTACCAGCTCGTACTGTAGATGGAGGGAGGTAACACGCGCCGGCCATGCACCAAAAGCCAAATGAAGTGTATTAATCTCAAAAGGATTTACACTCTGTACATCACAAGGCACCCTCTGTTCTTAGAGGGTTTAACCGGATCAGGGAAAACACTTTATATCACAGGACGGTCTCTCTGCCAGGACAGACAGGAAGTCGACGTTTGTACAGAGAACACCAAAATAACGAATCACATGGGAAGAATTCACATGACAATATTTTATTCATCATGCAGAAAGAAGTCAGCAGAGATTTCCCTGACTACAAAGTTAACTCCTAAACATATAGCTGACACGCGTCCACACTGGGGAGCAGGGACGTGGAGTTGACTTGGATCGACACAAAATGATGGCACTTTATAAGAGTCCCAAATGGTTTTGTGACTGTAAAGTCAAATGACAGATTCTGGAAAGGAATTTTAATCAAGTACTATGAAAAGGGGAATATATTCAGTCGGTGCTCCCGTAAGTGTTCCAATTAATTAAGAGTCTTTTATTGTAAGCTGTGCAGAAATGTGTAATTTATCTCAGGCAGGCATTTAATTCAAGAAAATAGTTTAAATAATAAAAGAATACTGACTGGGTTTAAATGGAAAAAACAACTGTTCCCAAACTTCACAAAATTGACTGACTTAAATTACTGCTTTGTTTTCCCTGAAATTAGCACTAAAATATATCTTGCCAGGAAAAGCTGAGTGAAATTATAAGGAAATTACAGACCAGTAAAATACAGGAGAAGTTGTAGAGCTGTTTTTATGATGACAGTAGCTGATGATAGTTGTTAACATGTCAGTCTGGACCAAAGTGGTGAACAACCAATTACCCTGCCATCCCTACAGCTGCTAAAAATAACACTTTAACCTTTTTTGTTTTGTTTTTTTTGGGTTTTTTTATAAATGGAAAATGCAAATGTAGTCCATTTGCATGGAAAGTGCACTTTTCTTTTTAATTTGAAGGATTTTTGGTTCGTTTCAGCGTATTACAATAACAAAACTACACCCTGCGTAGATCTGAAGAGATTTCTGCACACACCTCTGCAGGATTAGGCTTCACACAGTGGGTTAAACTAGGATGTGCACACGTCCACACTGAAATGAACCTGGAGTTTTCAGAGTGAAGTGGCTGTTACAAGTGTGGGTCATCCTCACATCCACACTGAAGGACAGGCTGCACAATGCTAAAAGACAAATGGTGGAGCGGTGTGGGTATCAAACCTCGGTCCTCTCCACCTTCACCTCCACAGAGGAGGTTAATCATCTGCTCCTCGCTGAGTGAGCGCTGCCTCTCTTCTTCTCTTGTTAAATTGGTGAGCAGGATCAGCAGGTGAAGTGGAGGCTCAGGTTTATTAGCACAGTGCTGCTTTCCACCTCCATCTTAACTTTCTGAACAAAGCATCAGGCAGACTGCTGAAATATGAACCACTCACTCCCTTCAAATAATCATCTGTCGTCCTCTCTGCCTCCAACATCCTGCACTCACTTTGTGTCTTTGAATAGTCTCTAGAAACTCCATTGATTTGATTTACGTTAGCTAACAGTCCAGCAGCTGTAAAACAAATACATTTTGATAAAACTGTTCAGTTTAACAGCTTAAATGTGTTTTCTCAGTTTTGCAACAATTGTTAGTTTTGGTTTAACATTAGGTTAGCCAACAGTTAGCAGCTACACCACCCTGGTTCAGATTAGCTAACAGCTCATCATAACAGCTAAAATAGAGGTTTGGGCTAACTAACAGTTCAGTTAAACAAATATGGTTCATGTTACTTATTAGCAGTTAAGTTTAGTATCTAACACACGTTAGATTAGTTGACGTTAACAATTCAGTTAAGTTGCTAATATAGGGATTTGTTAGCTTTGTTAGGTTAAAATGGTTTCTTAAGATTAACTAACAGTCATTAGCAGCTAAGTTATTGTGGTTCTAGCTGGCCAACAGTTTTGTTCAGCAGCAAACCTATTACTTTAATTTAGGCTAGCTAACACTTTAGCAGCTAAACAGCTCTGTTTGTTAATTTTAAGCAGCTAAATAACATTGGTGCAGCTCAAATGGTTCAGTTTAGCAGTCAAAACCTGTTTAACGTTAGCCAACTATCACTAGCAACAGCTAAACCACTTTGGTTGAAGTTAACATTAATTTAGGTTAGATAAACTTAGCAGCTAAGCTACATTGACATTAACAGCTAGCAGTTCAGTTTAGCAACTTGTAATCAAGTTTACAAAGCTTTGCTTTATGCCCATTTACAAACCCTTTAACTCAGGTTAGCTAACAGTTCGGTTTAGCAGCTAAACCTCTTTACCTTAGGTTAGCTAACAGTTTAGCCTAGCAACTACACCAACTCAGTTTAATTAAACAGCTCAGTTTCTTACTAAACTCAGTAACTTTAGTTCAACTTAAAATGCTTCAGTCAATCAGCTCATATTGTTCCTTTATGTTTTTATGTTTGGTGTGAAGTCTGTTTGTGTGTTTCTACATTTTGTATTTCCATGTGTAACGTTAACAATCCGTGTGGTGGTTTGCTGCTTTCATTATTCAACATATCACCTCACCTGTGCTGTCAGCAGGCCTCTGCAGGATGTCAGTGAGTCAGGTGTGTGTGAACAATCACCTGAAGGTCCTGGGAGAGACCAAGTGGCACAACAGAGGGGGGTGTTTGTTGCTCTTTCAGCAGACTGATTGTTTTCATTTGTAGCATGTTTTATGATCTATGGCGATTTATAGTTTGGGCTGTTTTGTAATGAATGATTTTGTCTTTTTTAATTAATTTCTTGTTACTTGTGCGAGTTTTAAAGGCAAAGTCGTGGTTAGACAGCCCTGTGTGTGGTGGTGGGGTCCAGGTCAGAGCCAGGTCGAGCTATAAAAGCTTACTTTTGTAAAACTGCAGTATCATTAACCAGAACCATGTTTGCTGTGTGTAGCATTATTGTTGGGATAAAACTGTAAATTTAGCAGCTAATCATCGTCTTCACACAGATTTATTTCAGGTAACATTATTAATTAATGAATCCTCTCAGTCACAGCTGCTCTTTGTGGCGCTTTCTCTCATGTTTGATGCTTTCAGGGAAACAGAGTTCAGGTTGATGCTGACAGAACATCAGTCATCAGTCACGGAGCTGCTCCAGGCCCGTCGACCTCGTTACGTCCACCTCACACACAGGTACAACTCACGCGCACACACACAGTTTCCATAAATGTTGCCTGCTGCAGCTCTGATTGACAAAGTGAGTGAAAGAAACAGAGATCAAAGAGATTTCCGCTCCAACACAATTTAGATAATCTGTGGTCCTGATAACAGCCAGCAGATAATACAGCATCAGAGGACGCTGCTCCTTTAATAAGACGAATATGGTGCTATTTTGTAGTTTTGTTTTATCTAAACAGAAAATCTCTCAAGATAAAAGCATTTAGTCAAAGCCATTCAAAGCACATCCATTCAGATCACTGCTGCCCGAGGAAGCTTTAATACAGAGAGTCTCAGAGATGTGTTAGTCTAATTAAAAAATATGGAGCATATTGGCTTTTCTGCAGCATGAATGCAACACCAGCCTATGAAATATAATATGATTTATTTGAACTAATCAAAGCTGTAAACCCTGAGACCCGTGAGAGGAAGCAGGTCGTCCATTAGTCACACGGTCGGCAGTTCAGTCTGTTGACGGCCCAGGATGTTAATGACTTTGTAAAGTGCTTTGGGTAGAAATGGGACATAAATGCACTCCGCATAAAAGTTGGAACACTAAACCAAAGTTCTGATGCAATGAATTAGTGTGCAGACATTTCACATAAATACTCAACCTCACTTCTCCTGCTTTGTTTCATTTTCTATTTACTCATCTGGCCAGAAATCTGCAGCCACAACAATCATATTCTGACTTTTTGTACTTCTCCACAAAAGAAAGTTTGGGGGTTCTTTAGGCTCTGCAACATGCTTGACACAAGTCAGGCTGTTTGTATGTATACCTACAAAAAGTAATGCACCAGAATTTGAATATAACCCACGTGATCATGAAGGCTGTGGTCACTTGACAAATGTGCTGATGGGAGTAAATAAGGAAGTAGCATAAAGAGCAAAAGTCCACATAAGGAGGCAGGTTGGGGCGGTGGATGGGTCGAACAAAGGACTTCCCCCAGGAGACCACTGTTAGTGTCACGTGTGAAACCAAAGGGAGCTTTGAGTTATTTTAAGGTATGTCGCATTCCATGCCCGGCTCCAAGCCAGCGAGCACAGGTTGAGATCGTTTCAGCCCCAAGACCTCTAATCATTCACTTCACCAGATAAAACTGTGAGACTCTGGGCACCAGCTCTCCATCTACGAGATGGTTTGATTAGTCTTTCGCACCTGTACCCAGGTCGGACAACCGATTTGCACATCAGGACCACTACAGGCCTCCACCAGAGTTTCCTCTGGCTTCGCCCTCCTCAGGCAAAGTTCACGGTCTATGCCCACTGTGCTGGTGAGATGCATCCAATATGGCCGCCACCTAAAAAACTTTTCGGCTATGACGTTTGAACCAGATGAGCTACAGACGTGAGCTTGGTGTCTATTTTGATGATCATAAGAAACACACTGGGATGCTTATTTTTATGATTGGATGCATCTGGACCCCTGATTTGCATATTTCCAAGACGGCAGTTACTGTACATAAAACACGTTTCTTTTGGCAAACTTGGTGTCTATTTCATATTTTTAAGCATTAGAAACACATTGAAATACTCAGATTTATGATTTATTTTAAAATAATGTCATCGTATGTTCATGCTTTTATGGTGCTTTTATCACAAAATGAATGATTGTCTTGATTTTGCTGTGCCGCCGCACTACTACCAAACTTTACTTCCTAAACCTAACCTACGTAACTCTAGGTTAAGTATTTAACTTTACACCAAGTACGTGACATCACAATGCCCAACTACGACTCTTTTCTTAAACCTAAGCTAACTGACAGGGGGCTGATTCGCTTATTTGTCAGATATCATTGCACAATTGCAAATTGTCCCGCCAAAAAAAAGCCTTCCTGTTGGAGTGTCTGTTCGCCTCCAAAAGGAACTACATTTCTTCTTCTCTGGTCAGTGTATAGTCTAGTTCAACCCTCCAGCAGCTTCTCTGTGTTTGCATGTTGAAACCTTCAGACTGCTTCACAGCTCAGAGTCGGAGCTGCTGACAGCTCAGCTTGTGTTTCTCTTCTCGCTTAGAAACTCAGGAACATCTCAGCTTTAATCAGAGTGTCACACTTCAAACAGGCCTTCACTTTAGTTGCATAGCAACAGAGAGTCGGCGCTCGTGGCTCCGCAAAGAGCTTCACACCGGAAAGAAGAGGAAACCCTCTCAGTGCAGATCGTAGTGGCGACTGAATGAAATAATTATAAATCCAGGCTGTAGATTTGATCTCCCAGCAGCCTCCTGGCTTCAGCAGAGAGTCAGAGCTGTTAGCGTACTCTCTGGTCGTGACACTTCCTGTTTGGACTCGTTGAACTGACAGTTTCTCTCTTGTATCTGCAGACATTTGTGACCCTCTGCTCCCTTGATGTGTCAAAACAAAAAGTGAAACATTTCAAGGCGTCAGAGGGGTTGATGGGAAAATTCTTGTTGTTGTCAAACACTGAAATGACTTAGAAATGTCATGTTTGCTGCAGGTCTGATGGTGCCAACTCAAAGTCCAAAAAAAAAGCACTGAACAGCCTCCTGAAGCACGAACTGTCTCAACAATCTGCTGATAGTTTAGAAGTGAAGAAAGGTTTATAACAGTACAGCCTGCAGCTGTTTGTCTGACTCCTGAACTTTAACCAAATACTGTTTTTAATTACAAATCTGAGGTACCTGGACTTAACTTGAAGTCCTCCTCCACACACGTTTTAAACATATGATGATCTTATAGACCATGATGCATTGCTGTAGATTAAACTACCCAACAGGATGTAAAGGAGTTAAAATGACACATTAATGCAGCAGGAATATTTAACGCCAGTTAGAAGCAAAACACTGACAGCATGAAACATTTCACTGAACTATACTTAAACATTTAGCTGATAATATATTTACTTATGTCAGGTCCTGAGTGCAGGACTTTCAGCTGTAACAGTATTTTCACAGTGAGGTATCCGTAGTGTTTAAACTGCAGTAAAGGATCTGAAAGCTTCCTCCATCCCTGAACATTCTGCTGTGTGTTCTCAGCAGACCGAGCTTTGACCTGTTCTCACCTGTTGCTCAGATGAACTTCAGTCTGCAGAGTTCGGCTCACAGAAGCTGCTGCTGCACTAAGTGAACGTCTGAGTGAAATAAATCAGATGAAACCAGGGGAGATCACAATTTGCACCTCTCTCAGCAGGCTGTCACTCTGCTTTATCACAGCAGCAGCGGGAGGCGTCACTCCTCCCTCTGACTCTCCCGTTTTAACATCACAATTAGACGCTAACGGGGGAGGCGGGGGTGATGATGGAGGGGGAGATGAAGGCGTTTGCCTCAGTGTGTCCTCCAGGCTCTGTGGGTCTCTGGGAGTCGATGGCGGCTCGGCGGGAGCCTGCATTGTGTCTTAGCAGGTGTTTAACACTGACGGAGATGGATCTGTGTTTGCCGGTGGCTCTGTACAACTTTTGTTGTTTACTGGGAGGAGATCTGCCTTGAAGCTCCGCCTGCACGCTGAGCAGAAGATTGCGAACAGGAAGTGAATAAATCAGCACCCCCACAAACACACACTTTTGACACAACATAAAGTTGGATGTGTGGGTGTCAGCGGGGGCAGGTGGGCGAGGAGACGCTGTAGTTTCCGAGCTTTGAGCGCAGCGATCGATCACGCAGCAGCAGATCACAGCAGCTCACTGACAGACTGTTTATGATGAATTCACAGGACATCAGAGCTGTAAACACTCACATCCATCTGTGAGTGGGTTTAATGTGTAAGGCAGCTCCAAGCTCATTGGTTCCTACTGTAAATCTTTAAAAACACAAACATGTAGTTTCATCAGTGATTTCCTAAAAAACATTGTAGTTTTTAATCAAACAAGCAAATAGTGACTTTACTGGGACTATTTGTATGTCAGGCTGCAGATACACACACCGTAGTGTTTAGGAAATATATGAACTGTTAGTTTGAGTCTAAACTTGACGGGTTTAATGAACAAAAGAAGTTTGTTTCCAGTCTTTTCCTGTCTGAAGTGCACTGAGCGGTTCAGAGGAGCAAAGGGCCTGGCAGGACATCAGCAGTGGGTCACTGCTGCAGATGATGCTGAATATGAAATAAATTAGTGAGATGCTGGTGTAGACCAAAGTTTTCTGAAAGCACCGGCCTCTCAATTTGCAGAACTGCAGCAAAAAGGAAAAAAATCCCCAAAGGTGCAGAAAGTACACACCACCATTTTAAAAGAGACCTCCAGCTGCACACGAGCTCAGTCTTGACTCCTGAGCACAGAATTAGGAATCATTAAACCATAAAGGGTTCATATTTGTAAAATGTTGAGAGGCCACAGTAGCTTTTGGTGGTTTTACTTCAGTTCATTTTTTCTGTCCAGACTGATTTGATTTTTATTCCCAGCACTGCTGTGCACAGACGTTTTGCAAGGCAGGTGGTCCAGTGGAGAAGAGGGCATGTCTTCCATAAGTATTATTTTTTTTGCATGCGTGTTGGTGCAAAAAAATAAAGTAAAACTTTAAAAAAAACATGTGTTCACTCAGAAAGCGCTCAGCTGCAAGAATCAGGCTGAGTCTCCTCTCCTCCTTTCTTTTTTTAATGGTCATGTGATAATTCTTATAATTATTTTATAGGTAAGTTTTGAATATTCTTAAAGAGAACACAGAACAGACACATACAGCTCCTCCTCTGCGCTCTTTACGCAGCACAGCCCCAAACTGCATGTCATTTTTGTTTAATTCATCGATCAGAGACGCAACTTGAGAGATGTAAACTTTATTTCAAGTTGAGTTTTGGTTTAAAAAGACACATCTGAAAGCAACTCACCATCTGTCTCTACTCACACTGGGCAGCTAGTGAACCTGAATTTGAGAACTGGAGGGAGACAGTGTGATTTTACACCACGCTAAAACCCAAACAATACCCATCCATATGTTAAGACATGTCGCTATGGCAAAATACTCAGAAGTGCTGCTTTCATCTATGACACCTAAAGGTATCGATGACCCCTGACCTTGCTCCACACACCTACATGCCCTAAACAGACATTTACTGAAAGTGTTGGACCAGCTGCTCTGAGCACTCAGACGTTCTCCTGCAAACTGTGCAGTTTAAATAGTTTGTGATGAATGGTGTGCCAGAAGCGACCAATCAATTTCAGGTACAAACACTGGAGGTGATTTCCAGCCGGCTCACAGCAGAGTGTGTCGAAACTTCGATACAGCAACAGACTCGCCTGACTAACAGCAAGCAACCTTCAAAAAAGTTTCCTTCTGACCCACAAACATCTTGTTAAATAAAAGATTCCTCTGGACTCCAACATGACTGTGTTCGCTGACCGAAGCAAAAACTTTAAGTAAATCAACAACCTTGTTCCCAGAGTGCTTTGCAGCAGCCTCAGCCGGCTCTCCTGTGTTCACTCGGCAGCTAAAAACAGAAAGTCCAGGTGCAAACAGGCCGACAGAGACGACATCCATCAGCTGGAAGATTCATCAGCTGGGTCACACAGCTGCTTCGACCTCAGAGGAATCACCTCACGAGACACCTTCATGTGTCGTCACACACAGGCTGATGTTTGTGTGTGTTTGTTTTCAGGACAAAGTGTTTTATAATCATGAACAAAGTTACACGACAAAACAAAACACAAGACCTCATCCATCATGTGAATAAACAAATCCTCCTGTTGTTTCACTGACCCGATTAAAACAAAAGGTTTGCTCTCCGTTTTAAACCGAGTCTGTTTTAAACTTTTGTGATGAGAGTCTGAGTCACGCTGATCCTCATTAATTAACCTTCAACAGCAAAATAAGTTTAAACTCTGTCAGTGATGCTGAGAGAAGAAAAAACTGCCTTCCTCCTCCTCACTGTCACAACATTTTAACTCAGCGCTCTTTTTCTGTGTCTGAAAATGTTGTAAATGACAAAAAGCCGACACTTTAACAGACGGACGAGGAAGCGACGTGTGAAAAAGGTTTAACCAGCAGAAGAAGAAGAAGAAGCGTCCGATCAGCTCATGATGGAGATCGTCAGCTGTTTGTCCTTCATTCAGAAGAGAATAACCATCAGCATGAGCTCATCCTGTCGTCTCAAAGTTCCCATTTAGTCCAGTACAACCAGTGCTTCTCCTGGAGTGATGCTTCATCTGTGGTAGTTTGACTAAACACAGCTTTATCAGGGATATCCATCACGTGTGAGCACAATATGAAGCTCTCAAAAGTAGATTTAGACTTTAATTACTTTATGAACTGCTGGGTAGTTTGTGGATTTCTCCACAGGGATCAGTAAAGTCTCATCTTAAAGCTGGGTAGGTAGCTTCATTTTAGCCTTATTGGGGAAATATCCCATAATAACCTTTAAACATATTGTAAGAGAAAACTCTTGGCGCTGTTTTCAGGCTTTAGAAAATCTAGCCCCTGAAAGGAGACTCTGGCCAATCACAGGTCATTTCAGAGAGAGGGCGTTCCTATTGGCTTCAGTGAATCCTGCTGCCAATGAACCCAGAAAAGGAAGAGTACCTCATCTAAAAGACAGTCTGACAATAAACAAAATAAAACGTGTCAAGATACGAGTTTTAGAGATGAAGAGAAAATGTGTAACGAGAGCTAAAGGCTAACAACTGTGGCTTTAAGTTGATGGTAATGTAGCAAATGCACAGAGCTGTAAAGTTGTCCACCATGGTAGCAGTTAGCTGCTAGCTAACCGTAGCTAACTTGTGTGTCCATTGTTTGGTCTGTGACGTAATAGGTCAACAGGAAAAATGTCCAATACTAACAAGCTGAAAGGGGGCATATCTCCACCTATCGTAGAGGAGTCGCACATACTTGGCTCAATAAATGGATTCCCCTCCCGTGCTTGTGTACTGGGACAAGGACAGTAGGCCAGTTAGATGTCCTCGTCCAGCTGGGACTGTAGAAACACTTCACTGTGACTGAAAGACTCCTCCGCCTCACTGCTGCTACAGTCAACCCCAGTCAGCAGCTGCAGCAACCTGTCCGCCAGATCAGCAAACGTTCTGTTGCTGCTGTTACACAGGTTAGACTCGATGCTGCCGCTGGGCGCCAGCTCACTGTAACACCCAGCCCTGGAGAGTTTGCTGCCCGCTCTCCTGCCTGGGAATTCTTGTCTCATCTGTGTTCTCATAAACAGAGAGAGATCTGTACAATGAAATAGCATTAAATAAATCAAGTATAGGAAACACTGCCTTACTGACTGAAGCGCGTGCACATGCCCGTGGTCATTTGGTGGGAGGGGCTTAGGACAGAGAGGAGAGAAGGTGTGTATTCAGATTTTAAGTTGTTTTTTTTTCTGTCTTCCTCAACTTTAACAAAATGCATCATATTTGGTGATTATATTTTGTATTCATAATCTGAATCTGAAGGGTAATTACAGTTATTTAATAAATGTAAAGCAGTAAAAAGTACAGCATGACATTTCCCTCTGAGATTCAGTGTAGAATTATACAGAAGCAGAAAATGGAAACTCAAATAAAGTACAGGAACCTCAAAACTGTGCTTTGAGCAGTGATGAAGCAGCTGACCTGATCTCCATCAACAAACACGTTGCTCCAGCTGTTCTTCATAATAAAACATCCTCTCGTGGTGTTTAACGAGAGGATGATGAGTGTTTTCAATGAGGAAAGCTCTTCCTCTTTCATTGAGATGTGATAAAAGTGAGCACACGCTGCTCCTCTGTCGCCATGGATACCGCATCTTGACGGACAGCCGGGGTCAGGAAGCTTCTAAATACAGGTCCAGAGCTCTTTTGGTTTTTTTTCCTCCTTTAAACCTTTCTTTTTGTTTTCATGATGAGTTTCTGAACTGTTCAGGTGAAAGATCTTTCCTTCACACCTCAGGTGAACCTTTCACACGGACAAAAACACACAGATTTATGAGTAAACGCCGACACACTGATCGGGGCATCGTGCCTAAATCTGGCAGAGGAGGAGAGACGCAGGGAGGAAGAGGAGGAGGAAGAGGAGGAGGGTGAGACCTGTCAGATGGTGAAAGGGCAGAGATGACGACTCTGAACACCGACTCACCATCTGCTTTCCGACAGCACAAAAACTCTTTCCGTACAGCGTCCTACAGACACACAGACAGACAGGACACTCTCCTGCCTCGGTGCCCTTGAGCAACACGCTGCAGCTCCTCTTGCTCAGTTAAAGTTCATCTCTTCATCCTCGTTCATGTGAAACTCACTGAAGGGCAACATGAAGGTGATGATGTCAGTGTCGGAGGAACTACGTGTAACATTATGTAATGAAAAGAGTAAATGTAATCTATTACAGTTTTTGGGAACAAATATGTAGTAAAAATAACGTTTATGATGAAAATGACAAAGGTGTGACATCACATTAAATTATTTTCAGTAAAAAGTTCAGAGTGATGTCAGTTAAATCAGATTTGGCCGTTTAATATGAATATTCAACTTTTGTTGTTTTTTAAAGTATGATCAGGCTCAGCAGGACGTTCAGTGACAGAACAATCTGACAACGAGAGTCTGTGATGCTGTGACAGGAAGCAGTGATCCACAGGTGAGGGGCGTAGCTTGATGAGGTGGAGCGGCAGGGGTGAGAGATGTGTGGACAGCTGATAGGCAGGCATGCAGGAGAGGTGGGGTGAGTGGAAATGTACTGGGTTAAAGCGACACTTACCTTTCTGGAAATTTGACGCTTTTCTTTGTTTAGGTTAAAATGCTATTAATAAGCTGATGGCGCACTGAAATGTGAGTGAATTCCACCAGAGATACAAACTCATAATTTTGCCATTCTCATATCGTTTTCAACTCCAGTTGAGTTTTAAAACTCCGGGGTTGCGTTTGACTGTCTTGGTTGTAGCGTTACACTCGCTCTCCTCTTCCGTGTGTCTAACGTTACCATGCCAACGCCTACGTGTATCATAGACGTGATGAGGACGTAATGGAGGAGGGGGAGTAGGCCTTTGGAGGGAGGTGGAGTTGTGGATGTTTAAATTTTTTCTAAGTGCTGTGTGAAATGCAGGAAAGGTAGACTCACCAATCAGCAACCTTTCTCCAGAGTTACAACACATTTAAAAAGTTATAACACCAGTGACCCAGAAGTGATACAGATACCAACAGAGTACTTCACGCGATACCCATAATGCTTCAGATCTGGGGACACATCTACAGGTTAGTTAACGTGACCACAGTTAGTCATATATCACTACGTTTTTGGGGGTATCAAAAGTAATGCTGCAGGTTTACAAGAGGAAGTCTTCACCTCCTCCATGTTCATCACGTCCCAGAATTCTCAGCTCAGAGAGCGAGTGGACACATGAGGGAGGGACACAGACAGACAGACAGACAGACAGACAGATGGAGCCATAGGGTGCAGTCTGTCTGTGTCCAACTGAAGCTTCTGTAAATCCTGTCGACTCACCCAGAGTCAGACAGCCGAAACACTCTGAGATTGTGTGTGTGTGTGTGTGTGTGTGTGTGTGTGTGTGTGTGTGTGTGTGTGTGTGTGTGTGTGTGTGAGCGACAGAGCGTGACAGACAGACAGTGTGTATGTCAGTGTGTAGTCTTCAGCCACCTGATGCTGCTGACACATTTTCATGCAGAGAAACAAACACACAAAAACAAAAACTCTGACTATCGAGCTGTGACTCTGTGATGTGAGCGTCCGACCTGGACAGGTGGAATTAGGAACAATCCCCTCCCCACATGGGAGCCAATCACTGACCACCGTCCACTGCATCAGGAAGTCCATAGCATTAAATGTGTAAGTGAAGAAGAAGCCGGTAACAACATGGAGAAATCTACATCCAGAGCCGTGACTTCTGATTGGTTGTTTGACATCACACAGCTCAGCGTTCATCAAATCTCTAACTGTACTCAGAACACACAGGAAGCCCAGGTGCTCATGGGAAAAAACTACGTCACCACTGGTGAACACTGAACACGATGATTTGCTGCTTTGTGTCTGATGTTTCTGGATGAATATTCCTGCTGCATTAATGTGTCATTTATCTCCTTTATATCCTGTTGGGTAGTTTAATCTACAGCAATGCATCATGGTCTATAAGATCATCTGGCTGTCCTGTGAGAACCACGTATCTCTAGAAAGTTTTCGTGACGACGACTGTTCAGCTGATCCAGGAAGGTTTTAGGAAAGAGTTTATTTAGCCTCATACAGATGTGATCAGTTCAGTCGTCATTATCATGACCCTCTCTCACTGTGCGACCGTGTGGTTTTCTACAGAGACTCCGCCCTCTGCCTCAATTTTTCTTATTGCCTTCTATTTTCTGTGTTCAGAGCAATTGTGGGGAGTACCACCAGCTGGTCCAGGAGCTTCTCCTCCATCATGGACGTTTACAGGCAGATTTTAGGATGACTCAGGGGCAGTTTGACAACCTGCTGTCTGTCATCAGGCCGTATAGCTCTGGGTATCCAGCAGCCACTACCACCAGTTTCTCCTCCATTGTTTACCAGCTGTAAACTTGTTGTCGTGACCACCACAGAAGGCCCGCCTCTCAAATCATCCCATTGGACAATGAAGAAAAAACGGAGATGATGTGGGGCGCTTTTCTGCCCTGAGTTGTTTTTCAGTTTTTTTGTATTGTAATCGTAAAGTTTTTTCAACTTGAGGAGTTCAGAGCACTCTGGAAAAAACGCAAAAACAGCGAGCAAAAAGCTTCACTTCACTAAAAACTGTTGCCAAAAGCCGCCTCCAGCTGCTGAAACACTTTCTTTAAAGTGCAACTTGCAGGTTAAATGTTTTTAAAAAATATATACATAACCTTGTCTGAAGATGACCATGAGAAGTTTATTCAGAATTTATTATGGTTTACACGACATAAGGCACAAATTCAGAGGAAAAAGTGGCTCTTTTTAGCTCCGCTTCTAAAAACTTTTTTTTTCAACATCGCCTGATACTACGTCACGAGAGACACTCTGCGTCCTTGACCCTGCCTCTGTCCACTGCACAGTAGTAGGTGATAGTGAGTCTGAGCGGCAGTAAACTTGTGAGTTAGTATTTTTTTCGGTTGTTAACAGTGCGTTTCACCATTTGTGATTATGCCAAATTATTGTGTTTGTGCAGGCTGCACAAACTCGAGTCTGTCAGGACATCAAGTCCGCTGTTTCCCAGACAGAAAAAGGACTGGAGTTAGTTTTCGTGCCTGGGTGCGTTTTGTGCCGGTGAAGAGGTGCGATTTGACCAAAAACGTGGTCGTGTGCAGCGCTCATTTTGGACAGCAGGATTATGTTCCTGGCGGAGCCCGCCCGCCCTCGGGGGTACATGCGGGACCCGAGGGGAGACCTGAGCCTTGGGGGTATGTGCCGTCCTATGCATATGAATGTGCAGTTTCAACCTCTTCAGTCTCAAAACTAGCACTGGGATCCATCCACTCCCTTACGCTACGTCACTTCCAGTTAGTGGGTTTTTAGATGCAGAAGCAAAATTTTCTCAAAAAACGTCCCCAAAAGTCACTGCAGTGTGTTTATGTTTTTGGTTTTAATCGAGTTTCTACATCATTTTCCTGCACATTTATTCACCATGGTCTCCAACCTGCAAGGTGGGCTTCAAGTGAATGAAACACTGTCATCTGAGTAACGGAAGCCTTCAGACAAATGTAGAGCAGTACAAAGTACAGTATTTCCCTCTGAGATACAGAGTAGAAGTGTAAAGTAGAATAAAATAGAAATATTTTATCAAAGTACAAATATCCCTCTGTATATCTCAGCCCTGCGGTCAGCGTCACAGAGGCTGAATGTTTCACAGCTGCAGGTTTCTCAGTCTGTTAAAAACGTGGTTTTTAATTGACGTGGTGAAACCCTGAAGACATCGGTCCCTGAACTCAGATCAGCTGGACGAGGATTGGTCAGTATACCTGTGTGTGTGTGTGTGTGTGTGTGTGTGTGTGTGTGTGTGTGTGTGAGAGAGAGAGAGAGTGAGTGACTTCACAGGTCGATGCTGCCATCTAGTGACTCTCTGCAGAACCATCCTCACTCCCATTATGTCATCATGACAACTTTTTATGAACACTCCCAGTATTTGAAAATAAAGAAACTTATTGGAAACCAGTCAAATGACTGGTTGGATGTAAAAGTGACAGCCCCACACTTCCTAAACCTTTTTACCACACATTATTAGACACAGCAGGATGAACACATCTCCGCCCAGCTTCATCTTTAAGGTGCTGCAAACATCAACACGTCCATGGAAGCGTGTGGAAACCTTTCTACCAGTTTACAACACGTTATTAGACAATCACTGGCTTCAGCTGACAGATGCTGATGATACATGAAGTCCAGGAACAAACAGCAGCTAAAGCAGAAATAAATAACACTAACAACAGGCACATAATACAGACATGTGGTCCTTTAGGGTTTTTTACTATAGCAAAACAGTTCCTGAAACTAGGCCACTCTGTCCAGACTCCACGCACAACAACCCAAAACATAAACACAAAAAACATCTGACATCTCTTGCAACAGTCAGCACTATATACTATATAACTATATAACTCCTGTAAAATG
The DNA here is from genome assembly GCA_035609425.1 of Epinephelus awoara. Taxonomy (NCBI): domain Eukaryota; kingdom Metazoa; phylum Chordata; class Actinopteri; order Perciformes; family Serranidae; genus Epinephelus; species Epinephelus awoara. The sequence goes on from CM069300.1 coordinate 2,435,390, forward strand.
ATGCTTTTACTTCCGAACTCTACAAACAAACACCAAACAAACAGATCTTTCCACCAGCAGCTGCACTAACGATACATCCTGAGTGTAAAAACACTATGACCGTATGTCTGGCATTTTTATTCATAGCATGCTGTGAATATGAACACAAATCTGTGTCTTCTCAACACTGAACTGAAGAGAACAAAATCCAGTCTGTGATGTGCATGTGGCCACAGCACCTCTGCCTCTGCCTCTGCTCCTCTCACTCCAACACCTCCTCCTCTAACTCTTTCTCCGAAATGTCCTCCAGTGTTGTGACACCAGGGAGCAGACCTGCCTCCCGTCCTGTCAGGGAGCTTCATCTACAGACTGCTGTAGTTGTCAACATAACTGTGGAGGAAGTGAAACCTGTGATTAGATTCACTTCTACAGTGATTCATGAAGTCAAATAAACTGGTGCCCATTATTCTCTGAACCTCCTACAACTGAGAACCACTGCTTTAACGTGTGTATACTAAGAAGTGACTCTGATATACTTTCACCTGTATTATTACCTGTCCGTCACACTCGCCTTAAAACACTGTTCTTACACGTTTAGTTTGTCTTTTCACATTTGTAAATTCACTATGTTTATAAACAGAGGAGCTCATTGGTCAAAATGCTGGTGTGCAGGATTCTTTGGTCATAAGACTCTGACGTGCAAGAACTTTGTTGAAATGTTTATAATATAGAGTTTAAAATGACAAAGTAAGAGGCAGATTCAGTTCTCTCTCACATACAAACAGACCTGCAGCATCATGAGCGCTGCCTGATCAGATCCATGACGACGGATCAGAAACGGCCCCTGGAAACTAAAATAAAAAGTGAATGTACTCACAGCTCCTCTCCGTCTGTAGCTTTGGTGTCCTGAACCAGATAAACTGAACCAAAACTCCCCCGGCCCAGACTCTGCAGGACGTTGTATCGCTTAGCAACCAGACCAGTGCTGACAGGGGGCGGGGCCTGGCCTGACTCCACCTCCTGAAACCTGGGCATCATGTCTGCTCACCTGTGGACCGAGGACAGGTGAGCTCAGATGATGGAGCTTTTTGTGACTCATCACAGTAGGAAAACTCAGGGGAAACATTGACAAAGGCTCCGTGAGCGTGCACCACACCGGGACCTGAACTAAATGGAACACAGCCATCATCATCACCAACACAACTCTGAGTATACACTGAAGAAACATTTAAATGCAACACTTTAGTTTTGCTCCCATTTTTCCTGCAACAAGTGACATCTGTGACATCTCGTGATATTTCAGAACGAGACTTCTGCTGAACGCGGCAACAACAAACAGGTCAGGTTGAAAAATGCCGGAGCTGTCCTTTAAGTTAATGATCTAAAACTTTTTTCTAAACTCAACAGATTTACGTCTCAAATTTTGGTCACAAGTTTGTTATAATCCGTGTCAGTGAGCTCTGCTCCTTCCCCAAGATAATCCCTCCACCTGACAGGTGTGTCTGATTAAGCAGCAGCATCACTACAGTCGACATGTCACGGTTGAGACTCACCTGATGGCAAAATGATTTAATGAATTTATTAAATATTATAAAGCTGACCAGGACGAGCAGCATTTCTGCCTTTCTGGAAACCAGGAAGTGAGACAGGAGTCGTGGTCATACAGCTAACTCCTTTTATACCTGATTAAATTATGTTTTAGTAGAAATCTGAAAATACTTTAAAACAAACGTGATTATCACAGAACATTTTCACATAATCATTTATATTATTATAATTATAATTTCATGATAATAATAATAATAATAATAGGTTTTTTGGTAGGTTATGACTTGTCTCAGTTCTCAGGAAGATAGAAATGTAAACTAAAGATACAGTGTGAGTCACTGTGTGGATTAAAGTAGACAGTTAAAGGTTATTCCACATCTTCACTGACTAAAGTTCATGTTGACTGAAACTACAAACAAACTAATTTATCTGATTCTGTCCGATAATGGAACTGAAGAGTTTCAGGTTCTGATTCTAATGAGCTCAGGGTGAAGAGGCCAGTAACCAATCAGCTGTTTGTTTCTGTTAATCAGCTGATTAAACCAGCAGAGGCACAAAAAGTGTCTGAGTCAGATAAAGGACATAAGTAGAGAATTTCCCCGCTTCGTCTCGCGATAATGAGACTTTAAACTGAGCTGCTTTATGTTAAATAAACAGGTGAGATCAGAGGTTTGTTTACCTGCAGCAGACACGACGGACCGCTTCCGTGTTTGAGCCCGTTTCCATGGAGACGGAAGAGAACACACACACACACACACACACACACACACACACACACACACACACACAGTACAGTTGTTAGCAGTTTTGCACTGTGAAGCGTTCAAGCTCTGTTCAGTAAAAACGAGTACTGCGTGAAGGTGAATTATAACGGTCTCATGATGTGTTCAGTGTAATCTTGTAAAATGTATCTTTTCGTGAGAAACTTTACTTTGAAGGAGAAATGTGTTGTTTTCACACACAGCACTATGAAACAGATATTATGATGAACTATGACGGATCACATGTAGTAAAACGACTTTACTTATTTTTTAAAAGATGATTTTCATGTGACAGGTTGTTTCATAAATGTGTATTATATTAAATTTGTGCTCATTCAAAGGTGTGAAGTGTGATGAAGGACAGTGTAACTGTACAGCTGCTCATTAATTTTATGGTGTAGATTTCTGTGTTTATTATTTTAAATTTGAATTTCAAAATCAGTGCATCCATAGTTTAAATAGTTACTTTGTACATTTTTATTATTATTATTATCTCATATATTATTGTTGTTTTTTCTTGTGAACAAGTTCATTTGTAATGATCTTTTATTAATCATTGATTTATATGATTATAATAACCCATGACCAACATGTTACTGAAAGCTAATTAGCACATGGGGCATCAGGGGAAGACTCACATAGGGCACCACATGTTAAGGCCGCACTGCACACACACAAATAAAGGTGTGTGTCCTACATTTTCCTGGAGAAGTTAAACCTGTTTAATAATAAATTTGGATATTCATCACCTCTGGAAAAACATTAACACTTAATCATTTTATCAGCCTATTGATAACTTAATAAATGTCCATCACAATTTCCTAAAGCCAGAGATGATGTTCTCAGCTCCTTTAAAAAACCAAGTCCAAAACTATCAATTTTTTAATCGCTTTTTAGATGAAAAATAAATTAAATAAATCAATAAAATAGTTTCCTTTGTTTCTAAAAATATTTAAAAAATATTTTTCTGATCATTCCAGCTGTAATTAAGTCACTTTTACTTTTAAACATTTAATGTAAAACTTATTTCAGTATCCTTGACCTCAGTATGTGGAAAAATTTTACCTTCAAAAATGTGAATTTAATAACGAAGCTATGTTGTTTTTTTTAAGGACTGTGATTGTGTTGCTGTTCAAAACATTAATATTTGTAACTGTGGGTCAGTATCACCTCTTTATTCACTTTCCTGCTTCCTTAAAGAAAGACTTTTTTATTTTTACTCATTTATCTGCTGCTTTTTATTTGTTTCCGTCTCTGTTGTTTTAGTTTCAACATTGCTGCTGTCACTGAGGTTTCCTCCAGCAGGTGGCGACGTTTCCTCACTCCAGATTCTTCAGACAGGCCTGCAGAGCTGCAGACAGATTCACACAGCAGAGACACAGACAGAAACAACAGGGCTTTGATTCAGGGGAAAGTCTGTGTTAGTTAAATCTGAGAGGACAGAAACTCTGAGTTATTGTTTCAGGGTTAAATTTAATGAGATTTAATGAAATTTGATTTAAATGTCTGGTACAGGACATAAATCCTCTCCATCAGACTCCACGCACAAAACAAAATCATACAGTACAGTACCAAAATACACTTAGTTAAATCACATTAGTTCATAATCACAAATCAGCTCTATAATCAGACAGAACAGCCAGAATCTATCCAGCCTGTGTTTATAAGAGTCAACTGAAGGAGCCCGCACATCCTCTGGGAGCTCATTCAATGCCTTTACAGCACCAAGTGTGAAAAAGTTTCTTCTCTTTTCAGGAGTTCCCTCTTAACTCGTACCGACTATACCAAAAGTTTACAGCAGGCTCAACCGTGGTATCACATATTCCATGAACAAGCTTATAAACGTCGATCATGTCTCCTCTGTGTCTCCTGTATACTAAAGTTCATATGACAACTCTTTGAGACCTGGGACTAATTTTGTAGCTCTCCTCTGAACCTTCTCAATCTTTTCTATGTATTTTAATTTATAAGGACACCAGAATTCAAGATGTGATCTCACCAGGGATTTGTATAATGGCAAAAATATTTCCCTCCATAAATTTTGAAAGGTCCTTCTTATGATCGCCAGCATGGAGTTTGCCTTTTTAACTTTTTCTGAAATGAGTGTGTGGAATTCAAGTGAACTATCGACCACTGCACCTGTATCCTTTTCCTCATCGACATGCTGGACCACCAGTTCTCTAATAGTATAATTAATTTTACTGTCATTACATTTCCCAGTGTGTAAATGTTTACACTTTTCTGAATTTCATTTCAATAACCATTCATTACACCAGTTACTCATGCTATGGAGATCTTCTTGAAGATGGGCTGTGACGGTGTCCTTAGTAATTATTCTAAACATTTTAGTATCATCTGCAAAAAGTTACACATCAGATTGTAACATATCTGGTAAATCATTTATATAAACAACAAACAATACAGGCCCCAACACAGATCCCTGTGGAACTCCAGAGGTCACTGGTTTCCAGACAGAAGAGGCACCATTTACCACCACCTGTTGTTTCCTATTACTTTAAAAGCCCTGTATCCAGTCTGTAACTCTGTCATCTATACGATAGGACTTTAGTTTTGACACAAGTCTTTCATGGGGAACTGTATCAAAAGCTTTTTGGAACAACTGTCCTCTATCCAAAGCTGCAGACCACTTGTCAAACTCAATCATTTTAAGTTCTGATCTCAATTTTAAAGCTCATTTTAGTTCATTAACTCAAACTGTATTTCATCATTCACACAAAGTATAGCTAAGGTACGACGTCGACTGAACCAGCGAGACGCTGAGAAGCTTGTTGATGCTTTTGTTTCCAGTCGTCCTAACTACTGTAACACCCCGCACCCCGGCCTACCTAAAACTGCCACTGCAGAACTACAGACCGTTCAGAGTGCTGCTGCTGACGGGGTTTTAACACAAACTAAAAACAGAGACCATTTAACTCCTGTTTTACGTAACCATCACTGGCTTACAGTATCTTTTACTATTGATTTTAAAATCCCTCTACTGGTTTTTAAGGCTCTTTCTGTCCCTCCATGAACCCTGAGATCCTCCACAGCTGCACTTTAACTGTTCCTGATGTCACTACACAAACCTCTGGGAGGATTCTTTTAGCTGATTCGCCCCAAAAATATGAAGCACGCTGCCTTTATGTCAGACCTGCTGCTCAGTGGACAGTTTAAAATGACAACTCTAAACAAATCTCTTTAATAAAGCCCATAACGAGCAGTTATTTGTTTTAATATTCCTAATATCTGTTTTTTTGTATTGATTAAATTATTCACTCTTCTCATGTCTCCTTGAATAAGTGTTGTTAAACTGGATGGTTTTATTTCTTTGCTGTTTGTCTTTGCTGCTGAATTGTGAAACACTTTGTGCTGCATTCTGTGCACGAAAGGAGCTGTATAAATAAAGTTCATCCATTCATTCATTTGTTAAACCTGCTCTCTGACACAGACCCCAGGTCAGCTGAGGTGATCCAGATAATGACTCTGATTAATTCCAGCTGTCTCTACAGTGGTAAAACCTCATTACTCCGGATACAAAGGAGGTCAGTGATTTTAAGTTTTAGCAGTAATTTTAGATCCTCAGTTAAAGTTTGATAGATGTGAGGAAGATCTAAAAAAACAGTGACGACGAACTTTAATTGTTTTTAATTAATAAAACACTATATACCCACACAGGCAGCCCAGTTACTCATACACACTCTGTTTCTCTCAGTTCTTATATTCTATGACAGTTTGTGCTAAAGCATCACCGTCTACACTCAGACACCTTCCATCTTCATAGAATCAGGCGCTGACAGTGACGGACAAAAAGCCCGTCTGGTGGCTTCACTGTCACATTTCAGAGCGATACAACGTCTCAGCTCTGACAGCTTCATTAACTTTTGTTTCCTGAAATCAGTTTTCAGATGTGCCAACAGTCTGGCTGCAGAGCCTCTTCACAGATTTATCCAAAGACGAGACACTAACAGAGTAACGAGGAGCAGCATGAAGGCAGCTGTAAAACATCAGTGTTTGTGGTTTTATGATGTTTAAACTGCACATTCTTTAATTACACTGTAGGTCTACATGTAAAAACCCACCTAGGGACAAGAGTTGAAAATCAGCACCATGTTAGCGGCTCACCCTTATTCCTCTTTCAGGACAGTGGCCTTGTGGGTAACCTGTGAGGGTGTGACGTGTTCTTCAGTGTGCACATGGAGGGAAGCAGCTCTCAGGGATGCACTCAGCAAAGAGTGATGACAGTCAGCAGATTGACATCTCTCAACAAATCTCTTTAATAAAGCCCATAACAAACAGTTATTTGTTTTAATATTCCTAATATCTGTTTTTTTTGTATTGATTAAATTATTCATTCTTCTCATGTCTCCTTGAATGAGTGTTTATTTATATAAACAACAAACAATACAGGCCCCAACACAGATCCCTGTGGAACTCCAGAGGTCATCGGTTTCCAGACAGAAGAGGCACCATTTACCACCACCTGTTGTTTCCTATTACTTTAAAAGCCCTGTATCCAGTCTGTAACTCTGTCATCTATACGATAGGATTTTAGTTTTGACACAAGTCTTTTATGGGGAACTGTATCAAAAGCTTTTTTAAAGTCCATACATGCAATCAACAGACTGTCCTCTATCCAGCAGATTGAAGTGTCGAGACGAGCTCAGGGCTGTTCGACCTCATGAGACGGCCGTGTTTATTGTTTTGTTGTGAAGACTGCAGTAAAGCCACTGTTGTAAACGGCACCCAAACGCCTCACCATCCTTTTCTTCTGCAGAGCGGTGTGGACCGCTAGAAGCTAGTTACAAGCTAATAATGAGCCAAGCTAAAATAATGTTTATCAGCCGGTGTGTTCCCAACTACAGTTCAGATTTTTTTAGATGGGATTTCTTTCGAAGTGGCTAAAATAGTTTGGCTGCTGTCCCCATCCACAGCCGGACACTGCTGACTAATATCCACAGACATGACAGTTAACAATGAACATTTCAGTTCATCATAACTTCAAAAATGTTCATTTTTACTGTTAAGTAATAATTCCAATTTCAGAAATGAAAACTTGAAGTTGCATCACTTAGAGCTCTGTGTCCATTATAAAGCAGAAGTGTCACAGATTACAAAACAACATTTATCAGACTCAGAGGGTAACAGACTGTCAGAAGAGGAATGTAGTTTATGGGGGAGGTGAGTTCTCAGTTGTTGTTGGAGTGATGTGGGTTGGTTCTGGCGCTCTGCTCTCAGGAGCGAGGTCCTGTATCTGTGGACATGCTCAGGTTCCTCCTTCACATTCACATCATATCAGCATGATAATAAAACATGGTGTTGATGTTTGTGAACATGGAGCAGCGGACCATCAGCAGCAGCTGCTGAGTTCAAGAAATGAAGCGGCCTCCATGGGGAGGAGAGGCAGCCGTGACTCATACTTCCCATCATGCCCTCCAAACAAACACACTCCTTCTCTCAGCAGTGTGTAAGCTGCTGTGCTCAGAGTGAAGGAGTGCATTTATTTTTAACAAAGTCTCACCTGCAGCTTATGACTGTTTAATACTTGATTCAGTGAAACGTGTTCGTCATCTCTCTCTCTATAAAACATCTAAATGAACAAATATAAACCTGGAGTTTAGTGTTTCTTCAAACTGCTTATTTTTGCCCAAAGTTCACAGTGATATGAAACAGTAACTGCTCATAGTGCAAAAGAGCAACAAAATGTTTTCAAATATGAGTTTTTACTACGTGAATAATTTAATGGCATCAATTAACATCATTTACTGATAATTCAGGCCAGTACACAGATATTTTTGAAAACACATCTTCTGAGGTGCAGATTTTTATGAACTCCAGTGACTGTGTCTCAGTGTGTGTAAAACACAGCGTTTTGGAAACGATGACGTCATTTCCTCAATTACACAAACACTCCGTTGTTACTGTGTGTAACAGCCTGAAACAACAACGTTAGACCACCAGTTTGTGTGTGTTTACCTCGTCATGCATCTAAATACAAGACACATTTCGTTTTTGCAGCAACGTGGGCCACGTACAAGCAAGATATTGAATAAATAAGTGTCAAATATTTATAAATAAATAAATTAGTAAATGAACAGCTACTTTTGTTTTACTATTGTTTGGTTTTTGAAAGTAAGCTTACACATGTTCAGATTCTTCTTTTGTGGTATTTTATTTGTCGTTGACGTAGCCTTTATCACCTTTAACAGACCCGGCAAGATTTGTATTTTGCATTCCAGAGTAGGCAGAGATATTTTGTTAATCGAAGGTCGTATGGCCATCCTCTGCCCATGTCTTGCATTTGTCTCTGCGACTGCCTGAGTCATAAAATGAAACCTTGCAGCCCAAAATATTGGCCCTTGTCTGCTGAGGCTTTGTCGTCATCAGACAATAAGCGATGGGTTCTGAGATTCTTACTAAAAACCATTCATCAATTTTAGATGCAAGACATCAAATAAATTAAATGGCCCTGTTTTTTGTAAAATTTTGTAAATTTGATTTTTCTTTTTTCTGTTTTTTAAGTGTTTTTGTTTTGTTTTGTTTCGCTTTTTAAGAGAAAATAATTACTGAACTATTGGCAACATACTGTTGGCTATAAATTTAATTGTGCAATAGTCTAAATGTGTGGGTACTTGACTTTATGAAAAGTGACAGCCCTGACATGCAGTGTATTGCACAAGCTTTTGCTAAAATTGATACAAATTTGTTTGTTTTTTTCTCCCCCTTTTTTTAAGTGGTTTCGTTTTTTGTTTTTGTTTTTTGTCAGTATGCTGTTGGGGATAAATTTAAGTTAATTTTGTAAAAGTCTAAATATGTCCGTACTTGACTTTTTGAAAGTGAGTGTATTGCACACATTTCTACAATTTTGGATTTATCTTCATTCTGCTGTTTTTGTTTTGTTTTGTTTTAAGAGAAAATAAGCACAGAACTTACTGTCATTATGCTGTTGGGGATCAATTTAATTAATTAAGCCTAAATGTGTCTGTATTTGACTTTTTGAGGAGTGACAGCCCTGACATGCAGTGAATTAAACACAGCTTTTGTAAAACTGATACACATTCAGATTTTTCTCCAAATTAAATCAACCATTCGTGACAAAATGGCTCGTCTAACAGCCCTAACATACAGTGTATTACACACTCTTGTTGGTGGAGTCTACATTTCTCCATATGTTTACAGCAGCTCTCAGAACAGTTACCATTAGCAGGCACGGAAATGACTCTCTTGGCTCTGCACATCAACGCTGACTGTAAACACACGAGGAGAGTTGGTGTTTGTTTCCATCAGCTGCTGGGTGTCTGTTCACGCTGACATAATGTATGTTCTCATGACCCAGAATGAAAATAACACACAATGCTTCTGTGTGAGTTCATTAACTGGGACACTAAAAGAAAAGCACATCTAAGCCTGTCGAGTACTGGACATTTGGACCTGTTTTTAATATCAAGTCTTGAATGGTGGCTGTATAAAGTTAGGAATTTGAGGCTAAAGATGAACTGTTGAACAAATCCCAATATCGTTAGCTTGAACAAAACTAGTAGATACAGGTTATAAACTCATGTCATCTTCCTTTGCTAAAATTAAATACCCTACTGTCATTACATTTCACACATTTAAGGCATTTTTAAACCAAACTTTGAGCAAAAATTAAGATGTACTGAGATTTTGTTAGAACAAGATTTGCATTACCTGATAAATCCACTTCAGTTTTCAGATACTGGAGCTTTTTCCACCCGAAACATCATGGATTCTCGCTGTTTTTCCTGTGTGGTTCAAACGTTAGTAATGGCAGATGCAGAATTATATAACAGCTACAATGATATTTATCTGTTGTAAAAGAGATATTCATAATACCTTTTTTAAAAACCTCATATTCAGTATGAAAATAGATATGTTACCAGATCAGATCCAGGAGTGGTCATGTGGCGTTCCACATGGATTGACCTTAGGACCCTTGTTATTTCTAATACCAAACCACAGGAACCTAATTTGGGTGGGTTATTTTAACATCACACATCAAGAAACAAACATCAGGGTTAAACATCAAAATGTGTCTGGATATTCTGTAGTTGTAAAGATTAACATCTATAATTTTCTAAATGCATTTTAATAGCTGCTCCACCTGAAATCAATTTTAATTTAGTTTTAATTTGTTTGTATGTCTATGTCCCAGGTTAACTGTGCTTTATTATCGGATCTCATCTGGCATTAATTGCATTTCTAACAAACTTGAAATAAGTGTGACACAGAAATGGTGCAATGAGCCTTTAATTTACAACATGCAACAAATCACAACTTGTAGTTTAAACACACTTTTAAAAAATGTAGAAAAACAACACAAGTCATGTGAGCTCTTTGTGATGTGACTTATAGTACTGTGGACATCTTTTCTTTTAAAACACAGTAAATCGCTTCATTTCTCCACCCCACCCGCACAGACCTCGCCTTTTTAAATGTGGTTCCATTATCTTCTTCAGTTTTTGTTTTTCCTCACTGAATCCAAGTCGGCCCATTAGCTTGCAAACAGCAGGTTAATGGACCGATCTCAACAACAACAGAACATTAAGGCACTTTGGAAAAAAACCTAAACAATCTGAACTATCAGGGCATCTGAGTCCACTGGGCTCTTCCTGCTTTACGGATCATACTGGTGTTTTTTTCATGTCACAGCTCAGAAGCTATTAGTGCTGATCCAGAACTGAGAATGGACATCTCACGAATCACAGACATTTCAGTCTCTCAATTCAACGCAGGATGCACACAATCTTCTGGATGACTTTTAAGGTGATAAAAATGAGGTGGAGTTAGACGCAAAGTAGCAAAAGGACTTGACAGAGAAAGGTTCCTTTCATTGAGTCAATACAAACTTAGTTCAACAAAAGGATTCATTTCAATAAAATCAAACATTCCTTACTCAATACCACCGGCTACATAATGTTAACGCAATGGATGAGATGTTCTTACAGTGCTGAGAAAACACCATAAGACCATGTGATAGAATCAAAAGGTCCAACAAGCCAAAACATTAAAACCACTGACAGGTCAAGTGTAAAACATTGATCATCTCGTTATAATGATCTGCTGGGAAACCTTTGCCATTCATGTGGATGCCACCTGACGCACTCTACCCACCCAAAAACTGTTGCAGATCAAGTACAAATCACGGCAACGGCACTCGCCGAATGACAGTGGCCCACCAACAAGACAATGCTCCATGCCACACTGCAAAAACGGCTCAGGAACGTGACAAAGATGTCATGGTGTCAATGTGTCCTCCAAATTCCCCAGATTGCAATTTCATCAAGCATCCGTGAGACGTGCTGATACCCCACCTGTGCCAGACACCGCAGGACACCCCTTGACATGTAAGAGCCAAGTCCCATCCAAGGACGCTCCACTGTGGTTCAGGGGTACCTATGGTTAGGCACATCCCTTTAATGCTCGATCAGACTGGGATCTGGCGAATTTGGAGGCCAGGTCGATGCCTTGAGCTCTTTGTCACGTTCCTCCAGCCATTCTTGAGCAGTCTTTACAGAGTGACATGTTGCACTGTCTGCTGAGGGGGTCACTGCCATTTGAGAATGAGCTGCCATGAAGGGGTGTAATTGTTCTGCTAACAGTGCATTGTTACAACATCATGAGTATTATTAACTTCACCTCTCTGGGACTTTAATGTTTCGGCTGATTGGTGTAGATGGAGCTTGAAGTTTGATGTTTTTTTTTTTGTCAACTTCTGTTGTCAAGGTCAAGATTTAACTCTGAAGCTCAACTTTAAGGATTTAAAAAGCATCAAATAAAGTCCCTTCCAGTAACCTTGATAAATATCCTGCAGAACAAAGAAAGAAATTCTCTGCTGTCTTTGATTTTACAAGGTTTTTTCTTAACTTTAATGGAAGAGACCTTTCTCTGTCGGGGTTAATCACCTTTTTGTTACTTTATACCAATCTAAAAAAGTCTCTAAGCTGCCTGCCGTGAAATGTCCATACAAGATTATAATGTGATGGTCCTGGATCAGTACTCATTAGACACCAAACTACGAACCATTAACCAGCCTACTGTATCCCCCAGTGGACAAACAGCCTTAAATCAGGTCACTTTGCATCAGTGAGAAAAGATAGCATCATTAAGCATCAGAAAATACAGACATGCCAAAATAAATAATGTAAACAGTCTGGTTTTGTCCAGCCTGGAGCCAGAGTGAATCTTTGATCAAAGTTTATGTGTTAAGAATCTTTTCAAAAAGGAGTAAAGATGACGACGATGATGAGATGTTGACAGTTACGGCTCAAAAGCCTCGTTTCCACCAAACACTTAAAAATAGCAGCTTTGTGCATTTAGTCCTTCTCAGGCAAGCTCAGGGGTTTAGTGTTGCTGTAGCCCACAGGAAGTGAGGATTAGAATATATGACCTTCACATAATCCGCTCCAAATGAATCTATATTTTTAAAGTCATTACTAAAAGTGTGTGTCATATAAAAACTAAAGTGATGCTCAAAGTTGTCACAGTGAAATTTAAGGTGTGCTGATGGATTCACGTCATCAACTCATGCATTGAGTAACATTACAAGTTAACGTTCCACCTTAAAAGTTGCCGGCAGTCGGCCCAGTGAATGAAGTGATTTTGTCTCTTTCATTTTATAGTTGTAGTTTACTGATGTATGAACAGAGGTTACATAAAACCAGAGTGACCGTCCTCTACTGACCAATCAGACTGCAGGGTTTCTAGCTCCACCTTTTAGTACCAGATATGTTTGTACTGGTAAGGAAGGTACGGTAAGGAACGCTTCTGTTGGCACCATCCATCGTGACCAAACTGAACTGTACCATACCGGACAGCTTGGTGGAAACGGGGCTAAAGTTTCTGTCATCAGAGGAGCTGAAATCTTTTTCTTAAACACAGAGTCAAACTCTGACGGACAGATTCACTCTGGTTCCACACAAAACATCCAGGCAGCAATATAAAACCCAGTGTTAGGGTTAAAAAAAAAAAAAAAGATGCACCAATAAAAAAAAAGAAAATCCTAATTTGATACCAAAACTGGATACTGAGCAGATACTGATGGTAAAACTTTATATATCAAAAGTTCAACAATAGAAATACAAAAAATCTTAAAGAAATCAAAGCACACCGACTAAATCTCAAAGATCTCAATTATTTTTTGTACAATGAAATTAATCAAATGCTTGAGGTTCTGATATTCATTTACATCAGATTTGATCCTTTAATTATGCTCAGCTAAAATGGTATCAGCAGTTTAAGAAGTTCTATCAGTGCATTAATAATGAAATAAAGCTTTAATATGTCAAACTGGTCCAGACCAAAAATAAAATACAGTACACTGAAGCAGCAAATACACAGCATATGTGAACATCTTGTTCCATCACAGAAACTTAAAAACAATATCAGAAAGTGAAAAGCAGCAATGTTTAACTTTGTAGAAAAAAGCTTTTGAATACTTGTGACTATAACAGGGAGTTACAGTGGAGAGACCCCGACACACTGTGTGACTCTGGGCTGAGACGTGCTGACAGTTTGGCTGTTAATCTGAAATGATGCTCGTAAATCACACTGTGAGGCACGTCTGCCAACTTCAGCGACCAGTTAATAAGTTTAGCACTGACGATAGGACCCAAAGGTCTTCATGGGTCCACTCAGTACCAAAACAAGACCAGATTCAAATTACATTTAGTCAAATTTGGTTGCATCCCGTTGTGTTGCCAGCAGACCACTGTTTATACTCCAGTGTGATTCATTTCTAAAATGTCAATCTGATCTACCGATGCTCTGCTAATAAGCTAGCACGCCATGACAAACAAAAAATCGCGCTACCAAACTGACAACTGATGCATAGAAGCATTTTGGATTCAGCATCACAGATGGAAAACTTGTGAATACTGTAAGGGACTGTACACATGCCGCATTTTCTGCGCCCTCGAATTCATTGTTTTCAATGTAGACGTGCGGCAGGTGCACTCCAATGCCTGAGTGCACGCCTCCCGAGCACCCTGTCACTTTCCACAGACAGTTGCAGACTTGTACTGGTCATGAGGATGTGAACACAGTTCCTACAGCTGACTGCAAGATAGATTTAAGACAATTTTTTGGCATAAAATACACTGCACACCTCATGTGCACTGTCTTGTACCGGTTTCAGCCACGCCACAAATCTTGGTTAAATAGTTAAATTTTTGTCGTCCAGGGTACGGAGTGTTGTTGGTTCGACTATTCTGATTTATGTGACATTAGAGCAGGAGACATTTGGTAGATTGAATCAATTATTTTGAGGTTTTACAATACATCAGAAAAAAGAAGATCATAAAATCCTGCCTTCCACATCTTCACATTCTTAAGACGTTTGGAAGATTGATTGAAAACATTTTAATACCAAGTAAGATCTTATTATATGACTAAAGACGTTTTTAAGGATCTGCAAGAACCCTGATACACACTACAGCTGAGGGTCTGCGTCGCTCTGGCGTTCCACTCCTATATTTCAGCTTTCTCTTGGCCTTTACATATCTGTCTTGCAGATTTTTACCCTTTTGAAGACGGCCATTTCCATCTCTCCCAAGTGTCTGCGTCATTTCTCACCAGGAGTTTGACCCCATTTGTCGGTCTTCGTATAAGACAAATGATATACCTGTGGGTGACGTAGGATGTCCTCGCACAACCTCTCTTCAAAACAAGCATCTATTTTGCCATGTTCTTCTGCTGCTTGGCAAACCACCCGTGCACAAACTAACATTTGGACTAGTGTGTAAATTACTGGTTTGTAACTGAAGCATGAGCAGCTGGCGTACACATTCAGACAGTCTGCACGGTAACAAATTTTGGGGTGCACATAGACGTCCACATAGGGATCCATGGAGACCTTGTGGACGTCAGCAGATGACAACATTTATGTCACATGGACCAAAGCTGATCCTGTGGACTTGCAGGAAGCATAAACTGGCCTTGACATTCATCAAACAATCTGAAATACTTCAACCAAGATTCCATCGTACGCATCTCACAGTGGGACACAAGGTGAAGCTGTCGGACTGTTGTCACACAGTGTGTGGGGGCTTTAAGGGATGCACCAGAAGTAAGTAAGTATTTAAGTCCATTATAATTTTGTTCAGTAAACCTAAACTTCCACGTGGTCATAGTCAAAGTGAAACATTCGATTTTAACCAGATTAGACATAAATCCTTCATTCTGTACTCGGAGCTGCTTCAGAGGAAACGTAAGGACACATTCAGTGCAAAGTCCGAAGCATCACACTAAGATTTTTGGCATCTGATTAACAGTAAGGCAGTAATCTGAGGATTAACGTCTCCGACTGAAAGCAGAGTTCAGTTTCACATCATCAAGAGTTTTGTAACAAGAAATGGCAGAAAAGTTTCCCACGAAATCACAGACCACGTCCTCTGTCTTCCAGCACCCAGGTTTAAATATGATTTTTAATTCTACAAACATTTCTTAGAGGCAGACCTGCTCCAGCTGCAGGCGGTGTTTAATCTGTTGAGTTAACCTTCAGTTTGCTGTTTTCCAGAACTTTCATTGGTTAGCTAACTGACTCTAGTCTTAAGAAGAACTCTGGTTAACATTTAAATGAAAATGGCACTGACATCTGTTTGTTTTAAGCTCTGCAAGCTAGCTAACGTAACCTAGATACATGTTAAAATGAAAAGCTTATGACATAATTCCATCAAAAGAAAATGAGGTGAAGACGTTATCCGGCTAACAAGTAATAATGTGTTGATATAATTAACAATGGGGCCTAGTGAGGCTACAATCAGCTTGTTAGCTAAAGCACAAAATTCAAAACCAAAAATTATTTCAGTGTTTCTACGTTGTTTTGATTAATTCCCCACAAAAATGCTGCTGTTGCTCTGTTAGCATTGATAGCTTTACTCTAGGCTACTAGCTTATTGTTCCTCCCTGTTAATCTTGCCCAGCTAACGAAGCTTTACCTTTAGCGTTGAGCAAAACTTTCGTAAACAAGTTAGCTGCTGTCAGCAAAAACATAATGGCAATACAGTCCAGAGAAAACTTATAAAAAGTTGCTTTAGCAGACAAGTAAGATTACTGACATTATCAACGACGGGACCAAGTTATGCTAGCATTAGCTTTGCTACGTAAAGCTACAATATAAATTAGCTGATTGAGGTCTCTGTTGATGAGCAAACCTTTATTACCAAGCTAACTGAAGAGAGCAAACAAGCTAACATTAGCTGCCTAGCTACTTTTTTGGCCTACAGATTAAAATATGTTCATAACACACAGTATCTAAAACTTTCAAGTGATGAAAGTTGGCATCAAATGTCGAGTCAGATTCAAAGTCTTCTTGACTGTTGAATTCTTTGGTAATTTCAGATTTAAATCAAATTCTGCCTATTTTAGACAAAGGGCCTTTTCACACCTTAAAGTCTGAATGAAGGTTCTTGTTTTTGTTAAGCTGAAAACACACCAGCGCGACGTGTCATGTGACCATGTCAAGTGCCGCCCCTAGCACACATTGGATGTGTCACGCTGCAGCTCGTCAACAGATAAAGTTATTACTATTTTACTGACAGATCTGTACTTCCTCCACGTCTGCATTAGCTTAAAATCATATGGGGACAGCCGCGAATCAAAACTGATTTCTCACCTGATGAGTCGATCTCCAGAGTTATGACTCAACAGGAAGTATCTTTTTGACCAATGTCTTTATAACGACGGAACTGTGGGTCATTTAGCTCAAAATATAGTTCTCTTCATACATCCATGGTGAGGAGAGGAGTTGAGCTGCCATAGGAGCAGAGAAGAAGAGCTGCTACAGGAGCTGGTCTGTACAGGCAGAGAGCGCATGGAAGAAAAAGGCATTTAATTCTGGGGGCATTGAGGCTGGAAATAGAACAGTGGCGTGAAGTGCCGCTGGGCAGGGTGTCAAGGAGTGCCGGCGTGTGTCTAGCCACCGTTGGGGTGTGGGGTTGTACATTGAAAATAATAGAGGCGTATTTTTTGACGCACAGCGGTCACCACTGGTGTGTTTTGGCCTTCACACTGTGTACGTACATTTGATGCAGCTGGTTCTGCTTGTTTCTCACATTCTCTGGTAATAATTCTAAAGTGTCATAACTATATCCAACTGACTCTTTATAAAGTCATCAGACCAGATGTCAGTTAAACATCTGGTCTCATCCCCGTCTGCTTCCACTGCTCATTTTGTTTTGTTCTTTTTCCCCCTTTTTTTTTAATTCTGTTCTGACGCCAGCCTGCCAGAACTTCCTGCAACTGGTCTGAAAGTCCAAACTATCCAAAAATGTTTTCACACCACAAACAACCCAATCCATGACTCAGTTTGATCCCGACCAACATCACCTCTTTTCGTTGAACCAAGGTCGGCCGTTATGTCCGGACCGTGTTCCCAGCTGTTATTTAGGTTCAGATTAGTTCCAAAGTCTGGAAGTTCAGACCAAACTCTGGCTCCTTTTTGGTCAAGTTTTGTTGATCAGTTTCTCAAGCCGAATCAAAAAAGTTTGTACCAAAGCTCCAGTGTTTTTATTGAAAAGTTCAAATGATTTTCTCAAGCCACCAAACACACCTAACCTAACATGGTTAAGCCTGATTTATGGTCCTGCGATGTAAATACGACGTACCTACGTCGTTGCCGTGATGCCGTCGTGAACCCTTTGAACTTCTCCGTCACTCCATTTCGTGCAATACACCGCCAGAGCAGTAGGGGGCTGCATTCCTTTCCTGAATGGTTATCGTCGTCTCTAGTTGATTCTTTGTTTAGCTTGCTGAACAAAGTGAACAATGGCGACCGAGAGAGAGAGAATCTTGCTGGAGTTGGAGTTGTTGGATGTCGAATACTGCAACATCTACATCGCAACACAAGATGTTTAAAGATGGTGGGGATGGCACAATCTGGAAATACGGAACCGGAAATGCGTTGCTACCAAGCAAACCAATCACAGCCCTCTCGGCCTGCGCTGGGTCTGCGTCACCTCGATGTGTAGTTACATTTTTTGGGCCACGTAGCCTACGATGTATGTACGTCGTTGATTTAATGCAGGACCATAAATCAGGCTTAGAATATACTTCTCCAGTTTGCAGCAGTGTCACTTTACCAAATCACCATCAGAAATGTCTGTAGAACTAAAAACCAAACTGTTTGCCATTAGTGAACTAATCAGAGGACTTCAGTTTAATGGCACAGGAACTGTGATTGGTCAGAAAACAGCGAGCTGGGGGTCATATGGTGTGAAAATCTGAGTGAAGAGATTAATAAAGAGTTTATCACTAAATGAAAGCACAGGTGAATTTTCACAGTCAGCTTAATAGTTAAAACACTACAACATGCGAGGATGACGAACAGACCAGGAGAGGTATTTTAAGACATTTTGTGCTTTAACAGTCAGAGAGAATTGTACAAACGCTTCGTGACTTCTGATTGTTTTCAATTAAATGCATCAAACCGAACATTTGTAGTTTTTTCACTATTTTTCTGACAGCAGTTTTTGTGCTTTCATTTAGACGCTGTGACAGTTAAATGCTGCGTTACTTTAAAGCCTTTTCAAAACTATTATAATTATCATATCCTTTTAATCTGGATGTTCCATTGTTCCATTTTATCTGCGCATACAGTTTATTAATCCATGCATATGTTTGCTTTTTTATCTCTACATACAAGGTCCTGATTCATATTTAAATGGATCAGTAAATCCATGTGCACCTTTTGTTATTTTGTACGTCTGTTTTATAAATTCATGTCTGCGTTTTGTTTTCACTCTCTGCGGGTTAATAATGTACCTTTATTTATTACTGCATATGCTCGTGCATTGTTTTTTTTAATTTGTAGGCATGTTTTTTAATCAGCATCATGTTTTTTTCATCATATCTGTGTAAACATTTTATTAATCTACACACACATTTTAGTCTATGTGTATTTACGTTTAGCACGCCCCCGTCCCCGTCCCTGCCTGCTGCACATGTAGACTGGAGGGGAATTTGCCTATCCAGTCTGCATGTGTTTTCTAGACCTGGAGAAGGCTTACGGCCGCGTCCCTTGGGAAGTCTTTTGAGGGTTCCTGCAGGATTACATGGTACTGGGGTCACTGCTATGAGCGATCTGGTCCCTGTGTGACCAAAGTGAGAGGTGTGTCCACAAACACAAAGTCAAACGTGTTCTTGGTGGGTGTCGGCCTCCACCAGGGTTGTCCATTGTTACCGATCCAGTTTATGATCTTCATGGACAGGATCTCGAGGTGCAGCCGTGAGGAGGAAGGGGTTCAGTTTGGGGACCTCAGAATTGCATCTCTGCTTTTTGCAGATGATGTGGTTCTGTTGGTTTCATCACACCGTCACCTCCAGCGTTCGATTTCCTGGTCCATCTATGTCCCAACCCTCACCTATGGTCATGAGCTCTGGGTAGTGACTGAAAGAACGAGGTCACAGATACAAGCGGCTGAAATGAGTTTCCTCTGTAGGGTGTCTGGGCTCAGCCTTAGAGATAGGGGGATGAGTCAGACATCTGGAGGGAGCTCGGCGTAGAGCCACTGCTCCTTCATGTCAAGGGTCAGCTGAGATGTTTCTTGCATCTGGTCAGGATCATCCTGGGCGCTTCCTGTCAGAGATGAGCTGGAGGGATTACGTACCTCATCTGGCCTGGGAGCACCTCAGGGTCCCCCCAGGAGGAGCTGGAAAGTGTTGCAGGGGAGAGGGATGCCCCTGCGACCCGGCTTCGGATAACAGTTGAAAATGGATTTATGTTTTATAAATCCTTGCTTATATGTATTAATCTGTTTGTAGCTTATATTAATCAATAAATAACGTTATTTAATAAATGTGTACGTTTTATAATCCATGCATAAATGTTTCTAATCTGTTCGTATAATCCATGTGTACAAATACATCTGTACTTACAATCTATATAAAACCCATGTGCACATTTTTCTTCATTATATGTTTTATCAACCCTTTGTTAACATGTTATCACATTTTTTTTCAATAAGTGTGTAAAGTTTATTAATCTGTTGTGTTTTTCTGCACCATATGACCCCCTGACGGCTCCGTACAAATTTATGATCACTTTTTATTCTAATATGAACACTGCTCTCTTTTATGGCGTCATTTAAAACTGTTACTGATGTGCTTTCTGAAAATTTAGATTGAATTTGAACTGAAATGAGGAACAGCTTGTTTTCTTTAAAGCACCGAGGACAGTCACACAGGTCCCGTCTGTGAGGAGAAACTGGACAGCACGCTGTAATGAAACTGTAATGTGCTGTCCTTTGATACTGAACTCATGGCTGCTACAGGGGAACAGCAGATTGATTTCCACAGTCTGACTGTGGGATGTTAATGTGATGCTTCATGGGAGTTACTGCTGCACCCAGATAAACAAGATTTAGTTCACTGGATGGTAATCGCACCACTGATGTCTCCAATCAATGGCACGCTTTATTTTTAACACAGCAGTGAAATCACATTTGAAGGATACAGCTGGTGTTTTATATTTTTCTTCTTGTCAACAAACGACAACAAACAGGAGGAAATAGTGCATTTGTTGGGGACTATTTTCAGCGGCGGATTAATCCACATTGGGTGCTATAGTGAGTATTCCAGGCGTACGTCTTAGCAGATCAATTTATTGTTGTTCTGCATGTGGGATTTGTTGACAACAACAAAAATATGATCACCAGTTTATCTTTTAATTACAGAGATGCAGCACTTTTTACTAGTTTTTGTGTTTGTTTGCGTTGTTAGCATGCTAATGTTTCCTTTTGTTTCAATTCACATAATTTTTTTAGCATGCTATTGTTTTTTAGCACACATTAGCCCCTGAGTAATGTTTTAGCATGCTAACAAAGTCATTAGCATGCAAGTTATTTTCTGTAGCTTCTCAGCTTGTTAACGTTTGTCGGCACACTAGAATGATAGAATACTTTAGTATGCTAGCAAACATTAGCATAGCAGGCTAACAGGGCTAAACTGTGCATAATGTCACTGCTGGGCGGTTAAGAAAAGGGATTTTTAAAAAGAGTTTAATACATCTGTGATCCAGTCTGGTTTTTACTGAGCTCGAGGAAAGTAGGATGTAAAAAAGCTGGAATGGATGAGACATCTGATCAGGAATCGAGCAAATCAACCAGGAACTGTAAACCACAGAGGAAGAACAACAGAAGAGACGACTCATGACTGCGGCTGCACTCTGACTAATGAGATTGTAGCGGGGCTGGATTGAATTATGGCACACGACAGGAAGAGAGCACTGTTCTTTTTAGAGCTAACACTGCTTCAACTTTTCTATAAAGCTTCTCTAAATCCTCACCAGCAAACGGTGGAAGGAGGGAAAACTAAAAACCAACATGTCTACCATTCCCAGGAGGGAAAGTCAGGGTGGGAAACAGCAGGGATGATGGGAAATGTTGTCATGACAACAGTACCAGATGAAGGATTAGTTGCACTGCGGTGTCATTCGTTGATTCTACGAGTACACTGATGATTAAAATGTGACTGAGCACCTTTAACATGAAAACGTGACTTCAGAAGGTAAATAAATGTTTTTGTTCTGGAGTAATACTTTAACTACTTCCTGTCAGAGCTTTACTGTGATGGTCAGGGATATTTACGTTTCAGGCTGTTGGAAACGACGGCTGGTCCTGGATCAGCTGCTCCGTTACGTCTTTGTATGAACTATCATCCAATCAGGTTAATTATCCAGGTGGTTGCTAGGCAGGAAATCAACCAGGACACAGCAAACTGCCTCCAGAGCCACCTGGGTCCTTCATCATAGGTCACTCACTACACTGCTGCACCTGCAGGGAGGAAGGGGAGGAAGGGGAGGAAGGAAGGAAGGATGTGAGAATCATGGAAGAAAGAATGAATGATGGAGGGAAGGATGAATGTAAGAAGGGAGGAAAGGAAGGAGAAAAGGATGGATGGAGGGAAGCAAGGAAGAATGGAAGACAGGACGGCAAAAGGAAGGAAGGGTGGATAGAAGGATGGGAGAAAGGAAGAAGAGGATGAAAGGATGTGTGAAAGAAAGAAAGGAAGGGAAGATAAAGGAAGAATCATGGAAGGAAGGATGGATGGATGGATGACAGAATGGAAGGAAGGAAGGACGGAAGGAAGGAGACAAGGATGAATGATGATAAGCAAGGATGAAAGAGAGGAAGAACAGAGACAGAATGGAAGAGAGGACAGAAGGATGGAAGGGTGGATGAAGGAATGGGTGGAAGGAAGAAAAAAGGAGGATGAAGAATATGAGAATCATGGAAGGAATGAAGGAAAGAAAAACGATGAAAGGAGGAGTGATGGAAGGACAGATGTAGGAAAGGAAGAAAGGAAGGGAGAATATAGGAAAGATGGAAGGAAGGAGGGAAGGAAGTGTACAGAAGGTAGCGAGGAATAGAGGGAGGGAACATAGCAAGGGTAATAGAAATGAAGTGAAAAGATGGAGGAGAGGAGACAGAGAAATGAGACTGTGACGGCAGTAAAAATAATTTGATCATGTGAGTCCGTCTCACATGTCTCTGATCATCACCAAGAGATTCTGTCTGAAACAGTCGGTTCAGTGTTTGTAAGAGTTTCTGCTCTTCAGTTCCTCGTCGACCTCGAGCACGACAGCATTCCTCACTGAAGCCAACACGTTTCCTTTTTATCAAGTCGACCAAACGTTAGTCGACCAGGAAGGTCTTCAGTGAGCAAGACTTCATCGGTCGCTTAGTCAGGTTAATCTCCAGGGCTGGTACCTGCGGTTATTCCACAGGCTAGTTAATAACATGTCGGGCAGGAAATCCAGAGTGTGGGATCATTTTGAGAAGGTGAAGGACGAACCCAAGGTGATATGTAAACTCATCTTCATTGGTCGACTACAAACATGACGTATCATCTGAATATTAAACATATTAAATCATAAAATCAGGCGCAGGATGAGACGTACCAGTTGGATGGGAGCCGCAGGTCACGCTGTAAGACGTCCACAGACTGACGGCCATCAGGAACGTGGCTATGAACCCAAACACCTGCAAACACACACGAGTTAACATGAACACACGTCACATCAGGTTATTTTACAGAGTCCAAAGTTAACAAAGGTCTTTATGTTTCTCTGTGAGATTATCTGACTATATAATGACGAAAACTCTGTGTGTGTGTGTGTGTGTGTGTGTGTGTGTGTGTGTGTGTGTGTGTGTGTGTGTGTGTGTGTGTGTGTTCCATGTTTTTCTCCTCACTGACTTGGTCAATCCATGTGAAATGTGGCACAGTGGTAGAGGGTCATGGGAGGATGCCAATGAAGCAGTATTACATCAATTGGCCAAAGGGGGGCGCTATAGCAACCCATTGAAATGTCAAACTTTGAATGGGCATATCTCATGCCCCGTATGTGGTAGAGACATGAAACTTTGCACAGAGATGCCTCTCCTCATGAGGAACACATTTGCCTCAAGAACCCATAACTTCCGCTTATATAGATTTTCCGCCATTTTGAATGTTTTGAAAAACACTTCAAATGGATCTCTTCCTAGGAAGTTTGAGCGATCTGCATGAAACTGGGTGAACATAATCTAGGGACCAATATCTAAAGTTCCCTCTTGGCAAAAGTTGGAAAACTTACTAAAACTGAGCTTCTATAAGGCAATGAATATTGCGGAGGGCGTGGCTCATCACATAAAGGTGTATAACATCTCAAGGGTTTCACCCATCACCACGCAACTTTGTAGGCATATGACCACACATAATCTGAGGGGACCCCTCCATTATTGACCCCATCAAACAAAATGGGGGCGCTAGAGAGCTCATTTCTTATCTAGGCCTAACCGCCATATGGATTTTTACTAAACTTGGTAGATATGTAGAACAGGACGCCTCAAGGTGACTGGAGAAATTTAACTCTAATTGGCAACTGGGTGGCGCTATAACAACAGAAAAATGCTTCAAAATGGCTAAAATGCGACCGATGGCTGTGGCTCCCCCTGTGGACCAATGTTGGTGTTTCTAATGTTTGGTATGACTAAGTCATGGTATGGTATGCTGTACATAATCACAGAAACTGTCAGTGTGTCATTCTGTCAGTCAGTCATTCTGTCTGTCCCACGTTTTTCTACTCACTGACGTGGTCAATCTACTGTACTTTCAATAAAGCAATCGTACTCTCAAGCTCACAAACACTCTGTCTGAATACATTGCTCTTCTTAATGGTTTCAGTTGACTATTTAATCTGCAATTTCCTATGACCTGTATCCCAAACACACACCATGTGAAACTGTACATGGGCACCTGTGCACTCAGTGGGTATGGACTAGTTTCTCTTTTAAAGCAGATGCTGTTCAGTTTGCAAAGTCTGCTCTACAAATAAAACAACAAAATAGGAAGACTGATTTTCCGGGGAGATGTGACGTTATGTGGGAACAGATTAATCAGACAAACAATATTATCAGTGAAGTCAATGTGACTTCCTGTGTAACCCCTTCCTGAGAGTGAGGACAGACTGACAGGAGTAGGAAGGGCGGAGCAACTCCCGGTGGAATTTTAATAGTTTTTGCTTTAGCGTGGAGGGCGGTCAGACAGAGTGCTCACTCTGCGTCTGCTCTCCACAGCCACACACAACATCATTAGATAAAAGGATGACGATAACATTTTGTGCAGAGTACAAACCTGCGGGACATAAATTAAACCTGTCACAAACATATTTAATATGCAGCTGCTTTTCTTCTCAGCAGCCACATTTGATTGTTGATGTTCATTCTTGTCCTTGAGTCTAAAACTCTGACAAAGGTTAACTTACTCTCCTTGGCTTGTGCTTTCATCATGAACAACAAACTCCGTCCAATTAAGATAAAATGTGCCATCTTTTATGTGGATGTTCAATAGAAGCAATTAATTCATACGTTGACCACAAGAGCTGAAGTCAGCAGCTGCAAAATCTGTAGCTCTTTCTCCGTGACCATCTCTGCCCCCGCTCTGAGTGCACGTTCAGACTTTATAAGCAGCCCAGACAGAATCTGCGCTCACAGAATTTTCGGTAGAGGTATCATATTAAACTGGAGCACCCGGAGCATCCACTGGCACCAACCCTGTTATGATATCTGGTTGAAAAGAGGGCCAAATAATGATCCAACTTTGTGCTAAATTTTGGCGAGGGAAAAAGGAACATTGCCTTTTTCAAAACAAGTGTTTTAAATATTTCTGCATACTCCATCCATCCATCCATTTTCAACCACTTATCCAAGGCCAGGTTGCGGGGGCAGCAGGCTGAGCAAAGCACCCCAGACGTCCCTCTCCTCAGCAACACTTTCCAGCTCCTCCTGGAGGACCCCGAGGTGTTCCCAGACCAGATGAGATATGTAATCCCTTCAGTGTGTTCTGGGTCTGCCCCGGGGCCTCCTACCAGCTGGACCAGGAGGATCCTGATCAGATGTTGAACCACCTCAACATGAAGGAGCAGCGGCTCTACTCCGAGCTCCCTCCAGATGTCTGACTCCTCCCCCTATCTCTAAGGCTGAGCCCAGACACCCTACAGAGGAAACTCATTTCAGACGCTTGTATCTGTGACCTCATTCTTTCGGTCACTACCCAGAGCTCATGACCATAGGTGAGGGTTGGGACACAGATGGACCAGTAAATCAAAAGCTTCACCTTTTGGCTCAGTTCCCTCTTCACCACGACAGTCCGGGGCAGCGTCTGCATCACTGCAGAAGCCGCACCAAACTGCCGATCCATGTCACACTTCCTTTCTTTAATTGCATGAGTTGGGTGTAACTGTAAAACTGAGAGTTGCCAGCCATATACTCTTTACACTGTTTCAGTTCTGCACACAATTTAACCAATGTTTGATTTAAGTAGCCTCATGATTTGATCACAATTTGATCTTATGATTCAAAACCTTGCAGTAGTTTTCTCAGTCAATGTTTTCTGACCAACAAACCAACTTCTGACCAGCACAGGTGCAGCTACAGACTAGCTGAAGTTATGGGTGTCAGAAGCTTTCATGCAATGCATCCTTGTACACGTAGGCACCGCTGGCACAACTCCACAAGCAGAACTCAGCTTCCTCCATCACGCACACACACACACACACACACACACACACACACACACACACACTGAGAAATTTATTGCTGACAACAGTCACCATCAACCCTGATTGTACATCCACATAAAGGTGGTGAATGTGCCCTTTACAAAAGAAAAAACAACCCTGGCCTGAGTTTTATGTTTTGCACCGTCAGAGTATTTTTCAAACAGCTCCGACAGCTCGTGCTAACAGAGCCCAGCTCAGACTGCAGGGAGGGTGAGAGCTGGTCTGAGGTCAGTACGTCAGAGGCTGACACTGAGCTGACAGACAGACAGACAGACAGACAGACGGACAGTGAGTCTGTCTCCTCACACTCTGAACATTAAACACAACACTGTGCATGAGTGTCACATGACTCCTGAGTGTTTAACAGACAGAGATGATGAAACGTCACATCACCGTCTCCTCATCAGCTGAAAGATAATTACTATTGTTTTTAAATGTTTTTATTTTCCGTTGTGATGAAAACACTTCTCACTCCACTGCTGATGAAGACCTGGCACACTCTGCCTCACGTTACCTTCACAAACAGACTCAGAGGTGAAAGGAGTGATGGTGTGTTTACACTCCTGTGTAGATTTACCCAGGTTTATGTGACGTCTGTGTGTTTACGTACCGATGCGACCACCAGCGCCGACACTCCTCCACTCTTCACAGCAGCCACGATGGAGGCGATGAAGATGAGGACAGTCCCGACAGAGTAATGAAAGAACTCCTGAAACAGCAGAAACGAGACAATTTGAGTGACAGACTCAGACTCTGAGAGGAAACTTCCTAATGAGCTTCTCATAACCTGATTAACCTCGAAACAATAGTTGTCTTCATTCAGGCCTCTAAACTCCAGTGTTATCTGTCTCCACACAACCACCCTGTGTGTGAGGACGACTGTCACTGCGGGTATACTGTTCTCTAATGGTGGATTATCCTGCAGACGATCATGAGAACGCTCCCTGTCATCCTGCAGACTTTGTTTCCCCTCCCAAAAAAACAGCAGGAGGAAAAGACCGAGGCCGACTCGACCAAATGCACAGCTCTTTGTACAGTATGAAAAACACACATGAAGAGTTCCCACGTGTTTCCACTGGGGGTGGGTGAAAAATATATATAAAGTGTGGTATTGCAATATTTTTCCTTTTTGTCTTTTACAGTGTACATTATTTATTTGTGCAAATACACATTTCAATCCAACTTTTGGTCCGAGAATAATAAAATCAGTTGCTTTTTGCTAGATGGTGCTGATGTTTTATTTCCTGGTGAGGTCAGCAGAGGTCTCAGTCTGCGGCATTTGGAGGGAAGTTCATCAAAACAAAGATGGAGGCACCGTAGAAATAAAATCAGAAATGTGCCGTCAGCGTTTGAATCAAAGGTCTGGAATTATTTGGGATTTTTTACCATGGAAGGAGGACTTTGATATGACACGTGAGATTTACAGCAGTGTCATAAGAGAATAAAATACTCTGGGAATACTATGAACATGAGGGCTCACCTCACACGCCACCATCTAGAGATAGCGTTAGCTGCTAACGGCCAAGCTTACGCTAAATCCACTCATATTCAAACCCACAGTTCAGTCTGTCAGGTGTATGCAGCTTCTCTTACAGGTATTATGACGGTGTTGGTCAGTCTGTCTGCTCTGTGTCACATTCTGCCTTTCCTAAGTCGATGAACAGACTGAAACTTTATCTCAGGAAAAAAGGTAAAACTGATGTTGACAAAGTTTTCATTTGGGGAAATAATTTGCATTTGGAAAAAAAGGAACTAAATCGCAATATATTTTAATCGCAAATTCTCAGCATATCGCAATATGTGCATATTGTGTTTAGAAAACTATCATCAACTGATTTTTTTTAAACTCTCAGATATCAATATTTGTCTCAGTCTGACTATAATTTGAAACTCCATCAGGTCACAGCTGAGTGGACAGCAGCAGAGAGGAAACATAACATAAGTTTCATAAGTTTTTCAGAGCTATAAAAAGCTAATAATATTCAGGAAATGAATCGTTATGATAAACTCATGAGATTAAGCAAATAGCTGCAACATCACCACAGATGCTTCCTTCCTTCCTTTTTTGACCCTGAAGACACACTTTCTGTAACTTAAATAAAAATTCATCCTGTTAGTAACTCTGGGGACAAACAAACAGGTCTTTGTTCCACAAATGAGAAGCAGAAGTGAGACTAAGATCAGGTTAACACACAGACTGTTTGATAAACCTGCTGAGTGAGGACTTTATCTCTGCAGCCTGAGGAAGCTTTAATGTTTCACACACTGCATGGAAATGTTCTTTTCTTCCTGCTCACCGTCAGCGGCCAGTTGATGCACGGCATCTTCGCCTGCAGCCTGAACAGGTGCATGAGGAAGAAGATGAGGAAGGCGATGAGGAACCACAGTGCCACCACCTCAAAGTACTGGAAGGCCGCCCAGCTGGGCCAGCCCCGGGCACAACGGACACACAGGAAGGCAACGAGCAGGGCGAGCTGGAGGGAAACAAATCACAGAGAGACTTTTAAAACACTGAAGCTGTAACAGATCTGGTTTAAAGCATCAGTGTGCTGACAGTCTGCTCGACATGGGTCTCATCATCAGGAAACTTCTGGCTGATTGATGAAGACTCTGTATGACATCATTCTCTTCTTACAGAGTGGGTTCTTGTATCTCAGTCCATCAGACCATCTACGGTACAGCAGGATTTCCTGCAGAGTTTAAAAGCAGATGTGTTTCAGCTGAAGTGAAACGCTGCAGGAAATCCTGTCGTAACATCGATGGCCATGAAACTGACATACAGCTCCCATCATGCACTGTGCTGACAGGTTTTCCCTCCTATGTAACATGCTGGAGGAATTTATACATTTTTTATGAAGAATATAAATAAAATATGCCCTTAATATTCAGGGAGAACGAGTAGTGGAGCTAAAACACAAATAAAACAGCTCATTTTATTTTTTATGTTTACTAATTAATTTTAAATATATCATATCATCCTTGTATTTTAACTTCTGCACTATTTTGCACTTTCTGTCGTGGTCCTGGATCTTCTGAGTTTTTACAAGAAGGTAAAAGATGAGTCAAACAGTTCAGTCAGTCAGCTGCTGATATCACAGGAAACTATCACATATTGATACCTGTGTTTATACTGCACATGGAAACTGACTGTTTTATTAACACAATGTCTCCAAATTTAATTCATTTTTGCAAATTTTTTCACACATATTCTTCATACTGTGAACAACTGCACGTTGTTTGGTCAATATTTTACACATCCTGTCTTCCTCGTTTTAAACACTGCACATATTTACAACGAAACAAAAATTTAAAGACAGCCCATTTTTCACAGGATGAAGTAAAAAAACATTAACACTTTTCTTATGTATTCAATAGATACAGTTCTCAAATTTTGGTTTCAAACTTTCTGATATCTGTGTCAGTGAGCATTTCTCCTTTTCCAAGATAATCCATCCAAATAGTGGAAACTAAGTACATTTACTCTTGTACTGTAACCTTTTAAAGTACTTGTACTTGAGTATTTCCTTTTTCTGCTACTCTACACTGCATTTATCTCATCACTTTAGTCAGTTCAGTTGAAAATACAATAAACAAACATCCTAAACTATGAGACTATAATGCCAATAAGACTTCATTATATTTCTATCTATATATAACAAAGTCCAATGCTCCTGTTTTTCACGGGTTAAAGTTAAAGATCGAAGACTGTTTATGCACTAATAAATGTATTTATCATAAGTTTTGGTCACAGATGTGTTAAAATCCGTGTCAGTGAGCTCTTCTCCTTCCCCAAGATAATGCATCCACCTGACAGGTGTGTCTGATTAAACAGCATCATCACTACACAGGTGTGTCTCTGGATGGTGACAATAACAAAGTCACTCTAAAATGTGACGTGTGATCACACAACCACACAGGTGTCACGTGTTTTTAGGGAGCGTGTTGTTGGCGTGCTGACTGCAGGAACGTCCACCAGGGAGTTTCCTGTCAACTGAGTGTTCATTTCACGACTTTAAGATGTCTCCAGTGTTGTTTCTGTGAATTTGGCGGTACATCCAACCAAACGACTGTAGACCTCATGTAGCCTCACCAGCTCAGCACGTCCACACCCAGAGTCCTGCAAGATGGTCTGAGACCAGCCACCCAAACAGCTGATGCAACAAATATAGAGATGCACGGTATTGGATTTTTGCCAAATCTGATATGTCAATATACAGTATAACAACTTATTTCACGGATAACTAATACCTTTATTAATATATCCACTTTCTCCCTCCACCTAACCTTAGTGACCATCAATTCTCCTCTGTAGTGAATTATATCATCATATTATACATACATACTCTCATCATGACGGCCCACCAGCAGATGGAGACATGAAATACTCTTCAGTGTCTGTGATATTCATTCATTGTGCAAAATAAGAAAAAGCATGTTGGCTGATACTGTGCCGATATTATCGTGCGTCCCTAGTGTAGTAGCTGTTTCAACATGCCAAAGCTCCTCTGCCACTTAGTGTGTGAGGTGTCTCGGTTTTGACTCGTGTTTCTGTTCCTTTTCTAGAGATCCACAGTGCTGACGGGAGGCAGGGAAAAAGTTTAACGAGGTTTATTGAGAATGCAAAAAGGAAGACAAAACGACTGGCCAAGTCCTTACAAAACTCCATCTAGGGCTGTGCGGTGTAGCGGTTCGTACCGAAAACCGGTATTTATTTTCGTTATGATATGAATTTTTCATATACTGCAATAAAGGTGAACAGGTCTATACCTTGTCCTTTTATTAAACAAACTAAATCGCCGCATTTTCCTGACCTAAGCCGACCTGAGTCTGAGACAATTATAACCAAGCGCGGCACTAAAGGAGCGGAGCCTGTGTTGCTTTAAGGCGTTGTCACGTAAATAACACATTCCAGCACTTGGATTGGCCATAGCACAACACAGCAGCATGTCAAGTGGACCGAACCCGAGCAAATACCATCAAATGCCGTGAAACCGATATGATTTTTAAAAAAACAACATGATATGAAAATTCTGTCTTACCGCCCAGCCCTAATTACATCTTGTACGGTCCACTACTAACTCCATGTCCTATTTCTATTAGTTCTCATTGTATTCTCGTAACTACGCTTCAACACTGCGTAACACTTTCAAGACTTATTAGGATCCAAATCAACACAAACTTTATGTTTCCACAATCTCCTTTTGTCGTGCACACTAACCAGCGTTACTGCACCACACCTGACGTAAATAGCTTGTGTATTCTAACCAGAGGTGGGTAGTAACTAGTTACATTTACTCAGTTACATTTACTTGAGTAACTTTTTGGATAAATTGTACTTTTCAGAGTAGTTTTAATACAAAATACTTTTTACTACTTTTAATATTTGGCTACTCTACCCACCTCTGAGTACATAACTACACACACATATATATATATATATGTATATATGTGTACAGTATATATGAGAATATATTTGTGTTTCTTGTGCCTTGATTTATGTTATGTTTGTAAAGATTTAATTTATACCTCAGTACAGTCCACTAACATACACTATTCAACATACACAGAAAATGTTGTGTAAACTTAAATATCATCAGAACCTATATGATATGTCAACACAGAAATTCTAACCAAATATTAACATGTGTTTCAGTGGCTTTTACACTGAGCACAAACTGTCAGGAGTCGTCTCAGTGAAGCTCAACTACACGCTCGCCATCCTCACCAGGGTCCTGACCTGACAGCAGTTTGTCACTGTGACCGATTTATGCAGTTATTAGGCTGGTTGGATGTACCGCCAAATTCACAGACAAGACACTGGAGGCGTCTTACAGTCATGAAATGAACTTTCAGTTGACAGGAAACAGCTCTGGTGGACGCTCCTGCAGTCAGCACGCCAACAACACGCTCCCTAAAAACATGTGACACGTGTGTAGTGATGATGCTGTTCAATGAGACACACCTGTCAGGTGGATGAATTATCTTGGGGAAGGAGAAGAGTTCACTGACACAGATTATGACAAGTTTGTGACCAAATTTAAGATAAATAAACTTATAGGTGCATAAAAAGTCTTTCATCTTTAAGTTAAAACTGTGAAAAATGGGAACAAAAACAAGTCTTGCTTTTTGAATTTTAGTATAAATATAATTATAAATTAAGTCTTATTGGCATTATAATCTAGTAGTTTAGAATATTTGTTGATATTTTCTGCTGGTAATCTGACTACAGTGATGAGATAAATGCAGTACAGAACAGCAGAAAAGGGAAATACTCAAGTAACGTATGAGTACTTTAAAAAGTACAGTACAAGAGTAACTATAGTTACTTTCCACTGCTTCATATCATTAGAGATGTCAGTGTGTCATGTGTTTGTAACAACATATTAATATTAATAAATCCTCTCAAACATTCAGAGCCAGACTCCATTTTAAAACACCACATATTTATCACCTTACATTAAACTTCTCTGTCTCCATCAACTGTGATGTTAAATATAATGTTCATATCGTATGTTAGCGGTGAAGCTAACGGCTAACGTTAGCTAACACCTCCAGGTGTGTCGGTGTGTGACATCCCGGGTAAACTCACCATCTGTCCTATCTTCATGAGTCCCGGGATGGTCCGGGTGTAGCCCATGTTCAGACCGCCGTCACCGGGAGTCCTGGTTGTTGTTGTTGTCGTGATGACGGTGTGCGACATGTTGACGGTGGAGCTCCGGTAAACAACACGGTGAGAGATATGAATCTGTACACAAGTTAAACTGCAGCAGAGACACCGTCGACTGTAACGGTGCAGACCGACTGTCGGGACGTTACACCCCGTCAAGGCAAACCGGATAAACACGGCGACTTCCGGTCTGAGATTTCACAATAAAAGACACGAGTCAGAGGAGAGGGAGTTTTCTGAAGGGACTGTTGTTTACCTGTCAGAGGTGAGGCCTGGCTGCACTGGGACTTTGTCTTTATCTTTTTATTTCTGATTTTGTTTCACCCTAACCCTCCCTGAAGACACACATATGTTTTTCTTGATCCTCCCTGAGTGACTGGCAGAATATTCATGACCCTCCCTCATCATAAATTAGTTGTTAGTTTTTTAAACCTCACACGTCGATGTTTGAAAGTTAAAAGATAAAAGTTGAAGAAGAAAGTTAGTAGCAGTAGTATTTAATTTTGAGACGTAGAATAAAAGAATTTACTGAAATCTGACTTTTTAAAGCTTAGGTTTTGGTATAGGTTTTTGTTGTTGTTTGTTTTGTGTCTTGTTTTTGGATTTTTAATTTATTTATTCTTTTTGTTTGTTTTTGACAGAAGTTGGACACATGATGTGTCCAAGGCTGTTGGAAATTTAAACATTTTTTGTAGTTTGTAAAATACAGCCATTTAAATTTGTATCCCCCTAAGCACAAAATAAATAATAAAATAATTAACTGAAAAAAATCTAAGTCCCTCCCTGGTGTTTAAAAAATATGCTATTCTTCTTCTTATTATTATTATTATTATTATCATTATTATTATATTTACATGCCTTCCTGTTTTTCAACTACTTTTCTTTTAATATCCTGAAATTGAGCTTTTATTGCCTCCTGTTTATCCTGTTAGTGTTTGAGACACTGATGCTTTTTTGAGGGCTCAAATGTACATAGGTCATAAAAGCAGGTGCAAAAAATAAATAAAAACACTAACTACTGGTGACAACATTATCAGATAGAGATGAAATTATTAACTTCAAATATGAATGTGTTATTTTAACACAGTGTATTCAGAGATAAAGACAGCTGCACAGACGTAAACTCTTATTTTCTCTGAGTGTCCGTGCCTTTATTTTGAAGTGAACATCCTGTGACATCATGGCGGAGTGTGTGAGCGTTGACAGGTCTGTGGAGGTGTGGTGTGTGTGTGCAAACGCTGCAGCAGTGCTGAGTCTGAAAGCTTCCAGAGCTCCAGTCCAAACACACGATTGTTCTGAAACACAGAGCCGCCGTCCGGACGTTTCTGTCGGCACGCACACACACACACACACACACACACACTGAAAACACATTCACAAAACACACTGAACACACACACACACACATGCACATGCACACAGGGTGCGCATAGTGAACACAGGGCAGATTGTTCCAGCACACAGTTAAACTGACACATTCAGGGTCCTGTGTGTTTCAGCCTCTTCTTGTTGGCTTCATTATGGGATGTCCTCATGGAGATCATCACATTTTAAGGGGTTTAGGAGAAGGACTAATTTTTCTTTTGCAGAGGTTTCAGACTGTAAAACTATTTTTTGTCCAGAGTTTACTATTAAAGGAAAACTTCACCCACAAAAAACACTTTATATCTCTGCATCTAATCAACACTGTGCCTACAGCGTGCACCTCACAGAAATGTAACTCCACGTCACAGTGACACAGACCTCCTGTCTGGCCCTGTGAGCTGAAACCATTTCCCTCAGTGGAAACAAAGCTTTGATTTCACAGATAAGAAACAATAAATTGTGAAGACAATAAAGCCTCCTGTGTGTGATTTATCCTGGCTGAAATATGAGCAGAGGAAATCTCCGCTAGTCACTAGGCTAATTTATACAATGTAAAATGCCATAGGCTTGTGCTAACAACATTAGCATGTTGTATTTGTCTGGAAAACGTGTTTAGTATAAGACAGTTGTTTTGTCAGTGAACCTTGTGAGTTGTAATGGAGCTGAATTTTGTCTCATTACCTTTGTTAAATGTTGCTGTTGTCCCTGGCTTCATATGAGAAGAAGGAATCTCTGCTAGCTGCTAGGCTAATTTATACAATGTAAAATGCCATCGGCTTGTGCTAATAACGTTAGCATGTTGTACTTGTGGGGAAAATGTGTCCAGATAAAGACAAGTGTTTGTCTGTGAATGCTGTGAGTTATAGTGAAGCTGATTTGTGTTTGAAACTGTCTCTATTAAGCCATGTTTAATGTGTGTTTAATGTGTGTTTAATGTGTGTTTAATGTGTGTTTAGTGTGTGTTTAGTGTGTGTTTAATGTGTGTTTAAGGTGTGTTTAATGTGTGTTTAACGTGTGTTTAAGGTGTGTTTAATGTGTGTTTAACGTGTGTTTCATGTGTGTTTAATGTGTGTTTAACGTGTGTTTAATGTGTGTTTAACGTGACTTTATTCTCGTACATTTATGATTTTATTCTCGATTTCTTCGTGGCCCAATCCTCCTTCGTACATTCTAACCATGTTGTTTTTGTGTCCAAACCAAACCTCACATTAACCAAAGTTTCAGTATGTGCTACACCCTGGGTCTTCAACAGGGGGTCCGTGACCTTCTGGAGGTCCTCAGAGGGGTGGCAAATTATTGTTTGATGATTGTTTTGAAAGTGTTTTGAAACTTTTCAGTGATTAAAATATCTGAAGATACACATGAACATGAGTCCAACATGTTTTGCCTTTTACAACAACTTCACTTTGTAGGTGAAGTTTCATATCTCACCTTCCTGAAAAGCAAATACAGGTCATGACAGAAGTTGATAAGTCCGTCTGCCTGACGACCTTCATCCACCCAGTGTAATGTACAGCTCAGTTTTTACAGCATATAAATGCTGAAGACATCTGTGCCACATAATAACGTGCAAATGTATCTGTGGTTGGCAGATATTTATTCTGACGGTTGGTTGCTAAGTACCTGAGAAACATTAGCATGTTAGCATTAGCTCAGCACGGCCTCACAGTGGTCACATGTTTATCTGACCGGCTGTACACTGACTGACGGAGGTTAAAAACCAGCTCAGCGTTTCATTTGAAGTGAATCTTGAGTTTTGACAGAATGACATCACGTCTGTGTTTCCTTCACACTGACTGATATAATCTTAGAGATGATCTGTTGGTGCCACACAGAAACACAATGAGTCTCAGCACTGAGCAGCAGAGCGAGCCTCCTGAATTTTTGACTAAAATGCTCTCAGAGCTCTCATGAATAATTTAACTTGCAGCCTCAGTACCAGCAGAGAGGAGGAGGAGGAGGAGGAGGAGGAAGAGGAGCAGCCTGGGAGAGCCAGAAAAGGACAAAACTGGGAGCTGCAGCATGACGGCCTGAGTTACTAATAAATAATAACAGCGTTTTCATGCCTCTGTGCCGCTGATACCCGCGGCTGGAGGCTCTGTGTTTTTGGGATATCCATCCATCCGTCCGTCCATCTGTACGTACGTCCACACATCCATAAATCTGCCTGTCCCATTCTCAGGAAGGCAATATCTCTTTTCAAATTTGGCACAAATGTTCACTCGGAACAAAGATGGACTGATTAGAGCTTAGTGGTTAAAGGTCAAGGTCACTGTGTCCTTCCATCTGTTTCGTTCTTGTGGTGATATCTAAAGGACATCTTGAGGGACTTTCTCATAATTTGGCCCAAACATCTACTTGGACTTAACCATGAACTGATTAGATTTTGGTGTACAAAGCTCAAGGTCACTGTGACCTTGCCTGTCTCATGTTTGTAAACATCATATCTCAAGAACATCTTGAGGGATTTTTTTTCAAATTTTGGCACAAAAGTTCACCTGGAATCAACGATAAGTTGTTTTGAACTCAGCGGTTAAAGGTCAAAGTCACCATGAGCTTGCACCTATGTTATTATTGTACACAGTATCTCAGGAAGGAATTGTGAGAGTTTTCACAAATTTGACACAAACTTCCAAGAATAAACTGATTGGAATTTAATAGTCGAAGGTCAAAGGTCACTGTGACCTTATAAGGCGATAGCTAAAGGAAATCTTTAGGGAATTTTTTAAAATTTGGCACAAACATCTACTTGAACTTAACAATGAACTGATTAGATTTTGGTGGTCATAGGTCAAAGGTCACTGTCACCTGTCTTGTGAATGCCATATCTGAAAAACACCTTGAGGGAATTTCTTAAGATTTGGCACAAACGTCCAGAATAATCTGATTAGAATTTGGTGGTCAAAGGTCATTTTGACCTCACAAAACATGTTTCTGGCCATCACTCAATAACAAATATGTAATTTTGACATAACTTGACACAAATGTCTAACAGGATAAAATAATGAAGGTCAAAAGGTCAAAGGTCAGCTTGACTGTGACATCATCATCATATCTCAGGAACAGAAGGGGAGACATTTGGTCAGATACTGAATTGGTGACTCTAATCTTGAGACTGTGCTGATTGTATAGATCTTCTGTGTGTGAAGCGTCCATGTTTTCACTGACATGATGGAGACTGTCAGAGCAGCTCAGCTGGTGGGCGGAGACAAACAACCAGGAGTCAGTAACTCTTATCTTTTTATTTCTGATAAAATAAAAAAGTGCTCAGATTTAATCTACAGTAAAACGTATCTCAGAATATAGTGAGTTATTTAGAAGCTGCAGCAGAAGGTTACAAACACTCGGGGAGCAGCACAGATGTGAAACACAGTTGTTTTCTACTAAAGCAGGTCATTTTTTAGCAGCTTTATTTGTCACCATGGAGACGTAGCAACGGGCGCTTCTCACCTCCAACCGCATCCTGTGGCCACAAAGTGGTTAAACACACACCAGCAGATAAACACACAACACACACTGTCACACATCGAGCAGCAGGAAGTGAAGCTGAATCCTGCAGCAGCTTCTGAACTGAAACCTGAAGATGAGACCAAACTGAAGAGATCAAATCAACTGTGGTACTTTTACTCAAGTGCTTCAGTACAGATCCAAAGTATTTCCATTTTATTATACTTCACAGTTTTACTCTTCCACATCCCAGAGGTTAATATTGTATTTGTTACTGCACTGCTTTCTGACACATGACAGGTTTTCATCCCCTTCCTGCCCAGTGAAAACCATGTATCTCCAGATGTGTTGGTGCCGAATGTTTGTGAATAACTGATGGTGTTCCTTCATGTGTCGATAAAATTCTCCTCCACCATAAGTTTAATATTTAAAAATAGTCTTAAAAGGGGCTGAAATCAGATCTACTCTTTCTCTTCATACAAAATTCCTGCTCTGGATTCTGCTTGGGCCACAATCTTTTATCTGTTTATACTTGTTAGCTCGCTGTGACCTCGTCACATGTCCACGTTTGGTCATGGACTGTCCACGTCCACATATGGCGTCCAAGGTACCCTGGGTGTGTTGGTTGTTGACGTTCTGGGACGCCGTGTCAACTTCAGCCTGTTACATGCATTGTCTGTTTTCAAAATACACTTCTGTTTTCACAGGAAATGTACAGTTTGCATACAGTCTCTTTCAAAATAAAAGCATGTCAGCACAACGCTGTGAATTGACGTTTTTTCCTCCAACAACAAACAGGAAAGAAGAACAGGGTTTGACTTTAGAATCTTACAGGACGGACCCTCTCCTGGGTGAAAGTCGGTGTATTTTGTGATGTACCTAATCTTAAAAAAAAAACCCTGGATCAGCTGAAAAGTCGTCGTCACAAAACAGGCTGTTCTTCTAACTTTTTAGAGATACATGTTTCTCACAGGACAGTCACGCTACAAACATAATGATCTTATAGACCATGATGCATTGCTGAAGATTAAACTACCCAACAGGATATAAAGGAGTTAAATGAGCTCAACCTGAAACATCTACAGCAGAGAAATGACACATGAATGCAGCAGGAATATTCAGATAGAAAAACACTGACAGCATCAAACACTTTAATGCAACACACAAACTTTAACTTTGAATACTTAAACGACATGTTGCTGACAATACCTTTATTTGTAGTGGAGTATTTTCTCAGTGTGGTATATTTACTGCAGTAACTGATGTGAGCACTTCTTGTGTCTCTGCTGTTGCCAGGTTGAAGTCAGATGTAGGTGACGGAGCCGCAGTGAAAGCCTCAGCTGCACCACAGGCGGCCACTCTCACCAAACCACACAGGCTTTGGGTTTTTTCACAGCTCTGTGCTCGAGGCAGGTTTTACTGTACACAAGTGAAATTTCTCTGACACAGGACTTCTCTTTCCTCTGACTGATCTGATTGGCTGATTAAACCTTCAAAAAAACAGAGCGTAACCGAACTGTGCCCTGAGTTCAGCCTGTCAGGCAAACACTCACATGCGGCCATATTTGATGTGACCTTGATATTTGACCTTAAAACCAAAGTTTGAATAAGTGCTATTTTCTAATTCTGTGTTAATAAACGTCCCTCGCTGTGCTCAATACACACTGCATGGCCTAAAGTATATGGACACATGAACATTTCCTCCATATGTATTATTATATTTTATATTATCTATATTTATATTGTTATATATGAATTTAATGTTTTACTGTCAGTACTGAGGGTTCATACAGAGGTTGGTATATCTGCAGCTCCTTATCTGTGGAATTTTGTGCAGAGGGACTTTACGTTGCTCATTGGTTCCCCTCGGACGTTTCAAAGCACTGCAGCAGGGTTTTTGTACACAGTCATCAACATGTCGATGTCACAGTGTGTCTTAGATGGTTTTTGTAATTATGTATAGTTGCCCTTTTTTGCATTTTTGTGGTTCACCTCTAACACATGCATAGAAGTAATTTTATTTTGTGTTTTATATTGCTATTTTTATTTTTTTATTTTTATTTTTTTTGTTGTTTGTAACTTTGTGTTGCTGCCTGTCTCGGCCACTCTCGACAAAGAGATATTTAATCTCAAGAGGTTTTTCTGGTTAAATAAAGGTTAATGACTGAAATTAACTGAAATGAAATTAAATGTATTTTAAAGTTTGTTAATTTCTAAAGCATATATTTTAAAAGTGTTTCATAGTTTCAAAATAAATGTTATAGTATAAAAGGGTTCATTTAAATTAAGTATGTGCAGGGCCGCGAGGGAGGGATGAGGAGGGCTGCTGCGCGGTGAAGGAGAGCCGAGGCTCCCAGAGAGGCAGAAATAGAACCAAGTAGGATAAAATACTGGCGTGCTCGTCTGGTAGGAGGGGCTCAGGGCGGAGACGAACAAAACCTAACTCAGATGAGACTCAAAAATCAACTGTTTTCAGGCTTTCTACCTACTGCTACTGCTTTAACAGTTACCTTGTCTTCTCCCATAATAATATTAATAATATTAATAATGAATTGGATTTATATAGCACATTTGTGGATATTCGAAGATGCCTAGCAGAGAAAAAAAATCAAAGATTATGATTAAACTAATACCTAATACTAAGACTAATAGTTAAACTGTTCGCTTTAAGTGTCAACTACTCCATCATGTCAGTCCTAGAAATTCCCTGTCTCAAAAGTCATTCAGTGAACTGTGGTTGAGGTTTTTACGAGTTAAAATAAAAATCCAGCGACACAATAATTATCTATTTATGTGTTTATGTCCCTCTGAAACACAAAGCTGTCACTGCGTCCTTGTACTTCCTGTAACTAAGTGCTTCACCACAAATAACCACACAGGAATCTAACAAGTTTCCAGATCTGTTATTTCCACTAACAGGAGCGACACGTCTCACTCAGCTCTCAGTGACTTTTTGACCTTCTAATGACAAATGTTGATAATAGGCTCAGGGGCCCGCTGACCCCCGGGGCCCCACTGCCTCAGCCTGCTCAGCCTTGTCATTCATCCATTCATGTAAATATCATTGTTTGCATTAAAATTTCCTTTCACTGAACAAAGAGGCCCAAACCAGGAACTGCAGAGCCAGAACAAGAGTAAAGACTGTGAGCACTGCAGTTTAGTCAACCTGTGGCTCCCCCTGCTGGACGACATGGAGACACACAGCAGCTGGAACAGGACAGACTGTGTGAGCTGTGTCAACTATGAAGACCCGTTCCCACCACTGATGGATCAGCTGATTGATGGAAGGGAGTCAGCTGATAGATCACATGATTCCTGTCTCATCCATGGCGCCCTATTTAAAGTGCTCTGTCCTGCCGACTGTTGCTGCTTCCTCTGCAAGCTGCTCTGCAACCTGCCTGTTTCTGTTTGTCACTGATGCTGCTCTGTTCTGTTCCCGGGGGTCTTTGCTGCTGCTCTCCCTGCCTCAGGCTTTCCATGTAGGCGCATGGAAGGGCAGAGATGACTGCTCTCCAGTTCAGACTTAAGATTCATGACGAGACAAAACAGTTTTTAGAACGTTGCAGAGAAAAGTGTCATCAGTGTGAACTGGTCGGTCTGAGCTCGACTCAAGCCGGCTGATGGTGTCACCTGACACTCAGCTGGTCAAATTCAGCCACAAAACATGGTGGTCACTTCCTGTCAACGTTACAGATCAGAAGCACAGAGAGTTGTTGACTAGAGATGATACACCGTCTCATGGTGGTCACTTCCTGTCAACG
The DNA here is from genome assembly GCA_035609425.1 of Epinephelus awoara. NCBI lineage: Eukaryota > Metazoa > Chordata > Actinopteri > Perciformes > Serranidae > Epinephelus > Epinephelus awoara. The sequence goes on from CM069300.1 coordinate 2,476,970, forward strand.
TTACAGATCAGAAGCACAGAGAGTTGTTGACTAGAGATGATGCACCGTCTCATGGTGGTCACTTCCTGTCAACGTTACAGATCAGAAGCACAGAGAGTTGTTGACTAGAGATGATGCACCGTCTCATGGTGGTCACTTCCTGTCAACGTTACAGATCAGAAGCACAGAGAGTTGTTGACTAGAGATGATACACCGTCTCATGGTGGTCACTTCCTGTCAACGTTACAGATCAGAAGCACAGAGAGTTGTTGACTAGAGATGATGCACCGTCTCATGGTGGTCACTTCCTGTCAGCGTTACAGATCAGAAGCACAGAGAGTTGTTGACTAGAGATGATGCACCGTCTCATGGTGGTCACTTCCTGTCAACGTTACAGATCAGAAGCACAGAGAGTTGTTGACTAGAGACGATACACCGTCTCATGGTGGTCACTTCCTGTCAACGTTACAGATCAGAAGCACAGAGAGTTGTTGACTAGAGATGATGCACCGTCTCATGGTGGTCACTTCCTGTCAGCGTTACAGATCAGAAGCACAGAGAGTTGTTGACTAGAGATGATGCACCGTCTCATGGTGGTCACTTCCTGTCAACGTTACAGATCAGAAGCACAGAGAGTTGTTGACTAGAGATGATGCACCGTCTCATGGTGGTCACTTCCTGTCAGCGTTACAGATCAGAAGCACAGAGAGTTGTTGACTAGAGATGATGCACCGTCTCATGGTGGTCACTTCCTGTCAACGTTACAGATCAGAAGCACAGAGAGTTGTTGACTAGAGACTATACACCGTCTCATGGTGGTCACTTCCTGTCAACGTTACAGATCAGAAGCACAGAGAGTTGTTGACTAGAGACGATACGCCGTCTCATGGTGGTCACTTCCTGTCAACGTTACAGATCAGAAGCACAGAGAGTTGTTGACTAGAGACGATACGCCGTCTCATGGTGGTCACTTCCTGTGAACTGGCAGCTTTTTACAATGTAACAGAGCATCGACAGTAGCTGTCTGTTTCAACTCGTCTCGTCATGGATCTTTGGTCTGAACTAGACTTTAAGCCTTCCTCGTAGGCGCGTGGAAGGGCAGAGAGGCCCAAGAACAGAGTCATACCACCAAATATAAATGGACAACAAACTACAAATGGAAATAAAGTGTTTTTTTGTCCTGACTGAAATAACACCTTTATCTTTAACTGCCACTCAACACACATTTAAAACCATAAAGCACCGCTCCTCCTGTTTTTTCCAGTGAATCAGCTGTCAAACAAATTAAACAGCCGGCCTTATTAATACTTTTTCATTTAAACATCATAGAACAGCATCAGAGACGGGCCTTTCTTTGTTGTTCCTGAGAAATAAAGAACAAAGGATACATGAATACAAAAAGCAACTGTTTCTGCTTAACGTCAGTATAATATGATAATACAACTTTCTAATTTCATTTTCCCATTTAAGTTGGGGAAGGCACATGAATTCACCAAGAACAAGACTGATTGTTTTCATACAAGACAAATGAGTGTCTGCAAACATGTGGCAGTTATCCAGGAGTCTGTGTTTGGAGCTGATTTCCTTTCTTGGAGTCATGTCCTTTCGTTTAGGAAAGTTTCCTGTTTTGGTAAACCTGTTTTATGGGGGGCAATCTCCTTTACAAGTGCAGCTTGTGGGTCAGAGTTTCAGTCTGGTATAAAAGTCTGTAAGCTCTGAAGGTCGCAGAGAACACTTGGGTCTTCTCTCCATGCTGCGTTCATTTTAGAGACTTGATTCCTCACACTGAGTCTGTCACTTCTTCAGAGACGAGAATTTCCCTCACATCTTATACAAGAAGAAAAACACACACACACACACACACACACACACACAGAGGTGATGCATCAACATCTTTGTCTCAGGTCTACACAACATAAAAGCACGGCCTCCACCCACTTACACTTTATGCCCCACACATACAGTACTGCAGTAAAGACATAAATACATTTAAAATAAATATATTTTTCACACCTCACTCTTGACTGAATGTTCACAGGTGTGTAGACGACACCTGAAATAACAAGCAGCATCGTGTTAGCAAGCAGACACTTGTGAATGAATTAAAGTGATTTAAAATGAGGCTGAAACTTATTTAGCAACTGATTATTTTCACCTTGAACATACTCTGTAGATTTACGATTAAACAATTCAGTATTTGTACACCATCCACCATCTTCACTCGGAGAGTACGACTGAACTCACCTGACTCCTGCTGCTGTGAGGAGCTTCTCAAACTGTTGTGTTGAGCTGCAAAGAAAAAAAACTCTCATTAGAACGAAGCAGCTGCTTTGTGTAGATTATTTATTTCACTTTGCAATTCAAATGAGTGTCATCTGTAGTACGGGAGGGAGGAGGCTGAAGGACAAAACCTGAGGACGTCCAAAACAAGACCTGATGTTGGTTCTTTTACCGTCAGCTCACACACGAGACCTGAACATGTTCACAGCAGCAAACCATGAATCATGTTTTGTCGACGCAGGAAAAATAAAGTTTAATACAGTTGGAATTTGCTTCAGCCCGGCAGCTCAGTCATGTGATTTACACTGCATGCTGACATTGTACGATTTTGCAAACCATGAATACTTCACATTTGTATTTTGCAGCATCATATCAGTGTTTCTAAAGTGACGTATATAAACTGACTTTGTCATCAGGACGTGAGGGGATGGTTGATGGTGTGACACCTACTGGATGTGTTAGGGTTTCAGCTTTGCCTCTCCCTAGTGTCTCATGTTTGTCTTCAGTCGGTCTCTGTGTTTGCCTCCTAGTTCCCTCCTGCCGAGTGCCAGCAGCTGCTGAACCTGCACATCTGAACCTGCAGACGTCAAGGTCAACGTCTAGTTTTTTTTTTTGACACTTTGTCTTATTGTTATTTTTGGGACATGAGTTCACTCTGCTCTGTGTCTCAGGTTCACCACACCAGCCTCGTTCTCGTCTTCTGCCTCTCTGCCTTCAGTTCACCTGCCTGCTCTGCTTCATCATTCCCTGCTCACCGTCATTTCATTCAAGCCTTCAGCTCCACCTCTTCAAACTACAATAAACTGCCTTTAACTATTCACAGTTTCCTGGTTGTGTTTGCATTTTGGCTCCTAAGTCAATCTGTCATAACAGAATACAAGATGCCTGCCAAGCTGCAGACCACTGCTCAACACCAACAAACAACACAATGGTTCTTTTGTTTGTGAGTCATTGCTGTGTCTCCAGCTGCTTTCTAGCCCCCAAACATAGATGTTTTTCACCGAGCTGTTGCTTTTTGTTTTCAGCCGGGATCTTGGCATAAAAAGCAGTTGTTTTTTTGCGAGACATCACTGTGTCTTAGGCGACAACTGTGCCCTGAAGATCAGGTGCTCTACACATTGACCCTAGCGTTATTGAAACGTACATAAAGGTTTGCAGAAACATGAAATGCCAACATTTCTCCTGGTGATTTCGTTGCATGCACAGAACCAGAACCTTGACACTGGACCATCACAGTCATTATGCATGTTAACGACATTTTGCACTTTCATTGCTGTAACATGGGAAAACATGTTCTGTGGAAAGAGCTCAGATCAGCAAATTGTGTCGATCAGATAGTATCAACTAAGGACCAGGATTTTATTCTTGAATTTAAGAATCTTCAAATGATTGCATAAGAACGTTTGTGTGAGCCTCCTCCATCATTTTGTGAGTGGTGAGCTCTGCACGGACATCCAGAACCACTGCAGCTGTTTTCAGTTCAACTTTAAATAACTGCCCAGCAGGAAGCGTGTTCATAAAAGAGAGTAAAGTCTTTCTCAAACTCATTTCAGTGACGATAACAAAACCCAACAGAACATTTGAAAACTACAGTCAGCAAAGATAAATCTGTAGGATGGAGGATCTCTCAAAATACTCTTCGGTTCAGGAGTCACTTTAATAACTTCCTCCTCACATATTAATTATCTGAGTTAGCAGGACTCACAGGAAGTGGAGCGGACCTCACTGACAGCAGAGTAAACCAGCTGAACCTCAACGTCGCCCTCAACGGGACAGTCGGGCTCGTGCAGGCGATGATTCTCCACTTCAGATAAAAAATGAGAAAACAGACACAAGAGCCAGTGTCTTGTTAACTGTTTGTTTGTTTGTTTGTTGTGTTGTTGAAGAAATGAAGACATGATGAATCTGGTCTTTTCAGAATAATGTGACATTTCTGAAGTTTGTATGAGATTGAAGAGAACGTGCAGAAGCTGAGAACAACCGTTTTTACGTCTGGAGCCTCCCGTCTACAACAGGCTTGAAACGTGTCCTCGTGGTCATGGGTATTCATCGGCTCCAGCTCCAATCGGCAGTGATGGAAATACACCGCTCAGTTTTTTAGGTTATGCTCAGCTTCCATAGAAAAGTTTAGTTTCAAACAGGTCTTTTAATGTGACTGAAACATTCTGATTGTTTTATAGAAGAAATATATAAAATGTCAGATTCTCCCTGCCGTGTTGGAGGAGGTAGTGAAAGGAAAAACCAAAGCACCTGTTCCTCGTTTTAAAGGTCTGAGGCTGTGAAAGTTTCACTGTTCTGATTATGTGAAGCAGATTGACTTCACTTACCTACAGTAGTGTTTTCATGAACAGGAGGCGACTCGAAATGAGCTGCAGATAAAGAGAGAAAGAATTTGATGAATGTGGTAGAAACATTTATTAGAGACTCTGCATGCTGTATATGAGGAGGTGCAGGGTGTCTGGAGGTTTAGACAAAGACCTTGATGGTAAACAGTCTGGACTAATGGTTACGCTATGTTTTGCCTCCACCCTGGTGACTCTTGATGACTGTATAAAGCTGACTGAATATAATGTGACTCTAAGTTTTGGTTTGTCTTTGTTCATGTCCATACTGCACCAGGATCCTCTCTGACATCAGACTTGCTTTGTAATAAAGTAACATTTAAGTCAAGACAACTGAGGCTCATCAGTTTATTCTTATATTCATCTAAGTGAAGACATGAAATACAAGTTTTCCCAACACGTTCTCACTCCGCCCTCGTCACAGAGCCACGATCCCAGTTGGAAAAACAGCAACGTCTCGGTAGAATACAACTGCTTTTTGTGGCACTGCCCCTGCTGGAAAGAGAGTGACGGGTCACTAATGACCAACTCATCCTCACTGTGACCTCGTCACATGTCCACGTTTGGTCATGGACTTTCCACGTCCACATATGGCGTCCAAGGTACCCTGGGTGTGTTGGTTGTTGACGTTCTGGGACGCCGTGTCAACTTCAACCTGTTACATGCATTGTCTGTTTTCAAAATACACTTCTGTTTTCACAGGAAATGTACAGTTTGCATACAGTCTCTTTCAAAATAAAAGCTCTACGTCGGTACAACACTGCAAATTGACATTTTTAATCCTTTGACTACACACAGGTGGTTGGGTTTAGGAACAAAGAACAGGGTTTGGCGTTACAATCTTACAGGAAGTGAACACCAGCCTCCTGGGTGAAAGTGAAGGTTGTTGGACCCATCCATCCCTCCCACCCACCCTACAAAGACTTTCGCTCCTGACTTACAGAACAACGGTGACCAGCTGCAAGTCATGCCAACATAACAGGACGGCTTTTTTCATCATGTCTGACGCAAAAAGTCACTGACCAAACGTCGGTATTCCTCATCTGCGAGGAAAAGAAGACACAAAGAGGGGCAAAGAAAACGGGACAAGCAGCGGCAGAGACATCAGTGATGTTTTCCAGTGATGGAGGGGGTCCATGAAGGACAAACGGCTTCAATCCGACGCTGAGGTTGCATGTTTTCTGCTGGACAGGTAAACTACTGAAATAAATGCTACTATTTGTCAGCACGTAGTATAATAGCGTTACGTGTCGGACTCGACAAGTACGGAGTGAGGAGGAGAGTTCGTAACGTTACAGCATCTCCAGGTAGAGCAATTACTGTAAAACACTTGCGAAAATTTTAGTCAAAGGCATAACAGGCATAACATCCTCCCCTCCTCCTCTTCCCTCTCCGTGGCTGAGGCACATCACCTGGCCCTTCCTGGACCTCTTCCTCTCCCTCGTCTTCCTCCTCTCCCTGTCTCCTGTGGAAAATCACTCTGTAAACGCATATTATAATATGTAACGTTAACGGTTATCAACCTAACTATTATTTACCGCACTGTGCCATGACTTTATTTAGCATCACTTCGCTAATGTTTGCTCATGTTACCAAAACAATTAGGAATAAAACACTCTGACTGATAACCTCTAACATATCCTAATATGGTTTAGATCTTCACCTCATTGCTCGTTGCTTCGGATATGTTACCAGCAGAGACGCTGATCTCTGTCGCGGACAACGCCATTTTTCCAACGTGTTTTGGTCCTCGGAGGCCACCGTAACTTTGCCGACGGGAGGTGTGAGCACAGGCGAGCAAGTGAGCGCTGCAATCTAGAATCTAAACGCTCCATGTCACTGTTTTCAACCCATTTTACACACTGGCCCTTTAAACTTGTTGGTGGAACATGTGGATGTGGGGAGACGAGCACTGTCATTAAAATGGCTCTGCGAACGAAAAAAACACTGACAGTCGTATGTCACGGTGTGATTCAACTTTTACTGATATGAAAGACGAACATAATTTGATCATCAACAAGTTACGCCAAGTCAGCACGTGTGTATGGACTCACAGTCTAATCACCGTAGCTGCTGCCAAAGAGGACAAAACTAAGATCTTTGAGATTATAACTTTATCAGCTCACCTCTGTTCCTCCTGCAGATGATGAATCCTGCAGACAGCAGCAGCAGCACGACGAGGCCACACACAGTCAGAGCTGTTATCATCAGAGTATAACTGGCTGGATACCTCCGCTCTGCTCCACCCACCATGTTCTCCACCCTGCAGGTGAACACATCCTCCTCCAGGTACGGCACGGTGCTGACCAGCTGGTGCGGGCTGACCATAGAGGTCTGGACCTGGTCCTCCAACAGGCTCCTGGAGGCCAACAGCCAGGTGACGGTGGGCAGTGGGTGGCCCTCCACCTCACAGCGCAGCCTGCGGGAGGCGCTGGCTGAGCCGGAGCTCGACTCAACCACAGAGAGGTTCAGGATCTGGGGTTTAACTGTGAAGAAAATATAATGGACAGAAGCTGAGACCAAAAGTATTATTTCTCTCTCTTTAAACTGTCGCAGACCAGAGGTGATCCAGACGCTCTGACACCATCAGACCTCACCTGTCACATAAAGCCGTGTCTCCTTTTGAAAGGAATTTCCCCAACCGTCCAGCTCCACCCTGCAGAAGTACGTCCCATTATCACTCAGATGGACCCTCCTGATGAGGAGGGACAGCTCCCCCCGTCGAGGATCTCCCTGCAGGGAATGTTTTAACTCAGGAACCGAGCAGAGTCCCTCTGTGGAGTCATTCTTAACTGTACAGCTGATGAACGGAGGAGCTTTTGATTCTCTCGCGAGCCATTTGACAGTGATCTTCCCTGAGTAGTCCTGTTGTCTGGAATGAGTGAAGGAGCAGCTGAGGATGGCGTCTTCTCCTCTGGGGACGAAGACCACGGGAGAAACCGTCATGTCCACAGAGACTGAAAGTGACCCTGAAGAGATTATAACAGGATGAGTTGGTTAGGTTTTGGTTCCCTGATGATGATGATGATACCAAAGAGCGATGGCCTGGGTCCATTTTACAGATAACAGAACTAAATAATGTCTTGGACCAACCTCCTACTGTTCCTCTAAAATTCACCCAGAGTAACCTGAAAGCTGTTCTTGTTCCTTTGCTGTACATACATGCATGCTCACATTTGAAATGTAACGCGCCCCAACAGTCAGAGTCACTGCAGCTGTGCCTCAGTTCAGGGCTGCAGCCAATTGCGTCACATTAGCACGACCAAGGCCGTCCCATATCGAAGGCTCCTTCAAATGCAACCGAGAAATTCAGCCTTCTTTCTCAGAATCTGGAGGATGCAACAGATGACTCCTGCATGGCCCAGCCTATCCTAAGATGCACTGCGAACCAGTGACGATTGGGTTGTTTTTAATTATGGCGTCTGACACACCAGCAGCAGCAGTGGCGGCAGATTACACTTTTAAATGTAAATACTGGGTTTCAACTCACTCGAATAGCTAAGGATAAAAATGTTATGAAACACAAGAGGCCGTCAAACCTAAAGGTTTTGTTCAGGTAACAGACTAACATACATGACGTTAGTGATGCTAACTGATGTTGCGAGTTATCTTCTCTTGTCAAGCGCAGGTGGTTGCCAGGTAACAGGAACGTCAACAAGTCGGGCAAGAACAACTGGTGGTGAAACCAGACTGTCCCACTTGGTTTGGCTGATGTGGTTTTCAAAGGACGCGTCTGACGTAGACGGCTTTTCTCATCTAGATATAAGTTTCAACACACTGAAATAAAAGTTTTGCTTTTGTTTTGTTTTTTATCTCTGCTTGAATTTTTTTTTTTTTTTTGAAAAAAGATGCTGCAGATGACAATACGCTCATATCATGAAGCCCCACCTAGTCCAAATCCAGAGTAGACAGCAGTATCACAGAAGATAAACATTTTTCTGAGGTTTTGTCCGGCGCTTTAAAAAGCTCCAATTTTTCTAATGCGCCCACATTTCATTCACTACCTGGGCTAAGCCCCGGATGTCCTACAATCCTAAATCCGCCTCTGGTTCTGGGCCACTGCAGAAACACGACGGTGAACATCTCCAGACACAAGAACCAGCTCCCTATGTCGATATAAACGACTCATGCTAAGGTAACAGAAACACAACAGTTCTTATTTTCAGGTGATTATAAACTAAAGAAAACATACTTATTATATTATATTCCATAATATATCCTCCCTACGTCATTCACACTGGAGCTTTAACTAAGTAGACTGTCTTTTTCTCTCTTGACCAACAACTGAGTAAAGGTCGTATCATCAACATCCAACCTGAACAAAGAAGAAAGCATCTCACCTGTGATGATCACCGACAGAATAAGACAGAAAGTCTGCTGCCACATCTTCACGTCGCTCACACACAACTTCAATAATGAGTGAAACTGAACCTCAGAGCCAAAACAGTATTCAGGAAGTCTTGTGAGATGGGTCTTTTGAAACTGAACACTTCCCGTTATAGACGAGCGGTCACTCAGAGGACACAGCACGAGGCTGCATCATCAGCTCAACGTATTTTTTTTTGGATCCTACATGTATCTTATTAGATTTTCTGTGTCTGATGTTTGAATACGTGTGTTTTATGTTTCAGTTACATTCATTAAAAATCATGAGAATTACTAATTATTTTCTCCTCAGCATTCACACAGAATGACACAAGCATCATGGTGACTCATCTGACTGACATACGCTGCTCAAAAACATTTAGGGAACGCTTAAATCACACATCAGATGTTGATGAACAAATAATCCAGGTTGAAAATCTTTGCTGGTGTGCACTGTATAATTTGTTGAGAATAAATGACGTAACAACGTTCAGTGGAAACCAAAATCATCAACACACTGAGGGCTGGATTCAAAATGATACTGGTACCTAACAGCAGTCAGGGTACTGTTGGCTCTGACATGAGGTCTGTGTGACCCTCCAAGGATCTGCCTCGCCAGACCATCACTGACCCACCACCAAACCGGTCATGCTGGATGATGTCACAGGCAGCATAACGTTCTCTGAAGAGATCAGGGCACCAATGGAGGACCTGCCAGCTCTGGTGTTCTCTGGTGAATGCTGGGCTGTGAGCACAGGTCCTTGTGCACCTTAGTTTTTTCTGTCTTTCATTTTGAACCGAGAAACAATTCCATAAAGACCAAACAGTTTTACAGCTACCTCAAAATTTTCACCTCAATTAAAAATGTATTTTGTTCTTGAAGTAAAACCTCTTAAAATGTACAAACTAACACCTCAGGTCTCAGGTGGACGCTGGGTTCATTCTCTGTTCATCAGTTTTTACTGGACGCAGACAAACTGATTCTCTAATGACAAAAAATAGACATGAAGGAAGTAGAAACAAGAATGGGAAAAAAACACACAGTGTGTCTGGAGGCACTGAGTCATATGGATGACACACACACACACACACACACACACACACACCTCGCTCAGTGGTTTCTTCAGCAGTCTCATCATGGACGCCTGGTGGGTCTGCAGCACTTTGAGCCTGCTGTTAGCTGTTGTAGGAGGTGAGCTCACACACACACACACACACACACACACACACACACACACACAAGAACATGTTTTCTCTTTAATGTTTGGATGTTCTTGTTTTAATTATGTAACATCACGAATATATCTCTGACGTAGAAAATAAACTCTGAACTTATATCAAAGGGTGTGAAATATATTGTGAAATAATTTCTAACATAGGCTGTGAAATCAAAGTGTTGTTTTATCACTGACTTCAGATTATTGTAATCAAATGATCAGTTTATATTAGCAGTGCTTCCTAAACCTCTGGACCTGTTGAAGCACAGAGGAAACGTTCAGTTTGAGTATTTAAACACATGAATATATATATGTTTATATGTATATATATATATATATATATATATATATATATATATATATATATATATATATACAGTGTGTGTGTGTGTGTGTGTGTGTGTGTGTGTGTGTGTGTGTGTGTGTGTGTGTGTGTGCAGGCCTGAAAACCTGAATTAATAGAACTGTAACAAGTTGCTTCCATACGGACAACTGTGTGATGAGCTGGAGAGTTCAGATGTGTTAAAACTATGGAAAATGAGACAAAGGCAGATGAGTCATGAGTTCTCTGGTGGTGTGAGAGAGCAGCCTGAACACTCCACTGAGGTAAAGTTCCATGGGGGTCATTTCACAGCAGCATGTCCCCACAGAGGGAGGGACACTGATTAAGACACCTGTAATATCCAACCCATCCTCACTGTGACCTCGTCACATGTCCACGTTTGGTCATGGACTTTCCACGTCCACACATGGCGTCCAAGGTACCCTGGGTGTGTTGGTTGTTGACGTTCTGGGACGCCGTGTCAACTTCAGCCTGTTACATGCATTGTCTGTTTTATGTCGAAATAAACACACTACCTCAGAACAACACTGCAATTTGACGTTTTCTTTCCCTCTGCAACAAACACACGTGGTTGGGTTTCGGAAAAAAGAACAGAAGAGCAGAGTTTGGCTTTACAATCTTACAGGAAGTGAACACTGGCCTCTCGGGTGAAAGTCTGTGGTTGTTGGATCCATCCACCACAAACTCCCACCCGCCGTACTCAGACTCTGCTGACTTAAAGGGATAGTGCACCCAAAAATGAAAATTCAGCCATTATCTACTCACCCATATGCCGAGGGAGGCTCAGGGGAAGTTTTAGAGTCCTCACATCACTTGCAGAGATCCAAGGGGAGAGGAGGTAGCAACACAACTCCACCTAATGGAGGCTGACGGCGCCCCAGATTCAAACTTCCAAAAACACATAATTGAAACCACAAAATATCTCCATACTGCTCGTCCGTAGTGATCCAAGTGTCCTGAAGCCCCGACATGAAAAGTTGTTTGGAAAAACCTCATTTGAACTCTGTTCTTAGCCTCACTGTAGCCTGGACTGATGCATTAATATGTGTGGGGAGGCATCATACGCAGGCTCTCAATTTATTTTTCTTGTTGCGTTGTGACATTAAACCATAGATTTTCCTCCCCCTCCCCAGTGGCCCTCAGCGGAGATGACGGCTGGTCCATGAACGTGCAGTCGGAGGTCCGAGCCATGGAGGGCTACCCGGTGGTGCTGCCCTGCACGTTCAGCCACCCTCAGCACTCCCAGCATTCCTCCCTGCAGGTGCTGTGGCGTCTGGGCCACGGTCAGGGCGCCACTGTCTTGTACCGCTGCACCAGCCGGCTCGGGGCCCCCACCTGCGACCCGGGGCCCCAGCAGGACCAGCGCTACAGACTGGAGGGCAACCCAAGGGAACACGACCTGTCACTGCGGATCAACAGCGCTAACCTGCAGGACAGTGGACGCTATTACTGCCGGGTGGAGGTTCAGGGACGTGAACACATCAGCTTTGAGGACAAGATGGGGACCAGGCTGAGGGTGGAGGGTACGTTCATGCTACAAACTACATTAACACTGACACATCATGTGCATGTTGGGGATCAAAACTCTGTCTGATGTAACAAAGTCTAAATGCAGATGTATTCGTCCTCCCGTCTGTCTGCAGCTCCTCCAAAGATCCTGGCGCTGTCGGTGGAGGGCAGTGAGCAGTCTGGGTACAGAGCCCTGTGTCGGGTCCAGGGCTCCCCGCTGCCGGATGTCCAGTGGCTCGGCCCCGACGACCTGCTGGAGGGTGTTGCGGTCGGTCCGCTGGCTCAGGGCTCCGCTGCTCTCTACCACACCGTCAGCCAGCTGAGAGACGTGGAGCCGGGCCAGCAGTACACCTGCAGCGCCTCCAACCCGCTGGGCAAAGAGCAGGCCACCCTGTACGTCCTGCCCCCCCGGCCCCCGCTGTACATGAGCGGGGCCTCGCCTCCTCTCCTGCTCCTCCTGTCGGTGTCTCTCGGGGCCAAGGTCGTCCTGCTGGTGGGGATGGGGGTCTGGATGGTGCAGGGAGGAGCTCTGCAGGGAGTCAGCTGCTGGTGGAAATAACCTGCATTGAAATAAACTAATGTATATACTTTATGTAACACTGACGCCCCTTACTTGGCATTTATAAGCATTTAATAGATATTTATAAACTGTTAATCACTGTTTATTAATGTGTTTGCAAAAGCTATAACCTGTCATGTGGGCAGCCATAAGTGGAGGCCTTTGCAGCAGGTTGAACAGTTTCCTGGACAAATCTGTATAATGTTGTCCTGGATTAATGTCCTTGAAATAAATGCTCAATTTAAAATGAGCAAATATTTGTTCTCTATCAGTTTCTTATGAAATATTTTGTTTCTTATGTCATTTTATTCAACAACCTCAACATGATTAGAAATGATCCTGTAAAATATAGTGTTACGCTCCGTCTCCACCAAACCCTTTCAGTCCAGCACCTCTGGTCCCAGCAGTGAGCCTTCAGACATGGTACCTAGACCCTCGGTGTGTTCAGACAGTCCTCTTAAATGTGGGCGGGGTTGTTGTCACTCACTGCTCCGTCCAGCACTCGCTGTATTTCCTCATCAGCGGTGACACAGATGGAAGTCTGCACCTGGTTTATCGTCCACAGAACGAGGCTGCACGCCCACATTTTCACAACAAAATAGAACAGGCTGCAGTGAGAGTCTCTCTCCATGGGATATTTAAAAATAGCAGCTTTGTGCATTTAGTCCTTCTCAGGCAAGCTCAGGGGTTTAGTGTTGCTGTAGCCCACAGGAAGTGAGGATTAGAATATATGACCTTCACATAATCCGCTCCAAATTAATCTATATTTTTAAAGTCATTACTAAAAGTGTGTGTCATATAAAAACTAAAGTGATGCTCAAAGTTGTCACAGTGAAATTTAAGGTGTGCTGATGGATTCACGTCATCAACTCATGCATTGAGTAACATTACAAGTTAACGTTCCACCTTAAAAGTGAATGAAGTTATTTTTCCTCTTTCATTTTATAGTTGTAGTTTACTGATGCATGAACAGAGGTTACATAAAACCAGAGTGACCGTCCTCTACTGACCAATCAGACTGCAGGGGGGACGCTAAGGAACGCTGCTGTTGGGACCATCCACAACTTTCACTGTGGAGACAGAAACTATGAACAGAACTGAACTGAACTGCTCGTTGGAAACGAGGCTTAGCTGACGTTGTTGGAATACATCTGATAAGTAAGAACTAGAGTTAGAAATACTCAAAGAGCACTGAATTCACAAACACACCAGAAGTCAGTCCATCAGTGATTCTCAAACTCAGGGATGGTTCCTCAGTAGGTCGGGTCCTTCCAAGTCAGGTCCTACAGGGGCTAGGTAGGACTCCTTCCTAGCATTCAGTGAACACACAGGCTAGCAAGTGATTTTATTGTTTATTATTATCAATAATGTCGTATTTAAATATTTGTTGAACATGTGTGAAATAAAAACCAATGGCAGTCCAGTGTCACACATTATGTTAGATTTAATAAAGAAGATACAGATTAAATTAAGTTTATTAAAACACAAAAATGAAGGAGATTATGTCCTTTAAACAATCAGATCACAAACTCAGTCAGTTATTAATTATCTGATACATACAGAGTTAAAAAGCAGCTCAATAAGTAAATATTCAATTAAACCACAATCTGACATTTATTTTACCATATGAAACATTATCACACCATATTAATGTGTAATGTGTCGTAAAACAGCAAAACAAAGACAAAAACTGTACCATTAGATATAAGCTGAGATAACCACAGTTAGCTTTAGCCCAGCTGTTTCCTGTAACTGAAAAACCTATTTGGTTAATCCGACAGTATCCAGAGCGTTCTGCCTGAAAAGCAAATATTCTGTATCAGTCAGGCTCCAGACCGTACAGTTTGTATTTAAGAAATTCTGCTTAACTTGTTTGAAAATCTACATTGTATATATTCCGTGTTGGCTGTACTTTGATATTTTCTCTGTAATTTTGTGTTTGGTGGGAAAGTCGGGAGCTTAAACCTGGTGTTGTATTTTTCAGGACACAGACAAACCTCATCAAACTACATGACTGACAAAACTAGCTGAAGGTGTGACACTCAGGGTCATGAACATTTCTGAAAAACCTTTTCCTTCGTCTGTGGAAATCTTTCAACTTTCAACACAGATTTAATCTAAACTGTAATATTATTGGAATAACTTTTATGATTCTGATAATATTAATTATCATGGGTCATGGGTGCCTTTTTTTCGATGAGTTTTATCCGTGTTTTCCGTCCTGGTAGCCGTCGTCAAATTGTTTAACCATCGATGGGAAAGAGGACGGGTTCAGTGTAGCAGACAGGATAGGCGGCCTTGCAGCAGTCCTCGTCACTCCAGCCAAAGCCCTCGCCTTTTTTCAGACTCATGATAGCACACTGACCATCATGCACCGTGCCGGGCTCCCCCTCCCCCCAGTTGGTGTCGCTGACCGCAGCCTTGTTCAACCAGTACCATTCCCCAGACTGGGAGCTCCGACGCAGGCCGATCCACACCATCAGCACGCTGCTATTCTTGGCCTGCAGGATTTTTTCATAGAGCTGTGTCTGGAGTTGGGCCTCAGGGAAGCTCACCAGTCCCATGCCGCTGTCTCTGCAGTACTTCAGGGATTCTCGCCAGCCGTCTGCCACTTCTCCGATTTTCAAGACCCCAGGAGACAAGACGCAACCCCTGAAATCTGTTGGGGCGTTCAGACGAAACATGACAGAGACAGACATTAGACGTCACCTTTAACAAGAACATTGACATGTTTGCATGTTACTCATTTACAAAAATCAATCAGTGGTTTCATGTGGATCATGGTGCCAGAGGCACGAGGCCCCGATTACACAGAAAGTGTTTCCCAGGTTGCAAAACTGCGCTGCCTTTTTTTTTAATTGAAAAAAGAAATTGGTTTTAAAAAAAAGCCTTCTGCACCTTTTACTGTTGCCAGGCAACCACCCCATCATTTCGTTACCTTTACCTTGTTGTGTAATCTACTGTTTATTTATTTATTTATTGTATCCTGCAGTAATCAGTGTGTAGCTGCTGCCATGTTGAGGCAGAGGGTGCTGTCTGTAGCTCTGGTTGAGGGTGAGAGGCTGTCAGCAGATAAACAGAGATCTGTGTGGGTACATGAGACCCTAACAAAGAGGCTGGATCATGGGGAGAACCACCAGTTGGTCCAGGAGCTTCTCCTCCATCATGGACGTTTACAGGCAGATTTTAGGATGACTCAGGGGCAGTTTGACAACCTGCTGTCTATCACCAGTTTCTCCTCCATTGTTTACCATTTGTAAACTTGTTGTCATGACCATCATAGAAGCCCCGCCTCTCGAATCATCCCATTGGACAATGGGGAAAAAAGCGGAGATGACGCTTTTTACTGCTGTGAGTTGGAAGTTTTTTTTAACTTGAGTTCAGAGCGCTCCGGCTAAAACACCAGGCGCCTAGAGAGCAGGAACACGAGGTGCGTAGCAAAGCAAAAACAGCATAAAGCTTAATTCTCATTAACTGTTGCAAACAGGCGCCTCCAGCTGCTGAAACACTTTGTGTGTGATCAGAGCCTCAGAGGTGTGACGGGGCTGACACAACAGCATCTCCCTCTAGTGTGACACACAATGAAATCATCAGCAATAACAATCATTTACTGTCAGCTGATCTCGTCCTCTGTTTGGAGAGTAAGGAGCTCCCACACTTCATTGTTTTCCCAATTTGTGGACATTTTGCTGCAGTTTTTCTTTGAGTGTTGCTGCTAACTGCTACTAGCTGTTTTTAAATCTCCCACGCACATAACATGTCATCAAAACGTCCTATCCGCCCCTTCCATTGTCCAGTGCTGCTGGCTGATGTCAAGTTGGCGCTGTTACTGCCTCCACTGCCAGTGTAAAAGTGAGACAACTCTGTTCGCTCATTCCACAATCGTACCTTTTAAAAAGAACAGCAGAATAACAGCACAACATTCCCACCGTGACCAAACAGTGTAAAAGGGGCTAACTTAATGTGTGACCCTCTGTCGCTGATCAACAGACATGAAAGTTTCCTTCCGACATCCATCCTCAAGTGAAGGTGGAGGTCGGACTGTGACTGTGTGGCTCATGTTTAAAGTGCAGCTCCATACCTGGGGTCGTACTGATGACGGGCGCCGGGTTCGCAAACCAAGTGCCTTCCTTTTCTCCCATAAAGTAGACAGCCATCTTGAAGGAAGCGTGCCAGATGACGCTTTTGCCTTGCTCCAGTCCAGTAAGTGCCGACACGTAGTCCGTCCCTTTCAGCCCCTGCCAGTCTGCATCATCCAATGGATCACTATTAACATGAACCCCATCAATGAAATCCTTGTGGACCACGATCACAGCGAAGCTCTTCATATCAGGGATGGAGCTGATGGAGCTGATGACATAGCAGGAGGCAAAGTCTGTCTCTGGGATCAGGGTGAGGAGTAAACCTGGATGGTAAAAGATGGCTGTGCCAGCTGCCTCGACCAGCGGCAAGTCTGGGTCGAAGACCTTCACTTTGGGGGAATCCTTCTCTGTCAGAAGTACAAGAGGTGCGTCTTCAGCATCCTTGGCCAGAACAGGAGGAATGTAGAACATCAGCTTCTTTTCTTTGGCTGGCTGCAGCGAGGTGTACAGCTGCCCGCAGGTGCAGTTGTGCCGGATGGCACAAGCGTGACCAAAGAGGACCGCCACGGGCCGGGTGGCTGTCACAGTTCGCAACGTCCTATTTTCTTTTAACCACATTTGACTTATCTGGTAGGGCTGGAGCGAAACCACTTGGGTGTCTGCACCTTCAACAGTTACAGTGTTTTCTTCGTCTGCATTAATTATGATGAGTCTGAAAGGGCCTCTTTCAGTCACATCTGTCGTGACGATGCTCGCAGGGGCAGTGGTTCCTTGGATCACTGGTACCAGCGGGATGACGTACTTTGTGCCCAGTCTGTCAGAAGGAATAACCAGAGCAGTCTGCACGCTGTTGCTTTTTCGGCTGATGGCAACGACCGTGATGTTCTTTGTGCTGGTAATCTGGACTGACTTGTCGTAGACTGTTTCTGACCTCCACATCTCCTTTGTGTTATTAACTGGGATATCCAGAGTCGCTCCTGCGCCCAGTATCCTTATTGTACTATAGTCGGGGTGCGCTGTGATGGTGACCTCCGTGTTATCATGCATGGCGGTGATTTGGACCATGTTTTCAGGCAGAATAGGATAAAAATAGGCGATGTTCTCCGGAAAAGCAATAGTGAATTTTAGACCAGTGTTGTCTTCAGGCGGAGTGACTGTGGACTCTGAGAAAGAAAGAAAATATCTGCTGAAGCAAAAAACTTAAACCTTCAGTTGTATTTTTTCAGAAAGTAAAACCCCACAAAGCAATTTTTTTATCCCGTGTTGTGTCTGTACACCTCCATGTAATTTCACCTGGAGCCGCAGGGAGGGAAGAGCGCCGTATGGTTTATAAAAGAACTTGAAACAATTTGATTGTATTTTCCATCTTTTATTAGCAACAGTAGTTTTGTGTTAAAGAAATCAAAGGCCCAATAAGTTCAGGGATTGAAGCAAATAATAGCGCGGGCTACTGATTGACGTTTTACGGCTCGTTCTCACAACACACAAAGTAATTTTCTCTTGCACTTTCTCTCGACATAATAAAAGAATTAACACGTGATCTCAAGATGTCAGCATTTAAGATATTATTGGGAAGACTGCCATCCTCGTTTCCATGCCGCTGTGAAAGATAATGTGTTTCTACATGAAAAATGACTTCAACCATCAAAACAGCTGCTGGTTGATTTTCAACTTTCAGGCAGTTTGATGTAACAAACTGAACCTGAACAGTGTAGTTACAGTACTTGAGTAAATGTACTTAGCTCCTGTGTGTTACCTGTGTTTGCTGCAGCCAGCAGGAGGACGAGGAGCACAGGACGCATGATGGCAGGATCAACACTGATGAGTCTCATGAAAGTTGGATCCAGAACCTGCAGACAAATTCTTACAGACTCAGATGTTTCACAACTTATTTTCAATTCTGCTCCCGTTTCACTAACGGCCTGTTTCAGAAAGCTGATGATCAAGTTTGTCTACGAGCTCTGGACATTATTTATCGCCTTAAATCAATAGAAGCGGCAGCAGCACATGAAAACTGAAGTCAGATTCTCTGGTGTCTATAATTACACAACAAGTTCAGCTCTCAGACAGAATGAACAAATTTGAGATCTGACTGTCATTTTAAAGTCTAACTAATAAACTCAAAGAAGGGAATCGTACTAAATTATGAAAGTTCTTTCATTGCAGAGGATTTGTCTGAATCATTTGGGCTCATTTTAGATTATAATGTCACTCTGGAGTGCAGAGGTCGATTTTTATCTCAGTCAAACAGAATAATTTTCTGTCTGTGAGGTGAAATGTTTAAGTCTCACCTGCTCGTCAGTCGTCAGCAGTCTTCACCTTCAGAGAGTTTCCTGAATCACGTCCTCCTTCCTCTGCTTCACATATGGAAACACACATTTGTCAGTCAAACACGGGGTGATTTGGAAGATGTTTGCATAAGATGCACATCAGTGTTCGTGTTGAGGAGGAGGAGGAGGAGGAGGAGGAGGAGTAACTATCAGGAGTAGTGAGGTTTTTTCAAGGTTAAAGGTTCAGCTTGTCAGATTTAGGGGGATTCAATGGAGTCTAGTGGTGAGGACTGCAGATTGCAAACAGACCAGCTGATTTAAACTGGTAAAAACACTGAATAAAGAAGTTTCTGTTTCTGACACTGTTGGGCATACAGTATCAAAGATGGGCCGCTAGCTCAGCACTTACTAATGTGCACTCACCTTTTTTCTCTGATAACTCAAGATCCAGGGACCGTTTCCACAAAACACTTTAAGTTTTCTTCTTAAGTATGACACTTAAGGCTTAATTCCTCCTTAGCTGAGGGACTTACGCAGTTGCACAGAATCCCTTCAGAGGTTTCGCCTGTTATCGTCTCACTGAGTTGACTTATAGTTAGTGAAAAAATGTCAGATGAAAAGAAGACAAAAAAAACTCCTCAGAGGAGGAAAAGATTAAACTTCTGGAGGAATACCATCATAGAAAGAACAAACTGCAAAGTAAATTTCACCCAAAAATACCAGAAAATGAAAAACAATTGTAACGAAAATGAATTCAGTCAAATCTAAAGTGTAAAATCAAAATCGTATCCCTCAGTTTCTCCTGGTCACAGCACACTCTGTGTTTTTCATTTATCACCATAAACTCAGTCACGGTGCAGGTAAGATACACTCAGAGTTACTCACTCAGAGTGTTTTTTTGTTTTACCTTGCTTTGGTTGCTCAGGTCTTCTGTGCAACAGTTTACGGATTCCTTAATATAAGACCAAGACAGGGAGAAAACCTTAAATACTTAAGTGAACATTTTAAGGAAATCTTAAGAGGAAGACTTAAGGGTGTTTTGTGCAACCGATTTTAGTCTTTTGAGGAAACCTTAACTAGGACTTTAAGGAAAATCTTAACTTAAGGTGTTTTATGCAACCGGCCCCTGACGTTCAGGAGGTTTTTACAGTGAGCTGAATTATCACTTCCTCCCTGAAACAAACAGACGTGATGATTTAAATCAATAAAAACACTGAATGAAGCAGTTAATCAGTGTTTTTGTGACGCTCTCGTCACACAGTGGCTTCCAACAACTTAATGTCTCTATCTCAAGTCAGTGTTTGGTTTGTCCATTCTGGGCTACTGTAGAAACATGGCGGTGCAACATGGCGATCTCTGTAGACGAGGACCTGCTGCCTGTGTAGTTACAACAACGCAATGAGTCTTATCTTCAGCTGATTATAATCTGCAGACAACATACTTATTATTTTATATGACATATCTGCCAGTATGTCCTCCTGAATGTGACGCTGCAGCTTTAACGCTCTGATCATTGTTGAGTCAGCTGAACTGCTGCTGGTTGTCTTTTAGTTTCCTGATCTGATCTGGGGTCAGTTTGACAGTCAAATGAGTCTGAGCCTCATCTTGTTCTGCCTCAGTGCACACACACACACACACACACACACACACACACACACACACACACACACACACACACACACACAGCTCTGTGTGAAAGGAAAGGAAACAACAAGTTGAGTAATAAATCAGGCTCAAGATGCCAACTACTGCAGAAATAAACAGGAAAATAACTCATATCAGGTAATAAATAAATAAATATGATTATTAAAATAAATATACATGTTTTAAACCATATAAACATGACAGTTCAAACAGATCATATTTTAACATCAGCAGATGTTTTTATTTTTGTCTATTTAGATTTTAAAACTAAATCAAAAAGCTTGAACTTCTCGTCCACTTTATTATGTGAATGTGATATTTTTCCAATAATCAAATAATAACATCTACATTATTTTATCAACATTATTATTATCATTATTATATCAACACGTGTTAACAGTTTAAAACAACAAAAGGGAAACACTGTTTTTATTATTATTATTATTGTATTTATTTATACAAGCAGAGTGTGTTGGACACTTCCTTTCAATCATAATGTGTTTCACTCACATTAATCACAACAGGAACAGTTTATTTAAATGTTAAAGGAATCATATTTTTTTTTAGATCCAGTTAAGAGCCGAATGTTCAGCAATTAAACTACTGAATCAAAAGTAGTAATAAATATTTTTACAAATACATAACTTATAAAAAAAACATGTTTATTTAAGTTGTTTTATTTGTTTGTTGTTGGGGACATGTTCTGTGTTTGGACACAAGATGGCGCTACAGACACGTTCATTCACAGCAGAGCTGCTCAGACAGTCTTCCTGAACAAAACCTGACAATAAATCACTTTTATTATTAAGAGTAAATTATCTGAAACCTAAGAATTGTGTTTCTGTTTTGCACAATGAGGCCAAAAGTATGTGGACACCTGAGAACACCTGGACAGGATCACCTGGTGTGTTTAACCCTCAGTGATCAATAACCTCATTAAGGTCTAAACAGACAAGTATGGCTTCCGGCTGAGCGCACACACAGACACACTGTCACACACACACACACACACACACACACACACACACACACACACACACACACACACACACTGTAATCCTCGCTCTCTACATTAAACCTCCTTTTGTTAATTCTGGTTGTTGTAGTTATGTAACTGTCAGCTGTTATCTAACTGACTGTCAGAGCAACTTTCAATGTGGGACAATGTGTGTGTGTGTGTGTGTGTGTGTGTGTGTGTGTGTGTGTGTGTGTGTGTGTGTGTGTGTGTGTGTGTGTGTGTGCTGTTCTAGTTGTTATTTTTACAGCAGTTTTTGACCATGATAGTGGCGACAAAATGAGGACATTTTGGTAACGTAACAACCTTTCTTAGAAAAATGATGTCATGTTTTGACATTTTAGGGAAAGTGAAGATAATTTTTGGAGGTGAGGACATTTTCCAAAATTGGACACTTCTGGAAAATTAGGGCTTCAAAAATAAAGATTAAATATAAAGAAAAAATGTATTTAAAACAAAACAAAGCAAAAAAAAAAACATTTTATAAAATGGGACACTTATAAAAAGTTTGAAACTTTTTGGACATTTTTAAAAAGTGGAACCCTCTTTTGAAAAATAAAGTCCTTTTAGGAGCATGAGGGAGATCTTTTTGAAGGTGAAGACATTTTGGATGTTTTAAGAAAGTGAGGACATTTTGGTAACATAACAACTCTTGGACATCCTAAATGTCCTTATTTTCCCAAAAAGTGCTAACAATTTTCAAAATGTTTTTCAAAAAAATTTTATTTAATTTTTTTTTTTTAGGGAAAGTGAAGATAATTTTTGGTGATGACATTTTCCAAAAATAGGCACTTAAGGCAGTGCCAGATTCTTAAAGTCATGACTTTTTAAATCTATATCTATAGGTACATCTATATATAATTTAAACCAAAAAAATTGAGGACATTTTGAAAATTGGGAGCACATTTTTGGAAAACAAGGACATTTGTTTGTATTAGCATAATGAATTTAAAAGTGAGGACATTCTGCATATTTCAGGAATCTGAGAACAGTTTTGGGAGGTGAGAACATTTCATAAAATTGGGACAAACAAAAGTTTGGATTCTTTGTGACATTTTTGGAAAGTGGGACCCTTTTTTTAAAATAAAGTCATTGTAGATGTAAAAGGGAGATTTTTTAAAAGGTGAAAACATTTGGGATGTTTTAAGAAAGTGAGGACATTTTTGGGAGGCAAAGTCATTTTGTAAAATTTGGACAATTCTGAAAAGGTTTTTTTCAAAGTGTTTTTTTTTTGTTTTTTGAGGAAAGTGCTGACATTTTTTAAAAATCAGGACAAATCTAGAAACTTTTTTTTGCGAAAGTGGGGTGATTTTCTTTTAATGAAAGCAAAGACATTTTTGGGAGACGAGGAGAATTTGTAAAATTAGGACATGTTCTGGAAATGGAAAAAAAAATGATTTTTTTATAACCTAAAGATGTATTTGAACATTTCCAGGAACATTTTTGTTCATTTCAGGAAATGTGACGATAATGTTGGTCAAAACATTTTGTAAAACTGTGGACAGTTTTGCAGGAAATAAAGACGATGATGTCGAGGAAGTTTGGATCCTTTGGAACATGAAGTCGTTTTTTTTTTTAAACTGAGGACATTTTGTCTGACTCTCATTCTTTATATGTTTGGGTTGAGATTACAGTCGCATTTAGGTTAGAGACTAAAGAATATGAGTGTGTGTGTGTGTGTGTGTGTGTGTGTGTGTGTGTGTGTCCATCTGATTATAGTCTTTAAACACACTGATCACGTGCATGTATCTATATATATATCTATATACACTGAATGTGTGTGTGTGTGTGTGTGTGTGTGTGTGTGTGTGTGTGTGTGTGTGTGTGTGTGTGTGTGTGTGTGTGTGTGTGTGTGTGTGTGTGTCCTTTAATCTTTAATCTGGCTCTGGATTAGATTTTATAGGAAGTCTTACACAATGACATCATGGTGTGGATGTAGCCCCGCCCTCCTGGTGACATCACACACAATGAGAGCAAAGTCTCAGACACACTCTTCGTCTCTCTGTAGTGACATCGACAGCAGCAACATGGCAACATTCGTCTCTGTGAGTAGATCAAACGTTATTTTTAATATTTGGTTCTGTGATTAGATGATGATGATGATGATGATGATGATGGTGGTGATGATGATGATGATGATGAAGATCTTTGTTAGTTTCACTGTAAATATATCTGACTTGGAGACAAAGAACAGAGGTGGTGATCTGTGGAGACAGCACAGATGTTTTATCATTTTATATGTCAGGAAAAAAACTATTAACGTCAGAGACTGTATGAAAATAAATAAATACAAGAAACTTTCCAGTTTAATTAATTCAGTGTTAAATTTATCTGTGTCACAACTGGGATGGATGTTTTTTAACCTGTTAGTCTGTTTGACACAGTTCAAAAATAACCTCTGTAAAATTTAACACACAATCTGTTAATGAATCTTTAATAAACCTCCATGAAGCTCATAACGTTCAGTCACTGTAATGTTTTGTTGTTGTTTTTAAATAGTATTTTATTATGAGGTGTTTATGTAATTTTGTCCACCTCCAGCGTATGTTACACTTAAATGCCTGGAAACATAAGAAGTAATAATAATAATAATAATAATAATGTTTAAATAGGCCTACTAATAGAACTTTGCTTTACAAAAATATTTTTTGTTTATGTTTTTAGTGATATTTAGAAATATAACTCAAACATTTTCATGTGGAATCAACAAACATTATCCATTATAAAGTTATATTTTGCACTGAGGATTCACAGTTTACAATAATGAAATAAAACACATGGTTATAATATACAATATACACAAATATATATAAAAAGATAAACAATTTAAATAATTAAATAATAAACAAGTGGTCATGTGAAACAAGATGAAAGAAGTTTTATTTATATAGCTTTTTGTTCATTTAAGACATGCAGTGCTTTACAATAAGGGAATTACGTGCTCCGTGTATCACATAAACTGACAGAAAATATAAATAAATAAATAAAATAATGAAAATAAATAAAATTAAAATGACAAAATGGACAGAATGAACATAAAACAGACCAACAGTGCAATAAAAAGCTCAATGTCAGCAAAACCATAAAATCATAAGATCATGTCAGATACAACATTTTTAAAGAAGTGCAGCAATGTGAAGTGTAAAGAGAATTAATTAATTATTATTTAAGGCCTTTATCAGTAAAGTCCTCACTGAAGGCTGAAGTGAAGAGTTACGTTTTTAGCCTTTCTTCTCTGCTGTTTCATATTCAAACAGTTTATTTTTATTTACCAAAACAAATTAAAGGATGTAAATCAACAAAAAACAGGATTTGCTTTCCACAGATGAGAGTGAGCTGGTTCACACCAGAGTGTTTCTGTGTGTTAGAGGAGGTCTAATTAAAGCAGAAGTAGGTCTCTATCAGCTGCAGCGGCCCCCGGGAGCCGCCCTGCAGACACAGAGCTCGATTTAGATCCAGCGTCCTAAAAGACTGAAGCTGACAGAAAACTGTCAACACATAAACTTCATTCATCCAAAAACATGAGATAGAATAAGAAAACAGTTACTGCAAAGAAAATACTTTTACTTAACACTTAATATCTGCACGAGAGAGACTGTCAGCATAGATAAGTCAGTATGTTTAAGCATCACAATATATGAAACAAATAACAGATGATTTTGTCTTAATAATTATTTAATAACTGGGACATGTTTTAAAGGATGTTTTCTGGGTTGATTGTGTAATTTTTAGGTTTAATGTATTAAAATTTGACTATTTTTAGGTCAATAAACCTTTTTTTAAAGTAAACGAATCAGTATTTTGTCACCAGGAAATAGTTTCAGCACATATTGTGATCAGTGAGCTTTGGAGGTGTGTTATTAAACTGTCGATAGTCAGGATAGCTGTTTCGCCTGCTTCTAGTCTTTATGCTAAGCTAGGCTAACCTTACTCTAAGTGTGCTGAACACAAACAGGAAATGTATCTTTAAGTTGGTGATAAAAAGGAAAACGATGGTGATGGTGACTGTTCAGTGTTCACTCACATGTTAAAGACACGACTTAATTAACTCACCTGTTACTTTTACTTTACGTACATGTTGCTGATAATGCTTATATACCGCTACTTTTATTTAAGTACATTTTGAATGCAGGATTCATTATTTCAGTAGAGGTATTGTCACAGTGTGTTATTAGTATTTTTACTGTAGTAAAGGATCTGAATACTAACAAACAAATTAATTTCTTCTTCTGTGCTTCAGCTGGCGACGTGTCATTATTGTCCCATCGTGACGCCTCGTCGTGGTTTGGTCTACAGAGACTCTCTGTCGGCTCTGTCCAGGAACCTGAGGGCTCCGGGGGGCCCCCATCGCCCCCCCACCATCAGGCTACAGGGCCTCGGCCTCCACAACAAACGCCACTGCAGACTCACCAGGTGAAATACTTGAACCAGTAACATAAACTGGTCCAGTCTGACATGAGCTGACAACATTGTTAACATTAGCTGTAGCAGTAGAGTTCCAGCACCAGAGGACAGAGGAAGTATCAACAGTAGCAGCAGTAGTTATAGTCACATTATTAGTTTCACAGTTCAGCCACACCTTCTCACTTCCTGTCTGAAGAAGGAAGAGCTTTAACTCCGTCATCACCCCCACCCCTCCTCTCCCCTCTCTGCCTCACAGACCTGACCTCCCAGAATCCATTGCTCTGGCTCGCTCCAAGCCGTCGGGCAGCATGAAGCACCTGGTCCTGGCTCACCTGAGGAAGGTGCTGATGCTGAGCTCCGCCCAGCAGAGAGGCCTCCATCTGCCGCTCTGACACCTCCACCTCGGCCCAGCTGCAGGGGAGCAGTGATGATGATGATGATGATGATGATGGTGGTGGTGCTGGACCACCAGAGGGCGCCGCAGCTGTTCAGATGGACGGGAGGCTCAGACTGATCCTGAGTCAGTTCTTATTCTGAGAGTGAATAAAAACCAGACGGAGGACTGAGGGTGGGGTTAAATGTTAAAATGATACCTGGACACCAACCTCAGTGTCGGACTGTACTGATACTCAGTGACGGAGGAAGTATTCTAAAGTAAAAGTACTCACAAAACACATAGAAGTGATGTGTCAGCATTAGATCTAACCTGTCATGATACTGGATCATTATTACTGATGCATTAATATGGAAACAGTATTTTAATGTTACATCTAATTTTAATACTTTATTTACTTTTACTTCATGACAAAGCGTCATGTTTTATCGAACTAATTACATGTTTTGTTTGTAAAATCTGAATTTACAGAGTATCTAAAGCTGTCAGATAAATGTTCTGCAGTAGAAACACAAAGTAGTGTGAAACAGAAACAGTCAAGTACAAGAACCTCAAACTGTACTGAAGCAGAGGGCTGAGTGTCTGAGCTCCTGCTGCAGATTGTTAGCAGCACATTAATGAACAAAGTGTCCACATACTTTTGGCCATGTAGTGTATCTTTAAGGTTTGCAGTTTTAGGAACTTTAAACTGTATTTAAAGTTATTTAACAAAAGGTTTTTTAACAGTTCTTAATGTTTTTAAGTCTGTAACAGTTTTAACAACTGATGAATGATGTTCTCAGCACCTCAGTTATTTCAGTCTTTATTTGATTTGATTTCATATCAGCAGCTTAATGTTGCAGCATTTTCTGTATTCTGTGTCTGTAAACATGTTTTAGATCTTTAACACTGCTGGAAGTTTAGATGCATCTTAGGTTTGTTCACGAGGAATATTTCTCTTTGTACTTTAAAACACAGTTAAAAAATGCTTTATGGGCTGGATAAAATAGTATACACCATCCAAAAAGTTCCGCAGCTGCAGGGCTCTGACAGAAAAAAGGCAAAAGAATGACCTCAGATTTGGACTCATTGAGCTGGAGGAAGTTTAGTTACATCCACCACTTTATATATCTGCACGAGAGAGACTGTCAGGGAACATAAAGTTGTGTGTCGTCTGCAGAACTGTGGACATTAATATTATACCTACAGATGATCTGCTCCAGAGAACAGAAAACAGCAGAGGACCCAGAACTGACCCCTGAGGAACACCACAAGAGAAGAGACAGGCCTTAACTTAGAAGAAATAGAAAAGTTAAAAATAATGACCAACATTAAGCACAGGATCAGACACTCTGATCCAAAGTATTTTGGGGTTTTCTAAATACTTTTTAAAAATTAAAATAATTTCGCAGCGTAGATATAAGTCATTATGTTTAAGCATCACAATATATGGAACAAATAACAGATGATTTTGTCTTAATTTTTTAATAACTGGGCCATAATTTGCACTTTGTTTCTCTCATGTCACTGACATGTTTTTAAGGATGTTTTCTGGGCCGACTGTGTAATTTTTAGGTTTAATATATTCAAATTTGACCATTTTTAGGTCAATAAACCTTTTTTTAAAGTAAACGAATAAGTATTTTAAATAGTTTCAGCACATATTGTGATCAGTGAACTTTGGAGGTGTGTTATTAAACTGTTGATGGCCAGGCTAGCTGTTTCGCCTGCTTCTAGTCTTTATGCTAAGCTAGGCTAACCTTACTTTAACTGTGCTGAACACAAACAGGAAATGTATCTTTAAGTTGGTGGTGCAAAGGGAAACGATGGTGACGGTGACTGTTCAGTGTTCACTCACATGTTAAAGACACGACTTAATTAACGTGTTTGAGTGTGTGTTGCTTTAAAGTTTATTGTAATAATAATAATTCTTTTTTAAAGAATTAGCAGACTGACAAGATTTACTGGAAACTAACTGTCTCATATTCACAGTCGGTTTATTATTGGAAATAGATATGACACTGTTTCAGACTCCTGTGTGTGTTGCTGGATGTTTATTGGTTATTGATTGCTTATTGACAGACACCATTATATCCTGTCAGTGAGTTTACTGATGAAACATTAGTGGAACCTGAAACTGCTGAAAATTTATTTGAAAAAAATGATCTTTGTCCTAATTTCACACCACAGACTGTCGATGCTGTGCACCATGTGTTATTGGTTTACACACTGAACACTTTGTGAAGCTGAAACCATGAAATGTATTTACATTAAAATGACGTCTCTTTGTCATTTAAGTTTATCTGATAAAATCTGATTTAAAGACGGATCATTTTCTGAGTGTTTGATTGAGGCCACTGTGCCACCTTAATAAAGCTGCAGTGACTGAACAATAAAGAGGACGGTGTTATGTAACACGCAGCAGGTCAAAGGTCGTCTGAAATATTAATTAGAAAGCTGTGTGGCGCCTCGACTCCTGCCGACAGCTCAACGCTTAATCTGCTCACTTAATGAAAACCAGAGAGAGAGTGTGTGTGTGTGTGTGTGTGGGGGGGGGGGGGGGGGGGGGGGGGGGGGGGGGCTGCTTTGATGTGGATCAGCAGGATAATACACACACTGTACACACACACACACACATGCACACACACTGTACAACAGGAGCTCAGGATCATGACACAATCAGATATAGAAATAAATAACTTGATGAAAAATAATAATAAAGAACTTTATAATTAATCATCACTGAGTTTCTCTCTCTGTCCTTCCTTCCTTCTTTCCTTCCTTCCTTCCTTCGTTCTTTCCTTCCTTTCGTCCTTCCTTTTTGTCCTCCTTTGTTCTTTCTGTGTTCCTTCCTTCCTTCCGTCCTTTCTTGCGTCCTTCTTTCCTTTTAGTCATCCTTTGTTCTTTCTGTCTTCCGTCCTTCCTTCCTTCCTTCCTTACTTCCTTCCTTCCTTCCTTCCTTCCTTTTTGTCCTCCTTTGTTCTTTCTCTGTTCCTTCCTTCCTTCCTTTTAGTCTTCTTTTGTTCTTTCTGTCTTTCTGTGTTCCTTCCTTCCATCCTTCCTTCCGTCCTTCCTTCCTTTTTGTCCTCCTTTGTTCTTTCTGTCTTTCTGTGTTCCTTCCTTCCTTCGTTCCTTTTTGTCCTCCTTTGTTCTTTCTGTGTTCCTTCCTTCCTTCCTTTTAGTCTTCTTTTGTTCTTTCTGTGTTCCTTCCTTCCTTCGTTCCTTTTTGTCCTCCTTTGTTCTTTCTCTGTTCCTTCCTTCCTTTTAGTCTTCTTTTGTTCTTTCTGTCTTTCTGTG
Organism: Epinephelus awoara; assembly: GCA_035609425.1. Lineage (NCBI taxonomy): Eukaryota > Metazoa > Chordata > Actinopteri > Perciformes > Serranidae > Epinephelus > Epinephelus awoara. The sequence goes on from CM069300.1 coordinate 2,506,649, forward strand.
TTCCTTCCTTCCGTCCTTCCTTCCGTCCTTCCTTCCTTTTTGTCCTCCTTTGTTCTTCCTGTCTTCCTTCCTTCCTTCCTTCGTTCCTTTTTGTCCTCCTTTGTTCTTTCTCTGTTCCTTCCTTCCTTTTAGTCTTCTTTTGTTCTTTCTGTCTTTCTGTGTTCCTTCCTTCCTTCCTTCCTTTTTGTCCTTTGTTTTTTCTGTGTTCCTTCCTTCCTTCCTTCTGTCCTTTTTGTCCTCCCTTGTTCTTTCTGTCTTTCTGTGTCCCTTCCTTCTGTCCTTCCTTCCTTCCTTCCTTCCTTCCTTCCTTCTTTTTGTCCTCCTTTGTTCTTTCTGTGTTCCTTTCTTTCTTTCTTTCTTTCTTTTCTTCCTTCATTCCTATTCCTAGCACTTGCTGCTGGACCATATGTTAGACGTACTGTGTCACATTCAGAATCATTCTTATTGTCTTATATTGATTATAATAGCTAAGAGTTTATTTTTTCTTACATTCGTAGACATGAAGTCTGAGCTGTGACAAAGTTTATTATCATCACAGGTATCAGATTCTGTGGTTGCCAGACAACCTGTTTTCATTTTTATTCATAGTTATGACACATTAAATACACAAAAATCAGGAGGAGAAATGTTCTTCTATTTCTTAGATTTATTCAGAACATGTCATTATATTTAAACTTTACGCAATCTTCACATAACTGTCTTTTTTCATCCTTTCATTCTTTCTTTCTGTCTTTTCCCCCATTCATATTCTATACAGACTGCTCAATCATTATTTATATAAACAATAAATTATATTATATATTAAGAGACAAAATGACCGTCAGATAATCATCATTAATAATATAACTAACTATGAGATGTGTGTTCAAAGGGTCATCTTATAAAAGTATATCTTAGAGATTTAAATGACCTTCTGTCCTCCAGACTGACTCTGTGACACTGATAAACCTGCCTCATGGTTTGTTTCCCAGGACAGACGTGCTGGATCAAAGTGTGTGAGGGGAGCCAGGGGCCCCTGTGCTGCTTTGTGGGAACAACAATGACTTGAGTGTAATGAAATAATCTGTCAGGATTAGAGCAGCAGGAGGGAAACGCCACGCCAACATGAAGCTGCTAATCACAGATAAGCTGTTCAAAAGGTCACTTCACTCAGAAACTGTGAAGCAGTTCGTTCCAGCGAGATGTATTCTCACTTTTAACAATTATAATTCTGTTTTCCATCATTAGCTGAAAAATCTGTTTCCTGAAAAGCTGTGGTGCCTTCAGGGCCCGTCTCAAAGAGTGGCAGAAATGACTTTCCTGCTCGTCATATTTATACAATTTTTATCTTTTTTACATTGTCTGTGTTTGTTTGATTTGTCTTCACTGCTTCACTTTGTCACGTCATACGTTTCCCACAATGCCCTTTAATGCACATCACTGTGTTGTTCTAGCAGGAGACTGTGTGTGTAATGAACCTGCAGAGAACGATCAGCTGAGTGTGCAGCTCCCCTCAGCTCTGTGGAGCTTCATAGTGATTCTCAGTGTACATTTCCTGTGAAAACAGAAGTGTAGTTTGAAAACAGACAATGCATGTAACAGGCTGATGTTGACACGGCGTCCCAGAACGTCAACAACCAACACACCCAGGGTACCTTGGACGTCGTATGTGGACGTGGAAAGTCCATGACCAAACGTGGACATGTGACGAGGTCACACTGAGGATGATGATGGACGATATGTTGATGTTGTGTTCACACCAAGTGACCAAAAAAAAAGTCAGTTCTTGCAGGTTTAAAGTGAAACTTAACAGACCTGTAAATCTTGTCCCAGCTGACGTTACCTCTCACCTGTCTGCTGTGAGGTACAGGTGCACTCCAGGTCACTGTGACATCACTGGCTTCTGTCAGAGGTGAAACTGACTGAAACTTTTAACCAGAGAGGTAAAAATGGTTGTCTAAGAATTCACTTTATATTGTTTAATGAGCAGGCTGATGAACTTTCACCTCAGTGTCCAACTTTATTTGGCAGAGCAGCTTCATGTATGTTGAGCGTTGCATTGTGGGACAACAGCAGGGGCGTAATGTAGTTACAATGGGCCCCAGTGTATGCTATCATGTGCATATCATCTGGTCACATGATCGTACAGAGACACGAAACTGGACAGCATCAACTTCCAATTTAATTTAGAAATATATATGAAAAAGAAGTGAAATAAACCAATATTAGGATTCAAGGATGGAAGGGTTAATTTACGTATTGTCAAATATTCATCATCTTTATTTATGTTTAATAAACATCATGAACAAACGTAACTTCACTGTGTTAATGATATATCGTTTATTTTTTATTTATTTTGTAGCAGCCTTTCTATCCCTTTTAATTTTATTCAGTGTCATCCTAAGAGACTTTTGTAGCTTCACACGTTATTATTTACTTTTAACTCATTTGTATCTGACTGTATGCAGGGAAAATATATATTTATCATATTTTATCATGTTGCACAGGTAACTTGGTCAGTTTTTAAATCTAGTTATTGTGTATTTCTTATTGTATTTGTAATTTTTTAATAATATTAATAATAATAATAATTACTATCATTTTTAAATTTAAATAGTTGGCGGCACGGTGGTGCAGTGGTTAGTATTGTCGCCTGGTTTGAACCCAGGGTGGGGGAGCCCTTCTGTGTGAAGTCTGCATGTTCTCTCCGTGTCAGCGTGGGTTTCAAGTACACCTACAGATCTAAATCTGGTGCCACCATGTTTTAGTGTCTTGTAAATGATCAATGTCATTGCACATTGTCCTTTTGATAACTAAACTAAACTAGAACTTAAATTAAACCCTCAGTCCCTGTTACTGGCCCTGTGTGGCGACACATTTTGACAAATAAAGGCCTGTCTTATTAGAGGCCTGGTCTGGCTGCAAAGCAGGTTATTTTTTCGGATGTGTAAAAATGAGTTAAATTATGTGTCCATTACTCAATGTAGCGACTGCTATCAATAAAAAGGCCGCTGAGAGGCTTAAGTGGACTCGCATCTGTGACTCGCTCCTTCATTGAATCAGTCCACTTGACAGTTGTATAAGTTTTATTTTGCAAACGAAAGAAGACTTACAATACAGTGATCCGACGTGATGGTCAACAGAAAATATCAGAGCTCACTCAACCCCATTGTCTCCATTCCTGCCAGGGATTTAAATACCCAGTTAAATAACTTAAACCACACCCATGTGTCAACCACCGGATGTGACATACCTGTGCATACATACAAATAAACAATAAACATAAGCAAAATATATTTTGGCTCTTACACTCAATTACCCTGTAAGTTATTCATATTCCTTTAGTGTCCTCAGATCAAAAGAATCAAAAGGGATTTTTCATCAAACATAATCAAAGTAGTGAGGATTGTTTTAACAGGATAAAGTGGTGTTGTGTTGGTACGTGATGAGCTGTCCGTCACAAGGAATATTCATACTGGTTTAAATGAACAATATATGCAAATAAATGAATACAATAAAATAAACTTGTTACACACCAACAGCTTGTATGGTAAAGTGCAGTGTGGTTTTGATGGGAAAAAAAAGTGAAAAATTAGAGTGAGAGAAAATAAAAATAAAGGACATAAATTAAAAAATATATATAAATTTATAAAAATGTGAAATGTAAATTCCTCACAGCTGATTTAATGGTTATATAATTACTAATAAAGTTATTTCTCTTACAACCAACAGACTCAATGAGAAGAACTGATGCTGCGTTGCCGGTTAAGCCCCGCCCATTATACGATTCCCGCTCGCTGATTGGTGGAAGCAAAGAGATTGCTGCCACGTCAACGGATGACTGAGCTGTCAATCAAAAGGAGGCGGGCTGTGCAGCTGGAGTTAATATATTCAGGCAGTCACAAAGTGGTGAAGAGAGACGTGTAGTGAAGAAGAGGAGCCGGCGGTGAAGCTAGCGGCTAACTCGGATGAATTATCGGCTCCCGGAGGAGGAGAGGAAGAAGAGGAAGAAGAGTTCTCGCCCCGTGTTGTGAAGATGGAGGAAGAAAACAGCGAGCAGATGAGACCGCTCCTCACATCTGTAAGTGCCCCCTCAGCAGCAGCGGTTAGCCGGCGGCTAGCGCCTCCTCAGCGGGCTGAGAATGAGCCCACAGTCTGAGCCTGAGGACAAACTGGAGGCTTTTTCCTGAAGATGGAGTCTGAAAAAGCTCCGCGTCAAACTGAAATACTTGAAATGTGTGTTTTCGGGCGGAGGAGTTGTCAGCGCGGCTGGAAACAGCGGCTGGAAACCGACTGCTTTTGTTTTTAAGAGACCACGCTTATTGCCAGGAAGTGAAGTAACGATGCGCGTCCTTTCCTTGTTACAAGTCAACCGTACAGTACCCCATTAGAAAATGTGGCATTTCTTGCTTCACATGTTCCCGTCAAATCTGTGTCGTGTCTGAAATAATCTGAAGAGCGGGATTTAACTCGTTAGCAACTGCTCTTACATTCGGCTTTAATTACATCAACCCAGCAGCACTGTGTCTGATAACTTGAAGGTTTTTTGTTTGCTCAGCTATCGCTCCTATCGCTGTCCCAACCGCCACAATACACCGCTCTGGGTGATAGCGGCGGATAGTTTGGCCTGTTATCAAAGTCACTTTTTATTTGAATACGGGCTGATATAACTCTTGTTAACACGCCGAACACTACATATGTGTGTAATCAATCATAATTAATGATTTAATGTGTTTTTCAATATAGACAGTTTTGTCGGTGAGCACACATGCATAAAATTAGCACAATAATCAATGGAGTCCGGTTGAATTTTGTAGCACTTTTACTTGTGTCTCTTGTGTTAAGAAAGTCGTTAAAGCAGAAGACCCGGGTGAAGCCATTTTATCATTTTGTCATTGCTGAATTGTCCTCGAGGATGGCAGTGTGAAAACTTCCCAATAACTGCTGGCAGAGCACGTGGAGATGAGTGTGTGTTGTGACGGGATGGAGTGACGGCAGCGTGGTGCAGTCAGCACGGGAAGCTGAGCTGGAGCTCTGCCACGCTCACCCAGTTTTAGTGCCCTTGAGCAAGGCGGCTGCTCTAATGATGCTGACTGAGAGGGTCCTCTCCATCATGCTGGATACTGCTGTTACCATGGAGACGGGACATGAATCCCTGTTGTTTAGTGAAATAAAACTTTGTGAGCATATTAAAAACTTTACAGAGTGACAGCATGCTGTTCACAGAGAGCTCTGTGGAGTTTCACATGTGATGTTTATAAATGATCAGTTGCATCACATCCCAGTGATCTGTTCAACACACATGTAGATCTCCATGATGACCACACTGTTAACAGTCACAGCTGCGTTTCTCCAAAGGAAAAATCGACACCCGGTGTTTCAGAGCGGAGCCAGGCAGTTATCACCTGTGATCAGTGCTGTGATTAATCCTGAAATTTATCAATGAATTAAACACATTTTCTTACCTAAAGTAAACCTTTATTGGGAGGACATTTGGTTGATGGAGCAGGACAGAAATGAAGACAAACAAGTGGAGAGAGCAAAACATAAATAATAACACTTACAAAGCTAAAATAAGAACAGATGCTTAAGTACAAACTATACAAGAGCATCTAAATGCAGAATTACGAGGCTCAAGTGAAGTCAGCAACTTGGCGAAATCCATTCAAGGATTCACTTAACTCTGACTCTCTCTGTCTTTAGTCATCAAAGCTCAGTGTAGGAAACATTAACCTAAATGTTGGCGCCCAGTAGCTCAGTGAGTCGAGCAGGTACAAAGGCAATGTCTGGCTGCAGTGGCCGCGGGTTCAATTCCAGCCTGCAGGCATTTGCTGCATGTCATCCCCTGCCTGTCCCACTTTCACACTGAAAACTGTCCTGTTGATTAAAGACAAAAGCCCCAAAAAAATATAATTGAAAAAAGCCAAATGTCTCCAGCAGCAGGTCACATCAGCTGATCACTAATTAATGTTTATTCAGTCAGTAACTTTAAAATAAAACCTGAAGCTGATGTCTGTCATGTTGTGTCTGTACTCGGACAAAGATCCTCTCTGTGGGAAGAGGCTCCACTCCGAAACACCAGCGCACAGTTATTGTTTCTGTAGTTTTAGAAACCCCAGCAGAGTGAGACCTCTTCCTTCATCACATTCTTCACACATAATTGATCCCTGAGGGGAAATTGTGATTCGTTACAGTCGCTCCTTACAAAGAGTAGAGAAGTATGAAGTCAGAGTAAGAGTATGAAATACATGTATGTAAATATAAAGCAATAAATAAAATGAAGAAGAAATGAAATGTGCATTGTGCCACAGTGTTAACACTAGTACTTCAGATCTAAAATTAATTAGTATATATAATTTAAAGAAAAACCTACTCAACTTTTGTGCCACTTTGTCTCAGATTCTCAGTTTTAGTTACGTGATTGTCTTCATGAGCGTCGTTGGAGGGAGCCTGAAATCTAATGACTGCTTCTCTGTGATTGTTGTGCACATGGTGCCAGTAAATAACTTGCCATTTGAAGTTTGAAATAATGATTTAAGCTTATGAACTTTATACTTTTGGACCAGGACCTTTTAGTATTTGATCAGGTAGCGCCCCAAAAATATTGTGTACCAAAGTCAGGAGTCAACAGCTGTTATTTCAGTTATTCAGATATATACTTATAAACATTACATGTTGAATAAGTTCATTTATCCCGAGGGACACTGCTCTGTCTTCTGCTGCTGTTTAAATATTAGGATCTGATTGGACTCAGTATTAAAGTGTGAAGATTAGAGCCAAAATAAACTTGTTCATTACATTCCTGAGAGATAATATTATCTTGTTCTCATGGAGTTGTTTGTGTTTATTATTATTTGCTATCAGCGATGCAGTGTGTGTGTGTGTGTGTGTGTGTGTGTGTGTGTGTGTGTGTGTGTGTGTGTGTGTGTGTGTGTGTGTGTGTGTGTGTGTGTGTGTGTGTGTGTGTGTTTGATTGTATTACTCTCACGAACCAGTGTAAGGGGGTTTAAAGAGGAACTCTCACAGCTCAGAGACATATTCAAGCTGTGATTAGACCCAGCCAGAGGCAGCTTTAGTTTCAGGGATCACAAGTGAAAATATCGGCTCCAAACTGACGGAACAGAAAAACTACAGCATGGTTCCCTTTAATTAGACGTGCAAGTCTTTGGTTGATGTGTTGTCTTGAAATGTAGATGGCCTCGCACATAAGTGGGGTTATTCTTAAACGCTGAGTGATGTAGGTTTAATGATCCTCTGAAAAAGTGAATTTCTTTACTTGTATTGAGCAGTTGATATTCAACCTTTTTACCCAGTGTGAGTATTTGCCAGAGAAAATAAGGTTAATTGTAGTGTTTTATTGTTTCTATGTTTATAGATATTTTTGGTATCTGGAGATATATATTGATCACATAACTGGAAACAGAAGGAAAGATGGTGTAAAGCAGAGACACTCAACTTGCTTTGCCAGGGGGCCACTTTTGCAAAAAGACTGGAGGCCAGGGGCCAGGGTGACCAGACGTCCCAAAAAATTCGTGACAGTCCCGAAATCCAAGCAGTTGTCCCAGATCCGGAATCCTGCCCTAATTGTCCCGAAAATGACATTAGAGCAGAGTCTGAAGGAGTCATTGCCTGATAAAACATTAAAACCTGATCATGGTGGTTGAGTCGTCCTGCAGCTCCTGCCGACTGCACATTGGCTCTTGTTCTAACTGTTCAAAACTGTTCTATAGACTTTTATTTTGTTCACTTTTTTTTTAAAAATTGAGTTTAAAGGAGAAGTGCACTTACATTGATCACTTCCATAAAATAAAACGAGACATTGGAAAAGAGGAAAAGATTGAAAAAATTGTTAAAAATAAAATTAGGGAACTGATCACAGATGTATTGTCGCTGTGTGTTTTTACATCTATTGTTGCTTTAATTTGCAGCTCTGCTTTTTAAGAAGCTGACATGTTATGACAGTCAAGCTTGTGTCGGGTGCTCATGGGAAACAACAAGATACACAGGAAGGCGATCCAGGCGCTCCGATAATAAAGAAAGTGAAGAGGGAAATATTAAAGCTTTTATTGTAGCGGCTAAATCATTAAAAGAGTCAACATGTTTCGACCACTGCAGGTCATCATCAGGGCTTTGAAAATGAGTTTTTAATTCTGTTATACAGTTTTTTATAAACCAGGAAAAGTGTAAAACAAAAGGCTGTGAATTATTATTTTCCTCAGGGCTTTCGAAATTTTAAAGCAAATGTTCTTTATTAATGCAGATAAATCAGACAATGAAAGAACAGTAGGAGACGATGCAAGCACAAATACATGGTGTTAAACAGGGTGTAACTTAAGTAGGCCCACATTAATAAGAACGCATATAAAGGTAAGGTAAGGATAAACTGAGGCACAGGCATTCAGATAGAGGTGTATTCAGTCAGAGGATTTGGAGAATAAAGTTACATAATTTTCCAAAATATTTGGATATATCAGTGAATATTTGATACCAAGACCAAGAAATGTCACTGAGTAGGGATGAACAATATTGGATTTATTTATCCTGCATCTTGTTGCACAAATATTGTTTGCCATGCAGAGGCTAATTATCTGTTCTTGTCTGCACCTCAGAAGTAGCCCCCGCAATGTTGTTGTATACGTAGCATCTTTTTGTTCCTGTGCAATGACAATAAAGGCTTTCTATTCTATTCTATTCTATTCTAGACTTGGCCCTCGGGCCGTAAGTTGAGTATCACTGATGTAAAGCATTGAATATAGCAGAGTGGTGTGCCGTGTTTTAATTTTGACTGAATGTCCCTTTAAACAGCTCTTAGCTTGTTATACTGAGACTCCTCAGACTCTCTGTCCTCCAGCTTCATGTCAGTTGGTCTCCAGTTAGTCGTTATCTCGAGCAGACGTGTCGCTGTACGCAGGCAGGATTCCTCTCTAACTCTGCGCGCTAACGTTTAATCTGCCACCGACTTCCTGTCTGTTGACGCTCCATGGAAACTGAGGTGAAGCTTTTCACTCTCCCTCCATTGAAATCCGGCTCAGCTGTGAACAATGTGAAGCTGTGCAGCCGACGTGCCGGCTGAGCGGCTGCAGGGCTCTGACGGAGCAGGTTATTGTTTGGTGCAAATAGAGGCGGAAGTGGCAGCTCAACAATAATAAAGCGTTTATTAGGCTCTTTGATCCAGAGCAGCAGCGTGAGGTCAGGACAGGTGGTCCTCAGCACCAGCAGGGTCAGAGCAGCCAGCCAGAACACTCATGGTGAGCGTAGAGCTGAGAGGAGGTGATTTACATATATAGACGATAAAGAGTGTGTAAGGTCATTTCTACACCCTCCACAGGAGCTGGGTTTAAACACAAACTGAGGGCAGAAGATGTGCACACTGTCCTGATGATGTAATTTAACTGAGCAACATTTGGATCCAACAGAGATCTTCATCAAATCATCATCACAAAGCAGAACAAACATTATAATAATAATAATCCTGACACTAACATGTTGATTAGGCGTGTGCACATATGATTGTAAGTATAAAGGGCCAAATGTACTGAGAGTGTCTGATGTGTGTATTTTGAAGTAGAAGAAGAAGAAGATCTACTTTATTAACCCCAGAGGGGAAATTACATTTTTTCACTCTGTTGTCACACGCGCACACACACACACACACACACACACACACACACACACACACACACACACACACACACAGAGGCACAAACAGGAGCTATACATAGATGTCATAGTGGGGGGGCTGCCTTGGACAGGCGCCATGAGCCGCTGGGGGTTCAGTGCCTTGCTAAAGGGCACCTTGGCCTTTCCCAGGAGGTGAACTGGCACCTTTCCAGCTGACAGTCCATGCTCTATATTTGGTCCAGACAGGGTCTTGAGCTGGTGACCCTCTGGTTCTCCAGTCCAAGTCCCCATGGACCGAGCTTCTGCCGCCACAGTACATGTATTCAATAGCCGAACCCCACTGTGACCTTGTTTCGATTTTAGAGCGTCCAATGAGGACCCTGTGACCTAAGTGATTGCTTTGTGTGTGTGTGTGTGTGTGTGTTTTGTGTTACATTAACAGACTCCCTTACTGCAATGTTGCCAGTTCTTTACCAATGGGGGTAGCCAACACTAACATCGCCAGATGACATCACACACTCATATGCATATTGATGACGTCACAGCATATTCACGTAGGCATTAAAACTTTGCTGAGTTAGATTCAATAAAACTTTTGAATGGTATGAGAGCTGTGGGCTCATAGTGCACCACTTTCTCATGCTTCAGTGTAACCATAGAAACTCACGACAGCAGAACTCCCACTGTGAGCGGCTTCTCGTCTCCTGCCTGACCCTCACGTACTGCACGGAGGCGAGAGGAGAGACCCTACGCTGATGGAGGAGGAGCCGTTGACTGCAATCACTCTGACAAAGAAAGGGTTGGTTACCGTTTACATTTGGACTGGTACCGGTTCTGATGCCTGTAATTTGGCACTGGTATCCAACGGTAACTTTTTTGGGAACTTTTCTCTCTCTGTCATGACAGATGTAAATTTTGAATGAGATGCAAGACGACAATTCTGCTCCTCTGCTCGTTTTAATCCAACATAGAGTCAGTCTTCTGTCTCTGTCGGTCAGTCTGCTGATCAATTCAATACATCTCTTGATGGCTTGTAGATTTTGGAATCCAACAGCCACAGTGGCACGTGTGTCTCCAGGCTATTGCTAAAATAATATAGAGCCAGGCGCTGGAAATATCACAACAGACTGGTGCTGCAGCACTGATAGTTTTGGCTTGTTAGAAATCAAACAGCAGTTGCGGAGCTCCGTGGCCCGACTCTTGTCTTCCATCTGCCCCACAGAGCTCTCTTGCCAGCCTCAAAGCTCCGTGGCTAACTTCCAGGCTTCGGTGCACTTTGGTCATCAAACTTAACTTGCTACACTACGTTAACCTAAAAATAGCAATTAATAAACACGAGGGATGCACGATAATCTTGGTAGCTCATCAGTATCGGCCGTTATTGGTTTTAAAATGAACTATCAGAATCGGCCAACATGCTTTTTCTTATTTAGCACGATGACTGAATATCACAGACACTGAACAGTATTTCTTGTCTCCATCTGCTGGTGGGCCGTCATGATAAGAGTATGTATGTATAATATGATGTTAATTCACTACAGAAGAGACTTGATCACCAAGGTTAGGTGGGAAAAAGTGGATATATTGATATTAGTTATCTGCCAAATATCAAATATGGTGCATCATTATTTTCTAAACTAATTACGTGTTGGGAACCACGTCTCCATATATTTCCAGTGTGCTGTCGGACATTTTGTCACGACGGCGGCTCTCCGGGGGAGGTCACAGGTCACGTTGAATACGGAGATTAAAAAAACAGGACTGTGCTCTTTGACATGAAGCCTAAACTCACACGCACACACACACACACAGTCACTGTTTCAGTGTGTTCAGGTTAGTGTTGTCAAGGCGTCCCAGGTGATTTGTGTTGACGTCAGCAGACTCGTCCTCAGGGGGCCCAGCGGGCTCTGGTGGGCTGTTAGACTGGATTCTGTTGGAGTAGGAACTCGGTCTGCAGGGAAACATAAGAAGAAGAAACTCTACTGACAGGAGGAATCTGCAGTGGCTTCATACTTACATCATCTGTTGGATGTTGAAGAAAGTGGGAGGCTCGCTCAGTGTGAAAATCCCTGTCAAATTTACTTTTCACCAAATCTTGATCAGAGTCCTTAAAAAACTGGGTGTTTGTGCTGAGCCATGTATTCCTGAGGAGTATACAAGATCTTTTCAGCAATTTCTGCACGGGTCAGTTCTGTAAAAAAGTCATGTTTACTGTAGATCATCTTCGTCAGGATAAGAGATTCACAATGATACAATCAGCTGAGGACGAAAAAGAAAAAACTGAACAGAGACGAGAAACTGTAAACTGGAGTTTTTATTTTCTGACAGCAACTCCAAAGAAATATCCATAAGCTCTCAAACGAGGCAAGTGTGTGTGTGGTTAGTTTCTGTCTGTAATTCAGTTAAGTATCCCAATTTTTATTTGTTTATTTTACAATATTTTTAAATTGATTTTTAAAAATTCTATTAATCAGTACAATTTAAGTGCAAAGGTAGAAATAAATTGCCTCTGCTGTTATGGTATTGTATGAGAAACATGACATCGTATCCATTTACAAAAAAACAACAACAAAGCTGAAAATGGCGGACAGTCACCCCAGCGTTTACTCCCCGCCAGATCAGTAAACTTTCTGTTGCTGCTGTTACACAGATCAGCACCCAGCCCTCTGTAAATGCTGGTGCTTGGGTTTGTGCCAGCTAAATTTGAGTTGCTACAACCACGACTGTAGCTCCCGCCCGTCCTAGCAGCGGGGAGTGAGGCGGAGGAACAACGCGGTGCACAAGCTTGCTAATTTCTTTCATTGGACTCTGTGCGACACAGAAGCATCATTCTGCTCCAAAATTTTCTGTGTGATGGGAGTGACATGTAACACAACAGTATCTGCCTCTAGTTTGACATATAACATATAGTGTGACATTCATGGCTATGCTTCTTTGAGTTAGCTGCTTCCTGCTAGCAGCTACTTTTTGAATCTCCTGCGGTGGGTTGTACACGTAGCACGTTGGTGAAAAAAAGATGATGGAAAAAGAGATGACGTCGGGTGTTTTTCCCATCTGTGTTGAAGAACTCAACGTGTTCAGAGCGCTCTAGCAAATATGCGCCCAGAGCACAGAAACCTAAGACACGTAGCAATAAAGCAAAAATTTAATTCTCTTTAAAAACAATTACAAAAAGGCCTCACATGTGATGTGCATTGTTTTTGGGACGATGACTAATGACAGTGAGAGAAGTTTATGATTCAACATTTTCCCATGGTCTAGTTTTCAAAGAGTGAATAAAAATCACAATAAACCCTAAAAGCGCTGTATAATAATAGTTAAAAATCTCATGCCATGCCCAGCAGTACCTAAATATTATGATAGTATCGTCTTGGCTCTGCTGATTACTGACACCACTGGAGATGTGGGCAGCGATGTGGAGATGTTGAAACAGCCGTGTGTGTGTGTGTGTGTGTGTGTGTGTGTGTGTGTGTGTGTGTGTGTGTGTGTGTGTGTGTGTGTGTGTGTGTGTGTGTGTGTGTGTGTGTGTGTGTGTGTGTGTGTGTGTGTCATGTGGAGGCTGTTTGCCTGCAGCTGGCCTGCTGTATCTCATGATCCAACACCGCTGCTGTCTGATGCAGCCAGTGTTAAACATTGTTTTATCGTCCTGCAGTCGCCATGGCAGCAGAAACACAAAGATGTTGATGACAACAGGCACCAAATAACAGAGAGTCTGGAGGCAGAAATTTGGCGGCCAAATGTTGCTGGAAGTTGTAGTTGTAGTGGTGAGCGTGGTGTGAATCAGCCTGTGATGGTGATGTCCTACAGCTCCGACAGAGGAGGTGGGGTTGTGATGAAGCAGCGGCTTTGTGGGACTCTTCCTCTCTTTCTTGACTGGAGTCATTTTTCAGTTTGCAGCTTCACGGACTCTGGCGAGAGTTCCTGACTTCCTCCTATAGAAGTCATACAGTCACAGGAGGAAGGAGAGAGGCCTCATCAACATTATTCATGTGCTCATAAACAAAGACACATGTTGTAGTCTAATACAATCAGGTCATTTACTGTGTTCACTCTGTAGAATAGTTTTACTTTCTCTGATTTACACCGGCTTTGTTCTGACAGAGAAATGAATCATTAAACAGTTTGAGCTTTTCACAGTTACCAAAGCCAACTGGAAATTAATTTAGCTCCATACAAGACTTTAAAAGCTCCTTTGTTTCACAAGACAATGGTCTTTGTGCAAGAACGTTTAAATATTCTCATCTGTAACTCTGACTTTTTCTCTGAGAGCTTTGCACGTACAAGTCGGATTCACTAAACTCTTGTCATCGAATACTCTTTTAAGCCTGATGAACGCCACTTGAGTTCATCGTTAACATATTTAACTAAACCTTAACACACCCTGTTCTGCTCTGTTGGTGGTCAAGTTTCATTCATTTCATGCACAAAAAAGTTACCACAGAGTTAAAAGAAGAATTTCACACAGCGCAGTTTCAAGTCCAACTTTCACAAATCGAAAGACAAAAGGATAAGCCAGGTGTCATATTAGTCATCCTGAAATAATGAGGACGTTTTATTAGTACATTTGTCAACGATGTGTCATCACAGCTGCTGTACTGTACAAACATGGAGGAAATAAAGGGATATTAAATCAGGACAGATTGAAATCTGCTCAGTAGATATTATCTTGTGTACAGTTTGAAATGTTAAAGGTAAAGGGGTCATAGGGTGACCAGATTCATTAGTATTTATCTACTGGGAGCTGTGAATACAGACATCAGTTCAGTGTTTCCCCTGTAATTGTTCAGTGATCAGGGACCTCCCTAATTTTTTCTTTTAATACCAAGAGTAAGGCCAAATAGCCATTGATCGAAGTCAGTGGTTTGTGTTTGTGGGGCTCTCTGTGAGAGGCTTCTCCAAAACATAATTTATGTTCATCCTGTTCAGTTGAGCTCAGTGTGAAACTCCCAACTGTCTTTTACAAACTCCTGTCAAAGGTTGCGGAGATATTCCGTGATTTAAAAGTTGACAGTTATCATACCATGTGCATTTGCTTATCTACGATATTCAAAAGACTGGACACTGACTTTTTACACAAACTTCATTTAAAAAAAAATAGTTTCAAGTTTAAATTATAGTAATAAAACGTCTGTTCAACCAAAAGTAACCCCTCTTCTAAGATGGTTATCGTACCCTAAAGATCTCATACTGATGCAACCTTACTCCTGTTTGTGTTTCGTGGTGTTACCAGTCCATGACAGTTGACAACAACTTGTCAAGTTGCGTGCAATAAAAGCAAGTTCCCACAAACCAAAGATAGACACACGTCCACCTCCCCAGTGTCAAATCAATCAAGCTAAACTCCTGCAGAGATGCCAAAGACTCCTCCTGGCTCTGTAAGACTGATATCTGTGTGAGGTTAGGTGCAAATAAAAATGTATAATTGTTCATGTCAGTGTGTCGTCAACCTGAACACTGTCAGAGTTAACAACAGTCTGGACCAAAGTCGTTTAGATGCTCTTGACTGAATCTATTTCCATGAGTCCACATTAAAAACACACAAAGAGAGTTGTTGGTATTTTGGTGCAAAAATGTGTCTCACTGAGAGTAAACATCAAACACTTTTGTTCTGGCATCAGTCTGCTGCCACTTTTGTGATTTTATGAACAAGAGCAAACTAAATACTCTCACACAGTCTGTGTTCACCTAAAAACACTTTGCATGTGTCATTGTGCATTTTGTAACAGGGCTGTGCACGTTGTAATTAACGGTGCAGCCTCCAGGAGACTCCAGTTTACCTTCAGACTCTGTGGACGCTGTTCTGAGGAAACGTGTTTGAGTACAAGCGTCTGATCAGAGGATCAGGTTTGGTTTCTCTTTGCAGCTCTGATAAGAAATACAAACACTCAGTAAGATCAGAAAGTCTGTTACTGACCGGTGACCTGAGCTCACTCTGCAGGCCCAGTACTCTGTATGTGTGTGTGCGTGTGTGTGTGTGTGTTGGCCGTTGTGAATTTTCCCACAGTTCTCGGTGTGTTTAGTAAACGCTGCTGTAGTCCAGATGTGGTTTTCCCTCTCAGCTGGTTCTCCTAATATGGGAGCGACAGCACGGACTGAAGATATGTCTCTGCTCCCTGGGGAGTCACATCTGATTTTAGTATTACTACGTGACTGTGTGTGTGTGTGTGTGTGTGTGTGTGTGTGTGTGTGTCCATAATATTTCAATGACTTCCAGTTCCTATAAAACTGAAGCTTTTTGAAAGAGGTGCTGAAATATATGACTTTTATGTTTCAGTTCATGAGAGGGCTGACTGATTCGTCAAAAAGTGAATGTGATGATCTTCTACATTAGTCACTATCAATTTACTGTATCACAATATTAATCAAGTCAATATTTCTTTTGAGCTTTCCATAAACTTAATACAAGTAGTAGAGATAGATTTAGAAACCGAAGAATTTTTTAATTTAATTTTTTAATTTTTAAATATTTTTACATTTCTAATATTTAATTCATTTTTTTTAAATTTAATTTATATTTAATATTACAATTTTTTATTTCTATTTTCTATACAACTTATATTTAATATTCGTAGTTCTTATTTTAAAATATTATCTTTTTAATATGTTTACATATTTAAGAAAAGCTCTCACACTCTTCTTAAATACTTAAATATATTAATTATACAGTGAGTGCAGTCTGTGTCACAAACTGAAGGTTTTAAGTGTGAAAGATGTGGCTGTTTATCCTCTACCTCTGCTCCTGCACAGATTTTAAACCTTTCTTTAAGGACATTTCTGGAGGAGTGCGCCTTTAATAATGATTGTGCTTTTTTTCCACATATTTTCATTAACATCAGTGTTTATGCCTCTGTGCCATGACAGCTGCCTGGAGGCATGATTTTGGGTTGTCCGGAAGTCAGTGCCTCCGAATATCTGTCCTGTTTTCATGAGCGTGGTATCTCAGGAACACCTGATTGAATTCCCTGGAATTTGGCACAAACGTCCTCCATGACTCAGAGGTCACTGTGACTGTGCAAAACATGTTATTGGCAGTAACTCAAGAATTCATGTGGTAATTATGACAAGATTTCACACAGATGTCTAATCAGATAAAGTGATGATACTGTCAGATACTGAGTTGGTGACTCCATATTTGAAGCTTCGTTTTCTGTCATGGCGACATGCGTCTGGACAGACATGCATGTAAACTGTAACATAACTGCAGAGACATACAACCACGACACGGTGATTCTAGTCCTAATTTTCCTAGATTTAGCATTAAGATCTATCCCATCATGCATTGCACTTGAGGTGCCTGGGATGTGCTGCGCTGTCAGCCTTCTGCTGCCCTAAGGATCTGTGTGCTACAGAGGGTTTGTTTGTTTTCCCTGCAGAAGTGCCTCTGAGCCAGACAATGAACCCTGTGCCTGTGCAGCACTCGGCTTCTTTTTTCCACCTCTCAGGGCGCGCTGCTTCCTGTTTCCCTCCACTTGAGATGAATGGTTTAATTGTCACCCTCAGATCTGTTGAGGACCAATAAAAATGATTTGTGACTTGATTGTTTTGATCTTACATAAGTGTGTGTTTGGTCAGATTTTAATCTTTCAGTCTGAATGTAATGTTGAAACAGCTCCTGCAGCAGAATGACCTGTCCTCTCATAATTAAAGCTCCCCACAGGAGGCCATCTTATTGTGACACTCAGTTTTAGATATTCACTGACAAACTTGTTCTCGCTGAAGTTGTCTCTCAGCTGTCTGAAATGTTTGTGTCCTCTCACTGTGTTGTTCTGACTTCACCTGTGAATGTTCAGCAGTGACATCAGAGCTCACCTGTGTACAGATCATAGTGTTCAGGTGTCTCAGGTGCCTCAGGCTACAGACTGAAATATCCTTGTGTTTGTGGAATCTAGCAGAGTGCAGAGACACGAGCTGCTCTTTAAATAAACCACAGTAAAACCTTTTTGTTTAACCAAAATCTGCTCCTGTTTCCTGGAAAAAAACCTGACAGGAATCTGCCGTTTTTAGCATGAAAATGAATTCATGTTATAAAAGCTGCTTCTGCACACAGGACAGTGTAAAAGAGAGTAAAAGCCACAACTTGTGTCAATTTATTTGGTAGATTCAAGCCTCCTTCAGACTATGAGATTTTATCAGTGAAAAAACATTGATAAAATGTCCAAAAATAAATTAATGAAATAACTGAAAAATATATATTTTTTAAAAAGTCAAAAAAATATTATTTAAGTGTTTGAAAATGTCTGAAGAGTATCAAAAAATGTCAGAAAAAAATGTTGATAAAATGTCCAAAAATATTATCAAATTGCCCCAAAAAATATTTCTTTAAAAATGTCTAAAAAAAATTAAAAAAAAAGAGATTAAATTGTCTGAAAAAAAAGTTGATAAAATGTAGAAAAGTTTTATTTAAATATCTGAAAAATATTCAGATATAAAAGTAACAATAAGATAAAAATAAAAGCAAAATGAATAAATAAGGGGAAACTAGAGAGCTGTTCTAAGAATATTAGTCAACAAACGTGTACAACAGTAACTGTAATGTTGCTGTGTGTGCTGTAACACACTGTACACACCACACCACTTGTGCAACGTGCTGCAGAGTTCAGTGCAACAGGATGAGGTTCAGTTAATGTCAGTGCAGCTAAAAGGAAGAGTCAGGCGTTCAGATGGTTCAGTCTTTTTAAAGCAGCATGCATTTGTGCAGATAGTTAAGGGGGAAAAAAACGTGTTAAATCCGTTAAGATAACAAAAAAAACCATAAAAAATGGTCTTCGGGACAGGCCTACAAGTCACCTGACACAAGGTCCTGAGAACAAGTTTCAGTAGTTTCAGTAGACCCCAGTGTGCAGAGGCTTCCTGTCTTTATTGTTTTCTTTTGAAGATTTGTAGCATGAGGGCAGCTACAACACTGCAGTGAAAACAAAGATCATTTTGACCTTTAATCTGCAATAACTGAGTTTTTTTAGCCACTAATTTGCAGCAGAAACAAAAGTTATTGACAGCATAATATCGCAACATTCTTTTTTGTGCCAAGTATCTTTTTTGTCATTGTATAAATTATTAATATGACAAATACAAATTAAACTTTAGGTAGCTGACTAAATAATAACATACATTTATTTTTCAGTCCTCTAGAAACATTTTGTTAAAATAAAAATGACTAAATTAAGATGAACAGACTGAAAACTTTATCTTATTAGATAAACCAGATGTTCAAAAAGTTTTCCTTTGGGGATATAATTTACAGTTTAAAAACAAAGGTAATAAATCACAATATTTTGCAATATATGTTATCATGATACTCAGCATATCGCGATACATTTGAAATCGCGACAATATCGTATCGTGACTTAAGTATCATGATGGTATTGTGTTCTGGATCCTCTGTTGATTCCCACCTTCAGTGTCTGGCACTGGCCACCTCCTTTCAACTCCCTCCACTAGTTTACAGCATTTGAATACTGATTTGGATGTCCACTACCATGGCAACGATTGAAGCTCTGAAGGTTTCAGGTCAGCTCTCGCAAACGCTACTACCGAACTGAAGAATTGTATCACAAAATCTATATTCCACTGTGTTGCCTTTCTGGAGGGAACAATCTCACACTGAGCTTCATTTTGCATGCGTCATTTTTTACCTCGGCCTGCTAGCTAAGGAAGCCGTTAACGGAGTGTGTGTGCAAATGTGTAACCAGTCAAAAATATTCTTGGTGGTTTACCGATTAACAGTTAGACTTGTTGACATCCCTGAACAAGCTGAAACTCACGACACAGCTCCGTAAAGCTGAGCGGAGCTGCAGTCAGCTGATCATGTAAAAACACTGAGAGATGCTGCGGGAAGGAAGTCGATCAAACTGTTCATTCGCCTGCAGCTGATATTTATTCAGCTTTTAATACGAGGGGAAGTTGGGGAAGCCAGCTGCTCCTGAATATCTGTCAGATGACATTCAAAGTTGGTTCCTGTTATCGGCACAGGGCTGTTACTGTATTCGGTCATTTGTTTGTGGTTTTCGAGCCTGTTGGAGTTTATTACTGTACTGAAAACCGAAGAGGAAATGTAAAACCTCGTCTGTAATACGTGCTCTGTGTGCATGTTGTGGCTTGTTGTTATTCCTCATAATCCCTGAGCTGAGCGGAAAAAGCCTGGTATTAACTGTGAGTCACGTACAGGGAGGGAAGAAGGTTCCTCAGTATTGGTGCTGGAAAATGGAAAATGTTTATTAATTACAGATGCAAAATTATATACTTGAAACTGAAGCCAACAGAAACTACAAATGCAGAGAAACATGAGAGCTCCCACAATTCAAAAGAAAAATTCACGCTGTTGATACACTTTATTTTATTTATTCTAAAATTAAGCACTTTTTTCAAAAACTATTTCATTTATTTTCTCTATTATATTTTTAAATGCATATCTGTATAGTATAATGTTAAGTGACAATTTATGTTGTCGAAACGTTTTTGATTCGTACATTCTTTATTTGATTTGACAGTCAGATGTTGATTACATGCAGACGTTGATACAACTACTAGGCTACTTCAGTATATCACACTAAATCACAAGTTCGACATTATGATGTTTCGGACCTTTGCGTTTTCTCGAACTGGACCTCTTTGAATGTTAGTTGACCTAAACACACCCCCACAATCTGAGATTCGATTCGGTTTGAGCAGCCAGATGAGCTGCGTTAGAACATCATCATCCTCACTGTGACCTCGTCACATGTCCACGTTTGGTCATGGACTTTCCACGTCCACATATGGCGTCCAAGGTACCCTGGGTGTGTTGGTTGTTGACGTTCTGAGACACCGTGTCAACTTCAGCCTGTTACATGCATTGTCTGTTTTCAAAATACACTTCTGTTTTCACAGGAAATGTACAGTTTGCATACAGTCTCTTTCAAAATAAAAGACAGCAAATTGACGTTATTTTTCCCTTAACTACAAACACACGTGGTTGGATTTAGGAAAAAGAACAGGGTTTGGCTTTATAATCTTACGGGAAGTGAACACCGTCCTCCCAGGTGAAAGTTGGTGGTTGCTGGACCAATCCACCACCCCGTTAAACGATAATGGCAACCGGCCACATATAATACTGCTGTGAATAGACGGCTTTTTTCATCTGACTGACACCAGAACAGAAGTCACTGACCAGGAGCCGGATTTCAATGACTTTGGAGTAAGACTGGGTCGGTTTAAATTAGGTTTTCTAATAGTCATGAACATTTATTTTCACTTCTGTGGCTGCTCTGTAAATAGTTTTCTGATAAACTCTAAGTATAGCAATCCATATCAATGTCAGTCTTAAAATAACTTCTTGATGACCATTTACACATTTTGGACATGTCCCAGGCCAGCTGACTTTTGGTCCAGAGTATTTGAAACCCTGGGACAGGCCCACAACACGATTCTGGTACCTTATCCCCTGACGGCTTTGTTCGGCCTCCCTCCAACTCACAACATGCCAGCTACAGTACAACATGTCTTTGCTTTCACTACTCTGCAAGCCACACGCTCCATTCTTCTTTAATGGAAACATACTTGTCTCCCGATGGACGACCGATGGATACAGGAAAACAATGCATTCAACAAAGTTAAGATTCTCACTGAAGGCTTCTTTGAATTCTTTTCACAAGACCTGGATACCTCTACTAGCCTGTAGCGGGTTCTTCCTTGTTCGTCTGCTTTTTTTCTGTCACAGACATTTTATTAGGCTCTGTATTGGTGTATTAACTTTTTCATGTTTGCAGAAAAGTTAATCAGAAAAAAATTGGGAAAAAACCCTCTGGTTCGGCGAGACACTCATCTTTGATAACATATTTGCATTTTCAAAGAAAAGCCTCAAATATTTAAAGAAAAGTTCCTGATCTTGTTGTGAATGTTGTCAATTATGCTGTCGTTCCTAGACGGAGAGAAAATAGAAATCTGACAAAATCATAATCAGCAGGTCGGACTTATAGCTCAGCCAAATCTGCATTGGTGAACAAAATTTCCAATCAGTGCATCTTTAAACGCAACATTAGGATTGGGTTTTGTCTTGAGACTTGTTGACTTGGGCCATGGGACTTGTTGGTCTTGACTTGGGTCTCGCTTTTTAAATATAACACAGATGGATACAGTGCACCGTATGTCAGTTTCTGGGTGCAGAACTTTGTGTAAATGTGCAGACTCATCAGAAGTATCAGAGTTGTTAGTAAAAGCACTTCAGGGTCGTTTCAGTTCAGTTGAGTTTGTCAGTTTTGTCTCTGTTGGTGTTTTTCCTGCTCAGAAATGTGGATGACTTGTTGATCAGATGCTCCGCCTCCTGTTTTTTTTTCTTGTCTGCTGCTGCGTGTGCAGACTTCCAGGCTGCTGTTGGCTCTGACAAGCGCTCAGTGAAGCAACACACTCGGCTATAAATACACAGTCGTAGCCGAGGCTCTGCCTGCAGCATAGCGTCTGTATTTACATACTGAACCTGGACGACTCGCAGAGCTGCTCACAGCCGTTGACAGTCAGTTTGTGTCTGAGCTGCTGGATTTATCTTCTACGCAGCTTTTAAAACTGTGGCGAGTTCACTGCCAGAACATTTTCTCTTGTTTTGGACTTTGAGAGTTTTTTGGAATTTGAGTTAATCTGACCCAGGTGGTTGTGTTTTGGACCGAGCAGCTATGGGAGACTTTTGGGGAGATATTGCCAGTCAGAGGGTGGCCAGGGCGATGTCAGTGGTATGTATCTGCTGTCAAAAAACACTCTTTCTGTCTCAGGTTGTCAGTAAAGTTTGTGGCGGGAGCCTCACATGTCTTCACTTTACTCACAGATATAATTAGAGACAAGTCACTGATTGTTTAGTGCCAATAACTGCACACAGAGCATGACTGATGCGTCGTACTTCATTCAGGCTCATGAAACGTTTGAGGAAATGAGGCCGTTAAACAGGAAAAGAGAGATCAGAGCTGATCCGTCATGTGCAGAGACAAAGTACACAGGACAGACGCTCATGTACAAACATCCAGCCTCTGAGTACACAGTAAAAGCTGAACAATGCAAAAATGTTTCGTTACAGCACAGAATCACAAATCTGCCAGTTAGTTTTAGATTTATCAATGGATTCATCATTTGGTCTGCCCAAAAAAAGCTCAAGATGACAGTCCAAACTCCAGAGGTATTCGTTTTAGAAGATCAGGAAAACCGCCAAATATTTACATTTGAGATTTATCCTCAGTTGACTATTTGCTTTATGAACCATTTCAGCTCTGCACAAATTTGTTAGAGCTGTACAGTCTGCGATCAGCGTAAGACCCTCAATTCAGAGACGGCAATACTACAACTAACAGGCAATAGATGTCACATCTACAGAGTAGCCAGAAAATACTATAGTGACATCAACTTTTCAAGTGTTAAAATCTTCTTAAATATTTTCTTAAATTTCTTAAAGGCCCTGAAACTAGGGATGCAATTTGTCGATATATAACAACTCATTTGGCTGATAATCAATGCCTATATTAATATATCCGCATTTTTCCCCACCTAATTTTAGTGATCATCAAGTCTCTTCTGTAGTGGAATTAACATCATATTATACATACATACTCTTATCATGACGGCCCACCAGCAGATGGAGACATGAAATACTGTTCAGTGTCTGTGATATTCATTCATTGTGCGAAAAAAGAAAAAGCATGTTGGCCGATTCTGATAGTTCATTTTAAAGCTGATATCGGCTGATACTGATGATATGTTCATATTATCGTGCATCCCTTGCAGTAATCGCTGAATGAGCAGCGGTGGCTAGCTAACGAGTGTAGAATGAATACCTTATTAACTTTGTTGTTTATGTGATACAGCGTAGTGCTAATACTAGGGCTGTCCCTAATACCATTGTTGGGGTTTTGTGATAATTACCATGTATAAATATTCATTTTAAAGCCAATATCGGCCGATACCGTTGATGTACCCATATTATCGTGCATCCCTACCTGAAACACCCAGTCACTGTAGTCTTTGCGGTGTGTCCTGCACTGTGGACACCTGTCGGCCTCCGTGGCCTTTTTTTTCGTGGGTGATTCAGCATGTTGACGGCGAAGACAAACTGAAGTGAGGAAAGTAAACAAACAGCTTAAGTCAAGAGGGGGTCAGACCAAAATAAACTTGTAACATAAGGTCAGATTATTTTTCTTAAGCCATTGACCTTTTGAGCAGAAACTATGGATGCATGATAATGTCGGCATGGATTAGGGCTGTCAAAATTGCTCAAAAATGACATTCAATATTCCTTCTAAAAATAACTCATAGGTTCGAACCATTTGAATATCTCATACAAGGAAACATACTTGTATATGTATTAATACAAGGAAACATAACTACTTGTAGGTATTTTTATTTAAACAAACGACCGCGGACCTCTCGCTCGTTCTCCGTCAGGCCACATCGCCTGCGGAGGCGCTGCGAATAGCCTCGAAGTGCCAAGAAGCAAAGCCAGTTTCCTTCCGGCGCCCATGTTAACCAATTGTGTCATCCACACCGCCGCGCAGCTCCGTGGCCGGCCCGATTGTTTCAGCGTCTGGCCCAGGCCAACGCCCCCTCTCGCAAAGAGGACAGCTGCGAGTGGTGGGTTTTTTTTCTCCACAATCGAATATCAATTTTCACATTCGAAGGTCCATTTTTTTTTTTTCAAATTCGAATTTAGAATATTCGTTGACAGCCCTAGTATGGATTGTCTTATTATTCACTGACCCACGGTAAATATGCTCTGTTCTTTATCGCTCTAATGTGCTAACAGGCTAACTAGCATCAAGACGGTCTTCTGGTTTCCCTTTTTGAATGACGAGTTCAGACGACGCTGTCTACTGGTTTGGAGAGTTATTTCCTTTCACACAGGCCGAGAACATACGTGCTGGTTGGCTGTCGGCTCTAGTCTTTACGATATGTTCAAGCGCAACTTTTTGAACAAGACATTGGCAGCGTGAGGACATGAGGCGACGCAGCAGTCAGTTTTCATTGATGCTTGTTCTTTGAAATCGGTTTGACTTGTCTGGGCCTTCATTATAATAATAATTATAATAATAATAATAATAATAATAAACAGGGTTCTTTTATTAGACGTTAGAGATGATCCGATATACACAAATCTCAAAGCAACAAGTCAGTAAGGAAGATAATATAACGGCATACAGAGAGCAAAACATCATACACATATGGAATGAATGAAATCTCCTTGCACAGCCACAGGTAGTCAGGTGCTGGTAGGCAGCATCATACACATATGTGTTAATGAGAGTTAAGTTAGGGTCGAATGATTCTGAATCAAAACTCTTTTAGTCGTGATATTTGTGTGATTATATCTGACAGCAATCACTGTCCATCATTTATTTTAAACTTCTTAAAGATGGAATCTAAAAGTAAACTGAGCTCGGAAATACTCTGACTGCTGTCGTCACAAGGACCCAGAGAGCTTCGGTTCGAAGGTCGGACGAGGACACATAGTGCACAGAATCTGCCTTCACACTTAAGACGTTTCCAAATCTGAAAAGTGATCATCAGATTCCTCCGGCCCAAGCTTTATTTTTAGAGTCCTTTAAAAGACATGATGTGGTTGGGACATCCAGTTTCGTCTTTCCCCTCTCCAGTCAATGTCGTCTTTGTCTTATCGTCTTCATTCAGTGAATTAACGTGCACACACA
Organism: Epinephelus awoara; assembly: GCA_035609425.1. Lineage (NCBI taxonomy): Eukaryota > Metazoa > Chordata > Actinopteri > Perciformes > Serranidae > Epinephelus > Epinephelus awoara. Next base: position 2,531,905 of record CM069300.1, read on the forward strand.
CAGAGATCTGCCTCAGACTGCTGCTCTTACAGAAAACTGTGGTCAAACTGCAGAGATGCATGGCTGGTACAGTTAGTGTTTGCATGTATGTGCATATGGCTCTGTTTTTTTCTAGTGAACAGAAAAGAATCACACCTAACAACCACATTTGTATTTGTTAAATCATCAGCAGCTGTTTTACTGGAGGTCAGGTGGAGTTTCAGTTGCTGTTGTCTTGGTTTTCTGCAAACAGAGTGAACTGCAGGGCAGAGATACAGCAGGAGGTGAATTAGGAGGATTTTACTCAGCGACCGGAGCTCAGGTCCAAATACACGTCATCACAAAGTCCGGTTTGTCTGATTAGTGTAAACGCTGTGAATTGTCCCTGTGCACGTAAATAGATTTGAAAAGGTGGTCTCAAGTACAGTTCATGTGCACTCAGGCACAGTTTGCATGAGGTGTGAAAAAACCAACTGTACCAAACCACAGAAGTGGAAAGCCGTTAAATGTTAGTAGCAGTCAGAGAGTAGTGTTGCAATGGCAGCGCCGCCAGTCTCCTCTGAAATCTGTGTGAAACTCGTACTGATCCAACACATGCTCACGTCCAACTCGTCAAATACCAACACTTGTGCAGTGGCCCTAAACATCAGACTGTGACACCCTAGGAACTCCTCTGATGTTGGTTTTGGACGTTCAGGGACAGTGTGTCAAGTTTTGCTCATAACATGCGTCATGTGTTTTCAAAATACACTTGGAACATTGGTATCAAACTTAGTTTTTAGGTTTACTTCCTTAGATTTAGGCAAAAAAAAAGTATGTGTTTAGGCTAGGGAAAAAATATATTTATAATTATCATTATTATATATTTAATATTATGTTACAGAATTATTAAAAATTCTAAGCTGTTTTTTCCAGGTCATTTTCTTGTAATGTTCTTGTTTTTTAATTTTTTTTTTTGTTTTGTTTTGTTTTTTAAATTATTGTTTTTTATTTGCGCTTTTTGCCAATTTCATGCTGATTTTTGAAATTTTTTTCTTACATTGCTCTCTGCCTTCTTCCCGTGTTTTTGAAAGAAGCCAAGCCAGTTTGCTCGGGTTTTAAAGGGTTAGAATAACTAAATTTGATATAATGTCATGTAATGCACGTCACAAATGTCACGTGACATGATGTGAAATAACTTGATTGACTTTTGGCAAAATGGGAAAAGACCAGCGGCCTCTTGGGAGAGAGTCCAGACTTTGTTTAACCCATCCACCTCCCTGTCCGCCCTCCCTATGCAGACTTTCTCGCTCTTCAAATAATGCCGCTGCTTTGTGCGTCTCATACCAACGCTACAGGGTGCCTTGTGCGTTGGTATCTGATGCTGACGGCTGCTGACTGAGGGTCAGTATTTGACGAGCTGGGAGTGAGACCCGGATGGCTCATCCCCTGAACTGCACAGCTATGGGTGACTAAGTTGAGAGGCAGGCGAGAGGGTCGTTCTTGACATTGTCTCCCAAATGTAAACGGCAGTAGATGAGATGTAAAGGTCGACTACATCATATGGACTTCAGATCATGTGATTGGTGAGCTTTTCTACACTGCAGCAACAACTCAAGCAAAAGTCAAGTAGATGATGATGCAAGTGTACAAAACAATATTAGTAACATCCACTAATATCGGCGGTGTGAGAGTCGGGGGGCAGTCATGCTCAGGCACAGTGTAACTCAGTAAAATGTGAACACTCAGACATAAAACACATTGAGATCATTTAGTGAGACTTACACTTCCTGAAGATATCAGTATCTCTGATGTCCATCCAGAATAATCGTCCAGAAATCTACTGAGAAATCACAGGAAAAAGAGGCTTCTCTACATTTTGCCGTCATTTTCACACTAAAGTCACAGTGAACTGATAAAATGCAGCAGAAGGACAAACTCAGAGCTCCACTTTAAACTACAAGGACGTTGCTCCTGATGGGATTTAAATCTGAGAAGGGCAAACAAGTTCATAGAAAACCTGGGGGGTCATGTGGCTGCAGTTGCTCCTCGGGGGGGTGTCGGTTGGTCGGCACGGCGTTTGGTTGATATAATAACAAATGATGCGATGACAGGATGGAAGGAATCCTCTGAGCTCTGTGATACCACCAGTGGGACTGTGAAATCCTTATCTAGTCTCGATGAACCGCACGGATCACGTCACTCACAGTTTATTTGGCCCCGGAAATTGGCTCATCTACACTTTCACTACATCGGGACAAAGCGCCAGGCAGTGCTTCCCATCTGGGTGGAGGGAAGGCCGTCTGGCAGAGACGAGCTGGACGCTGTTTCCTCCTCACATCTTTTGTTTGACAGTTTGATTACCTTCTGAAGGGCAGCAATGCAACACACACCACGCTTTCATCACCACTGTAATGACATCAGTAATTAGCTGCCTGTGTATCAAATACAAAGCCACTTTAAGTGGGAAAGTTTGCACAGGGAGTCAAGAACTCGACAACAGGATTTGGAAGAGGATAGTTGTCACTGCTTGAGAGGTGAAGTTTATTCTTGGGATGAGTATGTGTAATGAAATAAGGTCAAGGTCCACTTAGTGGCTTTAAAAGCCTTCAGCGAGAGTCTGACCAATTAAACCGGGCGGGTCGATCTTTCTGCAGATATAAGCTCATCAGATATAACGGGAGCCGTAACCAGGGCAATACAATAAACCCTTTTTTGAAAATGTCATTGTGATGTCAACTTGTGCGATAAAAACTTTGCAAAAGGCCGAGATATGGCGCTCAGGGGGTTTTGAGGAAGTTGAAAGAGAGCATCAGCAGAAATCTGCACTTTAAATTCTAACTTTCATTATTTGTTTTTTTTAACTTATACGCAGTTGAACGCAGCACAAAGACAAGATATTAATGTTCAAACTGATAAACTTCATTGTTTTTTATAATATAAACTCATTCTGAATTTGATCTCTGCAACATGTTTCCAAAGTAGTTGGGACAGGAGCATGTTTAGCACTGTGTGACATCACCTCTTCTTTAAACAACCTGACTGTTGGAGTATTTCCTGTTTGATATCCGATGTTGCTGTCATATGTTGTGCTTCATCATGTTGCACACATGTTCAGTCAGAGACAGGTGTGGACTGCAGGCAGGTCAGTCTGGTACCTGCACTCTGTCACTATGAAGCCACGCTGTTGGAACACGTGCGTAATGTGTCTCATTGTCTCGCTGGAATAAGCAGGGACATCCCTGAGAAAGACGTCGTCTGAATGGCAGCATATGTTGCTCCAAAACCTGGATGGACCTTCCAGCATTCATGGAGCCTTCACAGATGTGAAGTTACCCATGATGCACCTCCATCCCATCACACATGCTGGCTTTGAACTTTGAGCTGGAAGACACGACGTCCATGATGGACCGATCAGACCACTTTGTGTCGGTCCATCTCAGATGAGCTCGGGCTCAGAGAAGTGGGCGGAGCCTGGTAGAGTCTGAACTGTCATTGGTAGATGCAGCGATGTGTTTACTGACAGTGGTTTTCCAAAGCGTTCCTGAGGCCATGTAGTAATATCCTTTTATAGAGTCATGTCGGTTTTTGATACAGTGCTACCTGAGGGGTCAAAGGTCACGGACATTCAGTGTTTGTTTCCAGCTTTGGCCCTTATGTGCAGATTTCTGCAGATTCTCTGAATCATTTGACGTTATTATTGATTGTAGATGGTGAAATCATTTTGTGCCTTCCAACTGTGCCTTGACAAATGTTGTTTTTCAACTTTAGGACTGTTTGCTCACAGTTGTTCACAAAGTGACGTCCTTGCTTGTGAACATATGAGCCTTTCAACCATGCCCCTTTGTACCCAGGAATGGCACCTTAATCTGTTACCAGTCAACGTGTTTACCTGTGAAATCTTCCAAACAGGTGCTCACATTTGTGTTCACATTTTTGGTAATTGCTGTCATTTCCCTTTTTCCAATTCATTTTAGCTGAATGTCACAATTCTCCTGAGTCAACTGGAGAGTTCAGATCACTTCCAAATGGTTTGTTTTATCTGTCCAAAACTGCTCAGTAGGGGTGGGCGACATGGCCCTAAAATGATATGATATGATATTTCAGGATATTTTTGCGATAACAATATTCTTGACGATGTGACAAATCAGTAAAAATAGATTTAATGATTAATTTAAGAACATGTAATTACAAAATAAATAAAATCAAAAATAAAATCAAAATAAATGATCTAGTTTAACAGTTTGCTTCAAATATTCAGTAAAAACTAAAGAAAAATTACCTATAATGACGCTGTGCTGCTGCCAGAGGAGCCGCTGAATGAGTTCCCTCTGATCGTGAACGAGATGATATGAGACACACCAGCTGTTCAGTTTATCATCATGTACGACATAAGAAAACATCAAACTCACACATTTAAGAAACACGAGCAAATGTTGGTTGACGTCTGATAACTGCTGCAGCTCTGGTTTACATGTGTGATGTCAGATGTGTCTGTGCAGTGGAGGTTCAGAGGTGGGACTGTGTCTTTAAGCCTTCCTCTGTGTGTGTGTGTGTGTGTGTGTGTGTGTGTGTGTGTGTGTGTGTGTGTGTGTGTGTGTGTGTGTGTGTGTGTGTGTGTCTGAGCTATCTGTCAGCGTGCTGCTGTACAAACAGACAGCAGGCTGTGAGCTCAGAGTCACAGCAGGGTTATAACCAACCAGCATGGAGCTGCACTTCCTGTCTGACACACGCCACACACACCAGCACCACAGTTCTGTGTGTGTGTTTGTGTGTGTGTGCGTGTGTGTGTGTGCATGTGTGACCTGCAGTCTGCGTGTCGTCCTGCTCACTTCTGAGCAGTAAACACTCTCATTATGTTTATTTGATTAGCTCGGTCTCTCAGTCTCTCAGTCCATCCAGCTGCCGACGGATCCTGATGTCCAGCTGTCGGAGCACTTCCTGTTGACATCAGCAGTGACAGTGTAATGAGTCACGGCTGTGGGCGGAGCCAGACAGACTGTGCAGCAGCTGCACTGTTGAGAAAAACCAACAGTTTAATTGAGTTAAAGTTGTGATATTAGATTCATTTAGTAAATGCTCCTGTCAGAGGTGACACACCGGGTCAGATCAGAGGACGCTTTGACCTGTGGACAGGAGCAGCTGGGGGTTGAACCGACAACCTTGTGAATATTTCATGAATGTTTTGGGGAACTGTATGTAATTGTAACGGTTGCAAAATCTCTAACAGTGGACTCGTTTCTTGTGTTGCACGGTGTATAGAAGCGTTTGACCAGACCCCACTGTGAAGCTGTTTTGTTTTTTTGGTTTGAAACCACCATAGTTCAAACCCACACGTAGTCGCTGTCTGTGTCCGTGTTTACAGGTCGGTGGAACATTATGAAACCCACAGCAGGTCACCATCAGTTCAGTGTGTCTGAGGATGAGAGCTGCTTCTTGTCAAATCAAAACACCTTCTCTTATTAACACGTTCATCTCCATAATGTTTTTTTTTTCTTGTGTGTGTGTGTGCTGCAGGGGAACGATGAGGAGGCGGTGTTGGACCGGGGAAAGACCAGCTCCACCAGCTACACCAAATTTGAGACGGAAGAACTGGAGAGTGAGTCCTCCATGTACACACACACACACACACACACACACACACACACACACACTCTGAAGCGTCTGTCTGTTTACAGTCAAACTCAAAGTAGCAAAGATGATGTATTTATACACACACGTCAGTCCGCTGCTGGTATTTTGAGAACATTAAGAAGTCTTATGATCCAGCAGGAGCGAGTGGAGCAAACATTATACTTCATTCTAATATGAACTCAACAGAAAGGCCTTGTGTAAAAATGAAAAATGAAAAAAAAAAAAATCTGCAGTTATTTATTGTCTTATGGTCAAAATACATTGGACTCAAAAGCAACATGTTATGTTGGCGGAGTAGAGCGCGTTTTTACTGACTCCTCTGCTGCCAGCCTCACTGTGCATTTTGAGTTCTGTCAAGTGATAATGCAGATAGTTACACAGCGTTTGGAGGTGTAGAGGCTGCATTAAGTGGCACTGAATTAATAAACTGGATCTTTTTACCTACAGGACGCATTGATTTATTGATAATAAACTTTCTTTGTATAGCACCTTTCAAAACACAGAACCGAATAAAAGACAAAGCAAATAAAACAAGATAAAAGCAACAAAAACAGAAAACACATAACAGAGTTAAACATGCAATAATAAAGCAGTTAAAAGTCACTGAAATCAACTTCAATTAAAAGCCTGGTCCAAGTTCAATGCCAAGTCTCTTTTACTAGCCTGTTGTGGCTCCACATTTTGACAAATAAAGGCCTGTCTCAATAAGCCCATTTCCACTGAGGAAGTTCCTGGTACTATTTGGGGGGCAGGAACTTTACAGGAACGTCCTCTTGCACGCCGTGTCTTCACTGAGAGGGCGGAGTAGGAGGAAGGTTCCTGTAAAGTTACCAGGCTCTGGATTTGACGTAATCGTTGGGTGACCATTTTGACTGAGGCAACGCCACAAATGCCGGCTATTTTGTCGCTTTCTGTTGACGTCGCATCCTCCCAGCCTTGAGTATATCCAATCAGCACCAAGTAAACCCCAAGCCCCACCCAGGAGTTTTTCAGGGCCGTTCTGAGTACCTACTCTGAGGCAGGGACTTGTTTAGCCCCTGTAAAAGTTCCGAAACTCTGTCCTCTGTCATCTGGGCTGGGCAATATATTAATAACGTATTGATATTGTGATATGAGACAAGATTTCATCCCAGGTTTTGGATAAGGTAATATCCTAAGTGTTCTCTTTTTGTTTTAAAGTAAAGTGGTGTCATTTTCTAAACTTACTGCACTATGTGCACATTACTGATGATTGTTTATCAAAAATCTCATTGTGTTATATTTTGTGAAAGCACCATGCTGTAGTCAAACCTAAAATATCGTCACAATATAGACAGCAAGGTATTTGGTCAAAACAGCATTGTAATTATTTGATTTTCTCCATCTGACACAGACCTGCTTCTGTTAAAACAAAAAACATCCAGATGATCAAAATCAAATTTTAAATTAACTTCAAGTCGATGCAGCTCATCATGCTCTGACAAAAATCTGTAGTCTGTCTAAGTTGATTAATATTCTTTGAATTTGTAGTATTCATCTTTTGTATCAGTAGAAGCTGGAATATCAACATGTAGATATATTTTCATGGATTATTTAGAAGGCGTTTTTACTTTTGTTTCAGTGATGCTCTGACATCTATGTGACAGTTTGTTGACAGAAGTTTTCATGTTAGAAAACGCTGATCACCTGATCAGAAAGTGACTCTGTTTCCCTCCGACAGGTCACAGAGCGGTGTACGTCGGCGTTCACGTCCCTCTGGGCAGAGAGCCTCGGAGGCGCCACCGTCACCGAGGACATCGACATCACCGGAAACGACGGGACCGCTCAGATCGGGACGATGGACGAGAGTCGCCCTCAAACGGTCCGTCCAGACTCAGTGACCGTATTTATTCACGCACACACACACACACACACATTGATTATTATCTACCCGATAAAGAGTTAGTCGTCGTGTTCCTGCAGACACGCCATCTCAGAGAGTCCAGTTCATCCTCGGGACGGAGGATGGGGACGAGGAGCACATCCCCCACGACCTGTTCACCGAGCTGGACGAGATCGCCTTCAGAGACGGAGACTTCCAGGAGTGGAAGGAAACAGCCAGGCGAGGACACACTCAACAACATTTTATTATTCAGGATGAAGCTGCAGCGTTTGTCTCGCTGTGTTTTCCTCCGTTTGTTTTTCTTTTAGGATTTTAACACGCTTTGTTTTGCAGAACGCTCAATTATCTTTTATTGGTGCATTTCATCTGAGATAATCCTCATGACTTCCCCTGTGTTTATAATAACATATTTTATTCAGAATAACACCTGGTGATGCTTTCACTGGTAATCCTTTGTTCTTTGAGCAGGATAAACCTTTATTTATTCAGGATTTATCATCTGAGCGTTGGAGTTGTTTCATCTTCCTGCAGGAGTCTTTGTCAGCTCCTTAACAATCACTTCATAAATCCAGTGGATTTGTTTTGGTATTTCTAAGTGATCATAATGCTTGTGTGACTAAACTGGATTTGCACAGAGGTGTTTCGTCTTTATTTTTCATGCCTGGATTGTTTCACATCAGGAGCCGAACTGAAGTGAGGAGGAGAAACTTGTGTTGGATGATCCTAACCAAACTAAACAGATCCTGTGGAATAATTCTGATGTAAAAGCCTCTGAAACAGCAAACGTGACAGGAAATGCCACATTTGTTGCAAGAATTATTATATTTTCGTGCAGCAGAACAGGCCTGACGTGACAGTTTACGTTAGTGATGTCTTAGGGGTGCTACCAAAGCTGTTTAATGCACCTGTGCTCCAGTATGTGATGTTAAATCTCTTTGTTGTGTTTTCAGGTGGCTGAAGTTTGAGGAGGACGTAGAAGACGGAGGTGAGCGTTGGAGTAAACCGTACGTGGCCACGCTGTCCCTTCACAGTCTGTTTGAGCTGCGTTCCTGCATCCTGAACGGCACCGTGCTGCTCGACATGAGGGCCAACACCATCGAAGAGATCGCAGGTCAGCACGCTAACAAACACTGTGCTGATGTGTAGTTTAGAGCTGTTCATCTATTCTGTCTGTTCTATAGTTGCTTCATGGCATGTCACCGTAGCAGAGCAGGAGTTATTGCGAGAGTGAGATAGGCTTAGACATACATAATAATGGTCGTTGATTTTATTGCATGATTTGGCCAAAGAGAACAATTTGATTTTAAACCAAAGAGGATCAAGAATTGAACCCTGGGGAACTTCAGAGTAGAAAAATCTGAAAAAACACTGTTTATGTATTTTAGTGTTTAAAAAACTATTGAAAACATGCCATCATAGCAGAGCAGGAGTAAGACAGACTTAGACATCTACATAATAATGATAGTTGAAATTATTCTTTTGCATAACGTGGTCTAATTTGTGCATGCAAAATAAAGGAGGACCGAGCATAGAGCCCTGGGGAACTCCACAAATCATGGTGGTCCACTTGGATGCATAGATGCAGAGTGAAACGAAAACAAGTACTTGTTGTGGAGGTTTTACTCAGCACTAAACCAGGACATGGATTGAAGTCTTACCTGAATCTGTTTTTAGATGAATTTCACTCAAGAGTTGTCAAAATGATCTGAATGGTGTGAAATGTGCGAACAGACCGTAGGTGTGATTTGAATGATCATACATTTACCATGTCAGCTAACCGCCTGTTGTTCCTCCTCACGTGCAGACATGGTGATTGACAGCATGCTGGCTACAGGTCAGCTGGAGGAGGGCGTTCGAGAGAAGGTGAAGGAGGCCATGTTGAGGCGTCACCACCATCAGAACGAGAAGAAGCTGAGCAACCGAATCCCGCTGGTTCGATCCTTCGCTGACATCGGCAAGAAACACTCTGACTCCCATTTATTGGAACGTAACGGTGAGACCGTGGCTCCTCTTGTCACTTCACTTTTTTAAACATTAAATATGAAATCTGCAGACCTGCAGGATGGTCCGAGTCTTTAGTCCCCATGCGGATTGTGTTGATTCACAGGAAAGGATAATGTGTGAACGTTTTGACACATGGTGACCTTGGAGTTATCAGGTTCCACTGAGGGTTGACAGAAAACTGTGATTTCTTTATTTTAGACAGATCTATATAATTTTGTCAAACTTTGTTATTATGTGCAAAATAGATGTTTAATTAATAGTTGACCGTAAAAACAACTTTTAAAAAGGGGGTTTTGATTTTAAATGAATGGTTTTCACTTTCAGATCAAAGTTGTTTTTTTTAACAAAACAGTCCGTACTCAAGTTCCACTCACTGACTTTTAATTAAACTTTCTACAAGTTATAAGTTTCAACATATTCAAGTTATAAACAGTCACAAACCCACTTTGGAGCAGAGCTAAGTTAGCACATTGCTAAAATCTTTAGTGTTCAATGAAACCTACATTTGTCTCCTACATACTGTAGTTTTCGGTGTCATGTCTAAAGTTGTTAAAGTAACTTGAGATACAAATAATAACTCTCATTCATGATTTCAAAATACATGAATTACTCTAAACTTTCACTTTGTAGTGAAATAATCAGGCATTGTGCAGATAATTCCTCATTTCAGCTTAATGAATCAGCCGGTCCTCGTCCACTGTGGTGCTTTCAAAGCCAGTGAGAGATATAAATTGAAAAACAGCATCCGACTTAAGTTCAGCTCAAAACAGCACTTGACAGAGGCGACCGGTCGGCTTCAAATCCAAAACGTTGTCATATTGGCACATCATTGGTTTTCTTAAAAGACTAGCTCTGCCTTGTCTCCTGTTGTCACCCCCAAAAGCCACATGAACACATTTTGTGCCGCTGGAAATCCACCTGACTCTGAAGATCAGCGTGGTAACTAACGGTAAAAATCAACATTCCTTTGAGTTACGAGATAAAAATGACTCTCTGCTTCTGTGGCATTTGAAACTGTTATTTACAGTGTTGTCTATAATATCATCACGTTTTAGGTTTCAGAACACCTCCAACATGTTTCATCTCCTAGGCATTAACCGCAGTAATAGAGCAGCACTAAGATCTCAGCGAATAATTCTTGTAGTAGAACGTTTTCTTTCTTAAAATCATCTTAATAATAGTTTTATGTGAATAACAAGTTTTTGACAAATGTCAGATGGAACCATTTAATTCTCTGGTCACAATATTTTTATATTTAAATGAATATTTCCTGTGATTTTGGCACGTTTTCGATAATATTTCTCTTTGAGTGTTTCTTGGCTCTGCATCTCTTTGTTGTGAGTTCTGCTGTTTTTGTCTCCAAGAACTCCTTCAATGTTTTTTGTCTCATCTTTCCTGATTGGTTGAGGTAACGGAGTGACAAGACGACGGGGTCTCTGATTGGTGCATGGCATCGTGTCGGCATGGAAACGCTGTCAAGTTACAGAAAAGTTGTGTCAGTGTGTGATTTGAGTTTTGACCCAGACGTTGTCGTTTCTCACAGCTGATTAGTGTCACTGAGTGTTTGTCAGTGTTGATTCTCGCCTGTCTGCAGCTGTGATGAGCTGTTGTACAAAAACTAACATGAACTGAAAAGTTAATTAATATTGACCTTCAGCCCGTCAGCAGCAGCAGGCAGGTCTGTTGCCTGGCGGTCAGCACTAACCTGAACAGACTTGCTGAGTCAGTGAGCTAATAACCAGCTAATACCGTTTGACGAGTCAGAGTTTTAATATCCGGACTCATAAATCCTGCTTGTGAGTGAGTGAGGAATGTCCTGATTCTGCTGATGTAACCTGAAGCTCAGTCGTGTTGAAACCTGCAGGTCAGTCTGCAAAAAGCGCACAGGAATCCTCCTGATGCAAGGTGTGTGTGTGTGTGTGTGTGTGTGTGTGTGTGTGTGTGTGTGTGTGTGTGTGTGTGTGTGTGTGTGTGTGTGTGTGTGTGTGTGTGTGTGTGTGTGTGTGTGTGTGTGTGTGTGTGTGTGGCATTTCTAATTCTCTATCAGCAGTGTTTTATCTCTAACATCTAATACAAACAAGGAAGCGCACACATCCAAAAATAAGGATTGGGTGCTGGACAAAAAAGTCAAACATGTAAAATCCGCACACCGAAAAACTTCTTTTCCTCTATTTTATCGCTAACATCTGCCTGCACTTGATGTGGTTTCAACTACCTTTGTTTTGTCTGAGGAAACACTAGTTTCACTGAGGTTTAAAAATGCAGTGATTAATATCAATGAATAACTTTTTTTCTTGTGTGGTTGGAAAGAGGAACAACAGCTGAGAAAACATGAGACACAATACCAAACACACTTTTAAAGAACTTGTATATTAAAAAGGGATGCATAGATTTATCGGCTGAACATCGGTGTGGGCTGATATTCAGCTTTTTGACTGCCATAGGCCTGTCTGCAAATTAGATGACATTCACCGATGGCAGTGGCCGATGTTTTTTCTGTTGCGTCACATACGTTTTGCGCAGGCTACAAAGCAGGGCTCAAAGCTAACAGCGTCCTGTCGCCTCAGGGACACTAGGAAAAGTCTTTGAGACAAAAAGAGATCATCCCTGGGACAAAAGAGTGCAACAAACTCATTACCACACCCTATTGTTTCTCTTTTAATGCTACGCTGTGAACAACAACGATGTCACGATGACGTCATGTTGTCACCTGGAGGTGCAGCTGCCTCTCCCCCACAGGGCTGTAGGCTCCACAGGAGTGTTAACATGTGTTTGTCTTGTTGTGTTATTGGAGCCAGAATAGAAGGAGTCATGGCTCAAAACCAGCCGCCACTGCCCGTCAACAAAAACAAAGAAAACTATGGTTAAATGTGATAAGACCAAAGGACTGGACGGAGGCCATCATCAAAAATGCTCACATGTTTATTGTCTCGTTACATTCACTGCGTCACCGATCAGCTCACACACACACTGACACTTCGATTGATTATATCCACCACACTGATAGAAAAGTGAATCATCATCCGTCAGCGTCTTTAAAACCAGCATGAGCATCGTGCAGTCGTCCTGATGTTTCTGTCCTCTCACCTTCCTCTCTTCCTCTCCTCTTCCTCCTCTTCAGGGGAGGGTCTGTCCTCCTCTCATCTCTCCCCCCACCATCGCTCCACCTTTGACGGCCCCACCCCTCCTCCGTCCCCTGGTATGTCCCTCCCGTTCAGACGCTTCCTGTCTGAGCCCTACCCACCCAGTCCCACCCCCTCCCTCCCCACCGCCATCAGGGACGCTCCCCCGTCAGACCACGTCGCCTCTGAAGTCCCACGTCGCTGCTCTGCTCCCGAGGTGGTGGTTTGTCCCCCTGAAGAGGAAGAGGAGGAAGTGTCCAGGACGGAGGACAAACAGGATCATCTGCTTCCTCTCAGTCACTCAGGCAAATATCTGCCGGCATGGCTCGGCATGGTGTGGCTTCAGACGTGACATTGAGCTGTGGAGTGTGACATGTTTTCATTCACAGAAATAGAGTCAGAATAAAACTTCTCAGCTCTTCAGGGTGGAGCTGATGGAGCAGCTGTAGTGGGCTGAAGCACCTCAGGGTGCAGAGAGGGAAGATGAGCAGCATTAGAGTGAGGCCCTTAACCTCCCACTCTGGGACCAGCAGATCAGACTGGTTGTACTAACATTTTCTGGTTGCATGCTTCTTAAATGTCAGAATTTGACTCTTTTCTCTGTCACATATAATATTTAACTGAATAGTTTGGGATCTTTGGATTGTTGGTCAGATGAAACAGACCATCTAAAGATGACCAACCTGCCCAAACGAACCGCACTGAGGGGGCAAACGAACTAGAGTTTGATTGAACTGAACCAAACAGGGCAGGTGTGACAGCACCCTCAGATACGTCTCCTGCACTCATGATGTCTCCATTTCGTCCTCTGTTGAAACAGGAAGAAACAAATTATTAGACAATAGAATAAAACAAAGGAAATTGTGACGCCTTTACACCTCGTTCACACACACAAACACACTGGCTCTGCTCCTTCAGACTAAAACAACCAAAGACACCTGGTGGAATAAACCAATGTGAGAAATGAACTGTCCAATCAGAGATGACTTGTATCTGTGAAGACACTGGTACATAAAAGTGAGTTTCGTCAGACAGCTTCCTGTTAGTCCCTCTGTTCCTCATCTTCAGTGATCTGTGAAGGTGACATGAGGATGCTGACACATCACCATCATCATCATCATCAGACCTCGGCCTCCTCGTCACTGAGTTACTTTATGTGCTGAAGAAGCTGACAGGTGTTAAACTTTAAAGTCCAAATCAACAGGAAGAATTCAGCGAGCGCGACGACTAATGATGCAGAGCGACATGCTGACAGTGTGAGTTAGAAAATATTAACTAAGAGAGGAAATTAATGGAGAGGAAATGGAAACTGTGAAGAGAGTAAGAGTCACTTATAGAGACTGAAATGATTCATAGAAATGAACAACAGCCACAGTTCTCAAAAATGAGAGGAAATTCAGGCAGCAGCAACACAAAGACAGAAATAAGTACGGATAAATAGAGAAGCATAAAATTAGAGGCGGATATAACCAGTATTAAAAGAGGAGTAAACACAGAATTAATTTTAACAAACTATTCAAAAACATCTTTAAGTCAGTAGAACTTGGTTTTGTCAGCAGCAGACCACTGGAGCTCCTCCTCATTTTTAATCTTCTCAGACTCGTGTTGCTCTAAAAACATTTCTTGGTAAAATATAAAAATATGTCCATTGATCAGACTGTTCTACATTCAAAGGTTAAAGTCAGATGGAGTTACATTTCACGGACTGTAACAGGACACGAGGCTGTGATGTCATGCTCTAACCTCTGTGTGTGTGTGTGTGTGTGTGTGTGTGTGTGTCTTCAGTCTCGTGTGCTGTCTCAGGTTAAAGTGTTCGGCCGTCATGTGGTTTAAATTAGCGGCTTCAGACTCAGTGAAAATTTGTTTCAGCTCAGCAGTCTCACAAACAGGAATCATTAAAAAAAAACTGCAGCTCAGTTTGAGTTCGTTTAACGGGGACACATTAATAAACGTTTCTGTTTTTCATCTGTGGTCCAGGACAGAGTACAGATGTTACTGAGTCACTCTAAAAACAGATTGAAGATTAAAATACAAAATGATGGAGGCAGTGTGTGCAGAGCAAAGCCATGCAGTGCCGATTTGTGTTTCCATTATCAGTTAAGACGCGCTGAGCTGCACCAGAGATGAACCTTCTCTCATGTTGGTCCAAAAGCCTGGCCGCCCTCAAACAGTTTCAAGTTGCAGTGAAATCTCGCAAACCCCCAGCGACCTGCCTTCTCCCCCTCAAACAAGCCAAGTGTGTTGTGAGACTCTCGTCCGCTCTGTCTGCAGGAGACCAGAGAGACAGGCGTCTTTAAAAGTCTGTGTGCGTTCAGCTCTCAGTACGTCTGTAGCTTCAAACTGAATCTCTGTGGTTTGGAGTTTAGTTTCTCTCCTGTGTCCTGTTTTTACTTTACATATCTGCTTTATTTTACTGTTTCATGTTCGCTATCAGCCGTATTAGAAGTTGTGTGAAGTTGCTGCTCGAAAACTCAACATTTCCTTATTTTGCTGTTTCACAATAAAAGTTTTTACATAATAAATTAAAAAGGGACTTTTATTGTGAAGAGTCTACAGGAAATGAAATGTGTTAATCACTGAATTAGCTGAACTTTGTCAGCAGCTTCTCTCCAATAAAGACAAGTCTAATAGTACAGCAGGGAGGAAGAGTGAGAGCAGAAACAGCCACAGTGAGGTGTTGATGAAGAGCTGCAGACAACAGGCTCTTCCTGCACCTCTGCAAACAGCTCACCTCCAACAGGTGAACTTCTTCTACCTGCGATGCAGCAGAAAAACACACGCAGCAAAAATAACAGGGGACTTTAGCCGTGGATCAGCTGCTGCTTTTAAATGTCATCAGTTAAAGACGCATGTGCAAGTACTTGCTCACGAATAATGAGCTGACAGATGGATTTTAAGACGTCTTTAGTACTCACAGGTCAAACACAGATATTTAGAGTTGGCAAATCAGTCCTAATAAAATTATTTCCATCTCAGTTGTTTTTGGCGTTACTTCTCACATTTTCTGAATCCATTAATATTCTGTGGCCCAGATGTGGCCCACGGCGCGGCCAGCTGATGATCACTGTCGTTTTCTGCCTGTTTGATCAGATTTAAAGGCCCGTCGTCCGTGTGGCGGGCAGACATGGACACTATGACGTTTCCTGTTGAGTTCAAAATAATTCAGCAGCCTGAGTGAAAATGAAACGTGTTAGAAAACAAAGAGGCAGGTTACAGCTGCAGGTGGTCGCCTGCCCCAGAGGATGAGTCATGAAGACACCTGAAGGATTCAGTCCAAACACTAAGCAGAGTTTTTTCCACCATCAGCTCACGTTTCTGTCCTCTCACATGTGTAAATGGACGACGTCTTCCCGTCTCTGCAGGTCTGCTGGCATCCCCTCAGTCGGCTCCTGGAAACCTGGACAGCAAAAACGACAGTCGCATCATCGGAGGAAACGGAGGCAGCCGGGAGAACAGCACTGTGGACTTCAGCAAGGTAAAGACTGCTCACGCCTCCCGCTCTTCTTCTTCTGCTGTTAGATTAGGGTTTAATCACAGGACAGGGAGGCTGCTCAGAGGAACTGATCCACATGAGACTCTGGATCACTCTGGATCTATCAGGTTATTATAGTGACAATAATTTCCGTCTCCTCTGTCACCAGATAAACTGTGGAGATACAGTTTATCTGGTGATGTTACAAGGTCCTGTACTGTTAAAGCAACTTGCGTGAGTGAGTTACACGTGAAGTCAATGTAAAGATGCGATTAGACGTGAGTTCCTGCCGGGCAGTGCAATGGATGCAAAACATCCTAATTAAGTGCTGCTAATGAAGCAAGTAGGCTGATTTCACACACTTATTTGACAAAGTTGAAAAATTTTAACTTGAGTGACTGATTCATGCAGCGATAGCCAATCAGCATTGAGATCCTCCGGGGCTGTATGACGCTGAGGACATACCATCAGAAGCTCATTCACCAGTTCGGTGATTTCTTGCGTGTATGACGTGACGTTTTGAGTCAACGCGAAATATTCTAGTGTTCAAACTTACAGCAGTAACCCGGCAAGAAAATTCGCATAGTGTTTGGTGTGAACTCAACATAACAGGAATGTAAGTTCCCTAACAGGCCGACACATGGCTGAAACAAGTGGTCCACATACTGATCAGTCAGTCAACAGAAACTTAGTCGACAACTGTTTGGACTTGATTAAATCGTTTCAGTAAAAATAGAAAGTGAAAATTTCTGTTTTTCCTGTTACTTCATAATCTGAATCTCTTTGTGTTTGTACTGTTGATCAGACAAATGAGACATCTTAAAGAGGAAAACTGTGATGGATGTATTTTTTACTCTCTGCTGACATTTAACAGACCAAAAGAATAATCAGCAGATCAGTTATTAATGAAATGAATCGTTCGGGCCTTAAACACAGCGCACTGCTGGCTTTAGCTGGAGGCTTTGTATCTGTCTGCTCCACCGCTGCAGTCTCGCTGAAACAGACGGTGCTTTCACCTACTTTGCAGACAGCAGAGAGTTGTTTTGTATTTTAGTTGTTTTGTGTGTTATTATAGTTAAATCATCAGTGGGGGAAACCATCCACTGTAAATCATCTGATGACATGATGATGACTTTGTTAGGCTGCACAAATGAGGCAATGTTTTGTGCGATGGCAAACACGGCTAAAACAGTGCTGGCTCAAACCTCGCTAAGGCCCCGCTCACACAGGAAGTGTTTCAGCAGCTGGAGATGGCTTTTGTAAAAGTTTTTAATGAGAATGAAGCTTTTTGCTCACTGTGCTTGCGTGGATATCAGTGAAGAATCTAATATCATGCATCCCTAATTTAAACAGTGACATCACAGTAATGTTATTTCAACATTTGTAAGTAAGAAACACTGAATTTCAAACCAAAACCGTCCAATAAACACGCTGCTGTCAGTCATGTGACTTCAGGACTTGTTAGAGTTTTGTTAATTGGTTGTTGGGAGCCAATCAGAAGCTGTGTTTGTGCTCTGGACGATGACTCGTTTGTCTCTCAGCAGGACTGCGACTGTGTTTGTTTGCTGCCGGCCGGCAGAAAGCCCGCCGTAAGTCTGCTCGCCTGTCGACCAATCAGTGGCCTGTGTCGTGGCTCCCCGTGGTGATGCTCTGTGTTCACGTGTGTTGTTGTTTGACTCCATCACCTGTGACGTGTCAGTGTTTGTGACGATGGTTCAGACTCCTGCTGGATCTGTCAGCTGATCTCATTTGAATGCTGCATCAACGTGTCTCGTAAATCATCCCTGCATGGAGCCCCACGTATTCCAGTCAGATATCAATAATCAATAAATAGGATAAAGTCCTGTCGACAAAATAATCTCCATGTGTTCAGACAGACCTATTTTCTAAACTGAATCAGAGCTGCAATAAGTAGTTTATTAACTGATTACTTAATCGACAGGAAATTAATTTACACTTTTTTATAATGTTTTATGTTTTAATAATTAATCTTTTTTGTCATGTGTCAGTTAACTGACTGTATTATTGTTTTAGACTGTTGGTTTGACAAAACAAGATTTGAAAGGGCTTTTTTCATTTTTTAGACAGAAGGATTAGGTTATTAAAGATTATAGTCTGAAAACTGGAAACCAGACTGAAACAAACATGTCTGAGACTTTAAGGTGAAGCAGCAGGTTTCTGAAATTTGGAGTCCAGTTTCTACCAGTGTGATGAAGAAAAAAGATCCTGTGAGTCGTTTTAATGACGAACCTTCTAGAATTAATAACTTAGTATCTCAAAATAATGACAGACTTTCTCAATATTTTAACTAAGACCTGTTTTGAGACATTGAGTCCACATGTGCAAAATGCTTCCCGTTACTTACTGTGCCATACTAGGGCATTATTTTGAGATAATTATTCATGAGTTTAAGGTATTAAGTCATTATTGTCTGCAGAGTTTCTTGCTATAATGATGAACAGGATCTTTATTTCACCGTCACATTGGTGGAAATGGGCGCAAAATCACAGTGACTGTAGTTTGAGTTGCAGCTCAGGATCAGATCAGATGAAACTCGACCTGCTGCTGTCACCTGACACCAGTGACTCACCTGAGCTGTGTGACAGCGACACGTTCAGCGTTAACAGAGCAGTAGGAGGAGACGAATACCTGTTAGGGACCAGAGTGCTGCTGGTGCCGCCTGCAGGCTGCACTGTTTATTACAGGTGTTAGGTTATTTAGTCACAGTGAGGTTGATCCTGTGTGTGTTTCAGGTGGATATGAACTTCATGAAGAAGATCCCTCCCGGTGCAGAAGCCTCCAACGTCCTGGTGGGTGAAGTCGACTTCCTGGAACGACCAATCATCGCCTTCATCCGTCTCTCTCCCGCCATGCTGCTGACCGGCCTCACCGAAGTCCCTGTGCCCACCAGGTGAACACACACACACACACACACACACACACACACGAAAACACACACACACACGAAAACACACAGTATGTTATCATGAGCTCCAGAGTGCAGTAGTAGAAAGTACATTTACTCAAGTACTATCCTTAAATACAACTCTGAGGTTCATGCACTTGAATATTTCCATTTTCTGCTACTTCATACGTCTACTTGGTACTTCAGGTATATTTTAACACGTGAACTTGGGTACTTTGAGTACTCTGAGGTATCATTACTTCCTCCACCTGAGCCAGTGTCACAGTCACAAATCTAATCAGACAAAATCATGTTACTTATAGAGTATTAATTCTTTGCTCATGTTGGTGACGGTGATTTAATGTGACTGAGGATTAAAGTTTGTCTGTTGGATTTGTTTCTGACTCGTTCCAGGTTTCTCTTCCTTCTGCTCGGTCCGTTTGGAAAAGGTGCGCAGTACCATGAGATCGGACGCTCCATCGCCACTCTGATGACAGACGAGGTGAGACCACACAAAGATCATTTAAACCACGACATCCTCAGGATCGTTGAGAGGATGGATACTAAGATAAGATCATTTCTGGTGTTCTTCTGCGTGTATGTTTTAAAGGTAGAGTAAAGCTTGCAGTGTGTCCAGAGGGAACTGTGTGAAGATGCTGTGTGTGTTGTTAAAATGAGGAGCTGCACAGTTTGAGCAGGATGTAAAAACCTTCTCATTTGTCTCTGGTAGATCTTCCATGATGTTGCCTACAAGGCGAAGGACAGGACCGACCTGCTCTCAGGGATCGATGAGTTCCTGGATCAGGTCACCGTGCTTCCTCCGGGCGAGTGGGACCCCACCATCCGCATCGAACCCCCAAAGAGCGTCCCGTCTCAGGTGAGACCTCCCTCAAACCTGCGTCCCGTCAGATCCACTGTGATCTCTGGTGTGAAATGCAAACACAGTGACGTCCTGTCTGTCCTGAGCTCAGCTCTCTGCTTCCTGTCTCTCTCTCTCTCTCTGCAGGAGAAGAGGAAGATGCCGTCGGCCCCGAACGGCTCTGCTCACGGCTATGACCTCTTCAAGGAGGCGGAGCATGACGCAGGACCAGAGCTGCAGAGGACAGGGAGGTGAGTCTGTGTCACTGAACTGTGTAAAGATCACAGGTGATGTTCTACCAGACGATCAGGAGCAATCACAGTAATCACAACATGTTACTGACTGATTATTACAGTCATCTATCAGTAAACCTGGAGTCATTCTGTGGTGTCAGTTTCTCACACCTGATGATTTGATGCTTTTCTTGGTATTTGTCACTATTTTCTTTCTTTTTATTGTCCATATTTTTATTAACTTTCATATTTTCCATTTAACATTAACACTCTCCCCTCTTTTTATAATTGCTGTTTATTTTTTATCATTTTGTCATTATTACTCTGCTCATTAATGATCTTAATAAGAGACGGAGCGAGCGTGTCGGTGAATCTCTCCTCGTGTCTGTCAGGATCTTTGGAGGTTTGGTGAACGACATTCGGAGGAAAGCTCCCTTCCTGTGGAGTGACATCAGAGACGCCCTCAGCCTGCAGTGTTTGGCGTCCGTCCTCTTCCTCTACTGCGCCTGCATGTCGCCCGTCATCACGTTCGGAGGTCTGCTGGGAGAAGCCACCAAAGGAAACATAGTAAGAACCTGAACCAGAACCGAGAGGGACTCTAACGAGACGCTTCATCAGTCCATCACTAACGAAACTGTCCTCTCTGTCTCTGGTAGAGTGCCATAGAGTCTCTGTTCGGGGCGTCTCTGACAGGCGTGGCCTACTCCATGTTCGCTGGTCAGCCTCTCACCATCCTGGGCAGCACGGGTCCGGTTCTAGTCTTTGAGAAGATCCTCTTCAAGTTCTGCAGGTGAGTCAGGCTCCACTTCCTGCGGGTACACCTGTTTCCTGTGTGTGTGTCTGATGAACCTGCACGTCAGGAGAGTCAGTGGGACTCCACTCCTGCCCCGCTCCCACAGAAACTCCTGTCATGTCTACTGTTTTTACTGAGGTTCTGCATTTCTCAGCCTCTAACAGCCTCCATAGTGACAGAAAAAGTATTTATCTCTGTCCCTCTGTCATGTGAATGCATCGACACTGAGTGCTGAGGCAGCTGGTGGGATTATGTGGGATTAACTTCTTTAAGTAAATTTACACTGTGACAGACACTCGGGGGCGAATTCATGAAATGATTGAGCAGCTTAGCGACTATTAAACCTGCACAAAGAAAAAGAAAGACACCAACAAATTCTCCTAGCAACAAAGGCTGAATGACCTCGAACTGCTCCGGTGCTGTTTGCTATGTGTATGCAAATGAGCCTCATTACAAAAAACAGCCCGCTCTAACAGCCACACACAGTCACAGTGGAATTATCAGCATCTTCAGAGTTGCTGGGAACTGAAGCACATTAACATCAAGTGTCACACCTGCACTGACCCAAATACTATTTCTGTTTGTCACCTTTAAATTCCTGTCTCAAGTTTTGATGAACTCGTTAGTCAGGACCTGCAGCGTTTCTTCTTCTCTGTCATCAAGTGTTCTTGGCAAAGAAGCAACATTTAGATTTTCCCACATGAATATTTAGACACAAAAAGGGGCAAATTACACTCCTCTGCAAAACTCTGTGGGCGTTCACCGATACATATCATTAGTACGATGTCTTTTGTGAATCAGATCTTGAGACAGGACAGATGCTGGCTGCTAGTGAACAGTTTGTGATGCTCTCAGTGACCACAAATCATTCTTTGTAAAGTCACCTGTCTGTGAGTCGCACGTTTTGAGGGGTTAAGATGCTCCGAAACTCCCGATAACTGGATGAAGTTGGATATTTTATGGTTTCTCTGCACGGAAGTGACAAAATGTCTCTTGATCTTGTCAAACCTCAGCAGCAGTGGCTGCAGTGGTCTTGAGCCTCCCTGTCTCGGCCAGAAAAGTAAAAGTCTTGTGGCATCTAGTGTTTTTCCGAAGCTGTTCGTTGCATATGGGTTGCTAACTATGGTGGCCGTTGCATAATTGTAAAAAAGCAAATGTTCCTATTGGGAGCCAGTGTTTGGTTTGTCTGCTCTGGGCTACTGTAGAAACATGATGGTGCAACATGGTGATCTCTGTAGACGAGGACCTGCTCCCTGTGTAGATATAAACAGCTCATTCTAAGATGACAAAAACACAGCAAGTCTTATTTTAAAGAAAAGGCTGATTATATTATATTTAATTTCTGCCAGTGTATTCCTCCTAAAATATGACACACTGGACCTTTAACCAAAGGAACTGAGTAGTCAGGTAGTAACTGTTTTATAAACGAGCAGTAACTGAGTGGATGTTAATGAACTGGACTGTGTCTGGACTTCAGTCTCCTCATGCAGCTCTGACTCCTCCTGCAGGAGAGAAATATATTTTCATATCAGTGAAAACGAGACGTGTGTGTTGAGTTAAGTAAGAGCTGAAACTGACCAATGAGGTTGTGTTATTCTTTCCACGGGCATAATCCTGGTTTCTGTGTTTTTGGATCAGCTGTGTAATTGGCTTTGGAGGGATTGTGCATTTGTTCTCAGGACCTTTCACTGAGACTCTTCTGTTGTTTTATATTTTTGTCTGAGGATTAAAAAGGCTTTTTATGATGAAAAAATGTTTTGTAACAATTACATAAAATCCTTATTTTTTAACCTGCTCCATTTCCCACCTGATTATATCATAACTGACGTTTCTTCCTGGAAATATTTCAGTTTTAAAATGTGAGGAAAAGACGTCAGGCACTGTCGACATCTGCTGTCGTGCCTCTGATGATGTGGTGAGACCAGCAGCATCAGAGGCAGACAATACAGTTTATAATGATGTTGTAGCTGTTTTCATTCAGAGCCAAAAAAATAAGAGTAAACTAAAGAATTTAAAGTAAAATACACCAACGACCTTATTTCAGCCTCTCCGATGTGAGGATGTCCAGCTTTTTTCTGTCTTTTGTAATTGTAATCTGAATAATTATAGTCCACATGTCAGTGCTGAAAACAGAGTTTCTGAACATCTTCACCTTGGAAGGAGTGTTACAGAATGTCTGTTTTCACTGTTCAGCAGTTTGCAAGTTGAAAAAACGCCAAAATACACAGACAAAGCTATATTTTAAGAAATACCAGTGTACATGTAAAATGATTCACAAAACATATAGAGTGATTGAAGGTGATCAGGAAATTTAATTTTGGAGTCACTGGACAAATAATTGGACAATAGCCTTTGTGCATATTGTAATTAAAGTGGACTGAGAGAAAACTAGACTTCTGTTTTCAGCCTTTAGAATATCTAGCTCTTTACAGGACACTCTGGCCAATCACAGGTCATTTCAGAGAGAGGGCGTTCGTATTGGCTGTTCTACAGATGCACATGTGCATCCACGTCCTTCAGACGATGAAGGCCTGATTGAATGGAGGAGAATCCTGCAGAGAAAGTTGCTGTTCCAGCATTGGCATCATTTGCCTGCACTGCAGAGAAACCCAAAAAAGGAAGACGAACTGATTCAACAGAGAGTCTGACAACAAATGAAATAAAACACGGGTCAGGATCAGCAAAGTGTTTCAGAGATGGAGGGAAAATGTTGCTAATAGTTTAGCCTCATGCTAACTGCAGCCAAAGGCTCATGGCTGCGACTCCAAGTTCACGTTTATGTAGCTATCGTGAGTTAGAGCCTCGACTCAAAGTGTGTCCTCCGCCTCACTCGCCGCCACAACAGACCACCTTTCTTGGAGGAAAGCGGACAGCAACTGCAGAGACTGAGCCCCAGTTAGTGGCCGAAGCAACCTGAATCCAGCGAGCACAAACCCGAGCTCTGACTCCCCAGCAAACTTTCTGTTGCTGCTGTTTCACAGGTTAGACCAGGCACTGTCGCTGGCCACCAGCCTGATGTGACACCCAACGCTGCGTGGTTTATGCTGGCTGAATTCAAGCTGATACCACCACCGACCAAAGGTCCATCTACTGAGCTGCTGCCTGCTCTCCGCCAGGGGAAGAAGTCCTCATAGGCGGGGAGGGAGACGGAAACACTGTGGGGTGGCCAGCAGCTAATTCTGACTGAATGTGCTGCGTTCAACTCTACAATAAAATGAGACTAAATAAATCAAAGTATAGGAAACACTGAGTTACTGAATGAAGTGCATGTATATCCCCGTGGTCATCTGGTGGGAGGGGCTTAGGACAGAGAGGAGAGAGCTGCAGATCCTAGCTTTAATGGTGCAGCCATAAATGAACACATGAAGCCTTTGGGTGTGAAATGATAAAAAAGAGAGAAACAAACTGGTTTCATTTTTATTTGGACTAACAAGCTCCATTACAGAGAGGTTTAACCAGTCAAACTTTTAAAAAATGGACATGTTCAGGTCTCACTGATGATGTTACGTGCACATGACTGTACAGCAGAGATAACTCCTCCTCTCAGATGATGGTTAGAGGTCTTCACAGCGAGTTGAGGTAAACATTTAAAGCAGCAGTGTCAGTGTTTGTCAGTTGGTCCTCACATGGGGAACAGCAGGAAGCCGCTGAAGGTGCTGTGGTGGTTGCTGTTGTCCCAGATCTGAGTGTTGTGCCACAGCTGCATGGAGAGCGTGTCGTCCTTCTCCAGCAGCAGGGTGGCGCCATTGGACGCCGTGTCGCTGCCCTCGCCGGATGACTGCTCGTGGGTGATCAGCATGATCTCGGCGCCGTTTTTGTAGAGCACAGCGCTCATGGGGAAGTTGGTGGGAGCGTTGGCTGTGAAGCGGATGTAGTAGACTCCACGAGTAGGCGCTGTGAAAATACCTGGGGGAGGAAGCGGTAATAAACAGTGATGTATGGCAGATGAGGAGGGACAAAATAAGTGAAGCACAAGAAAAATATAAGTCACAGAAAGTTGTTTCAGTGTGAATAACAGACAGGCTCCTGTTGAGCTTTGATTTTTATTAGAGATGAAAAATTATGATGCAACATTTGTTTCTGAGAGCGACTGTAGAGAGATGTCAAAGTTTTTCTTCAGCTCAACTGTCAGTAATAAAAATTTAAATTTTTATTGAGAGTGTGTCTAATCTAAATGTGTGAGACCCTGAATCAAACCTGAACCAGGTGAGGAAAAAATATTTAAACCACCCTGACACACTCCTCACATTTCTCTCATGTTACAGTTGATATTTTAAAACTCAACACAGTTTAAAATTTCAGACAGCAAAGTTAAAAATGAATGAAACAAGCTTTTTGAGTTTATTCTTTAGAGCATTTTCGAGTCTCTTATTTTAGAAGGTATCGTCGCTCTCTGTGAAATATGAAAACTGTGGTTTTCAGATGAACATGTGTAGCGGCGACAGCAACATATGTTGGATGGTGTGTGTAAGCGTTTGTTGGCACTGACCTGTCTCAGGGTTGTACGCCTGTCCGATGTTGGTGAGGATGGTTTTGTAGATGAGACTTTGGCTTCCTGACGTCGCCTTTGTGAGGCCGTTACCGCCGAGAGAAACTGCAAACGCCACCTTTGGTACCTCTGGAGAACAACACACAAAAAACAACAAATGAAAACTTTAAGATAACGGAATTTCCAAAATGTGTGAAATATATTCTGCATACTGTGAGTTTGAACTAAAACTAAAGGTCTTTTAACAGCTTCGCTAAAATGAAACTGAGGAGCAGATTAAGTTTGGTTAAAATCATATCCGTCCATTCTATTTGTCTGTATTTTGAGATCCACAGACTTCCCTGTGAACACTTTTAAATTCCCCGGAACAAGTAATTCCAACAAACTATTAGCAGACAAACATCGGGTCAGATTTTTGTTCACATTTCAGATTTTGTTCAAACCTTATTGAGAGGGTTTTAGAGGCCCAAAATAACTTACGTGAAAAATTTTGGTTGAATTTTGCACATTGCATTGTTTTTCCATTTTTGCCTCCTAAAAATCGCTCGGGTGAAAAGCCTTTTTTTTTTGTTTTGTTTCAGTATCTTCTGACATAAAAGAGAGCGGTGCAATTTGGTAGAGACAGAGACAAAACAGTGTAACACAGATCCAAATGACTGAAAGGCACAAACAGATGTTATATTTTTCATTACTGCCCTTTTCAAATGGAAACCAAGTGCAAAATGGGTGGTTGTGGCATCCAGGCCAATCCCTGGAATTATATACATATGGATGTTTCAATATTTCCTGCAAAATGTACAGTGTTTGATGGATATTGTGCCAAAATTAAAGGCCTCTAACGTCAGAATCTGAGATATGGAAAGTATAACCAAGCCAATGTTGCAATGTGGTGCCATTTTGAGATGCCATTTTGTGTTTAAAGTTTAAAGTCCCCTTCATGTTGTCTTCATGTCTAAATTGAACAAGATATATGACAAAGTATCTGCATGGAATGAAACAAGTTTTTTGTGTGTTTAAGGTCCTGTTTTTAAGTACATAGAGCAAAAAAAAGGGTTTAAGTTTTGTAATTGTTCAGTTCAATTCAGTAGAACTTTTTAAAAACAAAAGAGTTTTAAATATCCAGCAAATTATTCAACCTTACAAGATAAGAAGTGTTTTCAAGGAGCAAAAGCAAAAACCAGCGCGTAACAGAGTAACAGCAGGAGTAAGACCAGTACAAGAGTTACTTAAAATTAACTTAAGTGGTGGAAAAATTCAGACTGTGCCTGATAATCAGTGTTATATTGTATAAGATATGACAGTGAGAATGTTGCACATGATTGTGAGAAAATGATATTGCACATGATGTTGAGTTTTTGCACTTTAAGTGTAACTGTAAGAGCTGATAATATCCAGAAGAGGGCGCTGCCTCGCTGCAGTCAAAAATTTACTGATGCTGTTAAATCCTGACATATCTTACTGTGGCTCAAAACAGGCTCATCTGTTTGAGAGGACTTCAGTTAGATTTATGTCCACAGCTTCTTCTAAACTGAACTGTCAGAACATTTAGATCCTGTTGAAGGTATTTAGTAACTGACCTGTCATGGCCTTCAGCTCCCTCTCTGTGGTCTCCAGTCTCTCTTTGACTCCTGCAAACACACAGATTCACAAAAAGCCACAATCAATTGATGGACTTTAACAACTCAGCTCACAGAGGAGCTTTATGTGAAGTAACCATTGAGGAATGAAGCAGAACATCAAGTCTCACCCTGGTTTTCTGTCTGAAGCTGTGTCAGCGAAGCCTTAAGAGTCCTCATCTCGGCTTCAGCGTCAAACTCTGTCGGAGCTTCGTCCACCCTTTAAAACAAAGACACAAACAAGTGTCCATGTTTAGAAGGTTCCTTCACACCTTAAGGGAGCCATACGGGAAATTCACACTGTATCTGTGCGTTCCAGTAACCATACTACCATCCATATAGCACGCCAGAAAGGATTTAGTATGTCCCAGTACAGAGACTTGCTTGAGTTTGAGTTGAAGACCTTTCACCTGGAAGTGGTGGTGGTTGTGAAAGTGGTGGTTGTGAAAGTGGTGATGTTGGTGGTTGTTGTAGTCGTGATAATAATGTTGATTGAAGTTATAGTGGTGTTTGTTCATGTGACTTTAACAGCCAATCAGGGCAGGTATTTCCTGTTGCCGTAGTGACTCACATGGAGAAGAGCAGGAAGCCGCTGAAGGTGCTGTGGTGGTTGCTGTTGTCCCAGATCTGAGTGTTCTGCCACAGCACCATCTTCAGCTTGTCGCCCTTCTCCAGCATCAGGGTGGCGCCGTTAGACGACGTGTCGCTGCCCTCGCCGGACGACTGCTCGTGGGCGATCAGTTGGATCTCAGCATCGTTCTTGTAGAGCACGGCGCTCCTTGGGAAGTCGGTGGGACCGTTAGCTGTGAAACGGATGTAGTAGACTCCACGAATTGGTGCTGTGAACACACCTGCACGGGAAATGAAGAGTGATGATGATGACTTAGATGAGAAATTGAAAACAGTAAAATTAAACATCTGGAAGAGCTGAAAACATGAGATGTGTGTGGAGCGATGAGGAGACGGTAACTTTCCTCACATTAATACATGAAATAAACAGAAACGTTTTCTTTTATGTGGTTCATCATGGTTTGGGCTTTGACTGGAGCTCTTTCAGTCACCTCTTGGTCTGCAGTGGTTTCATGGCACCAACCGATCAACCAGTGAACAGGAGTGAATTTGAACTATTTTCTGTAAATACAATTAAAATATGACCGTTGTGTCTCACCTGTCTCACTGTTATAAGCCCCGCCCACGTTGGTCAGGACGTCTTTGTAGATGAGGTCTTTGTTGCCAGTTGTCGTCTTCATGAGGCCGTTTCCTCCCAGTGAGGCAGCGAAAGCAATTTTAGGTGTTTCTGAACAAAAGAAGTAACTCGTCAGCGCTTTAGGAGAAGTTTTCCAAACTGCCAAATGTCCAGGGTCATTTGAATTATCTGAAGTTTTAAGGCAGCGTTATATTTACAGATGTTAAATGTTTTATCATCATCAAAAAAAATTTCACCAAATCCAACAAATCTACAGAAACGTGCCCTCACCTTTGTATCTGCTTAGTTCCCTCTCAGCCACCTCCAGACGCTCACTCATCGCTGCAAACAATTAAAACACGTTAAAAATAAAGCAGAACAAACTGAACACACAGGAAGTGGTCAGATTCAAGACTCTACGTTCACAGTAATCCAGCTGAAGAGCAACAAAGACTCGATACAGTTCCAGGTGCGAGCAGAGTCGAAGCCTCACCTCGTCTCTCGGTCTTCAGCTCCTCCAGGGTGGCCTGCATCTTCCTCAGCTCGGCCTGGCTGTCAACGGGCTGAGCTGAGCTGAACTGGGCCAGGCAGGCCAGGGCCACCAGCAGCAGGACGGAGAGACACCGAGACATGATGAGAGACAGGATGAGACAGTGTGAGGAGGACAGAGAGGCCGCTGCTCTTTATAGAGATGCCCTCTGTGGTCGATGTCCTCAGTTTGACAGTTTGTCCTGAGTCAGTGTTGACCGACATCCCTGCTGACATTGATTATTTCTGCTGCAGGCTGAATCCTGACCTTCAGACCTGCATCAAAATACTGTCTCAGTTTTATCACCAGTGTCTCACTGTCACGTGACCTTTTATATACTTTTACTACTGTAAAATACTGCATGTATTTAATACTTATCTTGATACATCTACATTCACATTACAGTTTATTTACTTTGAAGTTACTGTCGGACACAATTATTTTATATTCTTCATAGCCTATTTTATCTCTCTAACTTGTGCACTACCCCTGATTTTTACTTGTGTGGTTCCATCTATATGCTGTATATTTAATGAGCATTATTTGTGATGCTTGATATCTAACAACTGCTGCCACGTTTCTGCACATAACAAATGAAAATCTTAAAACATGACATGTTGTGATGTGCACACTGACTTCACACAGTCACTTTTAAATACGATAAATGTCAAAATTATTATTTCCTTGTAGTTTGTAGGCTGATTTTTGCTCCTGAGTGAAAGTTGAAGAAACCGGACAGTTAGTTGTAAATAGACAAATAGGTGTTAAATGATTATGAATTATAATGTTACTGTATGTTACTGAAATAAAAATGATCCATTCATTCATTACTCTGATCAGCAGGATGTCAAACTCTTTGTACAGATGATTAAAACATGAAGCGTTTTAGCTGACAGTATCAACAAAATAGAAAAGAGAAGTTTGGCACCATACAATACTGTACAACACACTGTATTAATATCTGCCATTTGTGAATCAGTGCTAAAACAAAAGTAGCCACTGCCGTTAAATGTCTGACACGACTCGGGCAGAAATCATGTTCACAGATGAGTTAATGTATTAAAGTTCTGTTAATGTTACATTTAGACATCTTTAATTACATTATGTCACTTCATTCTATTGAAATAGCCGCAGGTAATGTTAGCTAAGGTGATATTATCGTACTAACTTACTGTTTACATTAGATGAGTCGACTGCTCGTAGAGCTGTAGCTGAAAGTTAAAAGGCAAATTCAGTCAGTGCTGTTTTCTGCAGCCAGAACTGTTGTACTAGATATGACTCCACCAGCATGTTGAACATGTAACGTCACCATACACCGTTCATTTTATTGAAAAATGTGTTAAAATGTTGAAAAATGTCGGTCTGTCTCTCCCAAACCCCAAAATGATGTCATCTAATGTCTTGTTTCGTGCTCACGCAAAAGGGTTTTAGTTCACCGTCATGTGAGAGTGTGTAAAGCTGCCAATATCTGAACGTAAGAAGCTGCAATAAGAGTATTTTGGGTACTTTTATAGTACTTTTCTATGAAAAATAACTCAAACTGATTAGTCGACTACTAAAATAGTCACCGATTATTTTAACAGTTCATTAGTTATCAATCGTTGCAGCCCTAACTGTAAGACTGGGTTCACGCTGAACACAGAAGTGTAATGAAGCACACGATTTTCATCCCATGTGCTCCCATGTTATCTGATCGGGCCGTTCACACAAGATGTGGCACGGTGCCGAGCGCCTGGAGTTGGCTCGTGATCTGCAGCGATAGTTTCAGCCTCTGGTCTGTATTTTCTGTCGGCTGCAAGAAAATCTGGCGAGAAAACACACTGAAAATGTGTTGTTAACAATATAAAGTGTTTATTTAATGTGATAGAAATCATCTATGATAAATGACAGAATGTGCATCCCGTGCCTCCACACACACACACACACACACACACACACACACACACACACACAGAGCTCTACATGTGATTTAATCAGAGCAGAGAACGGAATTGTTGCTGGTCGGCACAACACTGGGTGTTTCTGCCTTCAGTGTAAACTTTGGTGGCTAATTTGGGTGCCATCAAACATTTCTTTTATTTCTTCTAAGAAAAATATCAAGATCATTATCGTTATTGTTTTATCGCCCAGCCCTTTTCACAACTTCGACTCTGGTCCCGTATCTGTCTGTAAACCACGACTCTGTTGTGGGACAGTCCAATCAAGCAGGTTCAGTAACTCTGGAGCGAACAGAGCGTCCTGTGTATTTTGAAATCTTCAGCTCTTCTGTGAACGCAGCTCACTGTTGGTCATCGGTGCAGATTTGCACGTCAGCGTTTCACAAAGTTGAACTCCATACGAAACATTGATGCAGATTAATTTGGTGTCTTCGTGCAGCTCCTCTGGTCCTGCTGACACCAGACGCATTAAGTGTTTCAGCCATTTTAAATCCTGGTCTGTGTGTTGGGTCGTTGGTCTTAGATCGTGTAACGATACAGTTAATCAGTGCTGCAGTTTGACTTTGTCCTCACAAAAAACTCTGCTCTGAATTAGTTTTTATTTTCTCCCACAGCAGTCATAGGCCTGTGACCTTTGACCTCTTTACTGTGTGCTGTGTTGGCTGCTATTGACCTTTTTATCATTCAACACATCAGCCCCTCTGTGTGCTCTGACTGTGGTTACTGATTAATGGAGTATTGATCAGGTCACTGTTCAGATTCTGATCACTCTGCTCCCTAATTGGTTACTTCAGAAGGCAGGACTTCTTGTCTGACAGACAGACAGGCGCTGGACCTTGAAGATACTGTAGATATTTGTAATAACACAGAGGACCCTATTTAAGCCATCTGTGGTCTAAAGTGCATTCAGGGCGTGTCCAGCTCCACTTGTGTTAGTTACAGGGTGCATAATCTGGGCGCAAAGTAAGGGGCAAGGCACAAATGGGTTGCATTTAGTCCCTTAATTAATCATAGATGTGTTGTGGATGTAACATGAATTCAACCAATCAGTGAACCTGCACTTGGTGCTGTTAACATGGCCGATTCAGAAAATTATGGCATGGAACTTTTAGCTTCTGAAATAATCCATGAAGTCACGCTGCTCCTCGTGTAAATGTGCACGTCGTCTCTCTTAGTGTGGAGTCTGCTACGTTCACATTTTACAGAATGTCATTCATAGTTTCCATATTTTACCAGTTTGAGACGAACGATGACCGCTGACAGTTTGTGCTGGGTGAGTGATATGACCCTGACTCTGTGAAACTACTTTTCAGTGCCTTCATAGTATTTTATTTCTCAGATAACATATATTTTACTTTTTAAAAATAATAAATTTGAGAGTAAAATTAAGGTGAGCATCAATCAAAAGAAAATGATCATTTAACTATGACTCCTGTAAACTTCACCCTCCTGTAGACCATTTTCTGAACATCATCCATTAGTTTTTACACTGATTCCCTTCAGACAGCCGCTGGTTTAACTTTCATCTCTATGAATATCTTCAGTCTGCAGAGAGAAGATTGATCATAGCTGATGTTAGTCGCCTTTATTTTATGGACCAAGTGGGTAAAAATGAACCCTCCACAATACAACATTTAAGAGTCACCTGCCAAAATGCATCACAATTAAATATTCTCGCTTCATAAAATGTGATCCAGAAAACGCTCAAAGTTGAAGCTGTTTTGCAGCATCATGTGAATTTGTTAGTGAATTAAAAATGTTGAGCAGCTGATTTTTAAATCTCAGGTGTCAAAGTCTCCCTGAGAGCTCTGGGTACAAAACGTGCACCTGTGGCAGAGTCTTAAAAACTGACAGATTTATTTTGTCACTGACACTTTCAACTGAAGGTTCCTTAAAATCACAGTTTCACTCAGTGCAGACTATTCAAAGTTTCTGTGCGACTGTTTGTGTTCAGACAACATTTCACCTTTCAGAACTTTGGCTTCTTCTGTTAAATGAAAAAAAGGTGTTTCAGTAGAAAAACGTTTTCAGATTTGTCAGCATAAAATATCAACATGTTTTTGTGTAAAGTTTGAAACAATACGAAGCTTTAGTCCTTTTTCACATGAAGATGATTCAACTTTGTGTCTGATGTGATTTTCTGTTCACAGTGAGTTTATTTTGTTGAAGAAAATCTTTGTCTTAAACATCTCAAATTTGATGCAACTTGAACTTGCAACTTGTTTGTTTTTTGGAGTTAATGTGGCAAAAACATTTTAAAATCAGCAGTATCATCCTTTAGAATACTGACATTTCCCGTCTCTTGTGTCCTCAGTAAGTATGGTCTGTCCTACCTGTCCCTGCGGACCAGTATCGGACTCTGGACCGCCTTCCTCTGCCTGTTGCTGGTCGCCACCGACGCCAGCTCTCTGGTCTGCTACATCACCCGCTTCACCGAGGAGGCCTTCGCTGCCCTCATCTGCATCATCTTCATCTACGAGGCTCTGGAGAAGCTGGTCCACCTCGGGGAGCTCTACCCCATCAACATGCACAGCCAGCTGGACGACCTCACCTTCTACACGTAAGAGCCAGCAGCACCTGTGATCTGTGATGGATGGAAGCGTAACAGACTTAAAACAAAAACAGAATGTCTTTAAAATCTGTAATGAACATCACAGTTGTCTCTCATCAGAGGCTTTTGTTTTTTAACGTGTCCCTGGCTGTGTGTGTGTTTCAGGTGTCAGTGTTCTCCGCCTGCCAACGCCTCGGCTGACGTCCAGAATATCTGGAGCAAGAAAAATTTGACCTCAGAAAGCATCCAGTGGGAAAATCTGACTGTGAAGGTCTGACATGAATCTCTTCATCAAACACACACAAACATGGTGGAGGGAGTTCATGTACATGTAAAAGACACACGGGCGGGAGAGTCTGATAAAACTGAAAACTATCTGTACGTTTCCATGTTTACAGTTTAGTGGAGCTACAGTTACAGCTCCACGAGGACATTTAACTGGCCTACTGTCCTTGTCCCAGTATACAAGCACGGGAGGGGAATCCATTTATTGAGCCAAGTATGTGCGACTCCTCTACGATAGGTGGAGATATGCCCCCTTTCAGCTTGTTAGTATTGGACCTTTTTCCTGTTGACCTGTTACGTCACAGACCAAATAATCGAGCATCGTCCAACTGTGTTGCCACTTTTCTCAACAGGTCACCATTCTGTGTTTTCCTCCCATCCATGTATTTTAAAATATTTAACTCTTTCAGCTGACACAACATGAACTGTGTCTCCTTGTCTATCCAAGAACGTACGGCTCTGGATGTAGATTTCTCCGTGTTGCCTCGGCCAGTTTAGGTCTGATCGACTGTATACATGCAGGAGGAATTCAACTCCCGTCACGTCTGATTGAAATTATCTATGTGGCAAATAAATGTTGCCTTTGCACCAAGAACACAGCAGACAGAACAAGGTGACGAGGTGCAGAAGCATGTCTCAAAACTTTCGGTGAGAAGATAGATAGATAGATAGATAGATAGATAGATTTAATATCTAATAAGCAGTCAGAAAGGGAAGTGGGTGGAAAAGTGGAAGTAGGCTTGGTGGATAGATAGAACTGGGTGTCATCAGCGTAGCAGTGGAGACAGAGACCTGGTGGACGTCAGAGGATCTGCAGCTTGACAACCTCAGCTCAGACTGTAATGATCTTTCTCTGTCTTTATCTTCAGGGCTGTCTGGAACTTCACGGGGAGTTCGTCGGCTCTGCCTGCGGCCACGAAGGTCCCTACGTCCCCGACGTCCTCTTCTGGTCCGTCATCCTCTTCTTCACCACCTTCTTCCTCTCCTCCTTCCTCAAACAGTTTAAGACCAAGAGATACTTCCCCACCAAGGTAGCTTTCACTCACAGAGATCTGAGACTTACAAAAAAATTTCTTTCTGCACAAACAGAATTTAAAAACAGGGTTCGATGTGATGAGCTAAAGAAACACACCCAACACCTGAATACATAAGTTAGTTTGAGGTTTTGGTTTAAAATGATCACTTTTTATTGGAAGAAGAAAATCTGAGCAGAGAGGAAATGTTTTGTGCTCGCAGGTTCGATCAACCATCAGTGACTTCGCTGTCTTTCTGACCATCATGATCATGGTGTTGGTGGATTATCTGGTGGGAGTTCCTACACCCAAACTCGACGTACCCGACCGCTTCGAGGTAAAGCCTGACTCCACCGTTTCTGTTTGTAATCTGGACACAATATATTGATTAGAATCTGATGTCTGTGTCAGGATTAATATTTAAGGGACTGAAATATAACAATTAAATCATGCTGGAACTGCTTTTTAAAACACATTTTTGTAGTAACAGTAGGTTTTGTGTCTTGATGTTAAAGCTGGGTTCAGAAGTTAGTTTGTTGAATAAGAAGTGTCCTCAGCAGCTCAGTGTGGTAACAGTGCAGAGATCAGAGCCTGACGCTGCCTATCAGCCGCTGTGTTTGGGGTTTTGGGGTGAATGGTACATTAGGTAACACTGCAGAGTTCAACATAGAACAACGACCTCGAGCTTCAGTACGATCACACAAATACGTGAGATTTTATCAAACGAAGTGATGCTGAAAACACTGAAACAATAAAGAGGAGAAATTTTACAGCTGATCAATCAGAGGTTCAGAGACACAGAGAAATTTAAAATGATTTTACTATTAAAAATTCTTCCTAAAGCTGCATCTTATATATATTTTTTTGAGTTTACAGCAAAAAACTGTGATTTTACTTTGAATTCAAATAAATGTCATTAAAATAGAAATACAGTACATGTACACACATGCTGTAATGTTAAGTGTATAAAATCCCCATTAATGAAAAATACATATTCCCAGTTTTAATCCTATGTCCCTGTTATCGGCATGTCTTTGGTATCACTTGATCAGCTTTAAAATGAACTATCAGAATCAGCCAACATACTTTTTCTTAATTTACACAGTGACTGAATATCACAGACACTGAACAGTATTTCATGTCTCCATCTGCTGGTGGGCCGTCATGATAAGAGTATGTATGTATAATATGATGTTAGTACCACTACAGAAGAGACTTGATCACTAAAAGTAGATGGGGGAAAAAGTGGATATATAGATATCAATATCAATCAAATGAGTTGTTATATATTGGCATATCGGACGCCCACAAAAAATCCAGTATGGTGCATCCCTGGTCAGAAGCCAGCGTGTCGGCATGAACACTGCTGTTTGTCTTTGTCCGTTCAGCCCACGTCAAACACTCGAGGGTGGCTGATCTCCCCGCTGGGAACGAACCCCTGGTGGACTCTGCTGGCCGCCGCTGTCCCTGCTCTGCTCTGCACCATCCTCATCTTCATGGACCAGCAGATCACCGCTGTCATCGTCAACAGGAAGGAGAACAAACTCAAGGTCCGGACAGCCAAGTGCAGGAAGCGAACACAGACAGGTTTGTGTCTGACAGAGCAGCTCAATGACAAACCTCCCTGTGTGTGTTTGGGTTGCAGAAAGGCTGTGGCTATCACCTGGACCTGCTGGTGGTGGCGCTGATGCTGGGCATCTGCTCCATCATGGGCCTGCCGTGGTTTGTGGCAGCGACCGTGCTCTCCATCTCTCACGTCAACAGTCTGAAGCTGGAGTCGGAATGCGCGGCGCCGGGCGAGCAGCCAAAGTTTCTGGGCATCAGAGAGCAGAGAGTCACCGGCTTCATGATCTTTGTCCTGATGGGCTGCTCTGTCTTCATGACTTCCATCCTCAAGGTGAACACATTCCCCTTTTCAACAGTCATGGACTGGTTTGGTTTGGTTTGGTTTGGTTTGGGCCGTCAGCCCAGCACAGCAGGGATTTGCATTTCCATGACAACAGGGCTACCTGCCTGAAGATGTGTCTTTAACTGATGACGGCATGTCATCATGCGTGAGACGAGCAGGTCATTGGGGTTGTTTGATTCATTCACACCATGTTTTCAGCATTTACACTTCAACTTACACAACTAACTTTTCAGTTCCTACACTTCAGCTTACTTTAATATTTACACTGACTAACGTTTTAGTATTTACTCTCAAACAAACTTTTATCATTTACACTTCTACTAACTTTTTAAAATCTGCACTTTAACTATCTTCAGTATTTACACTTTGACTAACTTTTCATCATTTACACTTCAACTTTTTTTGCTTACACTTTAGAAAAGACTTCAACTCCTTTCAGCGCCCTAACTGACTCTCTTTTCAAATAGCACAACATCCATGTGTTCACTTCTTGTTCACGCTTTAGCCAACACTTCAGTTTCATTCATTAATTGTTTACACTTGATCTGCTAGTTTAACTTCTCTCAGCGCTTCTACTTTTGTATTCACACTTGATGACACTAAACTTGCAGCATTTACTCTTAAACTGACACCAGCTTTCTTCACTCACACTTCATCTGATTCATGGACTTTATCTGCCACTTCAACTTCTTTCAGTGTTTCTGCTGCAGCTGCTCAGTAGTTCTCCGTAGAGAAGACGTTTCCATCAAACTGTAAAATGTCTCTTAATGCTGAAGAGTTTTTTTCTGTCTGTCCCTCAGTTCATCCCGATGCCGGTGCTGTACGGAGTCTTCCTCTACATGGGCGTGTCCTCACTCAAAGGCATTCAGGTCTGTCTCAGTGTCCATCAGCTACAGCTTCATCAGTCTGTGTTTCAGTGTCTCTGATGTCTTGTCTGTCCGTGCGTCCTGCAGCTGTTCGACCGCATCAAACTGTTCGGCATGCCGGCCAAACACCAGCCGGACCTGATCTACCTGCGCTACGTCCCCCTGTGGAAGGTCCACGTCTTCACTGTGGTGCAGCTGACCTGCCTCATCGTCCTCTGGGCCATCAAGGCCTCAGCCGCCGCCGTCGTCTTCCCCATGATGGTGAGACAAATAGAGAACTGACCGAGAGAGCATGTTTTATTTTATCTATACTCTAACACAGTAGCTGGTGTCCTCTGGCTGTCCTCTGCAGGTTCTGGCTCTGGTGTTCATCCGCAAGCTTCTGGATTTCTGCTTCACCAAGCGAGAGCTGAGCTGGTTGGACGACCTGATTCCAGAGAGCAAGAAGAAGAAGGACGACGATAAGAAGAAGAAGGAGAAGGAGGTGAGCCGCTAAACTGAAACCTTAAAAACAATGTGGCCCTGCTTCAGTCTCCTCACTGACGCCACTGTGGGTTCATTTCTCCAGGATGCTCAGCGAATGCTGGATGAAGTGGAGGACGATCAGCCGTACGACCGAGGACTTGACTTTACAGTAAAAAACTTGAAAAAACGGTGAGTTGATGACATCAGAACACTGCGATACCTGTCCATAGAGGGCAGCAGAGAGTAATGTGTTTATATGTGTGTGTCGTGCAGCGTGGACCCATCGGAGGTGAACATCTCAGATGAAATGGCCAAAAGCGGAATTTGGAAATCAGTTTCTAAAAACTCTGAGAGCAGCAAATCTCTGAAACGCTGCAACAGGTAAGAAACTCTTTGCTGAGCTGGTGCTGAGTGTGAGAAACAGGATGATGCATGGCTGTTAGTGTGAAGTGGTCACCGGCAGGTTTCCGGGTTGTTTTCTAAAATTGAGTTTCTGGGGTGTTGCGGGTGAGTGGTAGAGGGTTATAAGGTGTTTGTTAGGGTGTCAGTGGTTGCTTGGTGTTTAGGGTGGGTGCTAAGGTGGAGCTCAGTAGCTGTTACGGTGTTTTTAGGGTGCTTAAAGGCGCCGTGTGTAAGAATGCGGCCAAAACGGTTACTGCACTCAAATTCAAAATAGTGCCACGAGTCGTGTCCGCCCTCCGTTCGAGCAAGTCCAGCTTCTCTCCTGTTATCACGAGTTTATTAACCAGTTGGAAAAAGTGATTAAGGTTTTCTAACTCAGTTAGATTTTTTATTGAGTGGTCACAAACTGGAGTGATCAATGAGCAGAACTATTTTAAACTGGTTTTCTTCACACTGTTTGACAGATCGATCGATAAATCAATAAGATGTCTGATTCGATGTTTCGTTGTGTCTTGCAGCCACGACAAGCTGCCGACCGTCCAGATAAGAGTGGAGAAGGAGGACGGTCGCAATGCAGTGGACGCTGAGACTTCATTATGATCCACCAGCGCTCCTCACCACCAGGCGGCACCGTTGGAAGATGAGGTTACTGATGGGATACTGTAGCCCTCTCTGAACTGAGGTGAAAGGTCATGGGACGGCCAATCAGGCTTCACCTCGCCGTGCCGTACTTCTCATGCTGTGTGTTCTCAGGCGAAGGTGAACGTTTAATTTTCTCATCGTTTTATGGTGAAACACAAAGACTCCGGCACTGGGAGCCAATATGGTCGCCACTTTTGGAAACATCTTCCTCAGGTTTCTTTGGTTGATTTTTACGCAGGCGGTCGGCTGCTGCGCTGTGATTGGCTGCTGAACCGACACACACAGACTCAGTTGAAGGCCTGATTTTTTTTTTTTTCCAGACTGATGAGTTTAATTTTATGGTTTTAAATTTTCTGTTTCTGCTTTGATGAAGCAGACGGAGCGGTTCACCTCTGACAGGTTTTTATTTAATCCGTCATGCTGATTTAAGTTTTATATGTGTGTGTGTGAGTGAGTTTCTATGTATATGTATGCGAGTGTGTGAGAGTGTGTGTGCATGATCACTGTTGTGCCTCACCTTGTTGCCTGCAGTGGCCGACTGGATGAATTCACAGCCGCTGTCGTCATTGTTTCTTCTTAAAGTTTAAATAAAATCAGTTTGGTGACGACGATCAGATCTGACACTTTAATGACACGTAAAAATCTGAATTCAGGTCATTGACACCTGTCAGGGAAACACTTTGGGACCACCTGTTCTGCTCATGTTCAGGTTCATACTTGTATTTTGGGGTTTCTACTAGAACATGTTTATGTATTTTAAAGGTAACAAAAAACTTTTTCCTCGTCCTGTCTGTGCTGGAACACCTCTATCTACTGTCTGACTGAGACGAACAGCAGACGCACCTCCTTCATGCATCAGCATTTTGCTTACGACATTCTGAAGTCCAGTTCAGACCAAAGATTTGCACCAAGACGAATTAAACAGGCTGCTACTGTCAATGCTCCGTTCTGTAGCGTTGTAAAAACCTGCTGGTTCACAGGAAGTGACCACCATGAGGCGGCGTATCATCTCCAGTCAACAACTCTCTGTGCTTCTGATCTGTAACGTTGACAGGAAGTGACCACCATGAGACGGTGCATCATCTCTAGTCAACAACTCTCTGTGCTTCTGATCTGTAACGTTGACAGGAAGTGACCACCATGAGACGGTGCATCATCTCTAGTCAACAACTCTCTGTGCTTCTGATCTGTAACGTTGACAGGAAGTGACCACCATGAGACGGTGCATCATCTCTAGTCAACAACTCTCTGTACTGAACTGTGCTGCACTGCAGTAATCTCCCTTCGGTGTGTTCACTATAGACGAATCTTCCTCGTCTCGGTGGACATGATAGAAAACACAAGAAGAAACAGGACAGAATAATATCTTTAATTGACTTCACTCATCATGTTTACATAAATATTCTATGTAATTCTACATAAATCCAACAAAATGCTTCCTGGAACGACGGTGGCGCTGGAAGCTTCGGACATCATTGTAGTCATGTGATAAAAACTCTGTGTCAGTGTGTCCAAACTGTTTCAGTGTTGGAACAAGTCTTCACATCTTTTACTTAAACACCGTCAGTCTTAGAATTTATCTATAAATCTGCACAAAGCCGACACCAACAGCTGACGATCATCATGCATCTGCTGCATCAGTACAAACACGTCAATCACATGTTGCAAAATAAAATAAAAAGACACACGATCACAAGTTAGTTAAATATTACACAGACAGTAATAGTTCACTGAGACAGGATGTGATGAAGTTGGAGAACGATGATGTTGACGAGGTTTAAACCTTCAGAGGAGGTGATAGAAGCTGATCCTGGATCTGTTAGAGCACCGCGAAGATGAGGAGCAGCGTCGACAGCAGCAGAGCCGCAGACAGTCGAGCTCGCTGTGATCCACCTAAACACAAAGAGAAACCACATCAAATACTCTGATAGATTCATAGTACTGTGAGTGTTACTGATGGAACGATGTGAGATGTGTTCTGGAGTTTGCTGCAGTCACTCAAAGATAAATGAATATTGACTACAGACCAGATGTCATCATTTAAACCCTTTACAGTTTGAACTATTTATTAAAGGTGAGGTGAGGTGTCACACACTGTCAGCAGGAAATTATGGACAATTAGTGGTTACTGCTGGTTAAGTTAAGTGATAGCAGACGGAACAAAAGACGATCTGTAATGCTTTCTACATTTAGGGAGGACAAATCTCAATGTGTGATTACTCCGCCATTTATTTGTGTATAAACAGAATAAAAGAGGAGCAAGAACACATCCCTGAGGGGCTCCAGTAGAGGACAAACAGGTACTGGACAGTGTCCCGTTAACCTGAACCCTCTGAGACCTGTTTGTGAAAAAGTCAGTGAACTAAAAACCAAATTATAATTAGATAAAAGTCTGTGAGCTAAAACATGAGGCTGGACATGATTAAAAGCAGAAGGGAAATCAATAAAAAGCAAACGTGCATGATTCATATTCCCCTCCAAATGTCTCCGTATTCATCAGAGCAGCTGTGGCGTCCTCCACCCCCCTCGTTACCTGACAGGCAAACTGTGAGAGGTCCAGCATTATTTGTTGGCACACAAAAACAAACTGTAGCTCCCAAGTTTTACAAAGTTTTCCATGACATCCATCAAGTTTCTCCTGATACTATCTCTACAGCTGTGACCTCTGCTGCCTGCTTCCTGTCAGGTTTAAACATAACTTCCTTTAAACAAACACCACAGGTTTTACAGCCACATTACATATCACATAATTCATTTATTTCATTCTATAAAGTTCCTGCTGCTCATTAGATGATTTGTTTTTTAACAATATGCCGGTGACAAGATGTCAGAGCTGTTGAACATCAGTGATTTTAGTGGAATTAGAAGTCCAGTGTTTCCCTGTGAAATGTAGCGCAAGAAGAGTGGTCCCC
Source organism: Epinephelus awoara (assembly GCA_035609425.1). Taxonomy (NCBI): domain Eukaryota; kingdom Metazoa; phylum Chordata; class Actinopteri; order Perciformes; family Serranidae; genus Epinephelus; species Epinephelus awoara. The sequence continues at coordinate 2,573,548 of CM069300.1, forward strand.
AAACTCTCTCCTTAACCCTTGGAAACCTGAGCAAATTAGCTTGGTTTCTTTCAAGCACACGGGAAGAAGGCATCGAGCAGCGAAAGAAGAAATAGCAAGAGGTTAGTAAAAAGAGAAAATTAAAAACAAGATCATTAAAAAGTTAAAAACAAACAAAAAAGGAAATGACCTGGAAAAGGAGCTTAAAAATTATAATTCTGTAACATAATTTTACTGTAAATATATAATAATGATAACTATAAGTATAATTTCCCCCTATTTTTGTCTAAATATATAATTTTTGTAATTTGTGAGTTGCTCGTTGCCTTTTTCCCCATGTTTTTGAAAGAATTTGCACCAACCTCCTTTGATTGGTCTGATGATGTAACAGTGTGATTTTTGACCTCGTCAGACTCACCGCTGTGCAGCAGCATCTTCTCTGTCACAGTCACGGACCCGTTGTGCGGCGCCGGTTGGATCTGCAGCACTTTACACATCAGAGGGTAGATGTGGATGCTGTCAAACGGCTCAGACAGGAAGTTCTTCTTGAAGTCGGGTCCGAAGGCCCTGAAGATCATCTTCATGTCCATCTCTCCACTGTGGAAGCCGTGGTCACCTTTGTTGACGTAGACGATGAATCTCTGGTGGGAAACAGAACAGCTGTGAGCTAGTTCCCATTCAGCCTGAGTGGTCGCAGTGCAGAGCGGCCAGGGCTAACAGGCCAGAGACCAGAGGGTGGGCAGTGGGCATTGTGTCTCTGCATGTTTACCCAGCTGTCTATCTGTCAACAAAGCCAACAGGAAACTGAATAAAAGGCAAAACATTTACATCACAGACAATTAAAATGTCACCACCTCTAAATGGACAGTGCTTTGAAATGTGCTGCTGAAGCTCAAAGAGTCAGTGGAGCGCCGGACTAAAAATGGTTTCTTGTATTTTAAGTCATTTTGCAGTGTTAGTCTGGATTTTGTTTTATTTTTTTTGCCATTCAGCATCATGTTGTGTTTGTGTCGTCAGGAGTTTTTTTTGGTATTTTGTCAGAGAATTAAACCCACGGGGCGCCTTGGTGGCCAATCATGTAACCGTTACCACAACGTCACTAGAGTCTGGGACACCTGTAGTCCTGTTTCCACCAAGCAGTTCATTGTTTCTGTCTCCACAGTGAAAGTTGTGGATGGTCCCAACAGCAGCGTCCTTAGCGTCCCCATGTTTGGTCCCCCCTCTGTTGGGGTACCTAGCACACAGATCTGGTACTAAAAGGTGGAGCTAGAAACCCTGCAGTCTGATTGGTCAGTAGAGGACGGTCACTCTGGTTTTATGTAACCTCTGTTCATACATCAGTAAACTACAACTATAAAATGAAAGAGAAAAAATAACTTCATTCACTGGGCCGACTGCCGGCAACTTTTAAGGTGGAACGTTAACTTGTAATGTTACTCAATGCATGAGTTGATGACGTGAATCCATCAGCACACCTTAAATTTCACCGTGACAACTTTGACCATCACTTTAGTTTTTATATGACACACACTTTTAGTAATGACTTTAAAAATATAGATTAATTTGGAGCGGATTATGTGAAGTCGTATATTCTAATCCTCACTTCCTGTGGGCTACAGCAACACTAAACCCCTGAGCTTGCCTGAGAAGGACAACCCCGCCCACATTTAAGAGGACTGTCTGAACACACCGAGGGTCTAGGTACCATGTCTGAAGGGTCACTGCTGGTTCCAAAGGTGCTGGACTGAAAGGGTTTGGTGGAGACGGGGCTTTTGTGGCGTCCACGTCACTCTTTTATTATTATTACATTATATGTCAGCTCTTTCTTAGTGACTGAATCATAAACACAAAGTTCTCAGAAACATTTTTTACAAGACAATTAAACTGAGAAACTCACAGAGTTCAGGTTGAATCCCAGATCTGCAACGACCACGATGGGAGGCAGCCTCTTACTTTTGGCGAGATGGAAGCTCTCAGGCATCTCATCTTTCTTGTAGACTGTCAGATTGGGCGCTTTGGACAGGGCGTCAAACACCTCCTGCTCCTTCCCCGGACGCGGCGTCAGGATGCCGAACCCACCGTAGTCCAAGATCTCGAAGCTAGCGAGCTTGATTAAATTCAGGTACTTGTTGAGGATGATCTCATCCACCTGTGGCCGCTTTTTGACGGTGGTCATGCCATGGTCGGAGGTGATGATGACGTTCAGGCTGTCGCTGAGGTGATGGCGACTGATGGCCTCCCTCAGGTAGCCGATGGTACGGTCGATCTGCTGGATGATCTTCTTCCTGTCTGGGTGGTCCGGCCCCTTGGCGTGGCCCACGTTGTCCGGCTCACCGTAGTACAACGTCACCAGGTCGAAGTCTTCCTCAGAGAACCAGCTCATCACCTTGTCAATGTTGTCACGCCACTCGGTCTCATTGTCGTCTGGGTAACCAGACTCCTCCACCAGCGCTCGATTTACTGCCTGGCCGCGGTAGCTTACCCCGCCTCCAGGGTAGTAGAAGGAGGCAGTTTTCAGACCCTGAGAAAACAAGAAAAGAAAAGAAATGGATTTAAGATGTTTTGAGATGGTGTGCGTGGGACTCAAAATTAAATTAAAGAAATTTTATTGTTTAACGCTCAGTTCATTTCCAGTCACAGTGAAGTGTTTCTACAGTCCCAGCTGGACGAGGACATCTAACTGGCCTACTGTCCTTGTCCCAGTATACAAGCACGGGAGGGGAATCCATTTATTGAGCCAAGTATGTGCGACTCCTCTACGATAGGTGGAGATATGCCCCCTTTCAGCTTGTTAGTATTGGACCTTTTTCCTGTTGACCTATTACGTCACAGACCAAACAATGGACAAACAAGTTAGCTACGGTTAGCTAGCAGCTAACTGCTACCATGGTGGACAACTTTACAGCTCTGTACATTTGGTCTGTCCAAAAAGTCACGGCTCTGGATGTAGAATTCTCCATGTTGTTACCGGCTTCTTCTTCTCTTACACATTTAATGCTATTGGACTTCCGGGTCAAAGCCCGGGGCAGAAACTGTGGAGCATGCTCAGAGCGCCTCGGCCAGTTTGGGTCTGATTGACTGTATACATGCAGGAGTCACATGATCTGGGTGTGTTAGTCCCACTGTGACACATTCACTGCAGGACCATTTCACTCACACTGACATGTTTACAGGGGTTTTAGAAGTCTGACACAATAAATCTATTTTCTCTGATGTCATGGAAACGCACTGACTGATCCTGATCGATGACTCACCTGGTTCTGAGCTGTGATCCATAACGGCAGCACTCCGTTATCCCACCACTCCGATGTTTTCATGGTCTTTTTGTGAGGAACTTTTTGGTTCGTTGTCGTGTTAAACATCATGTTGTGGACGACTTCATGATCCTCCACCCACCTGCCTGACGCACAGCAAACAAGACACAAAGAGGTTTCAACATTTTAACACACTGAAAGTAGCCAGTAGCAGCTTAAACAATAGTACCTGTCGTACTGTTGGTGCTTATATGACACATGACAAGATAAAATAAAATAAGACAAGATTAAGTCTTTCTTGATCCTCAGAGGGGGGACTGAGGGGATGCTCGGTGTCTGTCCTGTACAATCACAGACACAAGTGCAGATAAATTAAGAAGTAAAAAATTTAAATAAATTAAAGGAAAGCCGAACTGTAAAGCTTTAATTAAACACCCAGTCCCTTTGACTGGCCCAGTGTGGCTACAAAATGTAGCAGCAATATATAACAATAAATTAAATGATCACCTCACAGGCTTTTACTGTGATATTTTACCAAATTCTGAGTTTTATTGTGAAACTCATGCAGGTAAATGTAGTCATTTTACAGAGGCAGTTTTTCTGTGAGATTACAGTGAGATGCAGTAATTCTACAGGAGCACACTGTTAAATCACAGTAATCAGTTGTACATGAACCATGACGTTACAGTTAAATTCAGTCATTTACAGGAAGGTACTGTTATATCACAGTAATGAAACGGGCTTTAACTGTGAGGTTACAGGTAAATATAGTAATTTGACAGGAGCATGCTGCTAAATCACAGTAATGTGTACAGTCAGATATTTCACAGTGTATAGTTTGAGGTATAGCATAAGATACAGTATGAGGGGAATAAAGCAGTTGGTTGTTACCGGTGATGGTGGTGAAGTGTGACGGGGAGGTCATGGTCAGCATTGGCGGGGTGATGTATTTGGCCTTGACCCCGTCCTCCACCAGCTGGTCCAGGTGCGGCGTGTCCACATCCTGGTCGTAGTCCCACCTGAAGCCATCGAAGGAGATGAGCAGCAGCTTGTTTCTCTGCGCTGCCTTGCTCAGAGGTTTGCCGGCAGCACAGATCACTGCTGTGGCGACCAGAAGGAGCTCCAGCCTCATCTTCATCTTCACACCGAACTGAGCGTGAGGCTTCACCTGTCTGTCGACACACCTGCAGCTCCCTGCCAGTTTAATGTGTAACTCTGATAGAGATCTGCTGAGCTGCTGCGAAGGACGAGACCTTCGACTGGAAGCAGAGCTCAAAGTGACTCTTATCGATCAGCATCAGTAATCTGTGGACCTGCTGATAGCTGCTCACACGTCTGGCTCAGTCAGTCCAGATATTTATAACGTATATTCATATGGACATATCACGTGGCACAGGAAGAAACAGTTGACACAGTGTTGGACCAAATAAAAGTTCTTTTTTATCATATCACAGTAAACTGATGAGGGATTCCTCCTTATTTTTGTGTTTATGATAATTATAAAATATTTTATTTTTTATTCTGTGTGTAGTCAGAGTAACTCTGCAGTTTTCACATAATTTAAAATTTTTGTGAAATGTATTTGGACGAAAACTAAATATTAATAAACCAACAAGTCAAACTAAAAAAAAAAAAAAACTGAACTCAAGGTCATCTCACTGTTTCAAGGACTTTCAACCACATCTCAAGGTCTTCATCAGCACATGCCAGTCGTCATGGAGACAGCAGTAAAAGGAACCTCTGACAAAACTAAGATGGCCATCTGAAATGATTTGAGTGTTTGTCTGAGAAAAAACATATTTTTTCATAACTGAATATGATATAAACGTTTTCAAAGAGTTCTTTCTTTTGTAAATCCGACTGTCACAATGAACACATTCACATTTTATATTAAAAAACAAAAGCTAAACCTCTCTATAATCCTGTCATGTTCAAACGACATTGCTTCACTGCTGGTTTATCTGATTACAATATGATGACTGTAATAAAAGTTGATGCCAGATTAATGACTCATCAAACTGATTTGCACAACTCAGTAGCAGTTTGAAGGACAGCGTGAAGGGAACCATCTGGATCATGTGCAGCAGCTGATTTATGTGACTGAATGAACAGTTAGTTAGTAATGACATAAGAACTGAAGAAAATAAAAACACAATTATCACAGTAAAAAAGAAGTAAAACAAGTCATCAGCTGTAAAGCCTGAAAACTATCAGAATTACCAGGGATGCACAACATTGGATTTTTTTTTTTTGCTGATATGTAACGACTCATTTGACAGATAACTGATACCGATATATATATATATATATATGTATATATACTATTTTCCCACCTAATTTTAGTGATCATCAAGTCTCATATACACATATACACACTCTCATCATGACGGCCCAGCAGCAGATGGAGACATGAAATACTTTTCTTTCATTGTGTAAATAAGCAAAAGCATGTTGGCCGATTCTGAGAGTTCATTTTAAAGCTGATATCAGCCGATACCTATGATGTGCTGTAGCTATTGTGCATCCCTAATATTTACCTTCAGTTATTAATTGCTTAATCTATAACTTTTATACTTCACTCATCGTGTTCGCTGAGACTTGATGTTCATCTCTTGCTTCAACCCTCTGCTTTAAAACAATATATAGAGCACAGTATCTTACTGTGAAAACTGTGTGTGTTAATTTAAAACAGCACTGTTCTAAATAAAGAACTAAAATCAGTGGTTCCCAACTGGTGCATCCACAGGGTCCAGATTTCTCCTCACTCATTACTTTAAGCTCCACAGTTTAACACGTTCAGTGTCATACTTGTGTTTGACCACGTGTTGGAGCCAGTTTGCTGCCCGTCAGTCTCTTGAAGTCTTTAACTTCACAATAAAAGCTCTGTGCTGGAAATTCACTGTACTTAAAAGTAAAGTATGTTTTTTTTTACAAACTTGACATGTTTGCGAGTCACTTGCTCCATTCAGATTGGACCTGCGACCCACCTTTGGATTTCACACTAATAAAAACAGCTCACAGTATAACTGAATATATCCAACTGTTTGAGGAAAAAAAACAGTCAAAGTATATGATTGGAGTGATGGACGAAGAACCTGAAAAACACACCTGAGTAAAAGTACAGATTTATTACCAGAAAATGACTCTATCATCAGTGACAGTATCTGATATCTACTGCACTTAAGTAGCAAAAGTAATTTTATGATATTAAATGTACTTAAGTATTAAAGTTAAAAGTACGTGCTGGTAGCAAAAAGCAAGCATTCTCAATTCGGACAGCTTATTTCTACACCACCTTAAAAATAAAGCGTACATGAAGTATAACACGTTTTTTGTGGTCAGTAACAAAGATGTTCGGGGGGAAATGTGAAGGAGTAAAACTTTTATTTAAGAAATGTAGTGTTGTAAAGGTGGAAGTTGTTTTTTTCCTCTAGATTTTTTAAAATCCATTTTATTTGTAAAAAGCTCAAACAACAGATGACAGGTTACAATTTTACGTTTGTGTTGATATTTTGTACATAGAATCATGTTGTTGTGAAGACAAATAAACTATTTGTCCTTTGTAAATATCCAAAAAGAAAAGTTGTTAGAAAAACAAGCAGCAGTGTTTCCATAGATCATAATGTCAAACAATCCAGTAATATACAATAGTTAATAAAATGACTGACAAAAATGATTAATATAAATATTATTACTGCACTGAGTCTTTGAAACTTTGTTTTTCAAGTATACCCATAAAACATAAAAATGATTCAATATCTGTTTTTAAAGTGTTCATTTTTACACGTCACTCCTTTTGACAGTAAGAATAACCACAGTGCAAAATCTAAACAAACATGCCGGCTGGGTTTAAATTAAATAATACAAATAATAAATAAATAAATTAATTAATTAAAAACAGATTTAAGGCCCATTAATTAACAGATCCCATAGATTTTAATAATAACGAAGCAAATCCTAGTAGATTAAATACACGACTCTTATTTTGGTGGGGCAAAGAAATCCGGAAGCACTTCTATATGATCCAATTACTTCCGGCGCACAGGAGTCCCTGCAGCTCATGGTTCTGATGTGAAGTCCTTGGAGGGTTTACTCCCGAAATGCAATAACTATTTTCAAATTAATTTATTATACACTCTGTTTAGTCTTAACGGAAACTGTCTGATCACCTGACGGCGGCGGAAGTTTGTCCGGTTTCCTGTGAGCCGGTAAGAAAAGCGATAAACACTCAGATAACCTCTGTGTTGTGTGCTGTCAGTTAGCTAACGTTAGCTGTTAGCCATGTTGTCTGTATGTGCGAGGGTTAGTTAGCATTAACACGCAGGTACATGTGTTCGTTTCACCTCACGGAGAGTTAAATTAACGCTACATGTTTACTGTAGTTTGCATCACCTTGAGTCTGATGAGTAGAATGAAGGTGACACCAGACTCCATTTACAAAACCTGACATTTTAGAGTTTCTTGCTCATCAGACAGTCACAGAGGAGTAATTAACCAAACTGATGATTATATAAATAATCAGGGGTCATATTTGACTTCGGCATGCATCTGTTACACCCTGAACATCTAAAGACAGTCATTTTCAGCATAGTACATGTTTACTCCTATAATCACCTATCGATATAACAGTCCGAGCTGCCCGAATAAATGTCTCTGAGTTACTCCCCGAGGTGGTGTTGTTGGTGCTGAACTGGCCGAGAGGACCGTATATTTAAAGTCTAAAGTTATATTCCAGCAGAGTGTGTTCAGGTGGCTACAGTCAATGAAAGTTCTGCAGTTTGTGAAGAGGATTTGGTGCAGAAGTCAACAGAATGGAGTGCAGCAGGGATGGTAGAGCTGATGTGTGTTTATGTGTATTCTGGGGGCCTGTTAGAGTCCGAGAGTTTGTAACAATAATAATAATAATAATAATAATAATAATAATGATAATGTGTCATGGCTAGGCGACCCAGGGTTTTGGAGCCCCTCTGTGCAGAGTTTGCATGTTCTCCCTGTGTCAGTGTGGGTTTCCTCCAGGTGCTCCAGCTTCCTCCCACAGTCCAAAGACATGCAGGTTAACTGGTGACTCTAAATTGTCCGTAGGTGTGAATGTGAGTGTGAATGGTTGTCTGTCTCTATGTGTCAGCCCTGTGATAGTCTGGTGACCTGTCCAGGGTGAACCCTGCCTCTCAACTAATGGCAGGAGGTTGGCATCGGCAGACCTGAGTGTGCCGATGGAGGAGCTCAGACAGGTCGGGGGGAGCCAGGTTGTGGACGGCTTTATAGGTGATGATGATGTTTGAAGTGGGGGATGGGGAGCCAGTGGAGGCTATGAAAGATGGAGGTGATGAGGTCATAGGGGCAGGAGTGTGTGAGAAGATGAGCAGCTGAATTCTGGATGTAATGTAGTTTTGGTTTTGGATGATGAACCATAGAGGAGACGGTTGCAGTCTGGAAGTGATGAACGTGTGAATGAGAGTGCTTTGAAGCCAGGATTTTATTTCCATAATGTAGTTGGTGAGGGCAGAGTGAGTGGCAGGAGTGATGGCTATAGTGTGGAGCTGAATATCGTCAATGAAGCAGTGAAACGTCCATGACGGCAGATTATTTGACCAAAGGGGGAGAATGTACAGGATGAAGAGGAGGGGGCTGAGAACTGAACCTTGGGGAACGCCAAGGTTCATAAATTATCTGCTGTTCTTCTTATAAACACGTGGAGTCACTCAAAGCTGATTAAATAATGAATGAGCCTCTTTGACAATAACTCATGGTCGGTAGGAAGTTCTCTAGAAACACGTTTAACAGCCGCGCCTGTAGTTCATAACAGAAGTTCCCTCTGAGTGTCGTCACTCAGTCGAAGCTTCATCATCTCTTGTGGTTTGTTTCAGGAATGTCTGCGTTATGGAGCCTGAGGCCAGTGCTGACATCACTGTTACAAGGTAAGTTCACACACCTGCACACTTTCAAAGGCTCTGCTTCAGGTGCAGAACTCAGCAGGTGATGAAGCTTAACAGCTCCTGCACACTGTCTCTTGTATCAAACTGTTAATATCAATAAAATGTAAAAACTTAATGTTTGAATCTGATTTCTTTAAATGTTTAACATGTTGATAATGTGTCCGTCTCTGCAGCATCCCAGCATGCCTCTGCCTGGACAGGTCCCATCCTCTCCAGGACGATGGCCACTCTCAACCAGATGCACCGCCAGGGGAAACCCAAACCACCCCCTAAGTCTATCAGCGCCACATTCGGCCGTCCCCAGATGAAGGCGGTGGTCCTGAAAACCATGAACCGAAAGCCCAAGAAGCCCAACTCCGCCAACAGGAAGTGTGCTCGAGTGCGGCTGTCCAACGGGAAGGAGGTGGTGGTGTTCATCCCCGGGGAGGGACACAACATACAGGAGCACAACGTGGTGCTGGTGGAGGGCGGGAAGAAGCAGGATCTGCCCGGAGTCAAACTCCGAGTGGTCCGAGGGAAATTTGACTGTGCTCACGTGGTGAAGAAGAAACAGTAGACTGAGAGTGGGAACGCTGCTGTGATGTGTGTGTGTGTGTGTGTGTGTGTGTGTGTGTGTCGGATGTTTAATAAATACATGTGTTCGTCATCATCATGTCGGTGACTGGCTTCAAACTGACGTTAAAGTTTTAGTGGAGACGTCAAATACACTGCATGGTCAAAAGTATGTAGACACCTGCTCAGTCCACCCATATAACAGCCTTTACTCCTTTAGCTCCTGACGTGATGTTTAATCTGCTGCGTTCAGACTCCAGAGTGTCGGCGAGGTCCAACACCAGTCGGTGCTCCAGTTCATCCCAAAGGTGCTGGATGGGATTGAGGTCCACACTGTTTAATATATTCAGCATCATGCTTGTGTTTGGCCATGTGGAGCTGGTTTGCTGTCTCTCTGAAATCACTGTCCATTAGTTGCTCACTCTACAGCAGGAACCAGCACTTCAGAGTAAAAGTCCTGTGCCAGCAATTCACTGTACTTAAAACAATGTTTTTTATAAACCTGACATGTTTGTGAGTCACTTGCAGTCCATGCAGAATGGACTGGAGACCCACTTTTGGACCACGACCCACCAGTTCTGAGTTAAAACTTGCAAGGAAGCTCAGTAAATGTTGGTCTTTACACATTCAAAAAGTGTCTGAAGGTCCTTGAAATGTCTTAAATTCTGTTTAATAAATATGAGGCCTTAGAAGTTATTAAATAGCCTTAAATTTCATTGTGAGGGGTCTTTAAAGCCACAAACATTATATGTATTTTAATTTATCTTTTAATTTGTCAAAATGAGAAACACTCCTCTGTGTGAAAGTCCACATATCTGATGTTACATATTTTAAACCTGCCACTGAACTTAACACTGCTTTTACTTTGTACTATCTGTTGACAGAACGTAGATCAGCCTATAACTCACTCTAATAACCATATTACACAAAAACCTATCTCTGCATGGGACCACATATATACTTACCCTTTTTTATGTGCAATGCTTTTTAAAAATCAGTCTTCAGTTTGGTTAAAAATTATCGTGGAAAGGTTAAAAAAAAACAATATTAAAGTGTCTGAAAAAAAGATCTGTAATATAAAAAAACTAAAAGTGTTGCCTGATGTAAAGCACAGCAGTGGAGCTCAGATGCCTTCAGTAAATATCAATTTACTTATTTTCAGATTCACAAATAATTTATTGATTCCTAAGTGGAAATCATGATTCATTACAGTCACTCTGAATTAAAGAATAGAGAAATAAGATAAAGTATGAAATAGATTAGTTTAATTATGTAAATATAAAGTAATAAAATAGAAATAAACTTGTGCATTAAGCTACAATGCTAACACCAGTAGTTAAGATATTTAGAATAAAATGAATGTCTTCACTGGTCTGAGTCTGTTAGTGTAACTGATATTAATAAAATTATTGATAATTTTGAGTGATGAATATTAACATTGAGACATAGACTTTAGCCAGATCGCCCAGCTCCTCCATGGCAACACTCACAATACCAAAAAAGACACTTTTGACATTGTCCAGGAAGAAAATGCCACCAAAGTCTTATAAAAAGGACGATAAAATGAAACTCCACAAACATTATCTTTTGAATATAATAAGATAAAAATGTATTTATCGTTTTGCAGCAGTTGCATTAAAAAGTAGAAACAAGTGCAAATACATAGAGTGCAAACAAACTGAAGATTATCAAAATGCAAAAATCAAATGTACACAATAACAGCTGTAAACAGGTTATTAACAGGTGAACGATGTCATAAATATGACTGGTTAAAGGAAAACGTAAATCTAGTTAACAGCGAGGATCACAGAAAATAAAAACATTGAAGGCAAAATAAATAAAAATATATTTTATAACATCCACCTGTTTTCCACCTAAAATAAAAGCAGTTGCAGTTCACCTTCCGGCCAGCAGCGGCAGCAGCAGCGGCAGCACTGAGCGTAAAGCCGAGCAGCTGCTGAGTGAAGAAGACGGGCGCCATGTTTGATTTTACGCTGAACCCACCTGCACTTCACCGGTGTTAAAGTCGTGTTTCAGATCTTTATACGGCTCCTGAAATCGACGTGATTTCTCCTGACAGGCTGTTGAGAAGTTCGCATTTTCCCAAGTGCGTAAATATGTTCGATATTGATTCACAATAAATAACTTTATTAGCATTAAACGGCTGAAACAAGTGTTTTGCTAACGCAGCTGTTCAGGGCTGAGTTACGTTGTATGACGCCTGCATCAGAGCTAGCAAACACAGCTAGCATTGCGCTGAGCCAAAGTCAAAGCAGTCGTCTGCTCCGCGAGGATTCAAACACTTCGTCAGTATTTCTGGACCTTTTAAAACGTCTCTGCTCTGCAACATTCTGCTGAACCACGGTAACGATGCGTGTTTGTGCGTTTCGGTGAACGTTAACGCTTTTGTTGACGATTAGCAAGCTAGCTTAACCGTTAGCTTGTGGGAAATATCTGCTCGGTGTTCATTAATTAATCTCAGCTCTGATTGGCCGAGTCGCTGTAAAACGCAACAATTAACGCGTCGCTTGGTGTAACGTTACCAGCTAGCTTCAATGAGTTTAACGTGATGTGTTCATTAACAGTTTACGTGATACTAAACTTTAAATACACGATGAAGTGATATTTTCGATGCAGGACTAACTTGTATCATTATTTAGCAGCGTGCTGTTAAAACAAATGCTCTATTTTCACTGCTGTGGACGATACATGGTCAGTAACGTGGACACCAGTGTCTCCACAGTTTAGTCCTTTTGTCCAGGGTCTGTTGTCTCTGCGGGCCGCGTGTCCAATGAATGAAAATATTAATGCTCCAGTAGTTTTTATACACAAAGCCCTTATTGCAGGGTCCACTTATGACACTAACTATATGTCCACAGTTTGTCCTTTTGCTGTCTCGCCCTGACAGTGTCCCTGTGCACAAAGCAGCTCCATGAAGAAATGTCTCTCCCAGTTTGGTGTAGAAGAGCAAAACACCAAAGACATGACAGAGTAGAGCTGTGCAGTGTTTTCTGGGGTTCACAGATTGATAGATGCATCGAAAATGTGAAGTGATGCAATTGTGGAACTGCGTGATCAAAATGTCAGAGGACAGAATGAATGAGAAGATGTTTATCTATTTATTGTCCATGAGCAAAGGAGCTCAGAGGAGGTGGATGGGTTGTACATTTACAGGATGAACTTGCTGCACTCTTAACTCTATTAAGAAAGAGCTGAAATTTGAAGAGAAATAGTTTGAAGACATCCTGTCCGTGTCTAAATCAGAGACATGACAAGTTTGACCCTGAACCATCTGTAACATCCAAAGATCTGTAGCTGCACAGCTGAGAGCTGCTGTTCTTCCTCTGGACACTGAGACCAGGAGGAGAACAGAATATGTGAGCTGTGTGGTTTGGGTGAAGTGGAAAGTGTACGAACTACAATGACCTGAGAGCTTCTGTGAAGTGGCTCGTCTAAACCCTGACATGTTCTGGTGCTCAGGTGACCAGGACCTAGATTGAGATTTCATTCATTCTTGACCTCAGTGTTCTCAGTGGAAGCTACAGTCCTGATCAGGACACGACTGATTTCTGAGCGTGTCCCTCTGTCTTTGTCTCAGAGGCCCTGCGGAGACGTGTCCACCTTCAGCCGGAGCAGAGCATGAGGAGATGAATGGAGTGAAAGTGGAAGCAGAAGAAAGAGGAGAGGACTGTCAGCAGCTTCCTGCTCAAGGTCAGGACTTATTTATTGGAATACGTCCACACTAAACTGGCTAATTTTCTAAAAATCAGATTCAAAAGTTTATGAGTCCTCAGTGGGGGAACTCAAAGATGACAAACACTGTACACAGCATATTCACAAGATACAAAATGCAAGATACAATAAAATAAATAACATTAAAGACCACATCTGGAAGTGCTCATCAATAAATCTGACCACTGCAGGGGTGCCCGGTGGATGAGTGGGTGGAGCAGGCATCCTATAAACAAAGGCGTCGCATCTAATAAAGGCAAAAAGCCAAACAAACGAACAAAAAATAAATCCCCCCCAAAAAATCTGACAACTGCAGGGGCGCCCAAGGATTAGTGGGTAGAGCAGGCACCCCACACACAAAGCCAGTGTTGTTGCCGCAGCAGCCGTGGGGTCGTTTTCAGCCTGTGGCCCTTTGGTGCATGTCGTCCATCCTTTCAGGCTTCGACTGTCCGATAACGGCAAAAAGAAATCTGAAAATCAAAAAAAAATCTGTCCCATCTGCTGGAACAAACGACCTCCTGAATCGTTCAGAACAACACTGAGGCACCTCGAGTCGCTCACTGAATGAGCTTCTGAGTTTATTAAAAACACAGTGTGATGGATGACCTTAATAATACAGAGCTGTTTATGTTTGACCCTTGCTGTCTTTGCTACAGTGTCATCAAGTGAAGCTGGAATAAGGCCGATCACTGAGCAGCCTCTCTAATTAATTGATCCTGTTTGTATCATCTGCAGTGATGCTGCCCCCCCAGCAGAGTGCAGCACAGAGCAGGACACCAGCTCCCTGATCACAAAACATGTAGAAACTGCAGCGTCCAGTAGCTCTATGGGCAGAGTGGGCGCCTCACTTCTTTTACTTTCTGAACTTCTTTTTATTTTGAGTTCAGTAGATCATGTCACTCAAAGAGGTATGAAATAACAGGAGCCCATCTAGTTAGAAATCAGGAGTAAGAAGGTTCTGAGGGTGATTACATATCCAAACTCTTTTTAATTTCATGGTGGATGTTTTGCCAGCATCCCAAACATTTTGGACGTTCCCAAAATATGTGTGTATGGTCACCGTCCAGGCAACAGCCCCTCCAGATCTGATGAGCTACCAAATTTGATGTCACCACAAGCATATTAAAAAAATCTCATCTTGATCTTTCCATTTGAACTCCTCCCAGAGGGGCTGCTTGCTCAGTTACGACGTTCATCTCCGGTTCCCATTTTTCTTAAATATCTGAGCTGTTATCCAAAGATCCCTCCTGGAATATTTTATATATATGTGATATAGTCTTCTCAGTAATAGTTCCCTTTATTGATAACATAAGAAAGTGTTGTTAATTAGATGTTTAAGCACATAATTTCCCCCAGGCTTCTTGTTTCTGTAAACAGCGTCTCAGTTGGAAATATCGAAAGAATGGACAGAGCCAGGCTAGCTGTTTCCCCCTGTTTCCAGTCTGTATGCTAAGCTATGCTAATCAGCATCTCTTCATACTGTACAGACACAAGAGAGGAATCAATCAGGACTCAGAGAGAAAGAGAAGAAGTATGTTTCCCCAAATGTCAAACTTATTCCTCTAAACACTTCTACCTATGCTCTGATTTTATTTACAAAATGAAAAGTCATGTAAATGAATAACTCTTCAAATGAATTGTAATCAATAATCAATAAATGTATTTCTGAAAATGTTGAGCTGTAAACACGCACACAGTTTATATTCTGTATGAAATGGATAATTCTTTGAGACATTGATGTCAGTATCTTTTCTTACAGGAGACACTGAGACAGCAGAAGAACCTGCGCCCAAACAGAGCCGCCGTCAGCCTCGACGCCGTCACAGCTGTTCAATATGTGGCAGGGAGTTCTCTCGTCCGTCTCGGTTGGCGGACCACATGGCCGCGCACGCTGGCGACAAACCGCACAGCTGCTCCATTTGTGGGAAGCGCTTCACCAAGAAGATCAATGTGGTGGTGCACCAGCGGGTTCACACCGGTGAGAAGCCGTTCACCTGCCCGGACTGCGGGGTCAGCTACGCCCAGCTGGGCTGCCTGCGGAGGCACCGGCTCGGACACGCCGCAGAGAAACCCCACCACTGCCCGGTGTGTGGCCGCGGCTTCATTCAGCGGCGGCATCTTGTGCAACATGAACGGACGCACACTGGAGAGAGGCCGTTCTGCTGCCCGCTGTGCCCCAAACGCTTCGCCTCCAGGACGGGCCTCAGCGATCATCAGAGGAGCCACGCACAGGGGAGCCTCTACTCCTGCTCAGTGTGCCAGAAGGTTTTCTCCACGCCGTCATCCTTCAGGGACCACGTGAGGCTCCACACCGGGCAGAAGCCTCATCCCTGCTCGCTGTGCTCCAAGAGCTTCAACCGGCCGGGCCTGCTGAAGAAACACCTGCTGAAACATGCGGAGGAGGAGGATGATGTGGTCAGAGTTGTAGGAGCAGATGGAGAGGTGAGTGGTTGGGTGTGAGTTTGAATCCAGCCCTCAGTGGGTTGATGATTTTGGTTTCCACTGACTGTTGAAACGTCATTTTGTTCTCAACACATATACAATGTACATCAGTAAAGATTGAGTTTAAGTGTGATTGAAGTGTTCCCCTGTTGTTTTTTCCAGCAGTGTACTTGTAAAACTAATTAAAGGGTTAATGAATGTCACAGAGCAGCAACTAAGTATCTGGTTTGAGCTTTCTGACATTGATCCTACATTGTCTCACACATCAGGAGGCAACGGTTTACCGCTGCTTCCTGTGCCACAAAGACTTCTCCACCCCCGAGAAGCTGCAGTACCACAAGGTGCTCCACCAGAGGGCGCGGCAGTTTGTATGTGACATCTGCGGCCGAAGCTTCTCCAGAGGGTCCCGGCTGAGGGAGCACGTCCGCTCTCACACTGGAGAGAGGCCGTACCAGTGCGACATCTGCAAGAAACGCTTCTCCATGCAGAGAGTGTTCAGGAAGCACCAGGAGATCCACAGCAGGGGCGGAAGCCACGCCGCCGCCATGCCTGACAGCAGCTCCACACTGTTGGAGGCAGATGACAAGGTGAGCCCGACCAGTCAAAGGAAATCTAATAGAAAAAATTTAAAAATAATTTAAAAATTATAAATAAATAAAAAAGAAAGAAGAAAAAAATATGGATGTAATAATAATAATAATGACAATAATTAAAAAGAATTAAAAATGGAAAATTATGACAAATTAATTAACTTGTGTGACATTATATGGATATAAAAAAATAAATGATTAAAAAGAATTTAAACGGGAAAATGACGACTAATTAACTTGTGTAACATAAGTAGGGGAGTTCAGCATGTTTCACTACATTTTTTCTGCTTCCATATTTGCCACAAAAGTTAAAAGACGATGAATTGTTTAAGAGAAAATGAGTCAATAACTATTCTGATAATCGTTTGATTTCCTTTTCAAGCACAAATGCCGATCAGCTGCTTCGACTCCCTTTAGATATGAAGATCTGCTGCTTCTCTCTCTTCAGTGAATTTAATATCTTTAAGTTTTGGACTGTTAAACAGCTGCTGTTTGTTACAGAATACTGATGGTGGCGAGGCGGTGGTGCATTCAGTGCCAGGTGAGAACATCAGTTCATGTTTGCTGAACCACAAAAGACAGTCTAGACTGAAACAATGACATCATGTACCAGCTAATTATGCTAAGTCAAATTTATTCTCATCACATCAGAGCTGTTTTTCTCTGTGTTTTACTTCCAGCACATTTTAAAACCTGTTAAACTGAAGATAAATAAGAATTTAGGTTTACTTTCTCTCCTGTCTGAGTCCTGCTGCTGCTGAACTTTGTTCCTGCGTTGGTATATTCAGGTCCTGTAAAGAAGCCCCACAGCTGCTCGGTCTGTGGGAAGAGCTACTCGAGGCCCTCCAGACTCAGAGAGCATTTAAAGATCCACGCGACGGAGAAGCTGCACCACTGCTCGATGTGCACCAAGACCTTCACCACCACGACCAACCTGAGGGCTCACGAGAAGACCCACATGGCCCACAAACCTCACTGCTGCAGCATCTGCCCCAAGAGCTTCCTGAGGCCCTGCCTGCTCCGCAAACACATGAGGATCCACATCAAGGACGGACTCATCGCCACCCCCGCTGACAAGGTGAGACCTCTGGACACCAGGAGAAGAGTTCAGGGTACAGGGAGAGTTTGGATTTTTTGAAGTGTGGTTGTATGAGCATACACTTAGGCAGTGTGTGAAAGTGATGAGGTGATGTGTCTGTCGCAGGAGTTCTGGCTCAACATGAAGACTGAAGAAGAAGAGGAGGAGGAGGAGGGAGAGGAGGGGAGAGATGATGGAGGGATGAAGGAGGAGGTAAGAAATTAAGCTGTTATGTTACAGATGATCATCATGTGAGATGATGGAAAGCTCCGGAGGAAGTACTAAAGCCCTGTTTCCACTTTCCAGAAATTTCCATTTAAAAATAGCAGCTTTGTGCATTTAGTCCTTCTCAGGCAAGCTCAGGGGTTTAGTGTTGCTGTAGCCCACAGGAAGTGAGGATTAGAATATATGACCTTCACATAATCCGCTCCAAATTAATCTATATTTTTAAAGTCATTACTAAAAGTGTGTGTCATATAAAAACTAAAGTGATGCTCAAAGTTGTCACAGTGAAATTTGGGACCAAACATGGGGACACTAAGGAACACTTCTGTTGGCACCATCCACAACTTTACACTGTGGAAACAGAGAAAAATGCAAACTGAACTGAACTGAACTGCTCGATGGAGACGGGGCTTAGTTGGACCTTGAGTTGAGATTGTTTTTTCTTTAGGACTCGAAGGAACTTTCTCCCACTGCTGAGACCCTCATCACTGAGTCCAGACCTCCACCTGTGAACCACGGTGACGAGATCTCACCGTTAAAGAGGGACATTAAAGAAGAAGGCGTGGAGGGAGACGTCAGTGGTTTAATCAACTCTGATGGAGAAGAAGAGGACTGGAAACCGGCGCTGATCGGTATGTCAGCAGTTTTACTAATAAGACAAACTAATTGTCAGTTATGAGAAATTAAAATTCTCTTCGTGTTGCGTTTATAAATTCGCAAGTTAGTAAGAGTTTATTTTAGATTTAGACACAAATTTAGGGAAACCGAATAACGATCCAGCTCTCTGATAATCCCCTTCATGTCACTGACAGAACAAGATGGCCGTTCAGAGATCGAGGCAGATAGCAGCGGCGGGAAAAAGAAGCACTGCTGTCCTGTTTGTGGTCGAGATTGTTTCAAGGCGTCGGCGCTACAGAAACACCTGAGGATCCACTCAGGCGAGCGTCCGTTTCAGTGCCCCACCTGCAGAAAGAGCTTCACCCAGCACGTGCACATGACGGAGCACCAGAGGATCCACACCGGAGAGAAACCCTACACCTGCACAGACTGCAACAAGAGCTTCACCTTCTCCAGCGCCCTGCGCCGACACCAACGCCTGCACACAGACGCCCGGCCGTACCAGTGCTCCGTCTGCCAGAAGACCTTCAAACAGCAGAGCTCGCTGAAAAGCCACCAGATGACGCACTCAGGGGTCCGCTACCAGTGTCCGCTCTGCAGCAAGAGCTTCAGCCGCGCCCTGGAGCTCACCTACCACGTGGACGTGCACTCGGACACTCGGCCGTACTTCTGCAACATCTGCAAGAAGAACCTGAGCGGAGCCAGGATCTTCCGCAACCACATGAAGAAACACGAGTCACCAAACCTGCCGCTGCTGAAAGCAGAACCAACAGAGACAGAGATCTCAGAGGTTTGACGGCGCAGAGGAAAACCGTCTGTCTCTGTAAAGACCTTTGACTTTTCAGCAGCCAATCATGTGTGGACGATAAGTTGGTTGGTAAAGTTCACACTACAGGACTTCCGAAGTCGTCAGATGGCTGTACTGGTCACACAACACAACTTGCTCTCTTGTAAGTCGCCGTGATTTTCACACTATGTAACTGAAACAGGAAATCGCACAGTACAAGACCTGACACCAGGAGGAATCCCCGATGATGTCATGTGATGCACAGGTTGGGCAGGTGCTTACAAATATCACAGGCTGTTAATAACTTAAGCTGCGTTTACGCTAAAAACTTCCAAAATAATACGTTTAGAGTCGTAAGTAACCGGCACGGACATGAACCTAGACTGTAAATCTGTTTAGTGTAAATGTAGGCGGGTTGTGTTACTCAGCTCTCGGTGATGCAGAAGAACATCTGCAGCTTGTTTATCGTCCGCAGAACAGGGTTACATGTTGACATTTTCAGAACAAAAAAGAACAGGCTGCAGTGAGAGTCTCTCAAAAAAAGCAGCTTCATGCATCAAGTCCTTGTCAAGCAAGAGCAGGAGTGAAGTAGTGCCGCAGCACGCGGGGACGACGCTCTGTTTTTTTTCCTCCAAGTCAGAAAACAGAATATTTGCAGTTCACATAATCCTGTAGCAATTCATATACATTTTTAAAGGCCTGAAGATCCAGTCATTACTAAAGCGAATGTGATCCAAGAGAGAATAAAAACAAATGCAATGATCAGAGTTTTCATATTGACATTTAATGTGTGCTGATAGATTCACGTCATCAACTCTTGCTTTGAGTAAAGGCCAAAACACACCAGCAGCGAATGCAGCGTGTCATGAAATACTCCTCCTTGACTCCTCCTGTGCTGCCCCGCTGCATTTCACGCCACTGTCCTATTTCCAGCCTCGCCACCCCTAGAATTAAATGCATTTCCCCCACTCACTCTCTGCTTGTACAATCCAGCTCCTGTAGCAGCTCTTCTCTGCTCCTGTAGCAGCTCGACTCCTCTCCTCTCCATGGATGTGTAAAGAGAACTCTGTAGCTGTTGCTGTGTCTCATGTGTGACGATGAATGGATGAGGAAAGACTGGTTGCTGAGGTAAAGAAATATCTCGAGCTAAATGACCCACAGTCCCGTCGTTATAAAGACAATGGCCATAAAGATACTTCACGGCTCTGGAGATCAGCTCTTCAGGTGAGAATTCAAGTTTAATTAGCAGCTGCCCCACTTGATTTTAAGCTGATGCAGAGGTAGAAGAGATACAGATTTTTCAGTTACACCAGTTGACGTGTCTAGTGTGTGCTAGGAGTGGAACTTGATGTGTGTCACATGATGCACCGCGACGGCTCCGGTGTATTTTCAGCTTAACATACAAGAAAACATTCCACCTTAAAAGTTGCCAAAGCTGCCGACAGTAGCCTTTGAGAGCAGCACAGTGAATCCTCAACGAGTGAAGATGAAGAAGCAGCAAAACATATTTTATAGTTATAGTTTAGTAATGTGTGTAAATTTGCCACCGTAGGAATAATGATTACAAAACCAGTCTCAACTGACCTCTGCAGAGTGACGGCTCTCTGTTGACCAATCAACGGACTGCACTGGTGTCACAGTTCCACAATTAGCAGTTCACACAATTTGCCTCTGACAGGAGCTCCAAAAACTGAGGGCAAGTGGAAAAGTGCTGTGAACGAGGCCTAACCCAGGGGTCGGCAACCTTCACTATCAGAAGAGCCATTATTGGCCAACAAAGGAAAAAAATCTGTCCAAAGCTGCAGAATATATTTGAGCCTCATGTTAAAGTTAACAGACTTTGGATTACCAACAGATGCAAATGAGCATTCATTAATATGTTTTAGCAACATGGCTGTTTATACTTGAACTTTGCAGTCCTGCCAATGAAAGCAAACAAGTTTGTCAAAGTACAATTAAATTCGCTGAGACTTTTTCCTTTTTGAATTCACAGCTATGAAGACTCAAGTCTGCTGCAGCCATCACCAGTGATGTTTTTACAGAAAAAGGCGCCAGGCCAGATGTATGATGCATTTTTTAGTTGACAGAATGTTAAAACATTTTTTTAAACCAGCGTATAGGCTACGCATTCTTACAGCTGAAGAATGTAAGAATCGCTTCACGCTTCACTTATTTATTTCCATATAACTTACCGTCAAAGCCACAGGGGGCCTCTGGAGAGGGGCTGAAGAGACACATGTGGCTCTGGGGCCGCAGGTTGCCGGCCCCTGTCCTATGGATGCATGTCTGCTGCTGTGTTTTTATTTATTTTTTTACAGCAGTGACAGCACCTTGATGCGCTGCATTGTCGCTGTCATGGATGTTTGAGGTGACGCTGCACAAAGACTATGATTCAGTGAGGTAACATTAGCAAAGGTATTCGTCTTGGCCTTCATAAATTAATGGCACTGCAGTTTGTAAAGGTGCGGTTGATTTTTGTTTTGCCCATCTGCGGCTGCAGCGTTCAAGAAAGTTTATAACATGCTGCTGCTGCAGGGTGCATGCGTAGCAGCATGACCGCTCCTCAAAAGTGACGGCTGGCTGTTAGTTTAGGAAGATTTAATATGCAGCAGAGTTTTCTGTGAGCAGAACACACATTTAAAATGTCAATAACACACTTGATCATTTTTATTTCACTGTCGTTATCTCGTACTGTTTATCTTGTACTGTTTATCTTGTGGCCGCCCACAATGATACAAATCGATTTGAAGAAATGTGTCAATCATAACTTTATTTCCTGAATAACAATAAGTAACTGCAGGTAGAGTTCATGTCTGTTTCTATCAAATTATTTGAGCTTTCCTCAGTAATATATTCGGGTACAACCAGGACAGGTGGATTTTTGAAGTGTGGACAGAGCCAGGCGCTGTTTCCTTCTGTTTCAGGTCTTTATGCTAAGCTAGGCTAACCGACGTCCCTCTGTACATCTCACTTTCAGAATGATAGAAAATGAGACAATGGACCAAACTGCTGAACTGTTCATTGAGATTCAGCTCCGACTAATTTCCTGATTGCTAAGTTCTTCTCACTTCTCATTTAAAAAAAAAAACAACTCAACTTTTGTTTTGGTGCTACAATAAAAATGCTGTGAATGAAGTTCAGTCCTTCAGTCAGTGAGCGTTCACTTCTTCACTGACATCACTGGTTGTGTCACGGGTCAGCAACCTGCAGCCACATGTGGCTCTTTATCCTTTCTACACTGGCTCCTGTGAGTTTGTCAAAAAGGAAATAAGTTAACACTTTTTATTTCATGCATCATTGTTCTAGGCCTGAAGTGATTTCACACTCTGCCATTGTAAAAATGTGCAGCCTATACACTGATGGCTAAATATGGATTCCAAATCCAAATTTGTTTGCATTCAGCTCCAACACTGCAGAGTTAAAGTAGCACATCATCATGAACAGCTCACTGCAGAGGAGCGACCTCATGGTAAAACATATGAATGAATGCTCATCTGGAGCCAGGAGTGATGTTGGTAGGCTTGTTTAGATTCCTTTGTTACAAAGCTCAAATCAGTTTTGTGGCTCCAGACTGATTTTTGGCTCTTGTAATAGTAAAGGTTGCCGACCCCTGAGTGGACACACAGACAGCTTGTGCTGAGCAACGAGGCCGTTCTGCTGCGACAGTGTCAGTGTGTCATTACGGTCCTGCAGGTGGAACCAAAGGCAGTGAACGCATCACTTATTTATTTAAAGTAGAAATCACTGAGACTCTGCTGTCGTCATGTTTCTCGAGGTCACTGACTGTTCAATAAAGTGACTGAGACACTAAACGTTCTGTCATCCACTCTTTAACCCTTTGAATCCTGGAGACACGTCACTGCTGCTGTCAGACACCTTTTGCAGGTATTTAACCTTTGAACCCTGAACACTCTGGTGAGATTGCTTTCAAAAACATGAGGAAAAGGCAACGAGCAACTTGGTATACAAACTGCAAAAAATAATGGATTTAGAAAACTATATTTATTTATTATAGTTTTTAAGCACTTTCCATTTCCTTTTTTTTTTTTAAATTTTATTATTTATTTATTTTTTTTATATACTAATTTCTTGCAGGTTTTTTGTGTCATTTCCTCTTTTGTTGCTCAGGGTGAAATCATCTAAAAGAAAAGATGAAGGTAACGAAGAATAAACTTTTTCACATCACAGTTATCACAACAGTAATCACCGACGCTGAACAGCTAACCTGCTCCGGAGCAGGTTATGTAGAGAGCAGCAGATCAGATCACAGCCTGTCATCACCCTGACCTCTGACCAATCAAATTAAAATCAAATCAAACCAGACAATGAAGATTTCCTGGGTAAGTTGAACTGGTTTTGTGTTTTGGAGAGGATGGTCCTTTCCCAAACAATGTGCCGCAGTGTGTTTGTCATGCAAGACACTCCATACAAAGAAAGTTCAGTGAGACGACCTCACACTCCTTTAACGGCTCAAACTAAGATAGACATTAAATACTGTCATACAGACAATAACACCTCAAATATATCCTCCTGTAGTATCAAGAAAACAGTTGTCATGTTTATTTTATAGTAAAGTTTAACAGGAACTGATGCAAAAACTGAGCAGCTTATAAATTGGAAAAACAAGAAGATGTTCACAATAGCAGAAGAAAAGAAAAGCCACCAAATACTCAGCCTTCTTATTTATGTATTATTCATTGATGTATTTATTTTAATGACAAAAGGATAACAAACAAAAATCAAGGTAAGCTTGCAGATGAAATATAAGTGCTACAAATAGAATGAACAACATAAGATTATTTTTTCTCCATGATAATGAAAAGTTAGGACAGTTCCCTTAATGAAGGGATGCTTCGTTCAGCTGTAACGGTGACGATAAGCAGAGTTACACACCGTGACAAACTGGATGTGAGGAGGGTCTGGTTTGGGAAATAATTCAGCTCCTGGTAAAAACCTCCCGAACAGTTCACACTGAAGGAATTCGAACCAGGAGAAGTCTCAGCTGGTTGCAGTGTGCAGTGCTCACCACTAGATGCCACTAAATCTGACGCACTGTTCTACAGAATGATGAACGAAATATTTCAACAAAACATTTTATTTCAAACGAGAAGTTACAGGAAATCTGAAATTTGATTTTCTAACTCGATAAACAACATAAAAAAATAAAGGTAAACCTGTGGGAGGAACAAGGAGAGCTCATGTTTACAGATTCATCATGGCGTCTGTTGCATGGTGACAGTTGGCCCGGTGGATATCGTAGGCGTCTCCTCCAGCCTTCACAAAGTCACCAACCGTCCTCCTCCCATTAAATTCTTTGGTTTCCACCGACTGCAGAGAGAAAACACAAAACACACTGAGTCTGTCCCATTCATCCATTTTTATCTGCTTATCTGGAGCTGGGTCGCGGGAGCAGTGGACTGAGCAAAGCACCCCAGATGTCCGACTCCTCAGCGACACTTTCCAGCTCCTCCTGGAGGACCCCGAGGTGTTCCCAGACCAGATGAGATATATCATCCCTCCAGTGTGTTCTGGGTCTCGGTACTCCGAGCTCCCTCCAGATGTCTGACTCCTCCCCCTATCTCTAAGGCTGAGGCCCAGCTCATGTCCATAGGTGAGGGTTGGGACGGAGATGGACCAGTAAATCGAAAGCTTCGTCTTCTGACTCAGCTGGTGTGCATGTTTCTGAGCACACTGTCAGAAACAGACTCCATGAGGGTGGCACGAGGCCCAGATGCCCTCCAGTGGGACCTGTGCTCACAGCCCAGCACTGTGCAGCTCGATTGGCATTCGCCAGAGAACACCAGAACTGGCAGGTCCACCGATGGCGCTTGATCCGCTCATCTCATCCTCCTCTCAGAGGGTAAGGAGCTCCTGGACCTCATTGTTTTAACAACTTGCGGACATTTTCAGTCGCTGTTCTTCTGCTTCTTTGAGGTAGCTGCTAACTGCTATCAGCTACTTTTTAAATCAAGTCCGCAAAACATCACACCCGTCCTGCCCATGGTTTCTTCCTGCCAGCTGTCGCATTTATACAGACATCATTTCTGTGCTGTTACTCCCTCTGACGCCAGCCTTAAAGGCGAGACACTGTCTCCCATTGTAGCACTGTACCTTCAGCACAGCATGGCGGGGCGGCGTAACAGCGTCAAACCTCTGTCTTGAAGAAGCAGTGTAAAAGGGGCTGTAGATTTTACTAAAGTAACAAGTCCATGACTCGTCTCCCTGCAGCCGACATGAGCTCGTACATGTCATGACCATGTGTCCACACACCCAGAAGTCAAAGGACCATTTGTTGGAACTTGTTGACATATCAGAGCCCTGTAAAACAAATAAGACTGATGTGTGGCTCACCTTCCACTTTGAGCTCATGTTTTCAGCGCTGGTCACCACCATCTGAGTGTCGGTGCCGGTGTCTCCTTTATGGATGAGCCACTGAGATCCGTCCTCCAGTGTCACTCTGAGGAACAAACAACAGTCAACGTGTTTTATCTTCATTATTCATATTATATGTGGTGTCAGCTGAGTGTGTTTGGACTGACCTGACTCCAGAGTGGCTGATTGGTCCATATGCAGATCGAAGGGATCTTATCGGCCGCATCACCTTCTCAGCACTTATAACTGGGGAGTCGTGGACACCGCTCTCCTCAGATTCTGGGTTTAACAAGTCGAGGGTGTCGTCCACTGTATCGACTGACAGCAGCATATCAGTGAGATTCATTTTAAGTCACAGAAAGGTTTCAGAGCAGCACAGTAACTGCTTCAAACCACATTTTACTGCACAAATCCCCCCAAAACCCCAAATACTTACTTAAAT
Source organism: Epinephelus awoara (assembly GCA_035609425.1). Taxonomy (NCBI): domain Eukaryota; kingdom Metazoa; phylum Chordata; class Actinopteri; order Perciformes; family Serranidae; genus Epinephelus; species Epinephelus awoara. The sequence continues at coordinate 2,599,555 of CM069300.1, forward strand.
TAGCTGCAGTTCCAAGAAACTCGCCAGACTCCACAGCAACAGCCAGCAGAGTGAGCGTCAGAGCACAGAGCAGCATCCTGAAGGAAAACATGTTGGATTATGATCTGGTTTATGTCTCCCCGTCAGAGGACAGTGAGACAGTCAGGTGGCACTTTATAGAGTCCTGACTCTCCTCCCTGTTTGGACACAGCTTATCTGTCCCAGTCAACATCGCTGTCTGTCACGTGTCAGTATGTGTCTGTGATCTCTACGCCGCCGACAGTAAACACACCAGAGTTCATCTAGTCGCAGACACTCAAAGCTTATTTCAATCAGGAGAAACTCGTTCTGAGAGAAAAGAATATTTATTTACACGTGCACATAAGTGTGAGAAATGTAGTAGATCAGGGACCCCGTGGAGTCTAGACGCTGATGGTGGTGATGAGATGAGATGAAGAGGGAGCTGAGGATCTGGATGTGAAGAGGAGTGGGCTTTGATGAGGGAAATACTATCAAACTATCAAATCATTTAGCTCCAACAGACAGAGAGAGTGAGTTACGGTACTTGGCACACCGACCCTTACAGACTGAGGGAATGTGAAAAACTTGCAGGATAATCGAGGAATGGACACATGATCTGAGGTAGCAACTGTCTCTAATAGAGACAGGCCTGTATTTGTCAGATGTGGAGCCACACCGGGTTAGTAAAAGGGACTGGTCGTTTAATTAAAGTTTAATGATATATCAAAACATCTGTTTACAAACAATCACACAACAAATGCAGCGTAATCCATGTCTCGTTCATCCAGTCACATGCTCATGCTAAGTAGATTGAGAACAAACTGCAGATTGAGGCAGTGGCAGACCAGCAGCCTGCTCCTGTGATCAGCAGGGTAAAATTACTGCTTTTGTCAGTGGAGTCTGGCTTTGAAGAGAGCACAGATAAAGTTTCACCTTCAGTTTAGTTCCCCGTCAGAAAGAGCTGTCTGTTTGGGAAGTGCTGCGAGTGGATGAACGAGACTTGGATTACACTGCACCAGCTGTGTGAGAGTTTGTAAAAGGATGTTTTGATATAATTTTGCTGTTTGAAACGTGAACCCCGTGACTCTAATTCATCAGCAATGTTCACCATCGTTGGATTCTTCATTCAACGTGAAGGCACGTCAGAAATTCACAAATTCTACATGCAATATCAGCTGTGCAGCAGTAAAAGGTGGGAACCTCAGCGTGCTGACCGCTGACATCACAGACTGGCTCTGAGGCGTCAGTATCTGACTATATAATGAGGAAAACTCTGTGTGTGTGTGTGTGTGTGTGTGTGTGTGTGTGTGTGTTCCACGTTTTTCTCCTCACTGACTTGGTCAATCCATGTGAAATGTGGCACAGTGGTAGAGGGTCATGGGAGGATGCCAATGAAGCAATATTACATCAATTGGCCAAAGGGGGGCGCTATAGCAACCCATTGAAATGTCAAACTTTGAATGGGCATATCTCATGCCCCGTATGTGGTAGAGACATGAAACTTTGCACAGAGATGCCTCTCCTCATGAGGAACACATTTGCCTCAAGAACCCATAACTTCCGCTTATATAGATTTTCCGCCATTTTGAATGTTTTGAAAAACACTTCAAATGGATCTCTTCCTAGGAAGTTTGAGCGATCTGCATGAAACTGGGTGAACATAATCTAGGGACCAATATCTAAAGTTCCCTCTTGGCAAAAGTTGGAAAACTTACTAAAACTGAGCTTCTATAAGGCAATGAATATTGCGGAGGGCGTGGCTCATCACATAAAGGTGTATAACATCTCAAGGGTTTCACCCATCACCACGCAACTTTGTAGGCATATGACCACACATAATCTGAGGGGACCCCTCCATTATTGACCCCATCAAACAAAATGGGGGCGCTAGAGAGCTCATTTCTTATCTAGGCCTAACCGCCATATGGATTTTTACTAAACTTGGTAGATATGTAGAACAGGACGCCTCAAGGTGACTGGAGAAATTTAACTCTAATTGGCAACTGGGTGGCGCTATAACAACAGAAAAATGCTTCAAAATGGCTAAAATGCGACCGATGGCTGTGGCTCCCCCTGTGGACCAATGTTGGTGTTTCTAATGTTTGGTATGACTAAGTCATGGTATGGTGTGCTGTACATAATCACAGAAACTGTCAGTGTGTCATTCTGTCAGTCAGTCATTCTGTCTGTCCCACGTTTTTCTACTCACTGACGTGGTCAATCTATGTGAAACTGCACATAGGCATTGAGGACTGGCATAGGTAGAAGGTGACAAAGCTACCAATGGCTGTGGACTAGTGTCTGATGATTTATCAGAATTAACCTCAAAACAATGTAAATGCTGTGTGAGGGTTTTCTTCAGCTGAGAGGTTTGTTTTAATATCAGTTCCCATTTGAGGTCAAACTCTTCTTCTCTTGGTTCACAGAGTTCAGCTGCAGCCTGAAGCAGCTCAAAGCTCATGTTTACAGGGATTTCGTAATCCTAAAAAAAAAAAAAAAGCCTGAGTCAACAAAATTTTGTGTCAGTCATTGTTAGATTAAAGAGTCAGCTTCCTCCTGTTACTCTGGGTGGGAAATGTACTCTTGTGTTTATCTTTGGTTCCATATATGTTTCTATATTTAATGATATGTGTGAGAGGTGGCAGACCAGAGGAGGAGAATCTGTAATTATTCTGTTTTGGGTTTTTTGTGGTCATTGAAGTTTTACTGTTAAAGATGTCTGCGTTACTGTTTTTACTGTGTGTTTATTTTTATAACTGCATGCTCGGTTTTTGTAGAATTCCCAGACAGCCACGTGAGGGTGGAATGATTCTTCTGTTCTACCAACAGCAAGAGGCTCTCATTGTTGACATGGTCCACAAAACTGTGTCAAGAGACCGCTTGAAATACAGCAACAACGTGTTGAGGACAGTGCAGATTTTTGAAGGAATATAAAGTGTCAGCCTTTCCACACGTCGTCCAGCAGGATGCGCTAGAAGCAAGCGTAAAGAGTACCTGTTAATCGCAACTCAGACAGGGTCAAAGGGCAACAATCTCAGTGTGTGCAGGTGAGTGTAGTTTCCATCAGACACACTCAGTGCTGATGGTTTACAGTGCACATACCACACTGTATATAAATCAGGAGTGTGTGCTCTCTACAGCACCGTCTGTCTGTCTGTAACACTGACTCTGTTTTTATCTGAAAGAGGACGTTTGTGTTGGACTCTATGAATAGACTCCATGAGTACATTTTTGTGGATGGAGCTGGATTCAGTCTGACAAAGAGGAGGAGAAGGAGAGGCAGGAACGTCATTGGACAACAGGCCATCTGACACTTTGTGCTGCTGTAAGTAATCATGGGGTTCTTCACTGTCATGACACCTTGGGGCCAGAAGCTGAAAACACACCAGTGCTGGTGCGTCATGTGACGTGTGGACAGCCTTTAATTAAGCTTGACTTCTCACCTGTAGAGCTGATATCCAGAGCTGTGATTCATCAGGCAACATCTTTTTGGCCGTTGTCTTTATGATGACGGGACTGTGGGTCATTTAGCTTCCTCTAACCTCAACGAGTCTCTCCTCATCTGTTCTTCATCACACGCGAGACACAGCAACAGCTGCAGAGTTCTCTGATGAGGAGAGGAGTCGAGCTGCCACAGGAGCAGAGAAAAGAAGCTGCTATGGGAACTGCTCTGTACAAGCAGAGAGCGAGTGGGGGGGGAGGCTGACGAAGGGTTGGAAATGGGACAGTGGTTGCGGGGCAGCACATCAAGGAGCATCGAGGCCGGTGTGGGTTGTACATGAAAAATAATAGGGGTGTCTTTTTAGACGTGCAGCGCTCATTTGGCCAAATCAACACACAGCATCCTCTCACAGTTCTTAGTGGTCTTCGGGGATTTCCCTTTTGGGCGTGTACAGTAGAATAACGAGCAACGTTAGTTTTTACAGAAGTGTCCTGATACGTCAGTATGAATCAGCAATTCTTAAATGTTTGCCTCTCGAGACGCAGCAACAGCTACAGAGTTGTTTCAGTTCATGTTGGCTGGATGTCACGGCTCCCCGGATTCCCTGATTGGAGGGTAATTCTGATCACCTGTTGTGCAGGGTGTGGGCATCGACTCCTAATGAAGACTGGAGAGCAGCTTGGTGTGTTTCCCCTCTGGACCAATCAGGGTGTGAGGACGCCCGTCCTTAGGGCTTATGAAAGGTGAGGACACTCAGGACATTCTGACCCTTCATGTTAGCAAACACTGTCAGACAGAAACTCTGGTCTCTGGCTCTGTTTGTGGATTCAACGCTGTTTTGTTCTGAGCTGTGAGCGGGTGGTTTCGTGCATCTTAAATCTCAGACCAAAGATTCACCACGAGGCGAAACAGTGTTTCATCTCTGTGCAAAAATAATGAGTAACAGTTCAGTGTCTGAAACCATTTTATTGGCATACATTTAAAATCCACTATACGATCACTGTGTCACTTTATTGTTTCATTGCAATTTGATTCTTAAACAAATATAAACAGAGAAATTTTCAGATCTACGGAGGGTTTTTCCACGAGGTGATAAACCTGGCTGTTACCACCAGCTACCAGTTCATTAGAGCAGAAGACGTCACACACAGGTCGCACTTGTGCTTTGATGCAGACTGACTCGGTGAGGAGATGAAACATCGTGTCTGGCTCTGTCAGAGTTTCCATCATCTCAGGGTTAACTAACTCAGAGTCTTCACTAAACCTGCTCTCTGAAACAGCTTTGGATGATTTACATGCTAGAAAGTCAGTTTGAAACACCAGCAGTCAGACCATCAAAGTAAAGACAACAGTTCAATCTCTGTGCAGACACAACTGTGTGGGAGGAAGGATACTATTTAGACATTTTATTTCAGTCATGTGAGGTTACAGGAAATCTCGTAGTGAAATTTGATTTGGACGTCATTAAACAACATGAAGATAAGAGCTTTGAGAGGTTTCATCTTTATATCTGCTGCTCATGTTCTGTTTACAGATTCATCATGGCGTCTGTTGCATGGTGACAGTTGGCCCCGTTGATGTCGTAGGTGTCTCCTCCAGCCTTCACAAAGTCACCAACCGTCTTCCTCCCATTAATTTCTTTGGCTTCCACCGACTGCAGAGAGAAAACGCAGAGAGTCTGTGTCCGTCTGTGACATATATTAATATGTACATAGAACATTTGGTAATTGATAGTAAATATAGACACACAGTATATATTCCTGATCGTGCTCTGGGAGTACATCAAGGAAGTGTTTTTGTAGAGTGGAAAGATTCAGACTGATGCCACTCTGATGTCTGGATGGGTTGTATGGAGCTACAGCCAGCAGCTGTTTATCTTAGCTTAGCATCAGGCCTGTCAACAGAGGGATTCTGGGGGATTCTGTGCTCTTGCAGTGATGAAGGCCCACCGTTACGTCTGCTTTGCTTTTTTTACACTGAACCAAGCTAATAGTGGCATAATGCTGCCTCAGTATCCAGAAGCAAAAGATATGCAACATAGCAGCATCGGTATCTATTTGAGAGCTAATCCACACCGTCCCCAAAAATATCTGTTGATTAACCACCCGAACCCGCCCAGCAAACCGCCGACTTTGAGAGGAGGACAGAAACAGACTGAGCGTGTCATTCTGCCCCAGTGTGTGATTTCAGACGGCAGGTTGGCATCGTGTAATCAAAAGAGGCGTCACACAAGGGCATTGGCCTCAAGTGTGACATGACATACGCCTCGTCAGCATTTTATAACCAACTAGAAAAGCACCTCTGTCAAGCAGCTCGGATTTCCTGCCATTTTATTATTTTATCCACTTCGCTTCAACTGATCACCACCAAAATTTTATCATCTGATCCTCGACCCATTATCAACCTTTCCTGAAAATGTCATCGAAAACCATTCAGAACTTTTTGAGTTATTTTGCAGACAAACAGACCAAAAAACATAAAAAAACAGAAAACAAAACCTCCTTGGCGGCGCTGATTACAATATTACAACATATCGGACTGTTATATGGCAGCTGATCTCGTCCTCTGCTTGGAGGGTAAGAAGCCTCATTGTTTTCGCAACTTGCTGACATTTTCAGTCGCTGTTCTTCTGCTTCTTTGAGGCAGCTGCTAACTGCTATCAGCTACTTTTTATATCTCCTGTGGTGGGTTGTACACGTAACAAGTCCGCAAAACATCACACCCGTCCTGCCCATGGTTTCTTCCTGCCAGCTGTCTCGTTTATACAGACATCATTTCTGCACTGTTCTGACGCCAGCCTTGACTGTCTCCCATTGTAGCACTGTACCTTCAGCACAGCATGGCGGGGCGGCGTAACAGTGTCAAACTCCTGCCTTGAAGAAGCAGTTTAAAAGGGGCTGTAGATTTTACTAAAGTAACAAGTCCATGACTCGTCTCCCTGCAGCAGACATGAGCTTGTACATGTCATGACCATGTGTCCACACACCCAGAAGTCAAAGGACCATTTGTTGGAACTTGTTGACATATCAGAGCCCTGTAAAACAAATAAGACTGATGTGTGGCTCACCTTCCACTTTGAGCTCATGTTTTCAGCGCTGGTCACCACCATCTGAGTGTCGGTGCCGGTGTCTCCTTTATGGATGAGCCACTGAGATCCGTCCTCCAGTGTCACTCTGAGGAACAAACAACAGTCAACGTGTTTTATCTTCATTATTCATATTATATGTGGTGTCAGCTGAGTGTGTTTGGACTGACCTGACTCCAGAGTGGCTGATTGGTCCATATGCAGATTGAAGGGATCTCATTGGCCGAATCACCTTCTCAGCACGAACAACTGGAGACTCATAGGCATAGTCAAGGTCTATATACTCGTACATTGTATTCCAGACCACGGAATTCTGGACCATTGAATTCTCAATCCCTCTATTCTTGATCACCGGACCGACTGACAGCAGCACATCAGTGAGATTAATTTAAAGTCATGGAGAGGTTGTAGAGCAGCACAGTCATGGTTTTAAACTGCATTTTACTGCACAATAACCCCCAAAACCCAAAATACTTACAATTTACTTCGCCAGACTCCACAGCAACAGCCAGCAGAGTGAGCGTCAGAGCACAGAGCAGCATCCTGAAGGAAAACATGTTGGATTATAATCTGGTTTATGTCTCCCTGTCACAGCTCAGAGAGACATTCAGGTCTGACTTTATAGAGTCTGACTCTCCTCCCTGTTTGGACACAGTCTGTCATTTCCAGTTAACATCAGTGTTTGTCACTTGGCAGGATGCGGCTGTTATTTCTACACTGCCGAAAGTGAGCACACCAGAGTTCATCACATCAAGGGTCACACAGCTGAAGAAAATACAAACGTTTATTATTGTATTGTAAGGTTCTACAAACTTGTGAGCCATGCTGATTATATTCTGAGGTTTATATGAAGCTGAGTTCGTTTGGTCATTTCATAAAGGAACAAAATGACTATCTGTATGTCACTAACCCAGTGTTACACTGAATTTGTCGAGAAAAGTTTGTCTTTCTCACCTGCCTCAAAGCACCAGCTCATAAAGAGTGGATCACTGGAGCAAGAGAAACTATAGACTTGGAAAAAGTAGCTTTCAGGTTGCAAAATAATGAGACAGAATATTTTTAACTAAAAACGGATGTCTTTCCTTCGTTGGTGCTGTTCGATAAATCCAAGAACTGCTTGTTGTTTGTGCTGTGAGATGAGGTGCAAAGCAGGAGATGGATAATAGTGGTCCTTGATGATGGAAAGAGGACAGTTTAAAGGTATGGCTTATCACTGCTACGCAGATGATATTCAGCTTTATGCCTCCTTTAAACCCCACAACCTTGCTACACTGTCAACTCTAAATGACTGTGTGACAGCTATAAAAAGCTGGATGGCCAATAACTTTTTGCAACTTAACTCTGACAAAACAGAAATCCTTATTTCTGCCCCTCCAAGTCTTGTCCCTAAGATCAAGGATGGTCTAGGTTTTTGTACCTCAGTGGTTAAATCATCTGTAAAAATTGAGGCCCTCAGATCAGGGCCTGCTGGTAGTTCCTCGTTCTCGGCTGAAAACCAAAGGAGACTGTGCTTTTGAGGTTGTGGCACCTAAACTTTGGAACTCTCTCCCACTGAATTTAAGATGTGTGGACACTGTGGACACCTTCAAAAAGCAGCTTAAGACCCATTTGTTTAGACTTGCCTTTGTTTGATTTGTCTATTTTCTCCCTTTACTGTTTTTTATGTCTATATGTATATATATATATATTTTTTTTTTTTTTTGCTTTATTGCCTCTGTAAAGCACTTTGTGACTTTTATGCTCTTGAAAGGTGCTATATAAATAAAGTTTATTATTATTATTATTATTATTATTATGAGGGGAGGGTTTGGATGTGGAGGTTGGACTTGAAGGGGTTGGAGATGCTGCGGATTTAAAAAAAAAAAAAAAGTTTATTATTGTTATTATTAGTATGTCCTTTGTTTGTTTTGTTTGTATTTTGTCTGACAATTATAAATACATGTTAAAAAAGTCCGGTGCAAAAAACAAAAACAAAGAAACAATAAATAAGAGGGTGAAACAAAGGATGAGTGACCAACACTCCCTGAGCGCGTCCGGGCTTCACGACAGTTCACAGTGACGACAGCTCTCATCGTTTTACGGTAGCGTAAAGCGTTGCTGCAGAGATAACATGTGGAGAGTTCAGTAACCAAACAAAACACCACCAGGTACGTTTATAAGCGTATTATTGATCAACTTTAGTCACTATTGTAACAAAGAACTCACATTTCTATCGCGACTCTTGTGTTTTTGCGTTCAGCACATTTCCGTGAGCAGAAACTGAGGCTACATTAGCTTGTAGCTTAGCCGCACTTGCTAACATGGCTAATAACGAAGTTTCCTGTCAGTTTATTTAATATTATCTGAATTACACGGAGTCTCTGTGAGATTAGATCTGTGTTAGACCATTAAGTTTGTCCTTCCGTTATCACCCTAACGTTTGTCGAGACTCAACGCGCCTGTAACGTTCAGGAAAGTCATCGTGCCGATCCCCGTTAATAATACTGTGGGTTTAACATTTTCTCTGCCCCCTGTGAAAATAAACTTCTGGCAGAATATGTTACAACAAGGTGTTGAGTCATGACGAAGCTCTTCTTCATTCGGCATACCTTCAGTACACCAAGCACTGTTTGTTTTAATGTAATTGAACAGTTGAGCAGCTTGCTCATATAGCAGCTCTCACCAAATGTAGCACCGTGGATGTAAGAAAAAAGGACCTCACTTCCAAAATATAACTGTTACTTCACTGTGGAATTGAATTATTTGTACCCCGAATTTGCTTAAAAGGATACTGTCCCTCCAGGTTCAAGTTCTCTCCAATGTGCAAGTGGAAGAGTGGCTCAAGTGAAAGTGATTTAATTTTTGAGTGGAGTCTGGTGCTGATGTTTTCCAGAGGTCGACATCTGATGTGACATCCATAATGTAACTGCAGAGCTCTGCCAGTAAAGTTACACAGATGTTACCATGAATCACTGATAAATCTGGCCCACCATAGAGAGCTGGGTGTCCTGCTGACTGTGGAGCAAATATAGCAGTCACTTGCATATTTTTGCTTCTTGGTAAAGATGAGTGAGGTCAGCAAATGTTGAAGGGCTGAAAACAGGAAGTTAATTTATTATTACAGATGTGAATCATCAGGGCCCAGTATTTCAAAACTTGTAATCCGGATCAGAATAATCCGGATAATGAAATCCTCCTTTTCTCAGTCAGGGATCAAGGTGATCCTGCTCACTGTATCCAGGTATTTCAGAACATTGGCAGGATGCATCACTTTGATCCCAATCTGACTGGACAGGATTTACAAATCTCATGACTCCGCCCCGGATCTGAAACGTTTCACCTTTGGGGGCGTGGCTTTCAGATTATGACCTGCTGTGCTCTGTGTCCACGACGGGACACTTCACGGAAGGAGCAGCTAGTAGCCCAGGTTTCGCATCAAAATGTAAGTATACCGTTATCTAATGTGTAGCGTTTTTAAGACCATACGAAGCCCACTCACCATCTGCTGTGAGCCAGCTATTTGAATTGTCACCTACTTAAAACGTGGGCGTACCGATCTCTAATTGAGCCGCGGTCATGCTAACGGTAGCTAACGCGGCTCCATTGACTTGCATGTTAACGTTAAGTAGTTAGCAGGCTAGCTGGCTGTGTTGATGTATTTTGCGGTCTATGGTTTAATTTAAAAGGGAATAAATCTGAAGTACGTCATACAGGAACTCTTTAAACACCGACCTGTTCAGAGTTTAGCGTTATGTTATTGCCAACACAGCGGATATTTTTTATTTTTGTTTTACATGTGTGCAGAGCAGACTGCTTCAGTGTAGGAAAAATACACTTTACTAGTATGGATTTTGCGGTTCATTCAGAAGTGTCAGAGGATTGAGTTTGGCTATGCTACAGTAATGCTGATGATATGCTTTTCTGTAACGTTACTTGAACAATTTCTCTGAGTATTGTGGATTCCTGATAATGATAAAGATATGCTCATACACACTCTACTTCTACTTTCAGAGTACACTCACACCCAGGGACCGCTCAGCAATGCCACTGCTAATGAAGACAACAGGTCGAGTGCTGGAAATCCCTGGACATGTATCACCTGTTGTAGAAGGCTCCCACTACACATATAGCACTATAGCATCTGATTTGATGAAGTAAATAATCAGTTTGTACACACAAACACTTCCTGAAATACATTGCTGCATGTTATAAAATCACAGTCAAGCACTTCCCAGGCATTTTAAAAGGTGCATTTTCAAGCTTATCCAAATTAAGAAAAAATGGTCTTCATTCAAAAGCATGAAAATATACATTGAAAGTGCTTAAATGTGATTTAAATTGAGACTTATTATGTTCATCCCTGTGTTGTTTCTTGCACTCTATGTTAAGAAAATGTGCTATACAAATAAATTTGCTTTGCATTGCATTTCCTTGCCTTTGTCTGACCACAAACATATGTTGGATGTTTTGGTACAAACAAGTTACAATGTTAGGTGAAACTAGACGTTGAGAAATAGGTCTGTATTTGTTACTATTACTTACAGCAGTTTCAGGAAATATGGCCAAACAATATTTTTCTATGCTTGAAATTACTTAGAACTAAAACACTAATTTAGATTAAGTGTAATGAACATTTTGAGTAACAATATCTAGGAGAAGTGAAGCTGAGACTTTGTCAAATCCACCTCTGAGGTGGGATCCAAATAATCCTGAAATTTGGTATCAAATTGATCCAGATCTCTGCCTTCACTTTTGAAATACCCGAATGCAGCCTTTATCTGGATTAAAGGAAGGAATTGGATTACCAGATCTGAATCCTGATCCTCAGAATCAGGATCCACTTGATCTGTGTTGAAATACCCAGTTTTCAGATCAGATCAGGATTTAATCCAATCCGGCCAGGATAATCCTATCAGATAACTTTGAAATACTGGGCCCAGAGGATCCACGATACGATATTATTGCAATTTCAACTATGTTGGGATATGCTGAGTATTGTCATAAAATATATTGTGGTATACTGCAGTTCATTACCTTTTTCCAACTGGAAATTATGTCCACAAAGGGCTCCCTCCAGATGTCTGACTCCTCCCTCTATCTCTAAGGCTGAGCCCAGACACCCTACAGAGGAAGCTCATTTCAGCCGCTTGTATCTGTGACCTCATTCTTTCAGTCACAACCCAGAGTCTGTACAAGCAGAGAGCGAGTGGGAGAGAGGCTGGCGAGGGTTGGAAATGGGACAGTGGTTGTGGGGCAGCACATCAAGGGGCGTCGAGGCCGGTGTGGGTTGTACATGGAAAATAATAGGGGCATATTTTTTTGACGTTCCTAGTCAACACACAACATCCTCTCACATTTCTTAGTGGTCTTCGGGGATTTCCCTTTTGGCCGTGTACGGTAGGATGACGAGCAGCAGAGCATCTTGTACATGTTGCAGTTTGGGACAACGTCATTTTTTACAGACGTGTCCTGATACGTCAATATGAATCAGCAATTCTTAAATGTTTGCCTCTCGAGACGCAGCAACAGCTACAGAGTTGTTGCAGTTCATGTTGGCTGGATGTCACGGCTCCCCGGATTCCCTGATTGGAGGGTAATTCTGATCACCTGTTGTGCAGGGTGTGGGCATCGACTCCTAATGAAGACTGGAGAGCAGCTTGGTGTGTTTCCCCTCTGGACCAATCAGGGTGTGAGGACGCCCGTCCTTAGGGCTTATGAAAGGTGAGGACACTCAGGACATTCTGACCCTTCATGTTAGCAAACACTGTCAGACAGAAACTCTGGTCTCTGGCTCTGTTTGTGGATTCAACGCTGTTTTGTTCTGAGCTGTGAGCGGGTGGTTTCGTGCATCTTAAATGTCAGACAAAGATTCACCATGAGGCGAAACAGTGTTTCATCTCTGTGCAAAAATAATGAGTAACAGTTCAGTGTCTGAAACCATTTTATTGGCATACATTTAAAATCCACTGTACGATCACTGTGTCACTTTATTGTTTCATTGCAATTTGATTCTTAAACAAATATAAACAGAGAAATTTTCAGATCTACGGAGGGTTTTTCCACGAGGTGATAAACCTGGCTGTTACCACCAGCTACCAGTTCATTAGAGCAGAAGACGTCACACACAGGTCGCACTTGTGCTTTGATGCAGACTGACTCAGTGAGGAGATGAAACATCGTGTCTGGCTCTGTCAGAGTTTCCATCATCTCAGGGTTAACTAACTCAGAGTCTTCACTAAACCTGCTCTCTGAAACAGCTTTGGATGATTTACATGCTAGAAAGTCAGTTTGAAACACCAGCAGTCAGACCATCAAAGTAAAGACAACAGTTCAATCTCTGTGCAGACACAACTGTGTGGGAGGAAGGATACTATTTAGACATTTTATTTCAGTCATGTGAGGTTACAGGAAATCTCGTAGTGAAATTTGATTTGGACGTCATTAAACAACATGAAGATAAGAGCTTTGAGAGGTTTCATCTTTATATCTGCTGCTCATGTTCTGTTTACAGATTCATCATGGCGTCTGTTGCATGGTGACAGTTGGCCCCGTTGATGTCGTAGGTGTCTCCTCCAGCCTTCACAAAGTCACCAACCGTCTTCCTCCCATTAATTTCTTTGGCTTCCACCGACTGCAGAGAGAAAACGCAGAGAGTCTGTGTCCGTCTGTGACATATATTAATATGTACATAGAACATTTGGTAATTGATAGTAAATATAGACACACAGTATATATTCCTGATCGTGCTCTGGGAGTACATCAAGGAAGTGTTTTTGTAGAGTGGAAAGATTCAGACTGATGCCACTCCGATGTCTGGATGGGTTGTATGGAGCTACAGCCAGCAGCTGTTTATCTTAGCTTAGCATCAAGACTGAACCCGCCCAGCAAACTGCCGACTTTTAGAGGAGGACAGAAACAGACTGAGCGCGTCATTCTGCCCCAGTGTGTGATTTCAGACGGCAGGTTGGCATCGTGTAATCAAAAGAGGCGTCACACAAGGGCATTGGCCTCAAGTGTGACATGACATACGCCTCGTCAGCGTTTTATAACCAACTAGAAAAGCACCTCTGTCAAGCAGCTCGGATTTCCTGCCATTTTATTATTTTATCCACTTCGCTTCAACTGATCACCACCAAAATTTTATCATCTGTTCCTTGACCCATTATCAACCTTTCCTGAAAATGTCATCGAAATCCATTCAGAACTTTTTGAGTTATTTTGCAGACAAACAGACCAAAAAACATAAAAAAACAGAAAACAAAACCTCCTTGGCGGCGGTGATAACAATATTACAACATATCGGACTGTTATATGGCAGCTGATCTCGTCCTCTGCTTGGAGGGTAAGAAGCCTCATTGTTTTCGCAACTTGCTGACATTTTCAGTCGCTGTTCTTCTGCTTCTTTGAGGCAGCTGCTAACTGCTATCAGCTACTTTTTATATCTCCTGTGGTGGGTTGTACACGTAACAAGTCCGCAAAACATCACACCCGTCCTGCCCATGGTTTCTTCCTGCCAGCTGTCGCGTTTATACAGACATCATTTCTGCACTGTTCTGACGCCAGCCTTGACTGTCTCCCATTGTAGCACTGTACCTTCAGCACAGCATGGCGGGGCGGCGTAACAGCGTCAAACCTCTGTCTTGAAGAAGCAGTTTAAAAGGGGCTGTAGATTTTACTAAAGTAACAAGTCCATGACTCGTCTCCCTGCAGCAGACATGAGCTCGTACATGTCATGACCATGTGTCCACACTCAGAAGTCAAAGGACCATTTGTTGGAACTTGTTGACATATCAGAGCCCTGTAAAACAAATAAGACTGATGTGTGGCTCACCTTCCACTTTGAGCTCATGTTTTCAGCGCTGGTCACCACCATCTGAGTGTCGGTGCCGGTGTCTCCTTTATGGATGAGCCACTGAGATCCGTCCTCCAGTGTCACTCTGAGGAACAAACAACAGTCAACGTGTTTTATCTTCATTATTCATATTATATGTGGTGTCAGCTGAGTGTGTTTGGACTGACCTGACTCCAGAGTGGCTGATTGGTCCATATGCAGATTGAAGGGATCTCATTGGCCGAATCACCTTCTCAGCACGAACAACTGGAGACTCATAGGCATAGTCAAGGTCTATATACTCGACCATTGTATTCCAGACCACGGAATTCTGGACCATTGAATTCTCAATCCCTCTATTCCTGATCATCGGACCGTCTGACAGCAGCACATCAGTGAGATTAATTTAAAGTCATGGAGAGGTTGTAGAGCAGCACAGTCATGGTTTTAAACTGCATTTTACTGCACAATAACCCCCAAAACCCAAAATACTTACAATTTACTTCGCCAGACTCCACAGCAACAGCCAGCAGAGTGAGCGTCAGAGCACAGAGCAGCATCCTGAAGGAAAACATGTTGGATTATAATCTGGTTTATGTCTCCCTGTCACAGCTCAGAGAGACATTCAGGTCTGACTTTATAGAGTCTGACTCTCCTCCCTGTTTGGACACAGTCTGTCATTTCCAGTTAACATCAGTGTTTGTCACTTGGCAGGATGCGGCTGTTATTTCTACACTGCCGAAAGTGAGCACACCAGAGTTCATCACATCAAGGGTCACACAGCTGAAGAAAATACAAACGTTTATTATTGTATTGTAAGGTTCTACAAACTTGTGAGCCATGCTGATTATATTCTGAGGTTTATATGAAGCTGAGTTCGTTTGGTCATTTCATAATGGAACAAAATGACTATCTGTATGTCACTAACCCAGTGTTACACTGAATTTGTCGAGAAAAGTTTGTCTTTCTCACCTGCCTCAAAGCACCAGCTCATAAAGAGTGGATCACTGGAGCAAGAGAAACTATAGACTTGGAAAAAGTAGCTTTCAGGTTGCAAAATAATGAGACAGAATATTTTTAACTAAAAACGGATGTCTTTCCTTCGTTGGTGCTGTTCGATAAATCCAAGAACTGCTTGTTGTTTGTGCTGTGAGATGAGGTGCAAAGCAGGAGATGGATAATAGTGGTCCTTGATGATGGAAAGAGGACAGTTTAAAGGTATGGCTTATCACTGCTACGCAGATGATATTCAGCTCTATGCCTCCTTTAAACCCCACAACCTTGCTACACTGTCAGCTCTAAATGACTGTGTGACAGCTATAAAAAACTGGATGGCCAATAACTTTTTGCAACTTAACTCTGACAAAACAGAAATCCTTATTTCTGCCCCTCCAAGTCTTGTCCCTAAGATCAAGGATGGTCTAGGTTTTCGTACCTCAATGGTTAAATCATCTATAAAAATTCTTGGTGTCACTGTGGACCAGGCTCTGACTCTTGACCAGCATGTGAAGTTATTGATCCACTCTTGCTTTTTCCAGCTGAGGAACATAGCCAAACTCAGGCCAATTGTATCTCAAGCAGAGATGGAAATGTTGATCCATGCGTTTGTTTCGTCATGTCTGGATTATTGCAACTCTCTTTTTACCTGCCTCAGCAAATCGTCTCTGGATCGTCTACATAAGTCCAAAACGCTGCTGCCAGACTGTTGACCAGGTCCCCCAAAAGGTCTCATGTGAGTTCAATTTTAATTGCACTCCACTGGCTCCCCGTCAAATTTAGGATCCAATTCAAAGTTCTTGTGGTCACATATAGAGCTCTGCATGGTCAGACACCGGCCTACATTGGAGATCTACTGAAGCCTTATGTCACCAGCAGGTCACTGAGGCCCTCAGATCAGGGCCTGCTGGTAGTTCCTCGTTCTCGGCTGAAAACCAAAGGAGACTGTGCTTTTGAGGTTGTGGCACCTAAACTTTGGAACTCTCTCCCACTGAATTTAAGATGTGTGGACACTGTGGACACCTTCAAAAAGCAGCTTAAGACCCATTTGTTTAGACTTGCCTTTGTTTGATTTGTCTATTTTCTCCCTTTACTGTTTTTTATGTCTATATATATATAGTTTTTTGCTTTATTGCCTCTGTAAAGCACTTTGTGGCTTTTATGCTCTTGAAAGGAAAGGTGCTATATAAATAAAGTTTATTTTTATTATTATTATTATGAGGGGAGGGTTTGGATGTGGAGGTTGGACTTGAAGGGGTTGGAGATGCTGCGGATTTAAAAAAAAAAAAAAAGTTTATTATTGTTATAATTTGTATGTCCTTTGTTTGTTTTGTTTGTATTTTGTCTGACAATTATAAATACATGTTAAAAAAAGTCCCGTGCAAAAAACAAAAACAAAGAAACAATAAATAAGAGGGTGAAACAAAGGATGAGTGACCAACACTCCCTGAGCGCGTCCGGGCTTCACGACAGTTCACAGTGACGACAGCTCTCATCGTTTTACGGTAGCGTAAAGCGTTGCTGCAGAGATAACATGTGGAGAGTTCAGTAACCAAACAAAACACCACCAGGTACGTTTATAAGCGTATTATTGATCAACTTTAGTCACTATTGTAACAAAGAACTCACATTTCTATCGCGACTCTTGTGTTTTTGCGTTCAGCACATTTCCGTGAGCAGAAACTGAGGCTACATTAGCTTGTAGCTTAGCCGCACTTGCTAACATGGCTAATAACGAAGTTTCCTGTCAGTTTATTTAATATTATCTGAATTACACGGAGTCTCTGTGAGATTAGATCAGTGTTAGACCATTAAGTTTGTCCTTCCGTTATCACCCTAACGTTTGTCGAGACTCAACGCGCCTGTAACGTTCAGGAAAGTCACCGTGCCGATCCCCGTTAATAATACTGTGGGTTTAACATTTTCTCTGCCCCCTGTGAAAATAAACTTCTGGCAGAATATGTTACAACAAGGTGTTGAGTCATGACGAAGCCCTTCTTCATTCGGCATACCTTCAGTACACCAAGCACTGTTTGTTTTAATGTAATTGAACAGTTGAGCAGCTTGCTCATATAGCAGCTCTCACCAAATGTAGCACCGTGGATGTAAGAAAAAAGGACCTCACTTCCAAAATATAACTGTTACTTCACTGTGGGATTGAATTATTTGTACCCCGAATTTTCAGCAGTTTGCTTAAAAGGATACTGTCCCTCCAGGTTCAAGTTCTCTCCAATGTGCAAGTGGAAGAGTGGCTCAAGTGAAAGTGATTTAATTTTTGAGTGGAGTCTGGTGCTGATGTTTTCCAGAGGTCGACATCAGATGTGACATCCATAATGTAACTGCAGAGCTCTGCCAGTAAAGTTACACAGATGTTACCATGAATCACTGATAAATCTGGCCCACCATAGAGAGCTGGGTGTCCTGCTGACTGTGGAGCAAATATAGCAGTCACTTGCATATTTTTGCTTCTTGGTAAAGATGAGTGAGGTCAGCAAATGTTGAAGGGCTGAAAACAGGAAGTTAATTTATTATCAGAGGTGTGAATCAGGATCCACGTATCGTATCGAGGAACCACGATACGATATTATTGCAATTTCAACTATGTTGGGATATGCTGAGTATTGTGATAAAATATATTGTGGTATACTGCAGTTCATTACCTTTTTCCAACTGGAAATTATGTCCACAAAGGAAAAAGACGTCTGTTTTATCTAATAAGATAAAGTTTTCAGTTTGTTCATCTCACAACTTTTTTTGTGCAGCAAAATCTATCAAATAGACTGATAAAAAAATATTATATTATTCTAGTAATCTAACGAAAGTTTAATTTGTGTTTGTAATATTCATAATTTGTATAATAAAAAAATCAGTACTCGGCACTGTGTGACTGGTACAATATTGCCACACACAAATATTGTGATTTGAGGCTGTATCTATTTTTTCCCCAACCCTATTAAATCTACTGATAAATAAGATTAGTTGTTCATTAACTGGCCTTGTGTCAAAGTGACCCTGAGCAAACCAAGTTGAGCATCTTTGCCATAAATGTTTTGTCATATCCTGTCTGTTATCATCACTCTGGACCTGCATATACACCTTCACTGTGACGTTGGGCTGCAACAATTAGACCACAAACGTGTGATATTTCCAGGTTCCTTGGATATGGGGATTTGCTGACATTATAAGAAATATAATATTTTGTTGTTTAGACAAAACAAGACATTTGATTAAGTCATTTTAGGCTCTGTATTGTCAGAGGTTTTTGTCACTGTGCACTAATCTTTTATAGGCCAAACCAGTTATTGAGAAAATAATCCACAAATTAATCAGTAACGAAGATAAATGTCAGAAGCCGCTCTACGGTGAGGACGCCTCTCTGTGTGGAGGATTTCTGTCTCTCTGGTGATTTGGCGGCACCTTGTGGCAGACATACAATGTTCGTTTCAACTGAATATTTTTATTATTATTGATTATTATTATTATCATTATCGTCACCTACTGATTAATGAATTCAAACTGGGCACAGTGAAAATCACAGTCAGCATCTTAAAGGGAAACTACAATCATTTTAAAAATCCATTTTTTAAAGTTATTCCTGTGTTCTAAGACAGTCTAAAAATATTAGTGAACAAAAGAACAATAATAATAATAATAATAATAATTTTATTTATAAAGCACTTTTCAAGCCATGCACAAAATGCTTTCCAAAACAAAACAAAACAAACAAGCAAGCAACAAAAAACCAAGCAAGCACAAAAGACAATAAAAACCATAAAACATAATATGTGTTTAACTGCAGGCCATAGTGTAGAAGTGGGTTTTGAGAAGGCTTTTGAAAGTTGAGATGGAATCTGTTGATGTTATACTGAGGGGAAGACAGTTCCATAAGCGAGGGGCCATCACAGAGAAAGCACAGTCACTAGGGTCGGTATGAGGAAAAAACCAAAACGATGCAAACTCCAGGCTACAGTAGAGGCCTCGGCACATGCGCACTCACACCCTGTAGCTCAGTCCCCACCCCACCCCACCCCCACCCCCCTCTCTCTCCTGCTCGCTGTGCGCTTGGCAAAGACGCAGACACAGGCTGTAAAATGATGTATGCGGTCTGGTCGGTCTCAAAAAAAAAACCCAGTCCAAGACGGAGTACCAAACTGAATTGGTATTACCGAGAACCGACCCAACCCTAACGGCCACCCTTTGTTTTTAATCTCGAGTGAGGAACCATTAATAAAATTTGCTCCTCTGATCTCAAAGGTCTGCCTGGTGAGTACTGCGTTAAAAGTTCTTTTAAATATTCTGGGGCCAGACCACGAATTGCCTTGTGGGTGATTAATAGAATTTTGAAGTGAATTTTAAAATTAACGGGCAGCCAGTGCAAAGATGCTAAGATTGCTGTGATATGACATGACCTTCTTGATTTGGTTAATAATCTAGCTGCTGAATTCTGAATAAGCTGTAGTTGTGAAACTGAGTGAGAGTTTAAGCAGGTAAAGTGCGAGTTACAACAGTCCAGGCGTGATGATATAAAAGCGTGAATAACTTTTTTTTTGTAACAGTGGAAAGAGATGTTGTATTGCCAAATGATATGTCCAAGGGGTAACATATGTAAAGAAAATAAAACTGGTCCCAGAACAGATCCTTGGGGTAGTTCACAACTCTTTCCCCAATCCAAAAGCGAGAGTGATGTTTTTCAAGGTATTGTATCAAAGTTAGAAATCGTATCCTGACAACACGAATTCAGAGAAAGCAAACTTAAGTTTTTGTTTAACACATAAAAGAAATGTGGTCACTGTCAGAACATCAGTTTGATTATTTTATATGCAATTTTTTTACAGATTTAGATTCAAACTGAAACGATCTTATTAATATTGTGACTGTGCTCTGCGTCCTTTCTTTCTGCCTGTTCTGTGTCTGTCTGCAGATGGAGAACTACAATAAAGCTACAATAACGCTCTCTGGATCCTCCTCTCCAGGCACCAGGCACCAGGCCGCTATGATGCGCTGTGGGCTCAGTCTGCTAACGAGGAGGGCGGACAGAGACCAGGACACAGGAGGAAGAAAGGAGGTGGGGGTGGGGGTGGTGGCAGCAGCAGCGGCGGCGGCAGAGGGAGGGGACTCGTTCGTCAAACTTGACAGTCCAAAGAGCCGACTAAAGGACAGAGTTGATTTAACTTTTTACAAACTGCTTGAACAAAAACGCTGTGAAGGAGCATGAGGACGCTCAGTGGACACCTACGCCTCCACCGCATGGCTGGACTCAACTCTCATGCTTTTCTTTTTGCCTTCCTCAGCAGATCGTACCCGCTCAGTGTATCTCAGCTGATCACCAAAGTGACCCCATGTGACACGGCAGTGACAACATCTTCAACACAACACTCAATGAAGCATTTCATCAGCAGCTAAACAGAAGAACGACTGCACTTCGATTGTTCCCTGTAGTTTTGTGGGCTATATTTGTGTTTTTTCAGCGCTGTGTCTCTTGGATTTTGTGACTAATTTTCTGTAAAGCTCCGACCTCACCCAAGGGCTGTGGACGGACACGGCCATAAGCATCCGGAACAAAGACAAAAAGAATAAAACATGGAAAGAGTCTCTGCAGAGAAATACACCACCACACACACTGAGAGCGGGTCATAAGTGCCGATTGAGAGGGATTGCTTCTCTATGAGTCAGTGTATTATTTTTTTTTAAGAAAAATCCTGTGTAATATTCTTTAAAAGTTTTTACAGGATGTCGTGGTAGCAATGATTCTCTCTGACCTTCTGCTTTGCCTTCCTTCCAGTATCGGCTCAGCTCGCCTGGAAAGTCGACCAAAACATAGCAGACACTATTCACAACTCTTGCTAATGGAAAACCAAACGGAGCGAGTCAAGTTGCCGAACAATGCGGTTGAAATGCGTCATCAGAGGAGCAGAGCGGTGGTTTGAGTGATTTCACCACATAAACTTCAACTTGAGTAGATTTTCCACTCGTGCTGATCGTTTTCCAAATCACCATTTAGTGTTTAGAGTAATTTTCTTCCCGTTAGTTTCAGATCATTTCTCTAAATATCTACCTGAAGCAACCGGACAGTCAGTGTGTTGTCAACATTTCTTTAAAGAGTCCAAGATGTTGGCCCTGAAATGAAAATGATCCGTGTAAAACCCACAAATCCAAACGTGCATAAACAATCTTTACTGAAAAGGAAAAGAAAGAGATCTGATCCAAAGCAACTGGAGACTCCTTGAGGATAATTAGACCTGATGATAACACTCCTGACAGCATGTGTGGTCGACCCCTGAGGGTGATTAAGTCCTGACTGGTGGATTTAATTTCTGCCACAACTGATGGTTTGGAAAAGTCTCAACAAGAATGGAAAGTTTGAGTTGTTGTAGTTTGTTGAAACAAGATCAGTCACAAGTGGCGACCCTTAGAAATGTCTCAAGACAGATTTTTAAGTTCAATAATATGCGTTCATTAAAGTACACCAGATTTTTATTTAAGCTGTTCGATGTTTGATTTTGAGTCCTGACTTTGGTTTTGTTTGTGCTGAAATCTGAGTTCTGAAAACGTGTTTTTCATCGGAGTAAAAAAAAAAAAAAAAAAAGTAAAGAGGTTTTATTTGTTTCACTTTCTTCTTGTTGATATAAGTTGTTTCCAGGTTCCCTCCATACACATGAGTCATTATATTATGGGATGATCTGACAGCTCATCAGTTCGATGGTCTTTCACTTTGTTTCGGTTGGATTGATCATGAAATGTCGCGTAGACACTCGTGATCCCTGGACTGTTCATCCACTGCCATCAACAAGTCAAAGAGAGATTACAAAAGTTCTTCA
Source organism: Epinephelus awoara (assembly GCA_035609425.1). Classification (NCBI taxonomy): domain Eukaryota; kingdom Metazoa; phylum Chordata; class Actinopteri; order Perciformes; family Serranidae; genus Epinephelus; species Epinephelus awoara. The sequence goes on from CM069300.1 coordinate 2,621,706, forward strand.
TTTTTTAATCCACTTCAGTTTTTATTTATTTTTTTTGATTGTGAGCCATTAAAGGGACAAGTTACCGATTTTCAACCTATGTCACTGTGGTCAGGTTAGTGTGTCTCACCCCTTCTGCCAGCTGCAGGAGCTCCCTGCCTGTCCACGAGCCGAAATTAACTGGATGATACAAAACATGTCATCAATGACTCAAAGTCACAGTTTGGCGCCATCCGGTGGATTTCTGCTCACAGCACAGGCGACACAGGGGACCCAAACGCTGTTCATCTGCACACACTTCCGCACTGCTGTGACACATGCTGCAATCATTGCATGACAGAAGTCCATAATTCCATCCATCCATTTTCATTTGCTTATCTGAGGCCTGGTCTCGGGGGCAGCAGGCTGAGCAAAGCACCCCAGACGTCCCTCTGCTCAGCAACGCTTTCCAGCTCCTCCTGGAGGACCCCGAGGTGTTCCCAGACCTCCCAGGGCATCGACTCCTAATGATGACTGGAGAGCAGCTTGGTGTGTTTCCCCTCTGGACCAATCAGGGTGTGAGGACGCCCGTCCTTAGGGCTTATGAAAGGTGAGGACACTCAGGACATTCTGACCCTTCATGTTAGCAAACACTGTCAGACAGAAACTCTGGTCTCTGGCTCTGTTTGTGGATTCAACGCTGTTTTGTTCTGAGCTGTGAGCGGGTGGTTTCGTGCATCTTAAATGTCAGACAAAGATTCACCACGAGGCGAAACAGTGTTTCATCTCTGTGCAAAAATAATGAGTAACAGTTCAGTGTCTGAAACCATTTTATTGGCATACATTTAAAATCCACTGTACGATCACTGTGTCACTTTATTGTTTCATTGCAATTTGATTCTTAAACAAATATAAACAGAGAAATTTTCAGATCTACGGAGGGTTTTTCCACGAGGTGATAAACCTGGCTGTTACCACCAGCTACCAGTTCATTAGAGCAGAAGACGTCACACACAGGTCGCACTTGTGCTTTGATGCAGACTGACTCAGTGAGGAGATGAAACATCGTGTCTGGCTCTGTCAGAGTTTCCATCATCTCAGGGTTAACTAACTCAGAGTCTTCACTAAACCTGCTCTCTGAAACAGCTTTGGATGATTTACATGCTAGAAAGTCAGTTTGAAACACCAGCAGTCAGACCATCAAAGTAAAGACAACAGTTCAATCTCTGTGCAGACACAACTGTGTGGGAGGAAGGATACTATTTAGACATTTTATTTCAGTCATGTGAGGTTACAGGAAATCTCGTAGTGAAATTTGATTTGGACGTCATTAAACAACATGAAGATAAGAGCTTTGAGAGGTTTCATCTTTATATCTGCTGCTCATGTTCTGTTTACAGATTCATCATGGCGTCTGTTGCATGGTGACAGTTGGCCCCGTTGATGTCGTAGGTGTCTCCTCCAGCCTTCACAAAGTCACCAACCGTCTTCCTCCCATTAATTTCTTTGGCTTCCACCGACTGCAGAGAGAAAACGCAGAGAGTCTGTGTCCGTCTGTGACATATGTTAATATGTACATAGAACATTTGGTAATTGATAGTAAATATAGACACACAGTATATATTCCTGATCGTGCTCTGGGAGTACATCAAGGAAGTGTTTTTGTAGAGTGGAAAGATTCAGACTGATGCCACTCTGATGTCTGGATGGGTTGTTTGGAGCTACAGCCAGCAGCTGTTTATCTTAGCTTAGCATCAAGACTGAACCCGCCCAGCAAACTGCCGACTTTGAGAGGAGGACAGAAACAGACTGAGCGCGTCATTCTGCCCCAGTGTGTGATTTCAGACGGCAGGTTGGCATCGTGTTATCAAAAGAGGCGTCACACAAGGGCATTGGCCTCAAGTGTGACATGACATACGCCTCGTCAGCATTTTATAACCAACTAGAAAAGCACCTCTGTCAAGCAGCTCGGATTTCCTGCCATTTTATTATTTTATCCACTTCGCTTCAACTGATCACCACCAAAATTTTATCATCTGTTCCTTGACCCATTATCAACCTTTCCTGAAAATGTCATCGAAATCCATTCAGAACTTTTTGAGTTATTTTGCAGACAAACAGACCAAAAAACATAAAAAAACAGAAAACAAAACCTCCTTGGCGGCGGTGATAACAATATTACAACATATCGGACTGTTATATGGCAGCTGATCTCGTCCTCTGCTTGGAGGGTAAGAAGCCTCATTGTTTTAACAACTTGCTGACATTTTCAGTCGCTGTTCTTCTGCTTCTTTGAGGCAGCTGCTAACTGCTATCAGCTACTTTTTATATCTCCTGTGGTGGGTTATACACGTAACAAGTCCGCAAAACATCACACCCGTCCTGCCTATGGTTTCTTCCTGCCAGCTGTCGTGTTTATACAGACATCATTTCTGTGCTGTTACTCCCTCTGACGCCAGCCTTAAAGGCGAGACACTGTCTCCCATTACTGTACCTTCAGCACAGCATGGCGGGGCGGCGTAACAGCATCAAACCTCTGCCTTGAAGAAGCAGTTTAAAAGGGGCTGTAGATTTTACTAAAGTAACAAGTCCATGACCCGTCTCCCTGCAGCAGACATGAGCTCGTACATGTCATGACCATGTGTCCACACACTCAGAAGTCAAAGGACCATTTGTTGGAACTTGTTGACATATCAGAACCCTGTAAAACAAATAAGACTGATGTGTGGCTCACCTTCCACTTTGAGCTCATGTTTTCAGCGCTGGTCACCACCATCTGAGTGTCGGTGCCGGTGTCTCCTTTATGGATGAGCCACTGAGATCCGTCCTCCAGTGTCACTCTGAGGAACAAACAACAGTTAAAGTGTTTTATCTTCATTATTCATATTATATGTGGTGTCAGCTGAGTGTGTTTGGACTGACCTGACTCCAGAGTGGCTGATTGGTCCATATGCAGATTGAAGGGATCTCATCGGCCGAATCACCTTCTCAGCACGAACAACTGGAGACTCATAGGCATAGTAATAGTAAGGGTCTGTATACTCGACCATTGGATTGTGGACCACTGGATTGTGGACCACTGGATTCTGGACCACTGGATTCTGGACTGGATTCTGGACCACTGGATTCTGGACCACTTTATTCTGGACCACTGAATTCTGGACCATTGAATTCTCAATCCCTCTATTCCTGATCACCGGACCGACTGACAGCAGCACATCAGTGAGATTAATTTAAAGTCATGGAGAGGTTGTAGAGCAGCACAGTCATGGTTTTAAACTGCATTTTACTGCACAATAACCCCCAACACCCAAAATACTTACAAAATACTTCGCTAGACTCCACAGCAACAGCCAGCAGAGTGAGCGTCAGAGCACAGAGCAGCATTCTGAAGGAAAACATGTTGGATTATAATCTGGTTTATGTCTCCCTGTCACAGCTCAGAGAGACATTCAGGTCTGACTTTATCGAGTCTGACTCTCCTCCCTGTTTGGACACAGTCTGTCATTTCCAGTTAACATCAGTGTTTGTCACTTGGCAGGATGCGGCTGTTATTTCTACACTGCCGAAAGTAAACACACCAGAGTTCATCACAAGTCTGACAAAACAGAAATCCTTATTTCTGCCCCTCCAAGTCTTGTCCCTAAGATCAAGGATGGTCTAGGTTTTCGTACCTCAATGTTTAAATCATCTGTAAAAATTCTTAGTGTCACTGTGGACCAGGCTCTGACTCTTGACCAGCATGTGAAGTTATTGATCCGCTCTTGCTTTTTCCAACTGAGGAACAAAGCCAAACTCAGGCCCATTGTGTCTCAAGCAGAGATGGAAATCGTCTCTGGATCGCCTACATAAGTCCAAAACGCTGCTGCCCGACTGTTGACCAGGTCCCCCAAAAGGTCTCATGTGAGTTCAATTTTAATTGCACTCCACTGGCTCCCCGTCAAATTTAGGATCCAATTCAAAGTTCTTGTGGTCACATATAGAGCTCTGCATGGTCAGACACCGGCCTACATTGGAGATCTACTGAAGCCTTATGTCACCAGCAGGTCACTGAGGCCCTCAGATCAGGGCCTGCTGGTAGTTCCTTGTTCTCGGCTGAAAACCAAAGGAGACTGTGCTTTTGAGGTTGTGGCACCTAAACTTTGGAACTCTCTCCCACTGAATTTAAGATCTGTGGACACCTTCAAAAAGCAGCTTAAGACCCATTTGCTTAGACTTGCCTTTGTTTGATTTGTCTATTTTCTCCCTTTACTGTTTTTGATGTCTTTTATTATTATTATTATTATTATTATTATTATTAATATCATTATTATTATTATTATTATGAGGGGAGGGTTTGGATGTGGAGGTTGGACTTGAAGGGGTTGGAGATGCTGCGGATTTAAAAAAAAAAAAAAAAAAAAAAAGTTTATTATTGTTATTATTAGTATGTCCTTTGTTTGTTTTGTTTGTATTTTGTCTGACAATTATAAATACATGTTAAAAAAAAGTCCGGTGCAAAAAACAAAAACAAAGAAACAATAAATAAGAGGGTGAAACAAAGGATGAGTGACCAACACTCCCTGAGCGCGTCCGGGCTTCACGACAGTTCACAGTGACGACAGCTCTCATCGTTTTACGGTAGCGTAAAGCGTTGCTGCAGAGATAACATGTGGAGAGTTCAGTGACCAAACAAAACACCACCAGGTACGTTTATAAGCGTATTATTGATCAACTTTAGTCACTATTGTAACAAAGAACTCACATTTCTATCGCGACTCTTGTGTTTTTGCGTTCAGCACATTTCCGTGAGCAGAAACTGAGGCTACATTAGCTTGTAGCTTAGCCGCACTTGTTAACATGGCTAATAACGAAGTTTCCTGTCAGTTTATTTAATATTATCTGAATTACACGGAGTCTCTGTGAGATTAGATCAGTGTTAGACCATTAAGTTTGTCCTTCCGTTATCACCCTAACGTTTGTCGAGACTCAACGCGCCTGTAACGTTCAGGAAAGTCACCGTGCCGATCCCCGTTAATAATACTGTAGGTTTAACATTTTCTCTGCCCCCTGTGAAAATAAACTTCTGGCAGAATATGTTACAACAAGGTGTTGAGTCATGACGAAGCCCTTCTTCATTCGGCATACCTTCAGTACACCAAGCACTGTTTGTTTTAATGTAATTGAACAGTTGAGCAGCTTGCTCATATAGCAGCTCTCACCAAATGTAGCACCGTGGATGTAAGAAAAAAGGACCTCACTTCCAAAATATAACTGTTACTTCACTGTGGGATTGAATTATTTGTACCCCGAATTTTCAGCAGTTTGCTTAAAAGGATACTGTCCCTCCAGGTTCAAGTTCTCTCCAATGTGCAAGTGGAAGAGTGGCTCAAGTAAAAGTGATTTAATTTTTGAGTGGAGTCTGGTGCTGATGTTTTCCAGAGGTCGACATCTGATGTGACATCCATAATGTAACTGCAGAGCTCTGCCAGTAAAGTTACACAGATGTTACCATGAATCACTGATAAATCTGGCCCACCATAGAGAGCTGGGTGTCCTGCTGACTGTGGAGCAAATATAGCAGTCACTTGCATATTTTTGCTTCTTGGTAAAGATGAGTGAGGTCAGCAAATGTTGAAGGGCTGAAATCAGGAAGTTAGTTTATTATCAGAGGTGTGAATCAGGATCCACGTATCGTATCGAGGAACCACGATACGATATTATTGCAATTTCAACTATGTTGGGATATGCTGAGTATTGTGATAAAATATATTGTGGTATACTGCAGTTCATTACCTTTTTCCAACTGGAAATTATGTCCACAAAGGAAAAAGACGTCTGTTTTATCTAATAAGATAAAGTTTTCAGTTTGTTCATCTCACCAAAACTTTTTTTTGTGCAGCAAAATCTATCCAATAGACTGATAAAAAAATATTATTTTATTCTAGTAGTCTAACGAAAGTTTAATTTGTGTTTGTAATATTAATAATTTGTATAATAAAAAAAATCAGTACTTGGCACTGTGTGACTGGTACAATATTGCCACACACAAATATTGTGATTTGAGGCTGTATCTTTTTTTCCCCAACCCTATTAAATCTACTGATAAATAAGATTATTTGTTCATTAACTGGCCTTGTGTCAAAGTGACCCTGAGCAAACCAAGTTGAGCATCTTTGCCATAAATGTTTTGTCATATCCTGTCTGTTATCATCACTCTGGACCTGCATATACACCTTCACTGTGACGTTGGGCTGCAACAATTAGACCACAAACGTGTGATATTTCCAGGTTCCTTGGATATGGGGATTTGCTGACATTATAAGAAATATAATATTTTGGGGATCTGAAAATGTTGTTTAGACAAAACAAGACATTTGATTAAGTCATTTTAGGCTCTGTATTGTCAGAGGTTTTTGTCACTGTGCACTAATCTTTTACAGGCCAAACCAGTTATTGAGAAAATAATCCACAAATTAATCAGTAACGAAGATAAATGTCAGAAGCCGCTCTACGGTGAGGACGCCTCTCTGTGTGGAGGATTTCTGTCTCTCTGGTGATTTGGTGGCACCTTGTGGCAGACATACAATGTTCGTTTCAACTGAATATTTTTATTATTATTAATTATTATTATTATTATCGTCACCTACTGATTAATGAATTCAAACTGGGCACAGTGAAATTCACAGTCAGATCTTAAAGGGAAACTATAATCATTTTAAAAATCCATTTTTTAAAGTTATTCCTGTGTTCTAAGACAGTCTAAAAATATTAGTGAACATAAGAACAATAATAATAATAATTTTATTTATAAAGCACTTTTCAAGCCATGCACAAAATGCTTTCCAAAACAAAACAAACAAACAAGCAAGCAACAAAAAACCAAGCAAGCACAAAAGACAATAAAAACCATAAAACATAATATGTGTTTAACTGCAGGCCATAGTGTAGAAGTGGGTTTTGAGAAGGCTTTTGAAAGTTGAGATGGAATCTGTTGATGTTATACTGAGGGGAAGACAGTTCCATAAGCGAGGGGCCATCACAGAGAAAGCACGGTCACTAGGGTCGGTATGAGGAAAAAACCAAAGCGATGCAAACTCCAGGCTACAGTAGAGGCCTCGGCACATGCGCACTCACACCCTGTAGCTCAGTCCCCACCCCACCCCACCCCCCTCTCTCTCCTGCTCGCTGTGCGCTTGGCGAAGACGCAGACACAGGCTGTAAAATGATGTATGCGGTCTGGTCGGTCTCAAAAAAAAAACCCAGTCCAAGACGGAGTACCAAACTGAATTGGTATTACCGAGAACCGACCCAACCCTAACGGCCACCCTTTGTTTTTAATCTCGAGTGAGGAACCATTAATAAAATTTGCTCCTCTGATCTCAAAGGTCTGCCTGGTGAGTACTGCGTTAAAAGTTCTTTTAAATATTCTGGGGCCAGACCACGAATTGCCTTGTGGGTGATTAATAGAATTTTGAAGTGAATTTTAAAATTAACGGGCAGCCAGTACAAAGATGCTAAGATTGCTGTGATATGACATGACCTTCTTGATTTGGTTAATAATCTAGCTGCTGAATTCTGAATAAGCTGTAGTTGTGAAACTGAGTGAGAGTTTAAGCAGGTAAAGTGCGAGTTACAACAGTCCAGGCGTGATGATATAAAAGCGTGAATAACTTTTTTTTGTAACAGTGGAAAGAGATGTTGTATTGCCAAATGATATGTCCAAGGGGTAACATATGTAAAGAAAATAAAACTGGTCCCAGAACGGATCCTTGGGGTAGTTCACAACTCTTTCCCCAATCTTTTGGATTGGGGAAAGAGTTGCGAGAGTGATGTTTTTCAAGGTATTTCAAAGTTAGAAATCGTATCCTGACAACACGAATTCAGAGAAAGCAAACTTAAGTTTTTGTTTAACACATAAAAGAAATGTGGTCACTGTCAGAACATCAGTTTGATTATTTTATATGCAACTTTTTACAGATTTAGATTCAAACTGAAACGATATTATTAATATTGTGATTGTGCTCTGCGTCCTTTCTGTCTGTCTGTTCTGTGTCTGTCTGCAGATGGAGAACTACAATAAAGCTCGGACGGTGGAGCAGCCGTCCGTCTGTCCGTTCCCCGGCCTCCCCCCTGACACACCGGAGGTCCGCGTCAAAGTAAACAGCAAGATCCGCAACCTGCTGCGCTACGCTCAGATCCGCATGGAGGCCAAACCCTGTGCAGCGGAGCACGAGGGACGACCCACTCCTGAGGACGGAGGCGTGGCTGTAGAGGGACAACAGGAAGCAGCAGGCCGGCCGCTTTGCAAACAGCTCATCTTCACCGCGGCCGGTAAGGCCGTGGCCAAAGCCATCACGTGCGCTGAGATCGTGAAGCGGCGTGTGAAGGGGCTGCACCAGCTCACCAGGCTGCTGTTCAGCACCGTGCAGGAGGTGTGGGAGCCGCTGGAGCCCGCCGCCGGCCTCGACAGCCTGACGGTCAGCAGGAACCTGCCCACCATCTGGATCCTCCTCTCCAGAGAGCTGCTAGACTGCAGCCAGCCCGGGTACCAGGCACCGGGCCGCTACGATGCCCTGTGGGCTCAGTCTGCTAACAAGGAGGAGGGCGGACAGAGACCAGGACACAGGAGGAAGAAAGGAGGAGGTGGGGGTGGGGGTGGTGGCAGCAGCAGCGGCGGCGGCAGAGGGAGGGGACCCAGTCGTCAAACTGGACAGTCCAAAGAGCCGACTAAAGGACAGAGTTGATTTAACTTTATACAAACTGCTTGAACAAAAACGCTGTGAAGGAGCATGAGGACGCTCAGAGGACACCTACGCCTCCACCGCATGGCTCGACTCAACTCTCATGCTTTTCTTTTTGCTTTCCTCAGCAGATTGTACCCGCTCAGTGTATCTCAGCTGATCACCAAAGTGACCCCATGTGACACGGCAGTGACATCATCTTCTACACAACACTCAATGAACCATTTCATCAGCAGCTAAACAGAAGAACGACTGCACTTCGATTGTTCCCTGTAGTTTTGTGGGCTATATTTGTGTTTTTTCAGCGCTGCGTCTCTTGGATTTTGTGACTAATTTTCTGTAAAGCCCCGACCTCACCCAAGGGCTGTGGAGGGACACGGCCATAAGCATCCAGAACAAAAACAAAAAGACTAAAACATGGAAAGAGTCTCTGCAGAGAAATACACCACCACACACACTGAGAGCGGTCATAAGTGCCGATTGAGAGGGATTGCTTCTCTATGAGTCAGTGTATTATTTTTTTAAGAAAAATCCTGTGTAATATTCTTTAAAAGTTTTTACAGGATGTCGTGGTAGCGACGATTTTCTCTGACCTTCTGCTTTGCCTTCCTTCCATTATCGGCTCAGCTCGCCTGGAAAGTCGACCAAAACATAGCAGACACTATTCACAACTCTTGCTAATGGAAAACCAAACGGAGCGAGTCAAGTTGCCGAACAATGCAGTTGAAATGCGTCATCAGAGGAGCAGAGCGGTGGTTTGAGTGATTTCACCACATAAACTTCAACTTGAGTAGATTTTCCACTCGTGCTGATCGTTTTCCAAATCACCATTTAGTGTTTAGACTAATTTTCTTCCCGTTAGTTTCAGATCATTTCTCTAAATATCTACCTGAAGCAACTGGACGGTCAGTGTGTTGTCAACATTCCAGTCCAAGATGTTGGCCCTGAAATGAAAATGATCCGTGTAAAACCCACTAATCCAAACGTGCATAAACAATCTTTACTGAAAAGGAAAAGAAAGAGATCTGATCCAAAGCAACTGGAGACGCCTTGAGGATAATTAGACCTGATGATAACACTCCTGACAGCATGTGTGGTCGACCCCTGAGGGTGATTAAGTCCTGACTGGTGGATTAGTTTCTGCCACAACTGATGGTTTGGAAAAGTCTCAACAAGAATGGAAAGTTTGAGTTGTTGTAGTTTGTTGAAACAAGATCAGTCACAAGTGGCGACCCTTAGAAATGTCTCAAGACAGATTTTTAAGTTCAATAATATGCGTTCATTAAAGTACACCAGATTTTTATTTAAGCTGTTCGATGTTTGATTTTGAGTCCTGACTTTGGTTTTGTTTGTGCTGAAATCTGAGTTCTGAAAACATGTTTTTCATCTGAGTAAAAAAAAAAAAAAAGTAAAGAGGTTTTATTTGTTTCACTTTCTTGTTGATATAAGTTGTTTCCAGGTTCCCTCCATACACATGAGTCATTATATTATGGGATGATCTGACAGCTCATCAGTTCGATGGTCTTTCACTTTGTTTCGGTTGGATTGATCATGAAATGTCGCGTAGACACTCGTGATCCCTGGACTGTTCATCCACTGCCATCAACAAGTCAAAGAGAGATGACAAAAGTTCTTCATTTTTTAATCCACTTCAGTTTTTATTTATTTTTTTGATTGTGAGCCATTAAAGGGACAAGTTACCGATTTTCAACCTGTGTCACTGTGGTCAGGTTAGTGTGTCTCACCCCTTCTGCCAGCTGCAGGAGCTCCCTGCCTGTCCACGAGCCGAAATTAACCGGATGATACAAAACATGTCATCAATGACTCAAAGTCACAGTTTGGCACCATCTGGTGGATTTCCGCTCACAGCACAGGCGGGGAGCTCTGGGAGCTGGCGACACGGGGGGAAGCCAAACGCTGTTCATCTGCACACACTCCCCACACTGCTGTGACACATGCTGCAATCATTGCACGACAGAAGTCCATAATTCCATCCATCCATTTTCATTTGCTTATCTGAGGCCAGGTCTCGGGGGCAGCAGGCTGAGCAAAGCACCCCAGACGTCCCTCTGCTCAGCAACGCTTTCCAGCTCCTCCTGGAGGACCCCGAGGTGTTCCCAGACCAGATGAGATATATAATCCCTCCAGTGTGTTCTGGCTCTGCCCCGGGGCCTCCTACCAGTGGGACGTGCACAGAACACCTCTAACAGGAGGCGCCCAGGAGGATCCTGATCAGATGCTGAACCACCTCAACATGAAGGAGCAGCGGCTCTACTCCGAGCTCCCTCATGAATCACTCATGAACAAGACCTCGAGATACTTGAACTCTTAGCCTGGGGCAGTAACTCCCATCCCAGACGGGGCAATCCACAGGTTCCGACTCAGTATTCCAGAGGTATGGTCTGAATGTGTCTTGGTGCATCCGCTCTCGAAAACATGGACGTCCACAGCAAACTGTTTGATGTCAAGTCTCAGTTATCACAGCACCATTGGTGAAGAGAAACCTATAAAACAGTCAACTGTCTTGTTCGTCTTTGCTCGTTAAGATAACGTACAACAGCTCAAAGTTTTATAAATGGGTGACGAGAGTAATAACGTGAACCTCCAAAGTCAATGGTCGAGACTAAACACAAACCAACTGAATGCAAATGTCAGCAACAATGTTGACAGAGCACATTTTGGACTTGACTTATTTAACCGTTTCATTGTATGTTTCTGTCTCTTTGGATTGCAGCAACAGGCCCAGTTAAAAATCAGCAACTTCTCCCTTTACAGACACATTGTAGTACATCATCAGGGTGTAGCAGGTGGAGATTAGATTGCTGAATATTCTGTGTGGCCTGTAATCAAGTTGTTAACAGTTCAGTTTTGTGTGATGAAGATTAAGTCAGCAGTCACATTGGCAGCTGCTGTTAGTCCGGCGGCTGACTTTAGTTTCTGTCATGTAGCTTTGTGATTTCTGTCCTAAAGTTGCAGCAAGTTAAACATGCAGCTGGTTTAAACTTGAAGCAGGAAGTAGATTTGCCTTTTTCTATGAAGCAAAATTGAGCACGACTGTGGTAAACCAGCCCCTGTGTGAGTGTGGAGAGACAGCGAGCCGTCTGCTGAGGATCTTGGTGACATCTTGTGTCCATGCTGATCCTTTTATCTCCTCGCTCAGCCTCCTCAGCTGCTTACACAGGATTAGAGTTTCTCTGCAGGAGCATCAGAGAGGAAAAGTGTCAGCAGTAGGAGCAGAGAATGGAGCGGCGTGGACAGGTGGAGGTGTTCAGGCTGCTGCTGGTCTGCTGGCTGCTCGTCGGGCCGGCACCGGCCCAAGTCCGCCACCCTCTGCCCGTGCTGTGGATGATGCCTGTCAGCTCTGGGTCTGGGAGGGAGAACCTGACCGCCGCCGTGGCCCCGGCTGTCCAACTGGCTCTGCAGGACCTGAAGAGACAACCGCCACCGCTGGGGAACTACGAGATCCAGCTCCAGCTGCTGGACTCACAGGTGGGTGTCACACTCCAGTACAGACTCCTGACTGACTGCTGTTGGCTGGTTCTTCATGTACAGCTGCTTCAGACTCTGTCAAAGGTTGTATGTGTCTAATTGTGGTGAGGAGTTCAAGCAGAGAGGTGTTTTCTCCTCTTAGTCACATCTGAATCTCAGCCGGAGGTGTGAAGACGTAAAACTGTGCTGTATTTACCCCCAAAAAGCAAACATGAGAAAAAAAAGAAAATAAATATAATTTTGAACTCCATCCTATTCGTTATTTTGTGGCTGCTCAGGTTTGTTATGTCAACCCCGCCCTCCTGATGGTTTGCACGTTTCACAGTAAAATCCAGCACAACACACTGAAGCCTCGACACTCACCTCTAGTTTCAGCTCAGCTCGCTTGACCTAAAAAAAAAGTACCAGTTACCATTCACAGTTTTTGACAATTGAAAACCAAAACTGTGAGTGGAGCTGTAACATGCAGTGGAAAGGAGGCATCACAGCAGTGGAGCAGTGGGTTAAATCATTACAGCACCTACAGTGCTACGACTACAGCAGATTGTACACTCGTGCTGTTGCCATTAGACTTTGGAGCGCGTCCACATCACAGAGTTGACAGTTGTATCTCAATATCAGGAAACTGCTGCTGATCATTTCCCAAATCACAGTCAGTGTTTATCAACCTTCACTAATGGTTGCAATAAAAATCAGATGTGTCACAGGACAAATAAGAGGACAGGGACCAGAAAAATATATATTTCTGCAACATAGAGTCTGTTTATTCTTCTTTTTTTCTTATCTCTGATTTTGTGAATTCTTGGACTTTGAGTATTTCCATTTAATGTGACTTTATACTGCTACTGCACTGCAGCTCAGAGGTTAGTGCAGGACAATGCATCCATATTGTATCAATATCAGGTGTGTGTGTGTGTGTGTGTGTGTGTGTTCCACGTTTTTCTCCTCACTGACTTGGTCAATCCATGTGAAATGTGGCACAGTGGTAGAGGATCATGGGAGGATGCCAATGAAGCAATATTACATCAATTGGCCAAAGGGGGGCGCTATAGCAACCCATTGAAATGTCAAACTTTGAATGGGCATATCTCATGCCCCGTATGTGGTAGAGACATGAAACTTTGCACAGAGATGCCTCTCCTCATGAGGAACACATTTGCCTCAAGAACCCATAACTTCCGCTTATATAGATTTTCAGCCATTTTGAATGTTTTGAAAAACACTTCAAATGGATCTCTTCCTAGGAAGTTTGAGCGATCTGCATGAAACTGGGTGAACATAATCTAGGGACCAATATCTAAAGTTCCCTCTTGGCAAAAGTTGGAAAACTTACTAAAACTGAGCTTCTATAAGGCAATGAATATTGCGGAGGGCGTGGCTCATCACATAAAGGTGTATAACATCTCAAGGGTTTCACCCATCACCACGCAACTTTGTAGGCATATGACCACACATAATCTGAGGGGACCCCTCCATTATTGACCCCATCAAACAAAATGGGGGCGCTAGAGAGCTCATTTCTTATCTAGGCCTAACCGCCATATGGATTTTTACTAAACTTGGTAGATATGTAGAACAGGACGCCTCAAGGTGACTGGAGAAATTTAACTCTAATTGGCAACTGGGTGGCGCTATAACAACAGAAAAATGCTTCAAAATGGCTAAAATGCGACCGATGGCTGTGGCTCCCCCTGTGGACCAATGTTGGTGTTTTCTAATGTTTGCTATGACTAAGTCATGGTATGGTATGCTGTACATAATCACAGAAACTGTCAGTGTGTCATTCTGTCAGTCAGTCATTCTGTCTGTCCCACGTTTTTCTACTCACTGACGTGGTCAATCTATGTGAAACTGCACATAGGCATTGAGGACTGGCATAGGTAGAAGGTGACAAAGCTACCAGTGGCTGTGGACTAGTATGTGATTATTTATCAAAAATCTCATTGTGGAAATATTTTGTAAAAGCACCAATAGTCAACCTCACAGTACTGTCACCATATTGATATCGAGGTACTTTGTTAAAAATATTGTTATATTTGACTTTCTCCATATCGCCCAGCCCTGTCAGAGGTACACAGATACACATATTAGTGCATATACATGGAGACAATATGGACATGCTGATAAATGCAAATAAGGCAACAACAGATGTTATTAATTTACAAAACATAAAAAGACAGATCAGCGACAGAACAGCGTGTGAGGAAAAGAAAATAAGCAAAAGAAATAAAGTAATTTGGACAGTAAATAAGGAGGCAGACGAGGCCAAGGTGAAACAAAAAGCAAGAAGAATAGTGCATCATCTGTTTGGGCTCATTTCAAGTGAGCTTTGCAGGATGGGTTTGGTTTGGTTTGGTGGTCGGCAGCCTGAGGCTCCTTAGCCCCTCTACATTGGCTCTATATGTATTTTACAAAAAATGTTATTTTTTAACATTTTAATTGCAATTTTTAAAATTGCTGTAGGCCTAAAATGATTCTTATATTTTCCAACTATAAAAATGTGTAACTTATACACCTGTAAAAAAGGTTTCAACATCCTGCCATCTTAAGTGTGCGTCACACGTCTATGACCTGGTCCCTTCACCTAAATTTTGGAAAACCTAAATAGCAGTGACCAGCTAGCAGTGGAGTCTCTCTCACTTGAACGCTGCACAAACATGTATTTTGGCTCCCGTCAAATTTCAAGAATATGGCTTTTGTGACGTTGGGTTAGTGTTCCTCTGTCTGTTCGTACATACACACTCCCACATACACACGCACATGGCCCCACTTACACACCTACATTTACATACGGCAGCAGAAAACCCTCCTGGATCAGCTGAAAACCTTGCTACAAACATGTGATGAACTTATTGACCATGATGCATTGCTGTAGATTAAACAACATGTGAAGATAAATGTATCAGCTGAAGATTTAACTGTCTGTGGACTGTCGGGTTCAGAGTGTGTTTGACCTTTGACCCTCGTCACAGCCCCTCTGTCTTCTTCCTGCTCTGTACGTCTGGAACCAGGTGTCACATGAGTGTCGTCAGTATTTCATGTGTTCATCATGTCTCACAGTGTGACCCTGCCAAATCACTCAAAGCTCTGTTTGATGCCATGTGGGCGGGGCCAAAGTACCTGCTGGTGTTCGGAGGGGTGTGTCCATCTGTGACGGCGCTCATCGCTCGCTCTCTGCCTGCTCTCAACCTGCTGCAGGTACACGCCCAGCCCACCTCACACTTACTGTTGAGATATACAGATGTTAGCTTCACCCTGGGTCCCTCGTCAAAAACTACTACTTACAACTTATTACAGAAATAAGCTCTGCTGCAAACAAGCGCTTTTTTGTTTGTTAGTCGTTTCACACAATATTTTATTTAATATTCAATAACAGAATGTAACAGGAAAAAAAACGGCAGTAGAGATAGATATGAGCAAGTCACAGACCATGAAGGCAGAACAAAGGACACATGACACAGGAAGACATTATTTCAGATTTACAGAATGAGTTTTAAGGATAAATAGATTCACGTTTATTTATGATTTTGTTACATGGATGAAAACCATATTAGTGAGTTTACATTTTTATTGACTGAAGACTCAGCGGCCAGTTGTACAAAACACCTGAAGTTAACATTTTTCCTTTCACATTCCTCGTTAAGGTTTCCTCAGAATAAAATCAGTTGCTCAAAACACCCTTAAGTCTTCTCTTTAAAGTTTCGTCCTGTCTTGGTTTTATACTTGATTGTTTTCTTGTCTTCTTTTCCTCTGACATTTTTTCATTATCTAACCATGAGCCAACTTTGTGAGACGATAACAGGCGTCACAGTGTGAGTCCAAGCAAACAAACAATCTCCATGGAAACTTTTACCGCTGTATAATCTCTTTCAACGCAGTTAATGAATTTTACCTTAACTAAGGAAACCTTTTAAGGGATTTAGTGCAACTGTGTGAGTCCCTCAGCTCAGGAGAAGTTAAACTGTGAGTGTCATACTTAAAAAGATAATTTAAGGTGTTTTGTGCAACCGGTCCTTAAGTCTGTTCAAACTTTTTTAACAAATAAAGAAAATATGTGCCGAGTTTTGGTTTCAAAAAGTATCATGGGAATATGAATATTACAAAAACATTTATTTTCTCCCAAATTATCTTCACTTGACTCACTTCACTTGTGACATATGTTTTTTAACATCTATTTGTAACAAGGTTTTTAGGTTTCATTTGCACAAAACAAAAAAAACAACAAAAGAAATAATACGGCAACAACAGAAGAACAAGTTGTGCGGGGGAGATTTAAGAAGAGAATAAGGAATCTCATCTCAGTAAGTATAATAAGCAAATACAAAAGTCATGTGATCAAGAAAAAACAAACAAACAAAGGGTCAATAACAAATATAAAATAAGCAACATAAATCAAGTAAACACACAAAGTAAAATATGATAAAGTGGGAGTGTGACCTACGGCAGAGGACTGTCGACATCCTAACAGCACCAAAGGCAACTCGCATATACAGAGTTTTCCTCTCACACAACTGCCCTGTGATGTTTCAGGTGTCCTTTGCGGCGGCGGCCCCCAGCCTGTCCAACAGGAAGTGGTACGGGAACCTGTTCAGCACGGTGCCGTCAGACCGAGCTCTGAACCAGGCCACGGTGAAGCTGCTGCAGCGCTACAAGTGGACCAGAGTCGGCATCATCACACAGGACGGACTCCGACTCTCAGAGGTGACGCTGACACACTGTTCGTGACACTGATGATGATGATGTTGGCCATTGGTGATGAAGGCTCTTTACATTCTGTTTGTGGCCTCTTGTCTGATGTCGCGTGTTGGTGCAGATGAAGAAGGATCTGACGAGGCAGCTGCTGAAGGCTGGTGTTCAGGTTGTTTCCACAGAGAGTCTCTCTGAAGACGTCTGCAGCAGTTTGAGGAGGCTGAAGGTACAGAGAGGATTTACATGGACTTTATATTTTATATTTGCCTAAAGCCCCGTCTCCACCAAACCCTTTCAGTCCAGCACCTGTGGAACCAGCAGTGAGCCTTCAGACATGGTACCTAGACCCTCGGTGTGTTCAGACAGTCCTCTTAAATGTGGGCGGGGTTGTTGTCACTCACTGCTCCGTCCAGCACTCGCTGTATTTCCTCATCAGCGGTGACACAGATGGAAGTCTGCACCTGGTTTATCGTCCACAGAACGAGGCTGCACGCCCACATTTTCACAACAAAATAGAACAGGCTGCAGTGAGAGTCTCTCTCCATGGGATATTTAAAAATAGCAGCTTTGTGCATTTAGTCCTTCTCAGGCAAGCTCAGGGGTTTAGTGTTGCTGTAGCCCACAGGAAGTTTGGATTAGAATATATGACCTTCACATAATCCGCTCCAAATTAATCTATATTTTTAAAGTTCCCCTTTAATGTCAAAAGGAAATGATTCAGTGATGCTTCTTTGTTTTGCAGGAGAATGACGTCCGGATCATCATTGGACAGTTTGAAGAGGAATCTGCCTCTGAGGTCTTCTGCTGTGTAAGTACACTACATGGCCAAAAGTATGTGGACACCCTGATGGTCTGTTTGTCCTGCTTTGGACCCCAGTACATCAAATGAAGGGAAACTTTAATGCTCCAGCTCAATGATGATTGATGATCCTTGAACTCCCTCACTTGAGGCTGTCTCCCAACCCAGAGAAGGCAATCCCCTGTTTTAAGGCAGAGAAGCATGACTGATTCACCATCGGCTGCAAACCACCCCAGGTCATGCTGGAGGTCACGGTGTGATGAAACCAACAGAGCCACATCATCTGCAAAAAGCAGAGACACAATGCTGAGGTCACCAAACTGGACCCCTTCCTCCCCCTGTCTGCACCTCAAGACATGACTTTCCAAAAATGTATTTTTCAGACGCTCAGAGAGAGACAGACCTCCACCAAGGCCAAATGCCATATCTCACAATGATAACAAAAATGAAAAATAATTCATGTGTCTACCCTGTGATTCAGATAAACACTGTTCCACTGTTCCTCCATGTTTCATGAAAATTGGACTGAAAGTTTTTCCGTAATCCTGCTGACAAACAAACTGAGCGGAACATAACCTCCTTGGTGGAAGTAAAAGCGTACCTACTTTTAAATTGTCCTCACTTTCTAAAAATTTTGAAAATTACCCTCTCTGTTTTCCAGGCCTACAGGCTGAACATGTTCGGAGCTCGGTACCAGTGGATGCTTGTTGATGGAGGAACATCTGGATGGCGGCTGGGCTGGCAGGTTTCTGGCTGCACGGCCAACAGTGTGCTGACTGCTGCAGACGGATCCATCAGGCTGCAGATGAGACAGATCAGCAACACAAACACAGCAGGAGTCTCTGGACGGGTCAGAAACCAGTCATGTTTTATTGTACATGAGCCTTGTTTCATTGGGAGTCTGTATTTACAGCGGATACGATGATCTCCTTCAGTTTGGAGTCTCTGATTCTTTCGTTTTTAATGCTGGTGTGATGAGAGAGTGTAGGATTTTAAAGGCAGGAAGTTCACACTTCAGGTCTGACTTTTAATAATAAAAAAAAACTAAATAAACTTAAATTTCTCTGTCACAATCGATATGTGGCTCTCAAACATAGTCTAAAGAAAAAGCATTTAAATTAGACTAGTTACAGAATTATTCTTCATTAAATTTCACAGTTCAGTTTTTGGCTAGTTGAGCATTTAAAGCAGCCATTTTAAAGTTTTTATTCTATTTCACAATGTTTCATGTGTGAAATCAAACTGCTGTTTCAGTTTGTTTTGAAAAAAAATAACAATGGGCCTTTTCTTCTGTCACATTCCTTTCCGAGGTGATAAAGACGTGACTGGACGAGCTCAGTTTAAAACATAAATTACTTTAAAACCTGACACTGAGGTTTTTTGCTTCAGGCTTTATGTGTTGTGACAGCTGACCAGACAGTAGATGGCAGTGTTTGTTTCATGACATGCTGTGACCTAATTACAAGGATTTCATTTACCTGAAAAAGAAAGTACAGGTCAAAGTTGCAGCCTGTGGCTCAGAGGTAGAGCCGCTTGTCCATTAATCAGAAGATCAGTCATTCGATCTCTCTATCACAACTCCATACACTGATGAAGACAGTGAGACATGACTGAAAGCTGCGGAGAAACTAATAAATAGACCTGAAGTTAAGACTAAGTGATTTCACTTCAGTCCGGTTTTAATAATGACTTTGACTCCCGTCCTGTCGTCTCTCTGCAGACGCCTCAAGACTACCAGGACTCCTACCTCAGAGAGCTCATCCAGGAGGGGTCAAAGGTCAGCCCCCTCCACGCCTATGCCTACGACGCCGTGTGGGTGGCAGCCAGAGCTCTCAGTCAGGTGATGGAGACTGTGAAGCACAAAGAGAAGTACAGCAGCCAGAGAAACGTGAGCGTCAGTGAAGAGGAGGTTCAGAGGATGCTGCTGGAGGCCGTGAGGCAGACGCAGTTTGAAGGAGTCACAGTGAGCACGTTCACACACCTGTGACACACACCAGCTTTTACACATGTATTTGTAGATATGTGAGATATACAGAATGTTTTTTTATATATTGTAGAGGCAGATAATGTATCATTTTATACTACAGGTGAAAATAAGGTCAGTTACACAAGGTTTAGAAAGCAGCTGGTCAAATATCAGATTTGGCAGCAAAAGGACCCATAAGAGGTGCCAAGTTTCGCAACAGAAAACGGGTGTTTTCACCAGAAAAGATGAAGAAAAATAAGGATGCATTGACAGACGAACCTCAGTTCCAGTGATAAGTAGGAAACCAGGAGAACTTAAGATTCTCACACACACACACACACACACACACACACACACACACACACACACACACACACACACGTGAATGAGCAAACGTCGAGTATAAAAAGCATTCGAAGGTTGATTGTTCGGGGCCGTTTCCAACTGATTTGTTGTGTAGACTAGTATACTGTTGTATGCTAACGTTCTGCAATTAAAGTAACCCCGTTGGCTGTAACTTTTCTCCATGGTTCTCCGAGTCTCTTCATTTCAGTGTTTGCTGAAGTTGAGCATTTTTCTTAAAATATTCAGGGTCCAGTTGTCTTTCGAAATGGGGAGAGGATGACGTCGATCGAGCTGATCCAGTTTCAAGGTGAGTCACATGATTCTTTGCTGTAGAAGTCGGTCTGTTTGAAAGGGGACCTATTATGCTTGTCCTTATACCCTGTCATGTATAACGTTACAGTGCCAGATATTCATCTTAAACGTGGCCGAAGTTTCAAATAATGTCTGATAATGACAGATTTTTATATTTGAATATCTGCTCTACGCACGTTACTGCAAGTGTTTACATTACACACACTACTACAGGGCTGCAGTCGACCAATCGTTAGTCGACCAGGAAGGTCATTAGTTGGCAAGATGTCATTGGTCGCTTAGTCTCAGATAAACAAAAATATGTGAAACTCTATCAGGAGCTGCACCTCGTCAAAATAAATCCAAACCTGTATGACTGGACCATGTGGGGATTTAATTTGAAAGGACAGACACAGGAAGTGGCCACGCTCAGCAGTCAGACAGGAGTCAGGTTAATCTCCAGGGCTGGTACCTGCGGTTATTCCACAGGCTAGTTAATAACATGTCGGGCAGGAAATCCAAAGTGTGGGATCATTTTGAGAAGGTGAAGGACGAACCCAAGGTGATATGTAAACTCATCTTCATTGGTCGACTACAAACATGACGGATCATGTGAAACATGGAAGTAGCTACATGCCCATTAGCCCACAGCGTCATTAACAGGCGGCTCGCTCAGTGTGTGACGTGCACTTGGAGATAAAATATAGGCCTATATTAATGAAGGTTCATTAGGACGGTTTGTATTTCTCTGTAATGTAGCACAGTGTTAACAATGTTACTGATACTATTCTCTCTCACACCTTCAACTCAAACCACCAAAACATATCATTTAATCATTACATTAGTCAGAGTCAGAGAAGATGAGTTGGGTTAAAATGATCACTTGAAACATGTTTTTACAAATTTGGGGTCACCATCTAGACACAACCATGGTGCAGAGAGGTTGGTGTTCCAGCACAGATAGTGTTTATGACATGTTTATTAATCATCAAGTGTAAATTCAGTGTGTGTGTGTGTGTGTGTGTGTGTGTGTGTGTGTGTGTGTGTGTGTGTGTCCTCAGGCAGCAGTGGTGTGCTGGTCGGAGACTTCAGTACTTCAACCCAGCAGCTGCGACTGATGAAACAGCTGCTGAATTTTAAAGGTGAGACACATATATTACAGACCATAACAACATGTATTACAGGCCATAACAACAGACCATAACAACATGTATTACAGACCATAATAACAGTCAAACTGTAGATCAGTCTTGATGGCCTCTGGATGGATGTTGCATGTTCTGCAGGTCCAGGACCAGCCAGAGACCAGACTCTGGTCCTGGTGCGGTGGCAGCACGTCGGCCTCCTCCTGTACG
Source organism: Epinephelus awoara (assembly GCA_035609425.1). Classification (NCBI taxonomy): domain Eukaryota; kingdom Metazoa; phylum Chordata; class Actinopteri; order Perciformes; family Serranidae; genus Epinephelus; species Epinephelus awoara. Next base: position 2,643,321 of record CM069300.1, read on the forward strand.
GCCTGGTGTCATCAGCTGCAGCTGTGACCATCTTCATCACTCTGACCGTCCTCATCTTCACTGTGACCAGCCGTAAACACCGGTACAGCTTCTGTAGATCTGTTCAGTCGATCTGCTGCAGTCGTTGTTTTTTATCTCTGTTAATTTACATGTTTTTATACTGTTTGCACAGTCAGCCCTCTTTGTTTTAGACTTCACTGCTCCTCTCAGTTTAAGAATGGATATATTTGACTTTTTTAATATGTCACTCATTCTTAAGAATTCAGACAAAATCTTAATTTGTTGGGTTTTTATTTTTTGCTTTTCAATAAAGCTGGATTTTTATATATATATATATATATATATATATATATATAAGTCAGTCTGTTGTCTCTGTCTCCATTAATCACTCACGCTACAGCAGGAGACAGCACTTCAGAATAAAAGCTGTCTGTGGGAAATTCACTGTACTTCAAAATAAAGTGTGTTTATCACAAACTTGACATGTTCCTAAGACATTTGCGGTCCATTCAGAAGGGGCCATTGACCCATTGATGGACCAAGACTCACCAGTTGGGAACCACTGTTTTAGTAGATCAAAGTCGAGACTGTAAAACCTCGTAATGAGCCGACCTCCCAGGGATTTTATTTTGTCTTGAATATCGTACAAGATGGATGTCAGCGGTCGAGTCTAATGTCCTTTGCAGATCATTTTAAGGGCTTTTTGTAGGACATGATTGTCCCAATTCTCAGAGCTCGGCGATGTATTTTTCCTGTTTGTTTAGATTTCTATTTTATACTTATGATACTCATAAGGATTATTTAAAAAAAATAGTTTGATTGAAAGATGCTCAAGTAACAGTGTCATTACAATATGTAAGATGCATAAACACTTCCTTTTGTGCATGAGAAGATATACCTAAATTAAAAGGAAAACATGATGATGATACAGCAACACAAATATATATACATCTTAAATAGTGATTATGGCACATATGACCATAATAAACTATAATAAAAGAAAACATTAAACATAAAAACAATAAACAAACACACAAAGGTAAATTTCTTGTGTAATAACTCAGATGTTTCTGTGGCTGCAGGCTGCTGAGGTCGAGCAGTGGATCTCTGGACAAGCTGCTGCTGCTGGGCGTCCTTCTCTCCTCCTCCTCCGTCCTCATCTCCGGACTGGATGGAGACTCACTGTCCGAGCGGACTGTTGACGTCCTCTGCTCTGTGAGTTCACATGGCTGCATGTAAAAAGTATATATTTATTAACAAGACATCAGTGGTGGACGGTCACTAAGCACATTTAATCAAGTACTTTACTTAAGAACAGCTCTGAGGTACTCGAGTATTTCTATTTATCTACATGTTGTTGGCAAATATTGTGTTTTTTTTACTGCACTTACTTTAGTTACTTTACCAATTCAGGTTATTGACTAAATATAATCAGCTTACAAGCGATGATGTGTTATTATAGATCAAACTTCTCTTTAGTTTATGAAGCAATAAACATGAGCTCCACCTTCACCGGCTGCAACATTAAAGTGATGAGCACATTAATGTGTTAATAATTTATAATACAGTAATATATATCATTCTGAAATGAGCCATTCTGCATTATGAGTACTTTTAGTGGTGTGTTAAGTATATTTTGATACTAATACATTTGTACTTTTTTGTACTTTTACTTATAAGGGAGTATTTTAATACTGCAGGATTGTTATTTTAACTTAAAGGTCCAGCGTGTATGAGCCGTTTAAATCTACATACAGAGCGGTTCCTCGGCTACAGAGCCCGCCAAGTCTCTACAGTAGCTCAGGACGGACAAACCAAACACTGGCTCCAGAAAGGGCCATTTGCGTTTTTGTGGCCGCCAATGTAGTTCACCTGTGGGCCTTTTCCGCTGTCACTTTTGGCCGCATCGAGTCACGCCATGCCGCTCTGATTTGCTTGTCCAATATCAGTTTAGACGCACCGTGCAGCACTGAGCTGCGCCAGAGATAGACCTTCTCTCAAGTAGGTCCAAAAGCCGGGCTGCCCGGCCTCAGGGGCAAGTGGTGAAATCTCGCCAACTGCAGCAAACCCCAAACAACCCCCTTTTTTAAACAAGCCGTGTGTGTTGTGAGACTCATCCGCTCTGTCTGCAGGAGACCAGAGAGACAGGCGTCTTTAAAAGTCTGTGTGTGTTCAGCTCTCAGTACGTCTGTAGCTTCAAACTGAATCTCTGTGGTTTGGAGTTTAGTTTCTGTCCCGCGTCCTGTTTTTACTTTACATATCTGATTTATTTTACTGTTTCATCTTCCCTACCAGCCGTATTAGAAGTTGTGTGAAGTTGCTGCTCAAAAACTCAACTTTCTTATTTTGCTGCTTCACAATAAAAAGTTTTTAATTAATATGTAAATAAATAATAAATAAATAAATAACAGGGGACTTTTATTGTGAAGAATCTACAGGAAATTAAATGTGTTTATCACTGAATTAGCAGAACTTTATTAGTGGCTTTTCTCCAATAAAGACAAGTCTAATAACACAGCAGGGAGGAAGAGTGAAATCAGAAACAGCCACAGTGAGGTGTTGATGAAGAGCTGCAGACAACAGGCTCTTCCTGCACCTCTGCAAACAGCTCACCTCCAACAGGTGAACTTCTTCTACCTGCCCTGCTGTGGAAAACACACGCAGCAAAAACAACAGGTGACTTTAGCCGTGGATCAGCTGCTGCTTTTAAACGTCATCACACAAGACAAGCCGCCATCAGTTGAAGACACACCTTCAGGCAGGCAGCTCCGTCTGAATGGAGACGCAAATCCCTGCTGCGCTGGGCTGATGGCCCAAACCAAACCAAACCAAACCAAGCCAGCCCATGACTGTTGAAAAGGAGTACTATATGCTTGGCACACGGGAGAAGTTTCAGTTGGTTGCAATCTGCAACCACTAGATGCTGCTAAATTCTCCACACTGGTCCTTGTAGTAGAAGATGTGGATACTTATTCCTCCACTGCATAAAGACACACCGTACAGAAAACAAGAGTACAGTACAGTTTATGCATATAATGCTATCTACAAAAGCACAAACAAAAACATGTACATCCACAAAATGTTCTGCCTTTACAGAATGTGTTCTGGCTGCTTTTTCCTCAATCAAAATTATGCTCTACCATGAAAGTAAAGGGTCCCGTTGAAATAACTCTGAGGCCGGCTGCACTTGTTTTGTTGCTGCGACTGGACAGGACTGGAGGTGACACTCACTCAGATCTGTGGAGGCTTTGCACCAGTTTAATCAGGATTATCTCACTTTTCTACAAAGACTACTGCCATCAACATAAATAAAACTCCTTCACACAGTGGGTTTATTTAACTTTGTTTGGCATCTAGTGTGGTATTAAAGAGTTTCTCACCATCTGCACTGCGGATGTTTCAGAGTCATGTTTGTTTCTCAGGTTCGTCTGTGGACACTCTCCGTGGGACACACTGTGGGCTTTGCTGTGCTGTTCACCAAAACATGGAGGGTTTATTCTCTCTGCTGCAGCGTCAAACAGACGGTAAAGTACAACCACCAGAGCCTGATGTGACTCTCTGCGTCTGTGAGTCACTTCTCTCACAGTAAAGTTTGACTCTCGTCTCCAGCAGCAGCAGCAGCAGAGTCGTGTGGTGCTCTGGATGTTCCTGCTGGATGTGTTCGTTTTAATCACCTGGCAGATCCTGGACCCTCTCAGACGGGTGGTGCTGCAGCAAAGCTTACAGGTAAAAACCACACGAAGTTCTCATTGTGTTGATGCAAGGAAGAGAGAAAGTGCTCAAAGGCTGTCCATGAAAACAGGTCAGGAGGTCGAGGACGCTGCTCTGCAGGGCACTCCAAGAGAGACGGGCTCCTTCAGTCTCACAGCGTTAAAACTCAGATGCAGCACGCTTTTAATTGAGAATTGATAATATGGGCCAAACTGTGAATATAAAATATGAAATTAGTCTCAGTCAACCGTTTGTTGTTGTTAGGAACGTTTGCCTCCGCCCTCGTAGACACGTAGGACATGTAGAAGTATGTGGGCAGTGACAGTTATGTTTGACATGAACGTGTCTACTTTCATATGTGAAAGGAGTATGAATTAAGTAGTAGAACAGAAAATGGAAGTACTCAGTTGGTTGGGAGAGAGTTACTGCCCCAAGTGAGGAGGTTCAAGTACCTCAGGGTCTTGTTCACAAGTGAGAATGGAGCGTGAGATGGATTGGCGGTTGCAGTGATGCAGGTGCTGTGCAGGACTGTCGTGGTTCAGAGGGAGCTGAGCCAGAAGGCAAAGCTTTCAATTTACTGGTCCATCTGCGTCCCAAGCCTCACCTATGGTCATGAGCTCTGGGTAGTGACTGAAAGAATGAGGTTGCGGATACAAGCAGCTGAAATGAGTTTCCTCTGTAGGGTGTCTGGGCTCAGCCTTAGAGATAGGGGGAGGAGTCAGACATCTGGAGGGAGCTCGGAGTAGAGCCGCTGCTCCTTCATGTTGAGGTGGTTCAACATCTGATCAGGATCCTCCTGGGCGCCTCCTGTTAGAGGTGTTCTGGGCACGTCCCACTGGTAGGAGGCCCCGGGGCAGAGCCAGAACACACTGGAGGGATTATATATCTCGTCTGGCCTGGGAACACCTGGAATACTTTGCTTGTCTTGCTGATCCTGTGGCCCGGTTTTGGATAAGCAGTTGGATGGAAATGGGTGGAAATACTCATATAAAGTACATTTACTCAAGAATTTAAGTACAGTTCTTGGGTAATTGTTTTGTATATTTTCCACCACTATGGAGGGGACACCTCTGACCTCTGACCCTCCGTAGAGGGCAACAAAAGTCAAGACAACATGGAGCATCTGAATGTCAGCAGTTATTGTACTTGTAGTTGTTTCTTAGGTGTTTAATGAATAAATACTTTTCTGTTTGTTTCAGAGAGACTCTGCTGATCAGGACGTTCTCGTCCGGTCGTACTCTGAACACTGCAGCAGCACCAACATGGAGCTGTGGCTCACTGCTGTCTACGGATACAAAGCACCTCTGCTGGTCAGCACTCACACAGCACGTACTCTGATCTGATTTTTTCACACCACGATCATCCTGTTAGAAATCACTCTGTGACCTCACTCCAGACTTTTACTACTACATTTTAACCTTTATGAGAAAGTGTTTGAATTTGGTTTGATGAACCAGAATGATCAAAGCTGATCCATATAGAAAGACACGCATATCTTTTTCCAAAATAACCATAGCATTGTGTTGAGAAGGAGAAAATTGATTCAGGTAAAATGTTTTTTCGTCAGGGTCTTGGATGTTTCTTGGCCTGGAGCATCAGGACTGTGCAGGTGGATCACCCTGCTGTCAGCAGCAAACACCTGGCTCTGAGTATGTTCACTGTGACCGTGTTCAGTGTCTCAGGAGTGTCAGGATCACTGCTGACATCCCACAATCCTCCTGTTCACTTCTGTCTGACCAGCGCCCTCATCCTCTGCTGTAACACCTTCACCCTGAGCTGGATGTTCGGACCAAAGGTCAGTATGACGCTCTCTGCTCTCTCTTCTGTCAGTCATTAAGTCTCTTTTTGGATACTTGAAGAACTCAGACCGTGAAGTTAGAGACGAAATGCTCTTGACTTGCAGTCGACCCTCTTAGGGAGAATCCTCTGACTTGTTTTCTGTGATTTTATTACTTCACAGTTCTTGCACGTGTGTTTGAGCAGCAGCGAGCCACAGCAGCCGTCAGAGCTGCAGGGTGAAGCGGTAGAGGAAGAAGAGGAGGAGGAGGAGAGGATAAGGCTGAGCAGGTTAAATCAGCAGCTGAGGAATCAGACTGCTCAGGTGAGGATGCAGAAACATCACCTGGCTTTACTTTCGTCTGTCGCGCTGTGAGTGAATTAACACTGCAGCGCTGTTTGTTGTGTTTCTTCCAGCTCGATGTAGAAATAGAAACCATCACCATGCAACTGTGTGAAACGTCTGAGCAAGCTGCTCCTGAGCTGAAGCTTCACCACACGACCAGAGGACAAAACAACGGTAAACACAAACATGAAGACAAACAAAGACGCTGTGAAACCAAAGAGGTTAAAAAGTCAACTAACATCAGATGAGTTACAGAACTGCATCTACGGCTTCTTTAACGGTTTGTCAGTGTAAGTCATTTGTGTTAACCACAATGTTGCATGCAGTGCAAAACAGTTTAATCTATTAGGATCCCCGCTAGCTAACAGCCTAACATCAGGGGCTGGGTCGGAGCTTTCGTGCAGAGCATTAAGGAATCGTCTTGCTCGGTCTTTAGCAGTCATTTTTATTGGTAAATGTGTGACGTTTGTGTCGCACGTCTGCATCTGCACAACCAGAAACATGGACATGGATTTGGTGAGGTTGTGGGGGGTGCAATGACTGCAATGATTGGTGAAACTCAAGGAAGGTATAATGCAGTGATTTTTTTTGTTGATGAAAATGTTTCATTAACGACCTTTTTTCTATTATGAAAACAAGACAATGACGAGCTGAAAAAAAAAGATCTTGATATTAAAAACTAAGATGAAATCTTAATTTCATTTTTGTTGACGAGACGTGACGAAAATATTAGTGGTGGACTATCAGACACTGAAAGTCGAGAACAGATGTGCTTGCAATAATCGTTGAATACCGCATGAGCGAGAGCCTGGGAAACACCCAGAAAATAATCTGCACACGGATGTTTTGCTAGCTGCTGAGTGGCAGCGGTGCAAGCAGCAATCGGCTGCCAGACTTCACAGCTGATCCCCGCAGGACTCCACTCAGTCATTTTCGACTAAATCGTTTTGAATTTTCACCAACTAAAATGTTCTGAATTGTCGTCTACAAAAATGTTTTGAAATTTTCGTCGACTAAAACTATGAAGGATAAAAATGACTAAAATGTGACAAACTAATAAACATTTTCGTCTGAAGACTAAGAGTAAATCTAAAATGGCTGTCAGAATGAACACTGCTACACTGATCGGTCACAGAAAAGGTGATTGGACAAACTGGCAACGTTGCACGGAATTTAGGAGGATTGGTTTAAGTTGCGTTAACTGTTGGGGGAAACGAAAGTTAAGCACCACACTGACATACTGTTCTCCAGTGTCCCTTCATGATGGAAGTGTATTCAGTAATCATAATTAGCCTTTTCCTCTCGCTGCTGTGTTTCCTCTCAGCAGGTGAGGTCAGATCTGTGACATGGACTCATGCAGCTCAGGTTTGTCCTCAGGACAGAAACTCAGAGAGGAAACCTTCGAGTCCAGACGGCATCAACTCTCCTGAACAGTGAGAAACATACTTACTTCATTAGACAGCTGTAGAGGAAGTAATTAGATACTTAACTGCAGTAAAAGTACTGACCCTGTAAAAATACTCTGTTACAAGTAAAAGTCCCGTCACAGTGTTTAGTGGTCTACAGTTTGTGTGTTTTGATTTCCTTCCTTTGGTTTCTCTCAGCGTGCGGCGCCGTCTGTCCGTGCAGCTGCCGATCCTCCATCATTCCTACCTTCCTGCCGTTGGTGGCGTCAGCGCCAGCAGCTCCAGTTTGTTTTGCAACCAGGACGTCTTCGTCCACAGCGATGACAACTTCCTGTTCACCTGACGCCACACAACTGGAGCCATGTTACTGCTGAACAGAACAAACAGCGGTCGACCTTCATCTGTGACTGACTGTTCTGAACCAGAGGATTCTGGTCCTGATATATGGGACCATCTGTACACACAGTAGTACACGTTCACACCCAGAGTTAATCTAACACTGCCAGTTACTTAATTTGTAAGAAAAATATAAAGAAGACAGAGTTTACAGTTTTTTTTTACCATTAAAATGTTTTTTATCCCAAAATGATTCCTGTGTAATCAGCAATTCCCCAAAAATGAACAGGGAACAAATTATTGGATGGAATATTGTGAAGAGAAGCTGATCCATGTTTGCTCTAAAAGAACATCATGATTTTGCCAACTCTGGAAATTTTTTGATTCCAGTATCTTTGTAAACATGACTGTTGAGCTGCTTCAGGCTGCAGTCTGCAAGAGTTTGACTCTAAATGAGAACTGATCATAAAACAAACCTCTCAGTTCAGTTCAGACGTTCAGACAGGATGAGAATAGTTTTTACTAAATAATCCCAAATATTGACATTAAGGCAAAAATTCAACCAAACACACCTGACTGGATGAACAGTCAGAAGTACTGACAGGCGACATTGAACAAGCAGATCTTTTTTAATGACTCCACCCTTGCGGCATCCAAGAGGGCATTTGTGCTGTATTTTTTCAAACATGGGGGCAGCAGTCCACCCTGAGGCGACCAGTGGAGACAGGTGACGGACAGGTGAAACACTTAGTGAGGAACACATCAGATAATGTGACAGGGAACAGGTGGATATGAGCTGTATCTGTAGGCTACTGCCAGGCTGGTGACTGAGCTGGGTGTGGTGGGAGCAGGGTTATTGCAGGTCAGGAGGGAGAGGCAGGAGAGTTAGTATTACAGGGCACCTAATAAACTCAATCTAATACACTCACCAGCCATTTTATTAGGTACGCCTTGTTAGTACCAGGTTGGACCCCCTTTTTAATTCTTGGTGTCACAGATTCAGAGATGTTGGTCCATATTGACATGATGACATCACACAGTTGGTCCGTGATGAGAATCTCCCGTTCCAGCACATCCCAAAGGTGCTCTATTGGACTGAGATCTGGTGACTGTGGAGGCCATTGGAGTACAGTGAACTCATTGTCATGTTTGAGATGATGTGAGCTTTGTGACATGGTGCGTTATCCTGCTGGAAGTAGCCATCAGAAGATGGTACACTGTGGTCATAAAGGGATGGACACGCTCAGCAACAATACTCAGGTAGGCTGTGGTGTTTAAACCATGCTCAGTTGGTACTAAGAAAATCTCCCCCACACCATTACACCACCAGCAGCAGCCTGAAGCGTTGATACAAGGCAGGATGGATCCATGCTTCCATCTGAATGTGGTTTTTCCAATCTTCTATTGTCCAGTTTTGAATTGTAGCCTCAGTTTCCTGTTGTTAGCTGCCTCTCTCCCCCACAGGGCTGTAGGCTCCACAGGAGTGTTAACATGTGTTTGTCTTGTTGTGTTATTGGAGCCAGAATAGAAGGAGTCATGGCTCAAAACCAGCCGCCACTGCCCGTCAACAAAAACAAAGTGAGTGACCTGACATGGTGCGTTGGTAAATTCAGTCTGACGCTCTACACTAAAATGAGAGCCCTGTTGGTGGAAGAAACGCAGCCTTATATTTCTACATGAATGAACCAACGGTTAAGTTAATCACACATTCACTCCGCTCGGCGCTCTGCTGCTCCGTCTCCACAGACAGAGTGTCCAGAGTGCGCTCTGCCACTCTGAGAGTGCGCTGCTCTGGATAACCCAACGCTACATTCAGACAGCGCTCCCAATTTATCAACGCTCCAGTTTGTGTCAGAGTGCGCTCCCACACTCACATCATCTTCCTCCATCATCTAAAACAAGACAACAGAACAAGCTAGTGTCTGGGGTCTATTTTCATTTTAATCCACTTTTGAGATTTCCTCTACTGATGTGATGAAATTTTGGAGTCTTCCAGTCAGCACTGTGGAAAGTACAGACCCATCCTGCCAGGTGGAAACACTGATGTTTACTGGAAAAAGTTATGTGAATGATTCTGTGTCCAAACAGGGAGGAGAGTCAGGACTCTATAAAATCAGACCTCAATGTCTCACTGAACTGTGTAGCAGAATCAAAACCCAGATCATAATCCAACATGTTTTCCTCCAAGATGCTGCTCTGTGCTCTGACTCTCACTCTGCTGGCTGTTGCTGTGGAGTCCTGGTCTGAAGGCAGTAAGTACTTTGGGTTTTGTCAACACACTGACAGTTTCAGTGAGCTGCTGTGAAACATCTGCGTGACATTCCTGTTTGTAAAAAGGCGGTTTAGATTAATGTGTGTGATGTGCTGCTCTCAGACCTGTCAGGTGCAGAGCTGACACGGCTCTACAACTCTGGAGTGTATTTAGCTGAGAAGATGAAACAGCCGCTGGGATCCAGCTCGTTCGCCATCGGACCATTCAGCCACTCTGGAGTCAGGTCAGCACACACACACACACACACACACACACACACACACAGACTGATGGCAGATTTTAACTTGTGCGTCAGCTCTATGCAGAGCCTACGCCGTTGTGAGCTTTTTACTTCTGCAGTGGTGTGTGTGTGTCACTCTGCAGTTACACCTCCAAAACAAGTTGATTCAAAACACACATTAAACACACATTAAACACACAGTAAACACACATTAAACACACATTAAACATGGCTTAATAGAGACAGTTTCAAACACAAATCAGCTTCACTATAACTCGCAGCATTCACAGACAAACACTTGTCTTTATCTGGACACATTTTCCCCACAAATACAACATGCTAACGTTATTAGCACAAGCCTATGGCATTTTACATGGTATAAATTAGCCTAGCAAATAGGAGAGATTTCCTCTGCTCATATGAAGCCAGGATAAATCACACACAAGACTTAAAATGCTGTTTTAGTGGAGGCTTTATTGTCTTCACAATTTATTGTTTCTTATCTGTGAAATTAAAGTAAATCAAAGCTTTGTTTCCACTGAGGGAAATGGTTTCAGCTGACAGAGACAGACAGGAGGTCTGCGTCACTGTGACGTGTAGTTACATTTCTGGGGAGGTGCACGTCTGTGTCGACGTAGAGCGTTGATTCTACGCGGAAGTATAAATACTGCTTTGGGTGACATGGGGATATTTTAACCTGCTCAGATCCCCTGTCCATTTTAATGGACATAACGTTTCTAGCTAGATCTATGATTACTGTCATCTGACTCCACCCAGTAAGCCAATCACAGTGTTCCACATCATCTACGATGGACTGCAGAGAGCCACGCCCCCTTTTTAAACGAGTGTGGCTGACTGTGAGGCAAGGAGGAAGCTCAAGTCACATTTCAGTCCATGAATCATGTAGTTAAAGTACATAATTTGTGTTTAAACTGTCTTTAAAGTAAACATGAGATGTTACTTGTACACTAGTCCACAGCCATTGGTAGCTTTGTCACTTTCTACCTGTGCCAGTCCTCAATGCCTATGTGCAGTTTCACATAGATTGACCACGTCAGTGAGTAGAAAAACGTGGGACAGACAGAATGACACACTGACAGAATGACACACTGACAGTTTCTGTGATTATGTACAGCATACCATACCATGACTTAGTCATACCAAACATTAGAAACACCAACATTGGTCCACAGGGGGAGCCACAGCCATCGGTCGCATTTTAGCCATTTTGAAGCATTTTTCTGTTGTTATAGCGCCACCCAGTTGCCAATTAGAGTTAAATTTCTCCAGTCACCTTGAGGCGTCCTGTTCTACATATCTACCAAGTTTAGTAAAAATCCATATGGCGGTTAGGCCTAGATAAGAAATGAGCTCTCTAGCGCCCCCATTTTGTTTGATGGGGTCAATAATGGAGGGGTCCCCTCAGATTATGTGTGGTCATATGCCTACAAAGTTGCGTGGTGATGGGTGAAACCCTTGAGATGTTATACACCTTTATGTGATGAGCCACGCCCTCCACAATATTCATTGCCTTATAGAAGCTCAGTTTTAGTAAGTTTTCCAACTTTTGCCAAGAGGGAACTTTAGATATTGGTCCCTAGATTATGTTCACCCAGTTTCATGCAGATCGCTCAAACTTCCTAGGAAGAGATCCATTTGAAGTGTTTTTCAAAACATTCAAAATGGCAGAAAATCTATATAAGCGGAAGTTATGGGTTCTTGAGGCAAATGTGTTCCTCATGAGGAGAGGCATCTCTGTGCAAAGTTTCATGTCTCTACCACATACGGGGCATGAGATATGCCCATTCAAAGGTTGACATTTCAATGGGTTGCTATAGCGCCCCCCTTTGGCCAATTGATGTAATATTGCTTCATTGGCATCCTCCCATGACCCTCTACCACTGTGCCACATTTCACATGGATTGACCAAGTCAGTGAGGAGAAAAACATGGAACACACACACACACACACACACACACACACACAGTTTTCATCATTATATAGTAAGATGTCAAAATACTGTCTGTAGAAAATGAGCACATAAATATGTTTCAATAGGAAACTACTGTTCTGATTTGGTTTTTGAATGAAACAATCAGCTTATCATGTATTTTATGGATTATGTAGACAGATACATTTCAGGAGGTTTCCACATACTGTTTTCTGGTAGGACTTCAGAAGTTAAGGAGCTTTTGGGTCATAATGATGGACACACTGCAGAGTACACACAGTGTGTGTTAAAGCATCACTTTATTCATTGATAGGAGTTAAACATTCATAAAAAAAAAAATCTTATATTTTTTGTTGAAAACAGTCTGTTAAGGTCATTTATTGTCGTTTTTTCCCATTAAGTGATTTCTGTGTTAAAAATCTTCGCCACAACAAAACCATCCAGATGATCTTTTACGACTGAATTGGCAAAACAAGATTTAGCAAGTTAGAGTAAATATCCACCGTGACAGTATTTTGTGTTCGGAACATGATCAGGTTAAAAAAACTAACATGAAATAAACCTGCTGACTGTTCTCAGAGTGACACTCGCCGATGGATCCAGGTGGCTCGTCCATAAAGGTTCCAACTTCGGCATCTCCTCTCAGACGGTGGTGACCAGCGCCCGACACATGGGCTCAGACTGGAGGGTAAGTCTTTGTGTTTGTTCCTAAAATAGATTCATGTCCTTACAGATCACAGTGTCGGTGGGTCAGACTCTGCTCTGTGCTCTTCATCTTTTCAGGTGGTCCGAACTGGAAATTTCCAGGGTAGGAAGACCGTTGGGGACTTTGTGAGGGTCGGTGGCACCGATTACAACGTCCTCTTCGATAACTGTCACGGGGCATCTAATCGAATGATGAATCAGTAAACATGAGAGTTTCTGCTCTGTGAGAGGTTGAAGTTTCAGTTTGTTTCTTCTCTGCTGAAAAGATAATAAAGGTGAAACCTCACAGAAGGCGTCATGTGCTTTTTATTCCAGTGGAGGATTCTACAGCAACTCATCCTCACTGTGACCTCGTCACATGTCCACGTTTGGTCATGGACTCTCCACGTCCACATGTGGCGTCCAAGGTACCCTGGGTGTGTTGGTTGTTGACGTTCTGGGACGCCGTGTCAACTTCAGCCTGTTACATGCATTGTCTGTTTTCAAAATACACTTTGTTTTTCTTTAAGAATCGTTTATTGGGTTTTGCCTTTATTAGAGAGGACAGTCTTAGCAGGAAAAGGAGAGAAAGAGAGGAGATGATATGCAGCAAAGAGTCGGAGGCTGTAATTGAACCTGCGGCCGCCGTGGCAAGGACATTGCCTTCATATGATAGGCCTGCTCTGCCCACTGAAATGGGAGTCGATGCCGTGCCTGCATCAATGCAGAGCCTATGCTGTAACCTACGCTGTAGCCTGACGCGCACCTCCCCAGAAATGTAACTCCACGTCACAGTGACGCAGACCTCCTGTCTGTCTCTGTGAGCTGAAACCATTTCCCTCAGTGGAAACAAAGCTTTGATTTACTTTAATTTCACAGATAAGAAACAATAAATTGTGAAGACAATAAAGCCTCCACAAAAATAGCATTTTAAGTCTTGTGTGTGATTTATCCTGGCTTCATATGAGCAGAGGAAATCTCTGCTAGCTGCTAGGCTAATTCATACAATGTAAAATGCCATAGGCTTGTGCTAATAACGTTAGCATGTTGTATTTTTTTGGAAAACGTCATAATAATGATGATAATAATAATAATAAACTTTATTTCAATAGTACTTCGAGAGTTACAAAGTGCTTCATAGTACAATACCATAAAATATGAGAAAACAAAGACTTGTACATACACAGAAAACACCATTTAAGTATCATACATACACGTATATATACATGCATACACACATACAAAAACATACAGTGTTATATAAATGTCAGTCTGTGCAGCTGGGTTTTAACAGCTTTTTAAACTGACTCAGCTGACTTGATGATAAGAGGTAAGGTAAGGTAAACTGTAATGTCCCTGAGGGGCAGCCTGGATACAGACAGTAGGCATGAGTACAACAAAACACACAGTACGACACATAACACACAGTATCCAGTCTCACACACTGTCAGGGGGAAATCATGGACTATCAGTGGTCACTGCTGGTTGAGACAAGCGATAGCAGATGGAACAAAGGACAATCTGTAACACTCAGTGCTGCATTTAGGGAGGCTGAACCTCCGCCCTGATGGATGCATCTGAAACTCAACATGGAGGGGATGATGGGAGTCGAGACTGAGGATCGATCGAGGGGGAGTTTCTTCCATAACTTTGGGGCTAAAATATTAAACGCCTGACCTCCATGTCAGAGCCAACAGTACCCTGACTGCTGTGAGGTACCAGGATGAAACCCTCAGAGTGACTGTCAGACCTTACGCTGGTGCAGAGGGCCCTGGGTTCCTCCTGGTGCAGAGGGTCCCGGGTTCCTCCTGGTGCAGAGGGCCCTGGGTTCCTCCTGGTACAGTGGGCCCTGGGTTCCTCCTGGTGCAGAGGGCCCCGGGTTCCTCCTGGTGCAGAGGGCCCCGGGTTCCTCCTGGTGCAGAGGGCCCCGGTTCCTCCTGGTGCAGAGGGCCCCGGGTTCCTCTGGTGTGGTGAATCCAGCCCTCAGTGTGTTGATGATTTTGGTTTCCACTGAACGTCATTTTGTTCTCAACAAATTATCCACTGTACATCAGTAGAAAACACAAGATTTTCAACCTGAATGATTCGTTCATCGAGATGTGATGTGTGATTTAAGTGTTCCCTTATTTTTTGTGTGGTTAGATAAGGGATGTACAGATGTTTGGATATCTATCATCGATAGTGTTACAGCTAACCCTGAGTGATCGTATCAGTTAATCAGGCTAAATATCATCTGGATACAATTTGGATACGAGACTCATTTTAATGCAGATTTGAACGGGGTCTCAGTCTTTGTGTTTATCATGCAACTTGACTTTGCAATGATGATTTTATAAAACTATATATTGTGCAGCCGAGCAGATAAAGAAGGGGAGATCACCAGACAGCGTCTCAGAATTGATTTTCTCCAGAATGTCATGCTCTCATCACTGATGTGATGTAATCTGGGTTTTCTGGGCTGTGGACAGTGTGGAAATTACAGCCTGGTGACAAACACTGATGTTATTTATTAACCCGTACATAAACAGTATCTGTGTCCAAACAGGGAGCAGAGTCAGGACTCAATAAAATCAGACCTGATCGTCTCTTTGTGCTGCAACGTGGAAACAACACCCAGATCATAACATAAACATGTTTTCCTTCAAGATGCTGCTCTGTGCTCTGACTCTCGCTCTGCTGGCTGTTGCTGTGGAGTCGTCAACCGGTGGAGGTATTCTGCTTCTTTTGTTTGAGTTTCATTTGGGGAGACGACTGTTTTCTCTCCTCTCCTGTGTAATGTGTCTGTGTAATGTAACTGTGTCGATTCTTATTCTATCTTCAACAGCAGGAGGTAAATTCAAAGGAACTGCTGTTTCTAATGTTGATGAAAATATTGTGCAGAATGACATCGTCTTAACTCGCCATCTTGGGTTTGAAACTTGTTTTTAAATGAGTTCTTACTTCTTTTACAAAAGTGACATTTTCAGAGCAGTTGTAGAAAGTAGACCCGCTTTAGTATTCCATTTTATACTATGTAATACTTCTGCACTCCACTACGCTTCAGAGGTGACTACTGCACTTTTATTTTAAAGCTTACTTCACAGATTCAGATTAATAATGCGAAATATGATCAACAAATCAATTATGATGTATTATTATAGATAAAGATGAAACTTTTTTGATCACTGGGGTAAATGTACAAGCTACCCAGCAGTATATAAAGTAATTGAGATGGGCTTAACTTTTACCAGTTGCAACGTTAAAGTGATGAACATTTTAATATCTGCATTACACAAACTGGAGATGTGGAGTCTGAAAGAAGGGTCTTTTAAATCATGTCCATGTTTCCTTCACTTGTGTCTTTTCCTTGTGTCCTAGTCCCTCCCACCACCAACCACCTTTTTAAGACAAATAAAAGCTTCAAAGTTCACAGTGGGACATTTACTGACATATTTTAATGTCCGAGAACAAAACATGAAAGTCTCTTAAGGTTGTGTGAACCACAGACCTCATCTTAGGCATCTAACCAAAACCTTATTGACTCTGAGACAAGGGAACCAGAAGCTGTAAAATGCTCACTCATTTCAAGTTTTAGGGCTCATTCCCTGCAGACTCTGTGAAAGACACTTCCATTTGCATCATGGGAAATGTAGGATCCAGTGTTTTTGGAGTCTGATCCATACTAGAGACTAAAAGTCATGATATCTCCACCACTGCTGTGAAGATTTGAACCCTTTTCTAAGCTGAAATTGAATTTTCTGTATCAACTTTGTCATGAAGTCCACACCAGAGTCACACAGGAAATCTGTTTCTGTGCTGATATGCTGATGTATGAGGTTTGCTGCTGTGTAACATAAGTTACATAAATGTGCTGCTCCGACAGGCAGCACCCCCAACCACAACTACGAGCTGTCAGGGCCAGAGCTGAAGAGACTCTACAACTCCGCAGTCTATAAGGCAGAGAGGATGAAGAGGCCGCTGGACGGGACTTCCACTGTGATTGGACCAATCAGCCACTCAGGAGTCAGGTCAGTCCACACACACACACACACACACACACACACTGCACATCACCCAGTAGCAGCCAGAGTGATGACTCTGATTCAGTCTCCTCATGCAGCCAGTAGATCACAGACACACATTTTTGCCTATTTTAGGGGGAGGGCAGGGGATCTTTTGGGGGAAATAGCAGATCAGCAGTTTAAGCCATATAGACATGGTACACATCATCTGAACGCTGGGAACCTGAAGGTTAATTTGAGATGCAGCTCAGCACTATGTCAAGTTTTTCTAGTCATAAATCTGTAACAAACATTGTATTATGTTTAGGGGCCTTTCAAAATTTGACAGTTTAGAGTGTATAAGGAATTAAAACATTAAAATGGAAGCGTATGATGCCCAGTTCAATGCTCCGTTATATCTCATAAGTTGTTGCAGTATTTTTTGGTAGATACCAGTTGTTGCACAGTTTAGTCCTACATTTAATCAGCTTTTAGTTTTTTACCACCACATTAAGACACCAAGAGCTTGAGGAACACCAAAGAAAAATGGTGTGATTTTGACATTTGGACATTTGTAAAAACAAAACAAAACAAACAAAACATTTTTCTGTGATTGGACGAGCTTTTCTGTTCTGGAAACTACTGAGAAACCCCCTCATTGTCAAAATACCTGTGAAAGCCAAACATCCTCTGAATGCTGCGGATCAATAGATGGGGCTGTAAAGTTTCAGGAGGCTCTGATTATCATCATCACACATGAATGAATCCACAAAGTCTCAGCTTTCCAGTCAGACCCAATTTTATTTTATATACATAGTGGTCCGAGAAGAAGACCCTGAGGAACACCTACCAGACATTACACAATAAACAAATACAGCTGGAGATTAGTAAGAGAGGTACTCTCTACACTTCAATAAGACATTTTCCATTGTTGACTGAGCTTGAAGTACTGAGAGACGATGAAGAAACAAAACACCTTCAATGTCTTTAAACCGCTGTGTCTCTCTCAGAGTGACGCTGGCTGACGGAGCTCAGTGGCTCATCCACAAAGGAAGAAACTATGGCATCTCCTTTCAGACGGTGGTGGTCAGGGCTGCACACATGAGCTCAGACTGGAGGGTAAATCTTAATGTCTTTCCAAAAATAGATTCATATCTATGAATCAATTTGGCAACATTGCAGAGCACAGTGTCAGCGGGTCAGACTCTTCTGCTCTTTTTTATAAATCTTTACAGGTTGTTCAAACACTGGATTTCCAGGGTACGAAGAAAGTGGCAGATTTTGTGGCGGCCGGCGGCTCCGACTACAGTCTCATCTTTGATAACTGTCACCTGGGATCTCGTCGAATGATGAATCAGTAAACTTTTCTTTTTTGATGAAAGGTGAAGTTTGTCTGATGAACAGATAATAAAGGTGAAATTTCACTGAAAGACTCATGACGTGTTTGATTGTAAATATATATACATGTGTATATTTCATGCCCATACACTTCCAAATTAAAAAAAGTGCACATAATTAGCCGCAAGCAGCAGTGCTGTGCTTTAAGCCTGCACAGACTGTTAAAAGTTGAAAGCTATGAAGCATCAAGACCTTTCACAGTTTCTAACACCTGTGTTAAGACTAACTAATAGGTGTCATGTGACAGACGCTCATTCATTTAAGACCAAATCTGTGTCAATGTCGGCCCCCTCTCTTGGTCAATTGCACACAAAAAAAAAACAAAATCTGGGAACATCTTTCAACAGCACAGTTAAATTAATCTACGAAATTTAATGATGTTTAGACAAACTGTCACTGCAGTTATTGAGCTATTTCAAAAATAATTTCACACACCTGGTTCAACATTATGGTTTAACATATCCTGTGAGTTTTGTAATGATTAGACAAACAATCTCAATGATGTATTGTCTGATTGGTTTTAGGCCACACACATTGTTTTTTATATATATATATATATAAATATATATATATATTTGCAGCGCCCCCTGTTGGTCAATTTGAATAAAGCTTTCAGGGTATGTTGACTGGGCCTCCAGCCGTGCACTCTCCTCTCACTCAGACCTGCCGTCCTCAAACCATCCACCAGGTGCCCTCAGACTCTCGTGTCAGTCCTGCTGCTCACCTGACATCCCCTCCCACCAACACTGTTCCCACTTTCCCTCATCAGCCCTGCAGGTTATATCCGGTTCTTTTCCACACACTCCTCACCAGTGTGTCACAGGTCCATGTGTTTGGACTTTGGTTTTCTTTGGCCATCCCTCGACAGATTTGTTTACATGTCTGGACTGACTTCCAGGTTTTGACCCTTGCCTGCCTCGCGGCATCTGTGCCTGCCAGCAAGATGATATGCTTAAAATCAGAATCAGATTTACTTGCCAAATACATCCACACAAGTGATGTGACTTCTTTTGTTTCTGTCAATGTAAATACATAGAAATAGATGTACAGGTAAAACAAACTGACTGCTATTTACAGATAGAAATCTAAAAGTATATTAGTAGACAAAGACAGAAGTGCAGTTGTGCAACATAAATGATGCTTCAAAAACATGCTATGATTCATGAAACAACTTGCTTTATGTGCATGAGGTAGGTGCATGTGACAGTATATACAGTGTAAACATCAAGCTTAGATTTATATCACTTATTTACTTAATCTACTTAAGTCATTAGATATCACCACTTTGTCACTGGACTTTCACGTCTACATATTAAGCTAGGTATCCTCCTGCGTCTGATGTTGATGCTCCTGCTACCAAGATGTCGACAAACACGTGTGGTTAGGTTTAGATAGAAACATCACGGTTTGGCTCAACATTCATACAGGAAGCAAATACCAGGCTCACAGGTGAAAGTCCAGGGTTTGTTGGACCCATCCACACCCCGTCCTGTCCTATAGTAACTTCCCAGCTCCTTATGTTACATCATTACTAGCAGCATTTCAAACTGCCGTCTTGTGGCACATCATACTGCTGCAACAGGTGCCGTCTGGCCACATTATGAACTGACAGTGCCCGTCTGCGTAGAATACTGCCAACACAGGCAGGGTATCATAACATGGTGAAAGGAAGCTTTTGGTGTCGGTATCTGACGCCAAACACTGATAAAGTAGCTTGTGGAAACACTGAACTGATCGAGCGTCCAATGATCTCTTGGTGCCTGTATTCACCCGCTGAGACAGAAGCACCACCTGAAGTCAAAGACGTCTTTTTACTACAACTTCTCCCCAGAAATGAAAAGAATTAAATGAGAAAGAGACTATTTATTTTTTCATACATCCAGTTCATTAGACAATTCGCAGATTTTCGCTCAGGTGTTTGTATTCAAATTGAAACTTAAAGTATTCACAGTAGAAATGCACAAGTATCATCAACTCCAAAAGTTAAAGTATCAGCATTACAAGTGCAGAAGTATTATCTTAAGCCTAGAGGTCACCACAGGTCATTTTAAAGAGTGATGTTTGTTTCAGATAAATGCTCTCATGACAATAAAATGGCTACTGTGGGGACTAACTTCATCACACATGAACAAATTGGGGCTCACTGAATTTACAAGTCTCAGCTTTATGTAATTCAAAGACTGTTTAGATGTCCCAGTATGCAGAAATATTCAAATACAAGAGACGAAAATAACACATTTATGCTGCATGTTCTTTGCCCTAAACTGCATGAGACTACCATAAAGTGAGCAGGCCTGTGAGAAGGAAACTTGTTTTATTTTTGTTTTATTCAAACTTTATTTAATGACGAGGTCCCATTGAGATTAAAAACTTCTTTTGCAAGGGAGGCCTGACCAAGACAGGCAGCAGCATAAAATAAACACAGTTACAGACATAACATAAAAAGGACAACATCATAAGAGTACATACAGTAAAAAAACAAACTAAAAACTAGTTCACTTTACTTTCACTTGTGGGTAATTTCATTTGGGTTCTAACGAGGCCTTAGAGAGGGAGGGGATGCCTGAGGGATGGAGGAGGAGTGTGCTGGCGCTGATGTTTAAGAACAAGGGAGACGTGCAGAGTTGTGGCAGCTACAGAGGGATAAAGTTGATGAGCCATACAATGAAGCTATGGGAAAAGAGGTGGAAGCTAGACTAAGAGCAGACGTGAGCATCTGTGTGCAGCAGTGTGGTTTCATGCCAAGAAAAAGTACTACAGATGCAGTATTTGCTTTGAGGATGCTGAAGAAGACGTACGTACAGAGAAGGTCAGGGGGAACTGCATATGACAGAAGTATGTTAGAGTGGTGCAGGACATGTATGAGAGCTGTAGGACAGTGGCGAGGTGTGCTGTAGGTGTGTGCATCAAGGATCAGCTCTGAGCCCCCTCTTGTTTGCTATGGTGATGGACAGGTTCACAGATGAGGTCAGACAGGAATCTCCATGGACTTTGATGTTTGCAGTTGACATTGTGATCTGTTGTGAGAGCATGTGTGTGAATGAGAGAAACCTAAGTGGAACGGTGAGGTTACAGGGAGTAGAACAAAAGAAGGTGGAGGATTTTAAGTACTTAGGGTCAACAGTCTTTCCTGTCCTATATGTCTGTTTTAAAGACATATGCTTTACACATATGAACAAATACCATTATATATATTATGTGTTCTGTATGTATAGTCAATATATTTTGCAGGGGAATTATGCTTTATTTATATGCTTTATATAAGCTCATTATATGTCATTTAATAAAAACCAGTATAAAAACATATATGAATATGTACCATTACATATAGTTTTTTTGTAATATCTCTTGGTGAGCAAGCTGCTCTCCACACAGTGAGAGAGGTTCCCACAAACTCTGTGGTGAGTTACTGCAAGAGAATTGTTCATGGTCATACCTACAGCAAAACAAATCAAAGAAACAACTCTGTTGTGCTTTTGAAGGATGGAAGTATTTTTACAGTCTCACACTTTATTGACATGGCATTGACATGTCAGCGTGAACAAAATGTCCATTGATTCTTATGTGAAACATTTTGTAATGCATGTTATCAATATTTATGTATTTCGATGTACAATCCAAAAGAATAGCGGTAAAGTGGTACAACAATTATTAAAGCACCGTCATAATGAACTTGGGTCATGTAAAAAGGGAACAAGTATTGCCATTTTTTCTTTCTTAGGTAAATGTGCAACTCATGTAATCTGCTGATCTTGTGCAAATTAAAACTATTTCTACCAGAATGTGATGAATAGTCTTTTTCAATCTCTGCGTTACATTGAATACATTCAACAGGGATTTTGAATATTTGCTGCGTTGATTTAATCATTTTTCCTAACTTATTGGATATAATTGCTCCTAAAATGTTAAACAATATTACCCATGTAATAATTTTAGGAAAATTAATTCGTTTAGAGGGAAGAATACGATGCTTGGTTTTGCAAAAATGCTAAACTTAGCAACATTTTAACAGTCCATTGTCATTACATGTTCAAAACCTGCTTTCAGTCAACTCAAATGCTTTTCCCTTCAATTTTATTATCAGATTATGTTGTTTGTGGCACCACAAGTAAATCTTGTACGTGTTTTCTATAATACTTACAAGAGTTTAGTTTCACTGATTATTGTCCAACTCACATAAGTTTGACATTACATTTTTCTACTGAGGATATTGTATGTGGAATTACTGTCATATAATGTTCTTATAAGTACCCAAATCATACAAGTTTCATTTTGTACAAATTTAATAAGGATCTTATATTTGGTTTCACTGTCGTATGCATTACATACAAGTTTCAGACAAAAGAGATACAAAGATTTATCTATATCTTTTCCATATGGTTACCAGCAAGATTAAAAGGAAAGGTGTACAAGACGAGAAGACAGGAGGCAGAGCTGGAGGTAGCAGAGATGAAGATGTTGAGGTTCTACAGGTTATATAAAACTCAGAATAAAACTATTTTGACTTGAACGCAGTGATTAAAGTCTTAATATTAACCTTTGGGTTTCCCCCTGTGGATGTTTACTTTTCAACAGCATGGAAATCACAGATGCCTCCTGCCAGGTGGCAAACACTGATGTGTGCTGGAAATGACGACAGTGTCCAAACAGGGAGGAGAGTCAGGACTCTATAAAATCAGACCTGAATGTTTCACTTAACTACGGTGGAAGACAAAGACCAGATCATAATCCAACATGATTTTCGTCAGGATGCTCCTCTGTGCTCTGACTCTCACTCTGCTGGCTCTTCCTGCAGAGTCCTGGTGGTTTGGCGGCAGCAGCAGCAGCAGCAGCAGCAGTAGCAGCAGTAGTGAGTACTTTGGGTTATTTCGGGGATTCTGCAGTAAAATGTGGTTCCAAACTGTGATGGGCTGCAGCTCTAAAACCTCTCTGTGACATTAGATAACACATGTCTGACCTTCCTCTCCAACAGGCAGCTCCAAGAGCTTCGACTACCCCGACAACCTGTCAGGTCGTGACCTGTCGGATCTCTTAAACTCTCCAGTTCGTACAGCTGAGAAGGTGGAACGACCACTGAACCTCCCCTTCCCATTTTCATTGATTCCAGCAAGGGAACCGGTCAGCCACACTGGAGTCAGGTCAGCCCACACACACACACACACACACACACACACACACACACACACACACACACACACACACACACACACACACACACACACACACACTGAGCTAACACATATTTTCATCAGCTGCATCAACATTGCGATGGCTGGTTTTGTTTTCACTTTCACTGTTTGATATCCTGCAAATAAGTGCCCCCTTTGACTGACGTTATGTCCTTAATGCAAAGTTACGTAGCTTAAGTTAATTCAGGTTAACTGAAGTTAAGTTTAGACAGTAAAAGTTACAGAGGTTTGATTTCGGAAAAGAAACATGGGTCATGGGTTGCTTGATCGCAGCCTTCTTAAATACCTGGGTTATGCACGAATTACTGACTCATTATTACGTGGGTTATGTACGAATTTGGGTGTATTACATTTCAAAGCACGCACAGAACGAAAAGTTTAGAAGAACAACCTGTTTGCAGTGAGGCTGGCTGTTTTGAATAAGTTGAGATGAAAATGAAGGTCAGCTGAGAAGATGTGTGTGGTGAAGCAAGGGGGCCAGAAGGAGGTCAGGTGCCATTAGCTTCCTTCTTTATGTCCCTGGCCAACATTTGTTTAAATCACAGATGGCTGCACCACAGCTGGAGTGATTCCATCGCAAGTTATATCCTCCTGAGACTTTTGTTTGGTATAAATTTTTAATTTCTTCTTGAGTACTTCATAATGAACCTCATCTTATCTTGTTACTGTTGCTGACATATATATAATATATATGATCAATAGATTTTTAATCTCAGGAGCACATTTCTGGTTAAATAAACAAAATAATATGACAAATTAAGATAAAACATTTTAAGCATCTTTAAACTGCTGTTTGGTTTTTAGAGTGACACTAGAGGACGATTCTCAGTGGCTCATCCACAAAGGACCAGACTTCGGCAGGTCCTCTCAGACGGTGGTGACCAGCGCTGACAACATGAGCAAAAGATGGAGGGTAAGCATGAAATCACAGGTTTAGTTTTTTTACAGGTCTGTGCTAACATTTCAAACTTTTTCAAACTATAGCAAATTTTCCATATAGTAAACGTATCACAACACACGTGCAAAAACCATCCTCATCATGGTGTTGAAATTCTCTCTGAAGCTCATCACCTGACAGTACGGTCAAAATGTAAAATATTAAACCACAGGACATACAACATAAATGGAAAGAAACTACTCATACACATTGAAAGTAATTCACAGACTCATTCACAGGACCTTAAATAACTGAATTATTTTGTTACTGTGCTGGACAGAGCCAGGCTAGCTGTTTCCCTCTGTTTCCAGTCATTATGCTAAGCTAAGCTAACCAGCTGCTGGCTGTAGCCTTATACCTCTCAGCTCATTTCCTGCCATCTCTCCTCACTAATACTGACATATAAGCCTTGAATACCCTTTTGAAGTTTGACTGTACCCCCCCAAAAACACGCCTTGTTCAACAAAACAAACTGTTCTATGTACCTCAACTCAACTCAACTCAGCTTTATTTATAGAGCACTTTAAAAACAACATAAGACAGACACCTATAAACAACATGAGACAGACGCTGTGGTTTTCATCCTTCTTTGTTTGTTTTCTCTCAGGAAACGGGAGAATCAAGAGACTTTGATGGGGGAAAGCGCGTGACTGACTTTGTGGCAGCTGGAGGAGAAACCTATGACCTCTGCACAGCCAACTGTCACCGTGCAACACATGACATGATGAATCAGGAAAAATGATCTCTTCATTTTTAAGACAGGTTCACATTTAAAGTCATGTCCTCTCAGATAATAAAGGTGAAAACTTTCACAGGGTGTCATGTGGTTTTCATTCCACCAGAGGGCTCCAATTTAAGGTCATGTTTATTTACTTTCAAATCAAATTTCAATATGGGCAGCAGCTCTGGAGACAGACCCCCAGTCAGCGACCGCAGAAACCTGAATCCAGCCGGCACAAACCACAGCTCGGGGGGACCAGACAGCCCCAGCTGCTCACTGAATCAGGAAACTTTAGGCTGCTGCTGTTACGCAGGTTAGACCCTGCGCTGCTGCTGGCCACCAGCCTGCTGTGACACCTGGCGCTGGGGAGGTTTGTACTGGCTGAATTCAAGCCACTACAGCTGCTGACCAAAGGTCTGTCTCTGGAGCAGTTGCCAGCTCTCCTTAATATCATCCCCCTGCAGAGCCAGACAGCCACCGTATTTGATTTATGCATGCGCAAGCTCAAGAGGGCAGGGTAGCTGTCTTTTCTTTTTTTTATGTGGCTATTCAGAGGCTCACAATCCTCCGTCAGTCAAAAACATATTAAATTCAGTCAATCACTTCACAGTAGTGGTAGAAGTCAACCTTTCAACGAGCTAGCTATGCTAGTGCTAGCTAGTGTCTGCATATCAATTCCCCAATCGTAATGGAATATAGTAACGTCAACCACCGCTAATTTTTAGAAGAACCAGCACGAGAAGGCTTGGTCTTTGTTTAAATCATCAGACAGTTAATTAAACATTTTTTTCAAATTTTTGATCATCACACAAAACAAAAGCTAATTGTTTCAACAGAGAATTCACCAAACATAGCTCAGAACACGAATATAACAATTGATTACATTTGAATCGATTCTGAAATATTTAATCTTAAGATTTATAACACATTTACAACAGAGAACAATTTAAAAAGCTTAGAATTAGCTATTCTAAAACAAATAAAAGAGCAAAGAACAAAGTCAATGACATAATTCTAATTGTTTATTTACTAATTACATAAATAGCTTGCTTGGCTATTCAAGCTTCACAGTCATCACAAGTGACCTCTGTTCTCACACACATTCCCAAATATTGTTCAGTACCATTGTTGGTTCTCTGAGAGAGGAAATTATCTTCCCACCCAGTCGTTGTATCATAACTATGGGGATTATCCCCATCTGGGGTAATGGATGTGGAAACTGATAATCTTTTAGACACATCACTTTAAGTGGCCCACGTGTGCCAGGCTATAAAAGCCCCGCCTTGCACCAACTGATTAACATTGACTGGAATGGGTACCGAGCGGCCTTGAGGTTACAATGCAACCGAACATTCTCTGTCATACTGAGATTATCTTCCCACCCAGTAGTTAAATCATAACTATGGGAAGCCTTTAAGACACACCACGAGGGGCCCCAGGAGACATAGCAGATGCAGGTACACAGGCCCTCCCCCTGGTATTCGAATGAGCAGCCCCGCCACCAGGTGCATTAACAGCAGAAAATACCCGATAAGTGTGTATATATGAAAAAACACCAGTGATGTATATACAGATGTACACCATCACACACGTACAACAGTCAATGACACCGCTGGATGCTGTGCGCCACCGTACCGATGTCCAGGTGCCAGACTACATTGGCATGACCAACCCCATCAGACGCAGGGGTTTGGTGCAGGAAGACTGCTCAGGTGGCCAGCCTGCTGCCAGGCCACTAACAATAATATCATTATTACTGAGCACTGCAGTGCGCCAGACATAGACCTTCAGGGCTCTAACAGGACCGAGATTTAAGTCTTCTTGACCCTCACCAGTGGGGGTGGAGTGAGGGTTGTAGGGTCAAAACTCCACCGACTGATTCCAATGAAAGTCTGTGAAAGTCTGTGATTACTTTTGGCAGGGTTTGGACCTAACATGACACCAGCATTATACGGCTGGAAACCACAACAACTCTTATCCACTGACAGAGCATGCAGTTCCCCCACTCTTTTGGCTGATGTCACTGCCAGGAGAAAAGCCACTTTAAGAGACAGCTACTTAATGCTGACTGACTCCAAAGGCTCAGGGCGGCCAGCACCTGACCCAGGTCCTGCGGTGGAATGGCCAGCCTGCTGGTAGGCAGTGCAAGCCTCTGTGCACTCTTCAGGAACTGAGAGATGAGGCTGCAGTCACCATCTGCAAGCCTTTTATCCCCTGTACGAGCAGCCTTGATAGCTGCCACTATGCCTCTAAGGGCTGAAGGTGATCTTGCCGCCTCAAGCAGCCCCTGCAGGTACTGTAGCACCTCGGGGGCTGCACGTCAGTGCATTGATCCAGTTAGTTGTGCACCATGATGTAAAGAGCTCCCAGCGGTAAGAGTATGCTGCCTTTGTAGACGGTGCCCGAGCACTCTGCATGGTCTGAACCGCTGACATGTCCCAAGCCTAGCAGACCAGCCCTCGAGGGGCCAGGCCCATAGCTTGAGCCCCTTGCCTGTTGACATATGCTGCTGCCACTGTGCTGTCAGTTCTTACTTGCACATGACGGCCTTGCAGACTCGGGAGAAAATGCTGGAGCCAGGTGAACGGCTCTCAGTTCTAGAGCATTGATTTGCTGGCCCTCCCAGCGGGCGCTCCAGACCCCACTGGTGTCCCTGCCCTCATGGAGTGCGCCCCACCCTTCCAAGGGATGCATCTGTAGAGAGCACCTGGCGACGCAGTATAGGACCAAGCGTTCTCCCTCTTTAGATGTTGGCTGGGTCTTGCCACCACCCGAGGTCCGCACAAAGCTGCACAGTGATGAGCACCGCTGCCTGCAGCTGTCTCTGCAGACAGATCCCCAGGCTGAATAGGTGCCTCTGGACTGGAGGCATGTGTAGGAGAGCCAATGGCACCACCTGTACCGAGGTTGCCATAAGACCCAAAAGGTGGAAACATGGTCACCACGTGACCCTGGCACCCAGCCGAAAATGAGAGAGGCACGTCCCATATTGACCCGTGCCTCTACTGTGACAGCGTCACCAACCCAGCTCTGGCATCCTGCCACATACCTAGAAGCTGGGTGGTCTGTGCAGCCTGGAGACTGCACTTTTTCTCCTGAATGTGATCCAACAGCACAGACACATGATGGCAGCACTGCTCCTCGGTCTGTGGGGTCTCCTCTACTGTCTCACCTGCGTCAGTCGGGAGCGGATCTGGGTGATCCGTCTCCGATGAGAGTTGGCATTTTTTCTTCCTCCTTGGCATATCCTCAGAATCACTTTGAGATGAGGATGAGGATGGAACTTTCCCCTCAACCTAGGATGAGTCACTTTCATCCTCTTCCTCATCAGATTGATCACCAGCATCTAAATCGGCGCTGTCCATTTCCTGAATCAGTTTCCAGGCTGCATCAGCTGGCTTCCCTTCTGTTCACACATTATTGATTCCTCCAGTTATCACCACTCTCTTTAGTATGACATCTTAAAAAATCGGATCTGTGAGTGAATTCTCTCCTGGAGTTTACCTTTTGACAGAGACAGTGATAGTTGCCTAGCAACCAGGATGCATCTGCTGCCATAAATTGATCAATTTATCATTATGACCTCCTGTAGCCGAAATAGGTAGAAATGATCACATTTTTAATGCCTTTTGTCCAATTTGGTTAAATGACAGTTTTAGGAACCAACAGCACTGTAACTTTTAATTCAATTCAAGTTCTATGACAGAGCTATTCAATTTCAATTTCAACTGGGCTGGATTTTAAACCAGATAATGGCCTACATATATATAGCCTATAAGCCTATACACACACATGCGTTCAGAAACAGAATAAAAAAGAGCTGTCACTGCACAGAAGCATAATAAGTAACATTAACAGTATCTAATAACACACACCAGCATCTCCCTCTCTCCTCTCCTCCACACACACACACACACACACATGCACACAGCTCACCTCCTGATGCTTTCCTTATAGGTCAGTTACACAGGATGTAGTTTTATACAGTCCGTGGCAGCAACAGTCATGTTTACAACAACAAAGTCACGATATAAACTCAATAATGTCTCAGTGGAAACAAATCTAACATGTCAATAAAATAAATATTCCTCCTGACATGACAATACTGAGTAAAGAAAGTAATGTTATCTAAACATGAAGAACACAGATCTGTGCAGATCTGATGGTTGTTGACACTGAGGATGCTGACGATGAGAGCTTCAACTTAAAAGTCAGCATGATACCATCACAGACAGCAGAGTCATCTCAGCTGAGAGTGGACCAAGTTAGTCCAACTGTGGAGAGGTTTTTCCAGCAGCTGTCAGGAGTGCAGCTCCAAAAGCTGAAGAATGGGAAAACTGATGAGGCGACCAAAGATATGTTGGCGGAGCTGCTCACGGAGCTGATGGAGTACCTGACTAACACCGTGACAAATGAGTCCGGAAATCAAATGGTCACCGAAGAGAGCGTTGTGTCCACACTGGGCAATGTAGTCCCTGAGGCTTTTGCTCAGGCTCTGGGCGTCAACGTTCAGGATCCAGGTGTCAGCTCTCAGAGTCTTACCCAGATGATGTCTGAGGAGATCTCCGAGAGCATCAACTCCTCCATCTGCAGGAGCCGGGACAAGAAGAGTCGGTTTAGCTGTCAGACTCACAGACTGACTGACATGGTCAAACACGCGAGCTCCATGATAACATCATTCATGGGCAACGTGTGTTTATGTCTCAGAACAAGATGTGCAGGTCTGAAGGTTGCTGACACTGAGGATGCTGAACCTGTGCTGCATGTAACACCAGACAAGGAGTTTGCAGATAGAGAAAAACAAACTCTCTGTCCAAATTCTTGTTGAAAAGCTGGTTACGCAGGTCTACAAGAAAGCTAAGGTCAACATTAAATTGATTGACCCCCATATCGTCATCGACCGCATGTCCAAGAAGATATGGGCCAAAGTCCAGGGAGCTGATTTTAATATCACTATTGAAGCTTTTAAAAGCGTGGACAAGGCAGTTTTCAAGGACCTCATTGAATTCTGGGGCTGTGCAGAGCTGGTTCTGCTTTCTATGTATCAAGAACAACCAGAAATCGATCATACAGTCCGCATCTTTACACGTCACCTTCTGACACCACAGAGAAAAGGTAACGCCATCTGCAGGTTCTTTTCCAGTGTGTGCAAAGTAATCTCTAAGCCCTTCACTTCAACCTGCAGGAGGGTCAGCCCCTCTTAGGTGACGTGTAATAGGATTCACGTTGGAGGAAAAAATTGGCGTGAGGATTTTTCCTTCAACATGAATTCAATAGAGAGCTCATGTCCTGCCTCCCATCCCATCCATGTGACCTCCAGGTTACCTTTTGGACACATGCGAGACAGGACTTGAGCTCTCAGGAACACCTTGGGAGTCAGCAGAGCAACCTCACAGGTGAGGGATCGATATCCGGTCCTGAGCATTTGTGAGTTTGTGTGTTGTCTACCTGGGTGACGGGTTTTCTCCGGGTACTCCGGTTCTCCTGTTTTTTTTTTTTTCAGTTCAGCAAAAGCTAATTGGTTTTGTTTTACAATTGGTATACATCAATTAAAAAAGAACCAAAATTGATCTTATCTCTCTTGTCATTATCTGTCATAGCTGTAAATATTCAAGTAAGATTAACCTGTTGATTCAGTTTCACTCAGGTTAAAGGTTTTGTCTAGAATATACACAGAAAATGTTTCTTTTTCACGTGAAAAGCAGCTTCTTTAGCATGAAAGTTTGCTTTTGATACATAAACTATGTTTTTCTGATAATACCCTTTGCAGCAAGGTTCTGTTGGAAAGAAAATATGAAATCAATTAATTTGTCTCATAATGTGTCAATGATCAGTGTTAGTCTGTCTGACTGCTGAGCGGATGTTGTCATGTTTTCCATTACTAAGTCATCTTGTTCTTCACACACGATCTTTGTTTGGATCAAAAGGAACTTTCTGGCACCGACAGCCACCGTCGGTCTGAACCTAAACGCTCCGTGAAGTGAACCGGAACATAACAGGAAGTTAGACGGTTTGCCTTCAAATTAAAAGCGTAGAAATTGTCATTTTAAACGTGACTGATTTGATCCATCAGACCATTCTTTAAAAATGTATATTCATTTATTGATGTTTTTTCCCCAAACACAGAGCAGTCTGCAAAAGAAAACACAGACTCGAAAATTAAAATAAGTAATAATTCCACAAGATAGGGCCCCCACCACCAGACCAAGGGCCATATTAAAAGCAATGGCATCAAATATTTATAAAAATCAGTTATACATGTCTGCACACATGTTAATGTGCACATATGAAACATATCTAACCCACAACAGACTGTGAAGTATTTCCCATGTAGCTCCTTATTCTGATGCTGTATATGAGGAAATGTCTTTCAGCCACATAATATTAATATTAATAATAATAATAATAATAATAATAATAATAATAATACATTTTATTAATAATGCACTTTACATTCTGGGGAATCTCAAAGTGCTATAAAACACATGATAAAAACAACAGTTGGGACACATAATGACTGCAAGGTTATGTATCTTGTAAATATAAATGATTATGTCATAGATTATGGTAGATATGTGGGCATGATATAATTCATCATATGCAAGAAGGCAATAACAGGGAACTAGTACAAGACTGAACCTGTTACATGAAAACAATGATTGGATACTAGAGATTTATACTATGGGAACAAAATCAAAAAATGTATGAGTAAATATAAGAACTAGATGATTTATGAGTCAGTGGAAAAAACATTTAGACTAACTGGCTTATGAATTTCAAGATCCTGTATATGCACACACCCTTTTAGTTAAAATGGACATTTGTAGCCATGACTGTTGCATTTCTCACCTTTTTTGCTTGCTTTACTTGAATTTTCTCTTTGCCTTGCTGGTAAGTTATTATAATAGCCTACTTGTGGTTGTATACACAAACTAAAACTCAAGAAACATTAAAGTGGAAAAAAAATAAATTATATTATTGAACATTGTAGAACATACAGCATCTCATGAAGGATGTTCCTTATGTAAAAATACAGAGCAAAATAAAAGTCCACCTTGATGAAGGTGAGGAAAAACAATAAACAAAATCAAATAGACTAGGGGGGAGATTTATATATAATTAAAAAAGAATTATAGAGAGTACATTAATAAATTAAAGAGCCAACTATACAACACTGAACAAAACAGGGTGAAAACATCAAGACCAAAGACAAGGATCATAATTCAAAACAGTAAGAGTTTAGAAAAGTTGACACTTATCTCTCTTGCAGTCCTGCTAGAGTTCCTTTTTCCCGTGACAAGAAAAATTAAAGTAGACCTAATTTATAAAGCAGTGACTGTTTCTCCACTTGCTACAATATTTACCCATAGTAAATTATATTCATTACATCAGAGACAGATGAATTCAAATTATCCATAAAAAAAAGAATGTGAGAGATATTAAATGTTGGAATTTCGTCAGTCTGCAGCTTGTTGTTTTTGGGAAGAGGGATGTCACATGTATGTATGTGTCACCTGGTAACGTTAGCTCAGGTGAACAGGGGAGCTCATGACCTTTCTTGACCTGGGAATAATAATAATAATAACTTTATCTGTATAGCACCTTTAAAAACAGAGTTTACAAAGGGCTTTGACGAACAAAGCAAAAAGCGGAATACTCAACAAAAAGTCAGACAAAACAGAGGCAAGATCAAATTGGATAAAACAGAAAAAAATAGAGGGCAAAGCCATGAAAATTAAAATGTCATGGTAAAGGCAAATGAGAGTAAGACCAAAAGGATAGAAAATATATATTAAAAAATGAATAAATACAAATAAAAGAATGACGATGATAGTGCAAAAAAGATAGACTCATTAATATAAATAAATGAATAAATTAACAGGTAGAAAATAAGGTTCAAAATCTAAAATAGAAGGGAAAATAGTAGTTAATGTGCCAAATGATGATAATAATAATAATAATAATAATAAGAAGAAGAAGAAGAAGAAGAAGAAGAAGAAGAAGAAGAAGAAGAAGAAGAAGAAGAAGAAGAAGAAGAAGAAGAAGAGGGATTAAAAAAAACGGGATCATTTCCGGCACACCTCCTACGTAAACAAAATGCTTTTATATTGAAAGGTTACCCGGAAGCGTCAGTGAGCCTGTCATGGTGGACTCTGTTCTGTCACAAAATCGCTCCGCGGTGGGATTTCACGGAAGATGCTGAAGAAACGGGAGCTGCTGGTAAGTTTAACAATTACTGACTTTGATTTTTAAAATTGTGACGCGTTAAAGGACCGACTCCGGATCACTGTTTACGGAACAACGACGTCTGTAACACCGATACCTGTGGAGTTAGGAGCCCCGCCGCGATGGGAGGCAGCCGGGCGGCAGGTTTGTTGGGCAGTTTACCTCCCGGAGTGGAGCTCTGTACTCTGCTGTTAGCCTGCTGCTGTCACCGGGGCGACGCTAATGTTAGCCGGTGACTAGACGTTGTTGTTTGTTGACATGGTGGTGGACGAGTCTGCGGGGTGTGTTGGTGTTGTTGGCCGAGTTAAGGTGCCCAGTTTCGGGCTTTCTCTCTGCTCGTCCTTGTTATAGCTCAACGAACCTGTTAGCTAGCCGGCAGCGGTGGTAGCTAACAAGCTAACCGTGGCTAACATGAACATAAACGTCCTGTAGGTGTGTGTGTGAGTGTGTGATGCCGTGATAGTGAAGGTTATACTATCAGTGGGATTATTACAGCAACGATGCGTTTGTCGTATCACTGAAACCAGCTCATGGATTGCAGGTGAATTTCAATTAGCTTATTGTTTTATTCTCACAGCTAGCTTCATTTGAACATGACATAATGGTATGAAATAACACAACCTGAAATTCTATGACATGACACAGAAAAGATGCTTCTCTCTACTTATCTGGGCTGTGTTAGTCTTCTAGGTTTAATTTAAACGTGCCTAATTTATCATGTAGAGTATGAAGCAAATATGCTTTAAGTTTTAATGTAAATTATACCATGTATATCATGTAAGGGAGTGTTCTTAACTTACCAGAGCAGGGGTTGCTTTTTTGGCTGACCCTCCCTGCAGCTACAGATATTTTTACCTTGAGCTTTCCTGAATGCCTGACCCTCCCTCCATCATAAAGTCAATAATTAGATTTTTAAAACTTACCCTTTTGATATTTGAAATTTATCCTGGAGTTGAAAAAAGCCTCTGTTTCACTCTTGTCACGCTGGTTAGTTCGTGCAAACTGTTTATTTTTAGCCGAATTTCAAATGAGATGTTGAATAAAGTGATTTTGCTGAATATATATTATTATATATATTTTGTTTTTGTTGATGGTTTTTCTTGATGGAAGTTTTTCTCACATAATGTGTTCAAGGACTGTCAGAAATGTGATAATCCAACAATAGTTTATAGCCCTTTTTAGACAGGTGTTGTGTAAATTTGCAGGAAAGCCCAATCAGTCTTTTTTCAGCATTGGCAGTATAAAAACAAAATCAGGGAGTGCAGCAAAATGCCGCCTACCTACTTTTGTTTATACAGAATGTGCCTTTTTAGGGGCAAAGGGGGGCGTGAGCAAGTAACAAAACATGTAGCGTGTGACGTAAACGGTGACGTGGGAGGGAAGCTGTGGCTGGTCAGTCCTTGGGCAATTCTCTCTTCCCTCTTGGTTTGCGAGGACAAGGAGGGCGCGCAGTTCCTTGTCTCCCCAGTTGGTCATCTTTACAGTGTCTGTCAGGTTTGTGTTTCCCTCTTGCTACTAGCTGCTCGCTAATTCCTGCTGTCAGCTGTTTACTGTTTATCCACCGCCAGTGGCTTGCACGTGCAGCGTCATCAACAGCTCCTCCCACAAGTCATCAACAGCCCCTCCCTTTGCGGAAGGACGCCTTCGTCTGTTTAAACTAAAAGGGTTCCACCAATATGTCTACCCTACCAGGCGGAAAATTGGGCACCTTGGATCAACTCGCCAGTCCGGTTCTGTGTGTCTAAACGCTCGCGGCTTGCCGACAAAACGGCCCAACATTCTTGGAAAATCTGGCAGTGTAAAAGGGGCTTATGCCACCGGCAAAAGAGCTTGTCGTTAATTTAGCGCCGCAGACCATTAACTACCAGTGATTTGAATCGGAGGAATCGATTATTTTAACCCAGCCCTCCGAATAACATTATTGTTATTATTTTATCTAGAAAAGCTCGTAAGACAGCTCATCAGTCACACTTCTCACTTTACCTTATGAACTCTTGTATAGTTCTTTTTTTAGTTCTCCTGTCATACTAGTTGTATCCACCACTTATTTTATTTATTCTCATTTCGGACTTCTCTGTTTCTATGTGCTTCTGTCTTTGTGGTGCTGCAACACCTTAATTTTCCCTCTGGGGATCAATAAAGACCTATCTAATATTTTCTTACGCACATTAACTTTTAAAAGTTTGGAATCTTCTGCCAACATTGTGGGGACATCCATTAAATGAAAGTTTAAATCATGCAATTATTCTTGTGGGGCCAAAACTGTTTCAGAGTGAAATAATACTTTTGGTGTCCTAATTATAGCTTTTATGTCTCTTAAAATAGCCCTTACTGCAGGAAAGATGGTAAACAACAGTATAACCACTGGTTCCCAGTGTAGGTCTTTCTGAAAGAAAAAGAAAGGATCCCCTGCTGAGCTGTAATAATGACATACTGTGCTCAGGATAAGAGAGTAAAGAATCCTCTAGAGCTTTACACAAGCCAGCCTGGAGTTCGAGAAGAATTGATGAGAATCCTTTTGAATCCTTGATGGCATCCATCAGGTTCAGCTATTATGTGACGTAATGTAAATAATTTATATCTGTTTATTAATTGGGCGAGAATTCAGAATCAATCAATGGTTATTTGAATCCGAATATGACGCTACTACCAGTGTTTACTTTAGGGATTCAGCAGCCTTTTCTCTGAATGAGGACGCTCTGTATTGAGACGAGACGAGCAGCACAACATAGTAAATGTTTACTAAAATTTCAATGTTGAAACAGGCGTGCTGACTGAAACAGCTACAACAATAGCTGCTTGATCCAAATGACAGAGGTCCTAGTTTAGAGCCAAGCTTTGATTATTGATTTGATATGAATTCCCAGGAAAATTCAGACACCTGAAACTGAAGGTGATCAGCTGATCATCTGTTGAACTCCAGAAGTACTGTTGTGACCCTGTAGTAATGTTTCAGGGTGTTGTTTTGCATCCTCACAATGATTTACTGAGTGCAGACATCAGCGTGCAGAGAGCAGATAAACCAGGCTGAAGTGTCATTCTGGACTTGGTCAAGATACTCATAACATTAGCATACATTAATTACCTGCAGCTCTACGCTGTCAGTGTGACGTCAGCAGCAGCTAAAAATGATTAGCTGCTAAATGTTTTTGTATTTTGTTCCTTGAGATGACGAGAGAGTAAACATTTGGTAAGAGATTCGATAACCTCTGAGTGAAGTGATTCCTGGTATTTTATTAAACTGGGCTGTGATGGATCAGTGTTTTCTGGGTAGGAAGGTTAAAAATGAGCCAGACATATCTAAGTGGCAGTCATGATGAGAGCTGTTGGAGCAGAGCGCTGTAGGGATGATGTTTTTCTGCAGGTCACCCTGGAAATTACGCCTTCCTGGTTCCTGTGTCAAAAAGCCTATGGGGTTTTACTGTTGTATTTTGGATTATTGCACAGAATTAGCTCTTTACAAACAAATGTTTATCATACACGCTTTGTTCAGCAACATAATCTTCACAAATAAACACGACTTTGCAATCGCCTGAGGTAAAAAGATAACATTAGGCTGTAAACAAACTACTCCACGTCACCACAACGAGGCTGTAAAGCAGTGTTTAGTTTGACATCTGCTGACATATTTTATGTGGTAGAACAAAATGTCAACGTCTCTTCAGCTTGTGTTAACCACTGACCTTATTTCAGGCAAAAAAAACAAAATCCATTGACTTCAAGTCGAGGTAACCAAGAGTGATAAAATGCTAACTCATTTCAGGGTTTAGGTCTCAATCCTGGGACACTCTATTCTCTGAACACTAAGGAAAGGTGAACCATCCTTCACCAAAGGAAAGGAGATACTACTATCCCACAGTTCCTTGTGGTAGCATCATTTAGAGCGACACAGCATTTGGCTGTTAAGGAAAACAAACTTTATTTCTACAGTGCATGTATTTCACAATTATTTTCATACAGTCATATTCCTTGTGATCCATGTAGATAAATATGAGAGGACAGGAAGGTGAGAGTGAGCAACCATTCTCGATGTGACATCCATTTTGTGACTAAAAGTCTATATTTATTTTTTCTTGAATTTCCAACCTTGGTAATGAATTACTACATGAAATCAGTTAGTAATAGAAATTAAACACTTCAGTTTAAACAGACACAGTGTGGATGGGAGTACTGTAGTATTCAATTATGATGTCAAGTACATTGACACTGTCCTATATTAAAAGTTTCATTTTGGTGTCTGAATATCTTCACAGATCTATAAAGCAAAAATGACAGATCAGTGCAGCCGCATTGTTTTCAGTCAAACATCACTCAATCTAACGTTACGGACAGAAAGATGAAAGATGAAGGATGTTTGGAAGTATTTTGACAAAGTAAACTAAACATGCAGTGCAGGCTACGTTAAACTCACACATCATAGCTGATCTCTGCAATCTGTGTAGTCCCAGTGTAGTCTAGGTGTTCATTTTGGACCCTTTTCTTTAATTTTTTATTTATTTATTTTTAATTTTTTTTTTACGAGAAATCAAGTAATTGATAATGATTTAATGTGAGTACTCAAATATGGAAATTATTTAAAATGCCCATACTGAATAATGTATGTAATACTGGGTACACGTGAATCAAAATAAAATAAAGTAACACAAAACATCAGCTTAAATAAAAAGAAAGTAACATGAATGAAAACATTACATTGAGGGATGCATGATCTTTGATTTTTTTTGTCAATATCCAATATGCCAATATGTAACAAGTTTGGCTGATAACAGATACCAATATAGATTTTTTGCTTTATTTACCTATTTTTAGTGATCATCAAGTCTCTTCTGTAGTGGAATTATCATATTATAAATGACGGCCCACCAGCAGATGGAGACATGAAATACAATACTTTTCGATGTGTGATGTAATAAGAAAAAGCATGTTGGCCGATTCTGATGACGTACCGATATTATTGTGTATCCCTACATTACCCGCAGTTTCACCTAAGTATTCACTTCGGACCCTAGTCTTATGTTATGTTGGGGGTTTTTTTGGCCAGAAATTGAGCACTTGATAATAATTTCATGCG
This sequence comes from Epinephelus awoara, assembly GCA_035609425.1. Taxonomy (NCBI): domain Eukaryota; kingdom Metazoa; phylum Chordata; class Actinopteri; order Perciformes; family Serranidae; genus Epinephelus; species Epinephelus awoara. Next base: position 2,681,545 of record CM069300.1, read on the forward strand.
GGTAATTAATTAAATTAAAATTATAGAGAATGCCCATCCTTAATAATATTTACATATATTACTGTCAACACATAAATTGAAATGAAATTAATCAACACAAAACATGCCGGAGATCAACTTATAAATATAAAGTAACATGAATGAAAACATTACACTGAGAGCACAGTCTCACAGGTCTTGTTATTGTCTTATGTAAATACTCCATTTCTTTCTTGAAAACATAAAAGTGAGGTTTTACCAAATCAAATTTACATGTATGAATGTAAAACTTTGCAAAATATTTGACATTTATTAGAAACTGCTGTTTTCCATAATTGCGTTTCATACATCTCACATAGATTTTCCAATGGAAATTCAAGGGGTGAAATATCTAAGATGAACATGAAGCAGAACATTGTAGTTTCACCACAGCAGACTCACGTCAGTAACATCCGCCGCCACATCATTATGTAGACCAGTGTAAGTGCAGTTGGTTTCTCTTTGCACTGCGGCTGTCCTTTCCTACTGTATGTCCTTAGGAATTCTCCTTGACCTCGTGGCTTTTTCCATTGAGGTCAAGGAAAAGCGTTCCAGAAAAGACATACGATGTAATTTCCCTTTTTCCTACTCCTCTGCAGCCCTGGAGTTTGATCTAAAATGAAACAGAAACAAACTGTAACAGTGAAGTCACTGAAACAAACCACTGATAGTGGATTTAATATTGACCATTGAGGCGAGGTAAGGCTCCACAGACACACAGCTCAGACATATGACCCTATGAACACACTAGACAACGTAAAACTATAGTGAGGAACTGCTGGATGTACTGAACAAAGATGAGATCAACTTTACAGCATGTGACCACAGTAAAGCTGCCCGAGGTTTCAGAGTAACACTGCTGTCGGTGTTCGAGTGGATGCAGCAGCAGCAGCGGCATCACAATAAGCTGCGGTGTGACTTCAGCATTTTGTTTAAACAGCGTTAACAAATATAACGTCCAGCGGCCTCAACACACCCAGCATATTGTCTCAACTCACTCCAGACAGACAGTAGGACCGTACCACTCTGTAAGACTCTGAGCTGTCGATATAAAATCCTCCAGGTTTAGTTTCACTCCGGATTAAAGTTGTGGTCGCAGATTGTTGCTGGCTCAGGACAATCAAAGATTCGAAGCAAAAGATACACGACTGACGTAGGTTTTTTGCGATGTGAAATAAGATGAGATAAACTCTATTGATGTACTTCTATCCCGAGGGAAACTGTTCTGCAGCAGATGCAGTACAAAGGAGGAAGGAGTGAAAATATGTGTAACCTTAAAGGTGCAAATCCAAAATATGTACACTGCCAAAAAATATAAACTAGTAAACCATAAGGGTCCTAAAAATAAAAATTAAAAAACCCTGATTCACTTGTCTGGACTTTTCTGTGTCGTAAGGTTTGATTTTTCCCAGCTGAGAAAAAACGACCTGCTTCCTGTTTTATGAAGCAGTCTGTTTTTATGTCGGGCGCCTAGAGTAGGAGCAGATTCCCTCCGTGTCTCAGACTGACTGACCACCCAGCTGTGATATTTACCCACTGGCCAGTGTGATGAATCAGCTCCTCTTTGTAATAATACACCCCATTATAACCACTGAGGAGGAGATAATGGGACTTAACAGTCTGCACTGTCTCAAATCAAGTCCATATTAACAAGATGGCCCCACATGTCCAAAAGTGTTCTGCTTATTTTATCAGAAATGCTTTAGAAGTAATTTTCTTCTGTGTGTGTGTGTGTGAACTTGGGTTAGATGAGTTCCCAAATTAAAAATATGAAATGAAACAGTAAAATAAAGCAGATATCTAAAGTAAAAACAGGATGCAGGAGAGAAACTAAACTCCTTGAATGCAGCACAGGTCCTTTAGCGGCAGTTTGTGAATGATTAATCAAAATGTGGCGGCACATATTTTAATCATGGCGGCCTGCCACAAATAAATGCCTCAGGAACCCTGCCAGGGTATTAAGAAATCCCAAAGGTATGTTTTCAATATAAAAATACAGACACTCCTCTTTCGATTGAACTGCTGTGAAGACGCTGTATTGAGGTGATGGATTGTAGATATTGAACCCCCGCTTTGGGAGTGCTTGCCAGATATAACTACCTCGAACTTCCAGCTACGAAGGCCGTTAATTAGCCACATGGTTTTATTCTGCTGCCACTGTGCCACCACGCCCTGCATACCATTTCCATTCAGCTGCAATAGTGGCACTTCATCAGGACTGATATTGGCTTTAAAATGAAATACCGGAATTGGCCAACATGCTGACTTCTGCCGATATGACAAACCGATATGTATAATTTTTTTTAGAACAAGATGGAGACGACTGGTTGCTCTGTATAATCAAACGTAGATCGGGTCCTCATTTGAAACAAGAGGATACACAGACAGGCACTCCTGTCAAATGTAGAAAACCAGGAAGAAAGTATAAAGGTTTTACTGTAGTGGCTAAATCATTTAAAGAGCCAACATGTTTCGACCACTGCAGGTCTTCATCGTGGCTTTAAAAACAAATTCTTACATCTGTTCCATCTTACATCAAATTTCTTAAGCCACCACAAAGTAAATCAAAAGGCTTTTAGAATAATTATTTTCCTGCAGATAAATCAGACTGAAACACAAATAGGCTACATGGTCTTAAACCAGGGTGTTACATAAGAAGGCCTACGTAAATTAAATTACATATACAAATACATATAAACAGGGGTACAAGCATAAAAACTAAGCACAAAAAAGTAAGGAAATTTGTGTTTGGTAGATTATTTCTTTGTTGTAACAATGCGTCTTGGCAGTAAATCTTATACCGTTAGAAAGCCTTTTTATTTCCCTTTTTAAATGGTGCCACATTTGTAAGGAACATGCATTTGTGGGATAAGCAGCAGAGCTGAGTATGTGGGTTGCACCCATGTCAATTATCTTATGTATTCATTATTCCACGGGCCACAGGTATTTATACCCAGCAAGACTTGTCTGAGTCATCCGAGCTATGGTGACTTCTATCAGCAGCAACTCAGTTGTCATGGTTTGTTATTAAGTAGCAGTGAAAGGTCACAAACGTATGATGGTATGAACACAGACACTGCCCAAGCTTTGTCTGGTACTCTGCCGATGATTGTTTGAGTTTAGAGGAGCTCCACCCTGTGACACCACAGTACAACCGCAAGTGAGCTGAGTGCTTTTGTGGTTCCCACAGAGTGAGACGTCTTCTCTCTGTGGATCATTACTTCTCAATGGTTTCAGGAGTCTCAGCTTCAGATTCAGATTCAGACAACTTTATTAATCCCACCAGGGGCGATTTGTTTGACCAGCTCGCCTTGCACACATACTATAACATACAGTAACATGTAGACACATACATAGATGAGTAATAAATAAAAATCAAAAATATAAAATATTTCAAGGAGTTCAATGGAATAAAATAATCTATAAATGATAAATAAAAGTTAATAGACTATTGATTATCTTTGACAGAGATTAAAAGATTTAGAATTTAAAAGAGGAATCGCAGAGGGAATAAAAGATTCAATACAAGCAGGTAAAACGTAACAATGTCCTGACGGCAACAGAGAAAATGCACCAGCAAGAACTCTCATTCCTCCAGTTTCCTCAAGTTTCATTTCTCATCATGTATCAATAGATTCATCTTATAAAGCTTTTTTGTTTATTATGACCTTTGGTATTTGGATCAAGCAACTTTTAATTTAGTCTGTCAGATACATTTAATCAGACATCTAACATTAAAGGACCTGAATCGGGATCAGACCCAAAAACCTTATTTTTTTTTAGGCAGGAAATTAATTTCAGTATTTTAAAGTGGGTCGCACGTGTGGCGTCATCAACGGCTCCTCCCACAAGTCTTCAACAGCCCCTCCCGTGGTGGAAGGCCAACTTTTTCTGTGTAAACCAAAAAGGTTCTGCCAATATGTCTACCCTGCGAGGCAGAAAATTGCACCTCGGATCAACTCGCCAGTCCAGATCTGTGTGTCTTAACGCTCGCAGCTTGCCGACAAAACAGCCCAACATTCTTGGAAAATCTGGCAGTGTAAAAGGGGCTTTTGTTTGTTCTATTAAAGGGAAATTTTGGTTTATTTCAACCTGTCTCCTATCGTCCTAAATTTGTTTCAAGTGACTAGTGAACAAGAACAAGCAGCGATCCCATACTGTGCCTGAAATCTGTCATTATTTTAAATGTCGGAAAATAATGAAAAATAGCCGCCACAAATCTTTTGTCGTTTTTCAACTAACAGTCCGAAACCTAAATGTATTTAGTTTGTCACAAAAGACAAAGAAGAGCAGAGAATATTCATAATTTAGAGACAGGAACAAGAAAGTTTTCCTAATTTGAATTATTCATAAATCATCAAAATAGTGTGCAATTAATTTTTCTGTCGATTGGCTAATTGTTTTAGCTCTGCTGTTTCTCTCTTTACATGGAGGTCAGAGGTCAGGCAAGGTCACATGGGATTCAGTGATCCAGAGACCCATTGTCTTGTGTTTGAGTGTTTAAGGACTACGATCTTTGTGGCTGCTCCATGGTTCAACAGTGTAATTAATTTTGTTTCTGTGGAATCATGATGTAATAAGATAATAACATAATTATGCTCTGTCTTGATTTGACCATCTGTTGCTATAGAACTCACTCAGTTCCAAAACATTCAAAGAAACAATATATTGAAGTCCGTCAACAGAAAATTGTGATAATCAGTTATTTGTTTATCAAGTAAAACATCCAAACATGATGATTTCAGTTTCTCAAATGTGAACGTTTCCTTTTACTTTTTGTTTTTCCCCAAATGGACATATTCAGTAGCTTGTAACAAGCATTTAGCCTTTATCTTAACATATTTATATACTAAATAATGCATGATTTAACTGAATAAGTGAACAAATTAACTTTACAATCCCTCATGAAAACACCACTCCACATCCCCTCGGAGCTGAGAGCCATTATCAGAAGTCTGATAGTGGAGTTTAATAAGCTGCGTGGTCTCTAATGATAGTGAAATGATTATTATGACTGTATCTGTATGACTCAGCTGCACGGTGAAAAACACTGTAAACGTCCGCAGTGTGGAGCAGATAATCGTAGGTTTTATTGGTGTGTGCTGACTCTGTAACATGTTGTTTATTCCTGCAGAGTGGGACACAAAGACACCTATAAGCAGCTTATCTTGAATAATAAGACCATGACCAGGATGTGAGGCGGTGTTCAGGATATGAATCACATTAAAAAAACTGTCTCATTTAATCCGGAGACTGAGCGGCGAGCCGAGGGTGGTGTGTTTGCACTTGCTGTGTGCCTGCCAAAGAGGAAGAGGCGGTGGAGGAGTGTGAGGACAGATGTGTGTCTCTGTTTGTGTAAAGGTGGAGGAGTTAAACAGACTGTCCCCTCCCTCCTCCCCTCCTCATGATAACCTATTTTGTAGAGAGCAGCATCCTCCGAGTTTCTCAGCCTCTTTCACATGCTGCTGCCTCCCCCCATTAAAGTGAGCTTGTGTCTGTGGTGAGGTCACACTGATGAATGGCCTCCACAGCAGCCTGTTAGTCCGTTTGGCAGCGTTTATATATCTGGTCACATCCACTCAGTGCTTCCCTGCAGTACTTCTGGACCCTTCTTCAAAACAGTCTTCCACAAACGAGACAGAGAGAAGTTAATTGATGTATTTGTGGACAGGTTGGGGTCCTCCCATACCTGCTTACCTTTAGGGTACGAGTATTGGTACTCAATACCTTGAAGGTATCAACTGACATCACTCAGTATCAAGTAGTGTCCAAACATCTCCAGTTAGATAATATTTGCATTTGAATCTTTCTGTGCCGTGGGTCTGATCCCAGCCCGACCCCTTGTCAGATCAGCAGACTTTCTGTTGCTGCCTTTGTTTTGCGTACTAGATGATGTCTGATGACTGGAAGAAGTTCTGTGTGAGTTGGCTTGAATGACCTGTAATTTATGCTGCCATATGACCCTGTCTTGGCTCGGTCTCACCTGCAAAACAGGTTTCAATTTCAGTGTTATTTTATAAATCAAATAAATACAAATGTGATAAATGATTAATTATTAAAGTGATTTAAAAAGCAAAAAGTATCCGACTAAATCAGCTGCTTAATTAATATATTATTCGATATAATTTAAATTATATGTAAGCTGAAAAAACTTTTCCTTCACTTATTTTAACTTTGAATATACTGTTGTATTTTTCAGAATTCAAGATCAAAACTTAACTTTCTTTTTCAAATTTTAGTCTTTCAGTTACTTTAATTTTCAAAAATTTTTGGTGCTCATTTAGCTCCACTAAAAAGTCAGTCATCTGATTTCAACTTCTCTAATATGAGAATTTGCTCCCGCTCCCTTTTTGTATCATGGTAAATTGAATCTTTTTTGGTTTTGAATGGTTGATTGGACAAATAAGCCTTTTTTAGACATCACCTTGGATCAATTTTTATTTTTACACTTTGAATTGATCATAAAATCAATCAACATATGCATTCATACTGTTTATGCTTTTGAGGAGCTAAATGAACTGGTAATCATCATCAGCTTCAACCCTGAACTGCATCATGGAAACAACAACACTCACCTATGAGTACAGAGATGCGTCACCTCCCTCTGGACTGGTGATTTGCATGTAACGTGGGAAAACCAAATCAGAACCAAATCATATTCAGAATCCGTCCAGAGATGAATATACTGTGTAAAAAAATTTATTTTATTTTTTTGCTTACTCTGCCTCCAACCAGTACTGTAGCCTTCATTAAGTTAGCGGAGCAAGATGATGAGCAAGTGAAATGAACACCAGCAGATAGACGAGCATGTTTGTTAATGGCCGTTTTGGCAGAAAGCCAGGCGTCATCTTGAGTTTAACTTAATTCTTCAAATCTAGTTGGCCAGGAAAGATTGAAACTGGAGCTGTTGTCCACTACAAACCTCTGATGGCCTACAGCACACTACATGAGCCAAGCCGTGTGTCTCAGTACATCTGTTTTGCCTGTATGACATCGGTGCTTCTGTTGTGATACTTCCTCAAAATTCTGATTAAGGAAGGAATATCTTCTCAGAGAATAAGCCTCAGTGCATATACAGTGTTTGTGATTTAGTTTTGGTAGTTTCAAGCCACCTTATTCATAGCACCTATGATACCTTGCATGAATCATGGGTGCAACTGGACAGAAATTCACATCTTGGTATTTACAGGCTAACTGGTGATACACGATGTAAATCTCTGTATTTTCTATGAGTGGTACCAAGATATATGGGCGATGTGTTCTGTTACAAGTCAAAGCCACATTTAAGATGTCAGAAGCAGTTAAAAAAAAACAGACTGTGATCAAAATTAAATTCAAGGACAGGGATTTTATTAACATTTGAAAATATGCAGCTGAACAACAGTTACACCTCCAAAACACTAGTGGGCGGTGGGGTTTCTGTGAAGTGCTGTAAAGTTTAGTTGATAAAAAACCCACCTAAAACACACATTTAACACACGTTAAACACACATTTAACATGCCTTAATAGAGAAAGTTTAAAATTACAAGTACTCAAATCAGCTTCACTATAACTCGCAGCATTCACAGACAAACACTTGTCTTTATCTGGACACATTTTCCCCACAAATACTACATGCTAATGTGCTAACGTTATTAGCACACGCCTATGGCATCTTACATTGTATAAATTAGCCTTGTGGCTAGCGAACTTCTCCTCTCCTCATATGAAGCCAGGGACAACAGCAACATTTAATTAAGTTAACGCTACAAAATTCAGCTCCACTACAGCTCACAAGGTTCACTGACAAAACAACTGTCTTATACTAAACACGTTTTCCAGACAAATACAACATGCTAATGTTGTTAGCACAAGCCTGTGGCATTTTACACTGTATAAATTAGCCTAGCGACAAGCAGAGATTTCCTCTGCTCATGTGACTGGTGACTGGTGTATAAATCACACACAAGACTTAAATTATATTTTTGTGGAGGCTATATTGTCTTCACAATTTATTGTTTCTTATCTGTGAAATTAAAATAAATCAAAGGTTTGTTTCCACTGAGGGAAATGGTGTCAGACAGGAGGTCTGCGTCACTGTGACGTGTCGTTACATTTCTGGGGAGGTGCACGTCAGGGTACGGCTCTAAGAAGTGTTGCTGAAGAACTTGTGAGTAAATAAGGGGGCAGAGCTGTGCAGAGAGTGTGAGAGAGGAGAGATAAACACTGGTATGCACCATGTAACACAGCTTGACCCTATATGGATAAAAAATGGGATTCATATCTTGCTTGAAAATATACAGATATATCGTACATAGCTGTAATATCACCCAGCTCTAAGTGCAGCCTCCGGCGCTGAGCCAGAACCAGCGTTTTCCAATGGTTAAGATTAGTCACTGGTACTAACCAGATATGATGTGTCCTCAATCTGTTTAATAACTCTGCAAACTGTCTAACAATAGTCTTTGACCAGACAATTTAAAACACGTACACCGCGGGTTAACACCTACTTTGTCAACATATAATAGCTTCCTTTTTATCTCCGAGAGCAACCACACCTAACCTCACCCAATAGGAAAATATCACCACTCTGCTTAATCTGATGTTATCAGTGCAATAGATATTTGCCATCAGATTATGATCAGCCGTGGATATCATTAACATTTGCAGATTATTGTATTTGGCACGTTCACTGTTGATCTTTTTCCAACCAAAGATTTATGAGGAAATTTCATGTCATTGTTAAATGTGTCATGAACAGATGAAGCACTCTGATTTGATAAGAGGACGTTTACACGTACAGCTCTATGACATCGTTTGTTTCTTCTCTGATAGGGGATTCCTTACACATAAGTTGCCACATGCTCTGGTCAGTCTGAAGATTTCTCGGACAGTGGCCAGACTCACCTGCCACGTTCGTCTGGTTCTTCCAGTCAGCTGGGAGTCTCACACACTGACTTCTGAGTTAAATCTCAGTTTGGGAGTCACTGTGGTGCCATGGCGTTTTGCCATCTGTTGTAGGGCTGAACAATATATCGTTATCGTATCTATACCGAGATATATAGCAACTTGCTAGTACACACAACACATTTGCGACTATAGTTTTGTTCGAGTAAAATAAATCATTCAGCACGCTGTGTGAGTACAGATTTCAACCAGCAGCAGAAACGGAAGGCGAATTCTACCGGTTGTGGGTTGAACGGGGGTCACAGACGGGAATACGGCGGAGCGCTATGGCCGCCGCAAGATAACGTGGTTTACCGGCGTTTCGCCGTACGTGAAGAGCCTGGTGACGCGAGGCTACCGGCGACCGAGAAGCCCGGCTCCAGGTGAATAAGTTTGTGTCATGACTGCCCAGTAGTACCTGAACAGCCGAACCATTTCCACAAACCTCACCGCAATTTAAAGGACTGTTCTTTACTTGTCAGGGGAGGAGGGTGGCTGGTCGATTTTTATTTTATTTATTTTGATCCCCCCTATGTTAATCACTTATTGATGCTGTTTTTGAAGTATGAATAAGTCAATAAGTAATTTATTCCATTGAAATATCATTAATGTATTATAGAAAAGTGATTTATCTTTTTATAAATGACAAAAGGCACATCTGCCTCATTTTCGCTGTGGTATCGTGATTCTACTCAGAACCGTGATACTTTCACTGGTATTGTACCGTGGGTCCCAACTTTGGTACCGTGACAACACTACTGAGTACTGTACGAACAGTGCCTTGCAATAAAAGACACGGCGGGGACATCTGGGGCCTCCTGTGTCAAGCCCAAGCAAGGTCGGATTGCCGATGTATTCAGTAGCATACTGCCATACCAATTGACGTCCAGCAGGCACAAAGACATTACAAACGCTATAACGTCCCATATTGCTACACATGATTTCCATGTATTCAGTCACTAAAGAGGGCTTCCAGAAAATGGTTCGGACTGTTTTTGTTTTAATTTTTTTTTATAAAGAATGCTTAGTTTTCACTGAACCCATAGTCATATCGTATCGTATGGGTATCAAGATATCTGGCATAAATATCGAGATATGAAATTTTGTCCATATCGTTCAGCCCTAATCTGTTGTTTGTATAGCCTACATTCCGATCGTACAGTAACAAATTGTTTTACAAAACTTGCAGAAGTTGCTGACTTCGCAAGGTGTTCTGGGAAATTTTATCCTTCACTTCGTTGGAAGTGTGGTTCGGGGCTCCCTTGGAATCTAGGGCGGGTTTTAAGTGTTGGAAACCAATTCCACTACCTCAGTACCACTAGCCTAAACATGAACGCACACAATTAAGTGCAAGTGGGTATTTGTAGGGGAAGTGTGGGTATTGGGACAAGCCCTTAAATGGAAACACACAGATTCATATTTCTTTTAATGCAAATTTCCCAATGATTCAAATCACTTTTAGATGGAAACATAGCTAATGACAGTGTGTCTGAACAGGAGCTCATAATAATTGTTTTTAATACATCAGAACTGCAACCAATAGTTGTTATTGATTATTATTGATTTGAATTTTTGTTTTCATTTAGTCTGTAAATCTTCAGAAATAATGATCCATCAGAGGTCACCAGAGTTAAAAGAGAATACTTGAAGTTTTTAAATATTGTTTTTTGAGTATTTGTATGTTATAAAAACCCAAACAACAATTGTTTATTACTCTAACCTGGTAAATAAGTCAAACAATGAATTGTTTCAGCTCAAAATCAACAATAAATGATCGTTTTAACTTTAGAAATGATTGTCTGTAGAAACGTAGGTGTGAACTCAGGTGTTAAAGTGAGGTCTATAATTCACTAATGCCGAGACTTATGTTCTGATGTCATTAACTCTGTGTCTAAGAGTCCTGCTGAGCCAGTGCTCCCACTCTGTTGAGTCTTTGTTGTGTTGTGGTTTTGTTTTGTTTCTGTTGTCAGGATCAACAAAGTGCCCTGCTGTGACTTCACTTACATCAGACACTGAGCTGTTCCTCTGGCTGTTAGTTAATATGTCAGGTGTTGGATGTTACACAGTTAGACTATGGCTGCATACAAGAAAAAAGTTCAAAACTGAAAATTATCACCCACTTTTCCAAACGTCTTTGTGCCAATGTGGTCACAGTGTTTGATTTTACTGTGTTAGGTAATTGTTATTCTTCCTCAGCTGCCTGAGCTTTGATTTAAACCAGAGCCTGACAACACGACTCGCTGCCTTTCTCAGTTTTTAACCGCTGTGAACCCAATATCATATGTTTTAGGACTGTTGGTCGAAAAAAAACAAGATATCTGAAGATGTCATGTTGGGCACTGGTAACTTTAGTGTGTGTTTTATGATGTAGGGGTGTCACGATTTTGATTCTAAATCGAAAGTCGATCGAACTGAGCATTTGATTTCAATCATTGAAATCAGACACAGAATCGGGGATTAACTGGTTTCAGGGATTGTGTGAAGGGAGAACAAAACTGTGACAACACAGCATACCTCTAACCACCGTGGCCACTTCCTGAGTTGGTGATGATGGAGAAATAACGGAACTGGAAAATTCTTGTGCTTCCTTGAAATCACTAGTGTGGCAACACTCCTTTACCGGAGTTGTGTAAACAACAAATTTGCACTGACAGAAAAACTACATCTGTAGGCTGCGCTAGTGAAGTGAAAGTGAATTGCATGAATATGAATTTAAGAAAAACAGAAATTGTTGCAGCCCAAACTGTCTGCACAGTTAACGTAATGCATTGACTTCACCTCTGCACGTGAATTTACTGACCGTTGTTTAAATGCTGTGGCGCCTGAAATGGACACTACACCTGTGTAGAGTCTAGAAACAACATACAAAGCCATAAAGTGGTGGTTGGTGAGCATTGTCTCTAGATCCTGGTTGTAAAGCAGTCTGTTTAAAGTTCAGGTCCTGGGCTGCTGCTGCTCGCCTCTCATGCTTTATGAGCGTGATGTTGAGGTCCCTGCAGCAACCTGGCACTCAGCCCACACTGACTCTAAACCCGCTAATAGAGTTTGACCTGGATCTAATTGGAGCTGCTGCTGGGAAATGATGATAAAAGGCTGCAGGTTGCAAAGAGGACAGACAGAAACATCTGAGACCTGTCCAGACTTGATTTGTTTTTTCTATTTGTTTGTTTCTGTTTTGCATGTTTCGGAAGTCAGTAAGAAAATGAGGCTGGAGTTTGTTGTACAGGCAGGAAAGGAAAAACCTGCTCCAGGTGCTACTGTGTTTACTGCACTGTGTTTCTCAGGTCAACTTATTACTTTAAGTTCTTTACAAACAGCTGTGTTTTGGCCTTTTGGCAGCAGGTGTTAAAACTCCATTGTGCAGGATTTAGGGGCATCTATGGAGTAGTATAAAATATTCATATCTAGGTTTTCATTAGTTTATAACTAGGGCTGCCCCTGACTAAGAATTTTCCCAGTAGACCAACAGTCCTCATCAGGGTCCATCAGTGGACTAGTCTTCTGCATGTTTCTGATATGAATGTAATGATTAAATGATATATTTTGGTGGTTTGAGTTGAAGGTGTGAGAAAGAATAGTATCAGTAACATTGTTAACACTGTGCTACATTACAGAGAAATACAAAACCGTACTAATGAACCTTCATTAATATAGGCCTATATTTTATCTCCAAGTGCACGTCACACACTGAGCGAGCCGCCTGTTAATGACGCTGTGGGCTAATGGGCATGTAGCTACTTCCATGACAGTAGTGTCATTTATCACAGTTATTTCTTGGACAACATTCCACAGGAGGATTAGTTGTACTTTAGGGCACAGCTGACAGTGATCCTAACAAATAAACAATATATCATCCAACAGAAGTAGCTACCATGACAGGCGTGGACATAGGTCAAACATTTCACCAGTGTTGCCCAGTCTACATTGGTTACCCACAGAATACAGAATGGATTTTAAATATATTTAATCACTTATACAGAACTTCACAGGCTGGCCCCCTTTATATCACTGAGGTCCTCTAACCATGGCCTGCTGGCTGTCCCGAAATTGAGGCTTAAAACTAAAGGGGACCATTTGCAGTGGTGTCTCTCACTCGTGGAACCATCGTCCCCTCAGTCAGGGCAGGGCTCGACAGTGCGAGCGTTTCACTCGCATTTGCGACTAAAAATAGGTGTGTGCGAACTGTAAAAAATGTTTAGGGGCACATGTGTGCTTAAAATATAAGTCCCACTGTCGGCAGGGTGGAAATAAGTCGAAGTGTGGAGGAAGCGGCGGACCTAGGAGGAAGCCTGCTCGTCGTCCCCGCAGTTAAGGACCGTTCTCCACAGCCAGGCTGTCGGCTGGATGGGAATAAGTCAAAGTGTGGCGGAGAAGAGGGACCGGGAAAAGCGGCGGACCTCCGGGGAAGCTTGCTCCGTTCTCCCCGCAGTTAGGGACCGTTTGTCAAGGCACCGCTGCTGGGCAGGGTGGAAATAAGTCAGAGTTTCAGAGGACCTGGAGAATGTTTGAGGATAGTAATAACATTATATAAGATAATCATATTGCATACTTTTTCAAAACTTGATGATTTTACCTTTCTGTACATTTTGTATACAAATTCATTAAATAATTTTGCTTGTAAATGTCTATTTGCATCACATTTATTACGGAAAATCAATGATCAATTTACATTGTGCCCCTAAAGTTCTTTGTGCGCTCCTTACTTTTTCAACTTAGGAGCACATGTGCTCCTTGGGAAAAAAGTTAGCGTCAAGCCCTGCAGGTGATGGGTGTAAGAAGTGCTTGAAAGTTCACCTGTTTCGTAAGCACTTACTCCGGTGGCCATTGTTAGCCTTCAGTGTAGTTTCAGTGTTTTGTGTGTTTGACTTCTGAATGCTCCTTCTTAGTTACTTACTTACTCTACATCTTGCAAGTGTGTATTTAAAGGACCTACTTTTTGCTTTTTGCTAGCAGCATCGCTCCAGGCATGGTAATGTTGGTTTGTTGGCTCACAACGTTGGTCAAGACTGGAATCTATAACTCGTGCACATAGTTTTACATATTGGCTTTGAAGAGAGCACAAGTAACTTTCACTGTCAGTTCAGTTTCAAATGGCAAGGTTCGCAATCAGTTACTGAATGAATATGTCTGCTGTTTTCCGTGGAGGCATGCAAGAAAAGCAAAGATTTCCTCAGGAATTCAAGGTAACATAACAAGTTTAAAGTCTTCCTTTAATGTGTTAATACTTCGGTTTATCTTAAGATTATTTTTGGGATTTTGCCTTTTTATTGACAGGACAGTATAAAGTGTGAAAGGGGGAGATGGAGGGGATGAAATGCAGCAAAGGGCTGCAGGCTGGAACCCACGGCCGCTGATGCAAGGACTTTGCCTTTGTACATGGGATGCCTTCTCTACTGAGCTACTGGGTGCCAATACTTTGGTTTATGACCAAAAACCTGCAGAATTAATGACATTCCCATCACCTTCACTGGACTTTGTCGTGCTAACAAGGGGCGAGGGGAAATAATCCATTCTTAGATGCATCAGGATGCGAACATGGATGATTTGGCATCAATTCACAAATGTCAAAAATCTGTTATCTAGATGTTTATTAATAAGGTATTGGCGAAATGAAAGAGGCGGCACCCGGACATTTTACCACACGGACAAGCTCGAGTTAACCTGTACTTCATCTTCACTTGTTTTAATTTAATGTCTCAATAATTACATTCACAAAGCGGTAGTGAAGTGTATTGTGAATAGTTACTACGCGATCACCCAGAGACTAACATTAACGCAACAAAGCAGCGATCAGCAGTAACGTCAACGAATGACACAGGCTGACCAACACGTGCTGCAACATTGAACAAGTTAAATCAACTCTGTGGTGAAGAAATGAACTCTATGCTTTGTCTGCTTTACCTCCGCAACCCTGCGTCTGGCCTGCTATAGCGGCTCTTCCTGGACCAGTATGCTGTATTTTAAAAATAGCAAGTAGTCACACAATGAGAAAAATAAATCATGTAATGCGTTGTTAATTGTTCTATAATCGAACTGTGACGTGCCTGGAGATGTCCACCCCTGATCAATTTGTTGGTGAAGTATTCCTTTAATTTGTCCAATAATTTCATTTATGACAGGGTTGGAAATTAACTTTTTTTGTCCACCTACCACTGTGCGTTTTTGGCTGGTCAGTGAAACAAATCCAGCAGTCAGATTCATATTTTACCAGCATTTGGCTGGTGGCTGGTGCTGATTTCCAACCCTGGTTTATGACCAAATACCTGCTTGATATTCCCATCAGCCTCAGCTGGACTTTATCATATTAATGTGCAAAATCTAGATGATGAGCATGGCGAATATTTTACCTACTTATCACCTATGGGTTTAGTTGAAAGCATCACTGTGCCTGAGTACAGCCACACGGAGCTGTTAGCATTGTGTGAGTCACTAAATAGTTTGTCTTTCAGAAAATATTCAGTAAAAATAATTTATGTGATCTTCTGGCTTAGTTTATACTAGAGATGTACCGATATCACTTTTTCCTTCCCGATACCAATTCTGATCCCTGAACCTTAGGTATCTGCCTATACCGAGTACTGATCCAATACCAGAGCGTAAAATAAAAATGGATGGGATATGAATTGCAGTATGTCTCAACTCCTAAAACTCTGTGTAAAATATTAAGAAATAAATACATAATAGTAGAATGAATGCCATAAAACTTTTTATCAGTATTATTATTATTATTATTATTATTATTATTATTATTATCTAGTGTTGACACAGATCAAGACACAGGTTAAAGTGCAGCCACACAATTTGGTAAAAAAAAGACATTTTAAAGGCTACAGTCGAATGCTTTTTAAACTCTGGAGGCATCGGTATCGGTTCAACTCTACTTTATAGTAACAGGTGGACTTGATCTCACTAAACTGTCAGTTTAACCTGTCATTGATCACTAGAAAAATCTGATAGATGATTAACACGATAAGCCGAAAGAACAACTTGCCACAGGACACATTTAGGTTTGACAGGATAATAATTGTCTCCTGCTCTTAAACACAAATAGGTAATTGTAGTGTGTATTTGGTGGGTTGGTGTTGCTGTTGATTCGTCCAGTTTGTCCACAGACTTTCTCTCTACCTACATATCCCAAAGTACTCGTCATCTTTCTGTCTTTCTTTCTCCTGTTGTGTGTGGTTTGTTTTCTCGTCTGCTCAGACAAGCTGTCAACATCATTAAGAGGGATTATTATTATCGAGGAAGCACTTTATTCCAATCAGTGCAAATACAAGACACATACAGGGTTTTCACAGGAAGCGGTGAACTCTTTGATTGAGGTGTTTGTCTTCATGTTTCCTTTATTCAGCTTTGACTTTGAGACGTGCTGCTCTGATAACATACTGCAAAGGAAACTTATAATGTAATCAGTCAGTCACTGATATCTGTGGAGCTGACAGAACCCAACACATCTAATCACATGACTCGTTTCATTACGACTGGGCTGACATAAACAGTCGTTGACATTAATGGTATTAATCTGCTGTTTATCTAAAACTATTGAATGTAGTGCTTCTTCTTCTGTTTGTGTCCTTTGAGGTGTTCGTCTGATGTTTGCTGAGGTGGTCGGTCTGACGCAGTCCTGCTGCTCGGTCTAATTTGTGTTTGTAATAATGTAAGTCTGGGATATTGCAGTGTGTGATCCAGTATACAAATAAAAACAGTCATTAAGACAGTTCAGGGCTTTAGAGTTTTTTGAGCAGTGCACTGTTCATATTCGCTAACGTGATTGTGCCCTGAGTGCTGAGACAGATTGGTGGTATCACCTTTGGTAGCTGAAATGGTTTTTCCGCAGTGTTTACGTTTGATTTCAGTCTGTTCGGTGCCGTCCGGTTAGAGGTGATGAATGTCTGTTTTGATTCATTTTGCCCAGCCATAATTGCCCAGCCTTAGCTGCAACCTATCAGTAGTTCCATTATCTGTTAATCTGGTGACTAGTCTCTTGGTTAATCTCCCAAGGTGTTGCCCTCACGTTGCTGATTTTGTTTGACCAAAGAAGTCTAACGATACTTAGTGTATGATCACTAAGGACAGGGCTGGTGACGTTTATACTCATAATTTCAACTCTTATATAGTTACATACATGCAGGTCTTAACATCTGAAAGTTCTTGACGATCTGCTCTTCAGATGATAAAATAAAGAAACCAAAAGTATTTTGAGTCTCACTCATCTGTTGGCATGAAACATGGCTGCACAAATGTGCAGTTTTATCCTTCAGAGAAATGCAGCTATGATCATCTTAAATTCATGATGGTTCCAGTGTTTTTGTTATTGATCATCTTTCAACAAACAAACGTGTGTTGCCTCCAAAACCTCGACAGAAGTGTATTCAGCTGTATTTTGGCGTGTTTTAATAGACTTAAGATGGAGAAGTGCCTGTGGACACTTTGGCCTTTATTTATCAATCTAATATACAAGCAGTGCAGATCTGAGAGCAGAAATCCTCTAACACGAGGGTTTGTGCGTCATTCATCAAGTGTTCTTATAGCGTAGGTGACATACAGCCAACAGGAAGTAGCCTAGCTTGTGATTAGCGATGGTCATTTAGCTTCTTAAAAACTTTCACCTCCCTGATGATCTCCCTCAAGTCAGCTGCCACTGTATTTTGATTTTTTTGTAGTGAGAAGGAGGTATTGTGTAGATAATTCCTCATTTCAACTTCATGAATCAGCCGTTCCTCCTCCATTGTGCCACTTTCAAAGTGAGTGACAAGAATGAATAGAGACACAGCGTCTGATGGAAGTTCAGCTCAAAATGGCGCTTCAGGCGCTGCTTGAAATCCAGAATGTTGTCATGTGTTATCAGACTAACTCTGCCATGTCTCCTCTTGTCACCCCAAAAATCACATAAACCTGCAAGTAAAGAAACAGCGTGCACCGCTCTGCTCCGTCCTGTCTCAAGTGAAAGTTGATGTCCTTCATGTTGCCGACACTGTCTTCGGCTCTGCAGTGAATTGCACCCGCCCGTCAGACACTAGTGGCTCAGTTAGTCCATTTATAAACATAATATTATGTTTTTCATGACGTCATATTACTAATGACACCATCAGCACAGGTTGATGATGTAGGCGACTTTTTAATTTGCCAGAAAGTGTCTTAATGACATATACCCATTAACTTTTTACCTCATCTGCCATTGGCTAGTGACCTCCAAAAATTTACCGATCAAACATATTTTTCACCAGCCAAATAAAAAAAATCGTGCCTTGTTTGACTAAAAATAATTACCTTACATTTTACCATGACCGCGGCTGGCCAGCGTTGTCTAGTTTCCATTTTTCAATAAAATGCCGTGCGACATTTGTACTCTGTTTAACTGACTGTTCTTCCTGTTCAAATCCAACATGTCCATCTTCGTTTTTCCTCTTCTGGTGGTGGTTTCACGGCAGAAATGTGTTGCCACATCTTGCTCAGAAGTTACCATAGAATGCCCAGGGTTCTGGTAGCTGACGTCATGCATTCCCTGCACACGTACAATAAGCCGTGAGGGTCAAAATATTCTGACGCAGCTGGCAGAAATGGTCAAAACACATAAAAAAACCCACATGCAATTCAAAATTTTCCATCCATTTTTTACCCGCCATTGGCGCATGGCAGGTGTTAATTTTACGCCCTGTATATGCCAGTTCGAATCAAATCAAACCGGTTTAAACTCATATTGTTCTGGAGCGACAGAACCAGAAATCGACTCAACTCTAGCAGCTGTCCTCCCGTCCTGAAGAGGGCAGACCTTGATCCATCAGGTGGAGGTGGGGAGGAGGAAGATCCTCCTTTAAGCTCCTAATCAAAAGCAATCCTCTCAACCTCTCATTTACTTAACACGCTCCACCAGGGAAACTTTGTAAAGCAGAGGACGGACGTTTGCTCAGAGGAACAGAGGAGAACATAGATGCTTCTTATATTTCTGTTTGGTTAATAAGGTATTAAGAGGAGGACACTAGATCCTGGATGTCTGCCTGCGTATTATTAGCTAATGATAACAGAGTCTTGTCTCCTTCTTACTGAGTCGATGGCTGGCTTATTGTCTTTGTAATGGAGCTGAAGAGAGCTGAATGGAGGAGGAGGAGGAGGCCTGATGAAGCCAGTGTGTGTGCAGGAGTGACCCTGGCCTCAATCTGATCACAGGTGATTATAGCTGCTCTTACATCTTACAATAGGACAATGCCAAAACCTGTCACTGTGCAGACAGCTCCCACCAGAGTTAATATAACAGTAAGAATCTGACAAAGACCTTCATCAGGCATTGTCAGTTTCTTTCCTTCTTCTTCTTACAGGTCCTGGAAACACATTTATTCAGACTCCCTATACTGCTCCTTAGCTAAAGATATTTCCAGAATTCTCCCTTCGTTTAGCAGCACCCATATTTGAGACATTATAAACTGTCATGGCTCCATATGTGTCTGGACTGACATGGACGTGAACGCTAACAGCAACATGACTGGTTTGTGGAGGCATACAACCGCGGGGTGGTGATTCTAGTCATGTGACTTAAAGATATTTTGAATATCCACAATCAACAAGTAGGAAAAACCGTTGTGTGTGTCTGCTCATGCATCGTCTTTGATTTGTAAATAATTGCTAAATTGGGAAAAATTTGAGGCATTTCCTGCCGTCTAAAGCATGTGATGAGACTTTCTTCTCCAGTCACTGAATAGTGTTTGTTCTCCCTGTACTAGTTTTCTAGAGAGAACTGTTTGTGTTTGCAGATGCTCTGGTTCTGCAGAAGTTTGCTGTTTTATTTTTATGGTGAAATAACTCTTGTACAGGTTGTAGTTGACCTATAAAAATCTGTTTAAATAGTCTAACATTTGCACCAGCAGTCAGTTTGTGTTTGTGGTGAGTGGAAAGCGTCCGGGCTCCACAGAGGTGTTGCATCTCCACCTGTTTTTCAGACGCTCTGCAGCAGCATGAACCTGCAGCTCAGGTCATTAACCAGGAGCTCATCTGATCTGTCATCACCACACTGAACTCTTTGTCTTGCTGAGTTTACCTGCTGCTGATTCAGTTTGTTTGTTTATCACATCGAGCTGCAGAGCAGTGATTTTTTTTTTTTTTTTTCAGTTTTGGTTGCAGCAGGTTCAACTGGTTGTAGTTTTCTCCTTTTCAGACTCAGGCTGTGAAAATATTGAGTGTAGATGAGAAATACCTGGAATTCATTCACCCCTGCAGCCACAGCTCACAAGTTCACTCACACAGCGCTCAGCAGGTGAAAGTTTTGGGTTAAGGGCCTCTCTCAGTGGCACCTCAGTGGTGGTTATGAGGGGATGTAAGCTTTGCTCTTTTATTTTACCCACTTAGATTGATCCTTCTTGTCCATCCAGAGATCTCAGTGGTGACCGTCCAATCTGAAGCACACTCCTCAAAGAGAAGTAAAAAACTGCCTCTTTGTGTGTTGATGGGTTGTTGCGCTGCAGAGGAGGGACACATCCTGGTAGGTAGATTATTTTTTTTTTGAGTCACAGTATTGTTAAGTGTATGAAATATGTCCCTTGAGCACAGGGCTGTTTACACTGGGGAATAATTAGATTTTCAGAGCATTTTGTATCTGTGATTTTACGAGTTTCCTGTTGAGGCAGGATGTTGAGCTCACTCATACAACAGAAAGCAATCATCCACTGATTATCGGTTAGAAAGAAGTGAATCAATCTGTTTTATTGGGTGTCATCACGTACTCGTGCTGATGAGAGAGAGCAGCATTAGTGTGGCAGTGATGATTCTTCTTCCTGTAGTGATCTTTCACTGATGCATGTTGGCAGGAAGTTAAACACTGTTAAATGACCTTTACTGTCCTGAATACGGCCTGTCAGGTGGTGCTTTCTCACAGCCAGCTTAATAAATCAAACATTTATTTTTGATATTAGAGGAGGTTGAGTTTAGGGAGAATGTTAACATGTTTGCTGAGATTCAAACTGGTGAAGGTTTTATTTATTATTTTTATTTAGAGCAAACTTCTCCTCAGAAGACCGCTTTCAAGAAACAATTCCCAGAGGCTTTTGCAAATTTTTAAGGAATTTGTTTTGTCAAGGTTTGTTAGTATGATTTTCTTTGACTTGCTGTTGTGCAGTCGATTGTTATGTGGAAAAGAACAGTGACTGTTTGCAGGCCTTTTTCCAGTGAAACAATTTTGCAAACATGAGGCAGAGAGAACATTTTAAGCACTTAATGAAGCTGTCTTAAAACAAAAGTCAGTGTTAAGTTGATAAGTAGCTCAAATGTAGGGCTGGGCAATATGACCTTAAGTTAATATTGCATTAATTGAACATTTGACCTCGGTTACGATTCATCAGCGATTAGTTTGTTTTTGTTTTTTGCCCCCATAGTTCAATGACAAAGTTTGCTCTGTAAACTATTAAAGCTGGGATATTTTTTTCTAATGAAAGAGTGCGCATCTTATCTTTGTGATTTTAAAACCATAGAACGAAACACACAAATGCGTTATCTGTTATCTTATTTATTGAATATTTAGAACAATTGAAAATCAAGTCACACATTGCTTGGAGAAAAAAAAACGTCTTGTGAAAAAGGTCACGTTTTAGTTTTAAAATAAAAATCAAGTTCTCTAAAATAAATAACTTGCATTTCTTGCAAAAAAATAAATCAGTATTACCATGTCAAAAGTAGAAAACAATAATTTACATCTCGTAAAAAATTTTTTTGCTAATGCCACATGAAAACTAGAAAATGACTTGCTTCTCTTCAAAAAAGTCACATTTTAGTTTTAAAGTTAAAATCAAGTTCTCTAAAAGATTATAAAATAAATAACTTGCATCTCTTGCAAAAAACTACATAAATAAATGTTGCCATGTCAAAAGTAGAAAACAATAACTTACATCCCTTGTAAATAGTTTTTTGAAGAGTGATACATGAAAATAAGAAAATAACTTGAATCTCTTCCAAAAGGTCACATTTTAGTTTAGAATATTGTTTATTTTTCATTGTCACATGTACTACGAAATTAAAGTAGCTTGCATCTCTTGCAAAAAAATATTGCCATGTCAAAAGTAGAAAATAATAACTAACATCTTGTAAACATTAAATAATGCCACATGAAAATCAGAAAATAACTTGCATCTCTTGCAAAATAAACACATTTTAAAAATTACCACGTGAAAAGTAGAAAATAATTTGAATCTCTTGCAAACAAACGTTATTTCTTGTCCTTGAAGTACAACGCTAAAACACTTCCCTTCTCAGTCTGGGAGGAATAGCTCACTAAAAAGACAAACATAGGTGGTTACACTGGGCTGCTAGCTGATTACTGGGCGAGTTGATAATACGCTATAAAGTTTCACACAGAAAAGCTAATGCTAACGGTTTCATGGAAGTGAATGGAAAGTGCATAGATTAGCTCCATATTCTGTGAGGTATAATTGACAAGAAAAAAACAGTTGGTTAGCTTAGTTAGCTTTCTTGCCAAGTGGGGTTCATTAGATAGATTTTGTAGTTTTATTTTGTGATGACAAAACATTTTAATGCGAGTGACTGAAAGAAAAATAAAATGGTCATGTTACTTGAGCTCGAAAGGAGCTGTCAGTCATGTGTGATCTGATTACACCTGTATGCTCATGACCTGTTTGTGGAGTAAGTGTTTTTTAATAGTTATGAACATTTATTGTCACCCAGATTTTTATGGATGCTTAATGAGATGCTCATCTTTGATATTATATATTTTGAAGTTAAGTTTCCAGTGGCTTTAGAGAAAATATGCAAATAAGTTTGTGTATGTTGAGAGACTCGTTCTGGGTGCAAGTATGACAAATGTGAAAAGTCTTTTGCGAATAGACCCCATCGTGATGTCATATATTCCAGGAGGGTGGTAAAGACAGGGTAGATTAGGGTACCCTCCACTGTGGAGTCTAGATGCTGATGGTGAAAATGAGGGAGCTGAGGATCTGGATGTGAAGAGGAGTGGGCTTTGATGAGCTCGTCCTGGGCTCTGGATAAGATGACTGGAGGTGATGAGGTGGAGGAGGGCGCAATGATTCAGCCTAAAATGATGCTGACAGGAGCAGAGAGGAGAACAGATTTAAAGTTTGGCAGCAGCGGCATGAATGGCTGATGGAGATGGTGGCAGGTGGCGGGGGCAGGTCAGACTTTTAAATAATAACAGTCAGAGGGGAAATTCAGTTGGAGCATCTCTAGAATTTCATAATTTCTCTTAATTAAAGTCAGGAAAATTATAACAGTAATTACTGACACACAGCAGTTTCAGGTACAAATCCAGTTTTCTGAGAAGTCGTCAGAGAAACTTTGATACCAAAGCACATGAAGTAAACTCACTGTAAACCTTTGACAAGTGTTTTAAATAGCCCCTCGTCGTGACATGAAAAATGAGCTGACAAAGTAATGAAACTTTTTCCTCTTCATCAGGAGTTAAAGTGAAAGCAGGCTTTGTTCTGTTTTTAAACCCCTGTGGGCTTTTTTGTGACTGAGCTACAATCCCTTTGTTTCCCGCTGTCTTTAAACGCTGCCAGGATGCTGTCAGCTTCCCTCTACCTCCCTCTTCCTCTCTGGACCTCAACTCTTTGGTCCTGTTCTGCTTGCTGGAAGGAAATAATCATATTCATCCTCGCGCAAGATAACAGGCGTGTGATTGTAGAAGTGTTAACGGTTTGAAGCTGTCAAGATGTTTTTCAAATGAAGATTATTCTTAGCTTTTCTCACAGACATGAGATTGTTGTTAATCAGAATCAGAATGAGAAAAGGGTTTGTTGCCAAGTAGGTTTTCCTCCTTATATCTCTGGATTTGACATCTGATCACGGATGTTTAATGTAGGGTTGGAAATAAGCACCTAATTTGGTCGGTGGCGGGTGGATTTTATGAACCTATCGCCACAGTGTTGAGTAAAAAATTTAACAAATGGTTGAAGTGGACCATGAAAAAGTTGACTCAGTCATCAGGCGCTCTACCTAAGAAGTGTAGTGTGTCCTAGTGTAGTGTGTTTTGTGTCATCCAATGAAGTTTTGCTGGATCTCAGGCTGTTGCTCAAACTACAGGCTGTACTTCTGCATTATCAGTATTGCCAGCCACGCCAGTAGAAGTAGATCTCTTTCTTTCTCTCTCACGCTCAGACCAAACTCAGATTAATCAGTAAAACTAAGCAGCAGATCAAACCAAGATTCTGTTCCTGACGTACCTATTTCTCACCTAAAATATTTTCAGGAACGTTTTAGCTCATTGTCAAACTCTAATACAAGATCAGCTGGCTGCTACTGTGTCGAACGGATGAATTTGCATTATGTCACCTATCAGTGGGAGCGTTTATTGGTGCGGTGTGGTGCAGTGCATTCTGGTAGTTGTAGGTTTTCTATCTCTTGAGCCAAACAAATGCTACAGTCCCTCTTTTTGTTTCGTCTTGTCATCTAGTCCCAATTTTAAAAGTATTTGCGTCTTTTTGCTGCATAGACGGCCCAGAGGATGAATCCTATTGACTTTGGTAATCACCTGACTCCTGCTCTAACGCCTTCATGATGTTTTGTAGTTTTTAGTGAAATATTTCCACAACTGTTGAATGGACTTGATGAATGAAGTGTAGTTCATGAGTCATGTTTCCCTCAGGACGAAACTGGTCCTCTTACCAAACACCTGCAGAGATAACAAAGTTCCCGTCAGCCTCAGCTGTTCTTTGTGTTTAGTGTTTATGAAATCGAAAGATGCTGAACATGATAAACTTTATACCTGCTGAACAGCATGTTAGTGTTGTCATTATCAGCATCTGAGCATAGCGTTGGCGTTAAGCTCAGAGCACTGGTGTGTCACGTCCTCACAGAGCTGGCAGCGTGACTGTACTGTGGACTCCTCGGGCCTCATTCACTTAAATGTGTGTAGAAATGTTCTAATGCTCCGTTTTGTTTGTTTGTTTTTTTGTTTATGTCCCTTGCCTGTGTGTCCTTGTTTGCAGTATGTGTCGCCTCTCTAAATTCAGAGGGTTTTTCGGGAGCTCTTTTCTCCTCAGTAGCAGTTTGTGGAGTTTTGAGTCGCGAGGTGAATAACTGATCAGTCTATCCGGTCAGAGCTGATCAGATCAGATGGATGGATGAGCAGAGCAGCTGTTTGTGTTTAGATGCAATGTTTGCAAACAGGAATCAGGGTCGGGTGGATGGTGTGCTGGGCGCGCTGATCCCTGGCGTCACAGTTTGAAAACAATAGAATAAAAACTTGTTAAATTGTTGTTCAGCTCCAGGCGGCTCCAGCTGAGCTGCTCAGTGTCTCCAGTGTCAGACTGTGGTCGCACAGCTCGTCTCCACTGTGAAAACGTGGAGGTTAACATGAGTTTAGCAGAAAGACTTCAGCTGATTTTCAATGAATGTCGAGACAAACATGCTCGTCTGTTCCTGTCTGACCTCTGTCCTCGAGCTCAGTGAAGATCGGTCTGTTTCCTGTGTGTCCTCTCGTGTTTGCTAAAGTTCTTCTCTCTTTGTGTGTTTGTGTTGCAGCTTTCCGAGAGACAACAATTCTGTGAAGATGAGACCATGGTCCCAGTACTAACCTCCAGAAAAGCCAGTGAACTCCCCGTCAACGAAGTAGCCTGTGTCCTGCAGGTATGCTGTCCTTGTTAACCCTACCAAGAGTTGAGCTCTATCACTCCCAGTGTAACGCTCGTGTCCCACTCAGTCTCTGAAGCAATTGATCTTTGTCCATCAACAAATCAATAGCTCTGACACTGATGAACAAAATGTCGTATCACACTTGGTTGTAGCTCCTCTTTGTATGTTGTTATGGCAACCAGGCAACTTGTACGTGTTAAAATTTGGTTGCATCCTGTTCTTCTTAACGGGGGAAGAGCCTGTGAAGAATTACTAATAAGTTGCCTGTGTTATTTATCAGTGATGATGCTCCAGTGAACTTTTCACATTGATTTGTGTTCGCTAGAACTTTTACTCCTCTGTGACAGCAACCTGAGTATCTTTGAGGTGTGGACAAAACAAGACATTTGAGGACGTCATCTCAAATTGACATTCTTTTATTATTATAGACTTAAAGAATTGATTAATTAAGGAGGTTATTGACAGATTAATCAACAGTGAAAATAATTGTTAGTTGCTGCCCGGGTGTTTACCATAGAGCTCAAGGTTAACATCATGGTCTGATTTAAGTTAAAGCTGAGAGAGTTACTTTGAGTAAATCAGATTTGATTTGTCTTATTCGTGTATTTTGTAACAATGAAAATGTGCAATGTAACCATAAAGCCTATGAGACACTGTCACAGGCTTTTCTAAGTTCAAACCATGATGCAGGTTTATGTTATGTTGTATATTTTTGATCCAGGTAGTTTTGGTTTCACATGCAATGCAGCGAGCGCACTAAATAACTCTATGTGACACACCTATGCTCTGTCATCATCTCATTCCTGAGCTGCATGTCCCAGTAGTTGACATCGACTACGTTTACATGAACAAAATATTAAGATTTTGCCCTTATTCCGAAAAAAGACAATATTCCTACTAAGCTAATTACATGACTGATGAAAATGAATATTCCTGTTTACATGAAGCCGTGCATACTCTGATTAACGTGCCCTAACATGTCATTTGTCACATCAAAATATGAAACAGTGGAACTCTTTGACTTCTTTGTCTCAAAATATTACTTGGACTGTGTGAACGCAGCCTCCCTCTTTCATTCCTTCAGCAAACCTTCTTGAAAAGGTCGGCTGATGATATTCAAGTCTTTCATAATGTTTAAAAGTTGTTGTGTTTCTTCTTCTGACCACTAATGTGGGGTTTTCTTTTGGGCATGCATCTCTACACCAGCCTTTAAACTGTTGGTTCGTTGGTTTTTGCACAACACACAGAGCCGACCATAAACAGACAACAGGCCGTGTGTCACAAATTCAAGTAACATGTTCATAGATTGCTCCCAAAACTCAGTTAAACGTGCCGTATCTCACATGTTTTAATCAACCTAATGCATGATAACTAAATGAAATAAGCTGTTTTCATGACCTGCCTCAAATTAGAATATTTCATAGTGAGAATACTAGTGTGCATATAAATATAGTCACTGTTTTTTGGACAGGTGTCGAATGTCAGGTAAACATCTGTCCTCTCTCCAGGTGCTACCGTGGCTCAGTTCCCTCTGTACTCAAGCTTCCTCCACACGCAGCTCACAATTTATCATTTATCAGCTTTTTCTTGCTCCAAACTATCGTCAACATATTGGCCATAAAATCCACTATTGGTCAGCCTGTAATGCAGACGATGCTGCACTGAATTTGATGCCCAGTAAATCTGTGGCAGGGACACATACACAGCTGTACCCGTAAAAAACATTAGCCTTATTTTACTTAGCCACAAACTTTCTTAATCGGTGGATTTTTTCTTAGATTTATCTTAAAGCAACCACCGATAGGTTGGTGCTGATAATAATAATAATATTCTTTATAATATTTTGAAAAATATTTTTAGTATGAAATTTTCTATTTTATTTACGTTTCCTGACTGTCACAGTATTTTTTATATTTACTATATGTTTATTGTTATGCACCAAATCACTGAGGCAAATAACTTGTGTGTGAAAATGAACCTGTTTGTGTTTGTGATGCCGACAGGCCGACCTGCAGTTGGGTCTGACCCATGAGGAGGTGAGCCGGAGGAGAGCTTACCACGGCTGGAATGAGTTTGACATCAGTGAAGAGGAGCCGCTATGGAAGAAATACATCTTACAGGTAACATATCCGTCACACTGAGATCGTGTCTGATACAGCAATGTTCAGTATTTGTTTGTTTCTGACCATTTAAACATAACCGAGTGTGTCCGACCGTAAACTGTGCGTTAGCTCCAGTCTGCAGAATATAGACGGCAGTTTGTCCTCATTTGCCAATCTGACAGTCCACATTTTAACGCTGCTGCTACCTTATCAGAGTCTCAGGAAGCCCTCCACACATCCAGCCGCAGCCTGAACGCAGCTCCAGGATAAAGCCGACGTACTATTTTTATCTCATGCCTGATAAAATGTCTTGAGGCTCGTCATGTTCCAGTGTGTCATTGATTTGTCACGGCAGCACAATGTCAGCTCAGACAGAATACATGTCAAACTGGTAATCCAGTTACCAGAACAATACTCTGCTGTTTTATATTAAATATGGTTTATTAATATTTCAATGTGTCATTCCACCTAAATCCCACATTAGGTTACGCAACAGTCACAGCTCTTATGAACGTCGACTTCCAGCAGTTGACAAAAGACACATTTTACACACTAACAGAGCGCAGAGACCTGTAACATTAAGCTTTTTTTGTTAATTTAACATGTTTTTCCGATAATCTGCTGAATTGATAAGAAAAGACAAGACAGTTACTGGAGACGTGACGCAGAAATAAAGGAAACAAGATTAAATGCAGAACTGCCACATGCTTGATCCATTTACACTGATTTTTGAAATTCACTGTGGTGATAACTTGAAGATGAATAATTAAAACATTAAAAGGAAGCTTTAAAATACATTAGTGTACTGGTAGTTTAAAACTGGGCTTTTTGTCTTATGCTGCTGCAACTAGATGAAAAGTGTTGAATGTTCTGAGTGATGTTTGTAAATGTTTGTCTTTTTATTTGTGTGTTATGTTCAAATGGAAACATGCTTCACCTCCGAAATTTGCAGGTTGAGATTAGAAACAGTTTCATGCTCTGAAAACTATGAATGAATACACAAATAACTTAATTTACTTTCAATGTATTACATATTCATTTAGATAGTTTTAAGTAAAAAAATAAATAAAAAGACTTAACAAACATTATTGCATTATCAGCCCCTCCAGGATGTTGCACTGTTGTGACCGCAACAACAGATGCAAATTCAACCAATCACTATAAATTCTGCGTGACTAACGTTTCGCATATTTGACCAGTCATCTTATTTTCCCACGAGTCACCAGACTGTCCTCCTTGTTTCTGGTTGTGAAGATGCAGACATGTGCAACACGAATGTCTCACATTTACCAACAAAAATTGGCAAAAACTTTTTCATTGAAAATCACCGTATCAGAGACAATTTGGCCGATAGCCGATTTATTTTGTTGTTGTTTTTAATTTTGTTTATGTTGTTATTCATTCCCACTTTTGTGCCACACAAAGAAATTTTCATTATAAAAAATAATTTTACAGTTTGAAGGTCATTGTCCTTCATTACGCGACTTTTGAATGAGCACATTTTGAAACAACTTTTAAAATAACCTTCTTCCACATTAAATAGTTACTGCTTCCATAGTATTTTTACTACATACAACAAATCGTGATTCCCACTAGTTTATATTTTATTAAAAACATTGCCTCTCCTTAAAACGTCTGTATTTATTCACACATTTCACTAGATTACATTCAAACACATCATAACTCACTGTAACCTCCGTCAGCAGGGTGTTTCCCCTGATGTGTTGACAGTGTGTTGACTGTGTCCTTTTGTCGTGTCCTTTTGCCCTGATGACGTCCTGTGGAAGATCTCTGTTTGCCTCAAACACGTTTTGTATTGTCCCCACGATGTCAGTATGCTGTCAGTCATCGAGCCCTGCTTTGTAGCCTGCGCAGAACTGATGCGACACAAAACAGTTAAACATCAGCCTCTCCCTTCTTTGCCGACAGGCCGATGGCAGTAAACAAGGTGAATATTGGCCGATGCCCTTATGCGATGGATAAATCTGTGCATCCCTGAAATCGAGATGAGTTTGATGAAATATGCATGGTTGGTGATAAAGAAAAACTCAGTGTGTGTGATAAAGAAATAGTTTTAGAAAAGTTCCTCAATCGAAGTCTAAAAATGTTTAAACATGATGTGAAAACTTTATTCAGTCTTCTCTGTGAGGTCACTGAAAACACTGAGAACACTGCGGTTTGATTCTCACTCAAACAAGTTGCTTTGGATTTTTAATTATTTATACAGAAATAAAATTAAAAACAGAACAATTTTGCAGTTTCATTTAAAAGAAATGGCTTTAAACATCCCAACATGCGTCACATCTTTGTTAGAAAAGATGCTGTGAAATCAGGAATTTACGGCCGCGATGATTTTAAGAAAAGCCCGGGGAAACTGTTTTATGACAGCAGCGATTTGATTATAATTTGTTGTTTTTTTGTATTACATTATTTAATTTTTCAAACAACAAGTAATCACATGCTTTTCAGATTATAGTCTGAAGGACAACATATTACAAAAGGCATTTTGATTTCTTTTCGCTCACATAAATTCTGAAGATAAAATCTTGTTTTTCAGTCCCAACATCATGTTTGGTTTCCTAGTTTGATATTTTTAGGAAAGTGTTCAAGACAACATTCAGTCACCTTTAGTGTTAGTAGTTAACACTGCAGAAAAACAGGACCAATCAGAGGAGAGGAAGATGAAATGGGACAAAGGTCTGAATTTGACCCCAGGATGTTGTTTTCCACATATTCACCTTTGAATCTTTAAGATTTAAATGTCATATATTGTGCACTTGGATGAATCTTCTCCTCATATATGAGGGAAAGTGACCAAAGGACCAAACCACCAGGCAGTCAGAGGAGTTATTACACCAGGAAACAAACTGAACGCAGGATTTAGAGTGGAGTGGTTAAATAATGGAGGCAGCCTGAGGGAGTTTTGTTGCTGGTCTGTTTTGTCCACATGAACTCCGACAAGGACAGAAACTGCTGCTGTTGAGCTGAGCAGCCGGAGGAAGGAGGGACGAGAGGAGGGACGAGAGGCCTCTGAGAGCAAAACACAGAGGTTAAATATAGAACGCCAGCACAAGAGGAGGAGAGGGAGGGAGGATACAGAGGACAGAAGGAAAGGAAGTGAGGATGAGACAGAAGGCGGAGGAGTGAAGGGAAGGAGAGGAGGTGTTGAGTCTTTTCTCCTCCTTGCACACATGAAACCCTCGAGATTTCTGCGTGAACTTGTTTCACTATCAGCCGTAATCTGTCAGGTTCGTTCACGCTCAACCTGACAGGCCTGAACGGTGAGGAGAGGCACAGTCTGTCTCTTATCATTCTATCAACAGGAGGATCCACACTGTTTCTGCTGCTGATATTCATGTGCACATTCATGTCTGCATCTGCACAGTAAAACTCTGAGTTTGTGGGCCATGGTGCACTCACAACACAAACCCATCCACACTGAGGAATTAGCCACGCTACAGGTGTGAATTTGGTCCCACAGCTGCTGCCCTGGAGTGTCGACGTGTTGATGCCGAGAAATAAGACCGTGTCGCTAACAGATGGCAGATAAATAACTTATCCAGCAGCTTCGTGGATGAAACAGTGAAGAGTTAAAGTTTTCGCTGCTGCTGTGTTCAGTCGTTCATGTCGACGATGTGGAAACCGGGTCATTTAGATGCTGGAGCTGAAAATAGAGCTGGAACTGTTGGCCTGCTTCGCTCAGCGAGCTCCGCCTTCTAGCTATGGATGACTGACACTTGTTTCCGTTTGTCCACACATCATGGAAAACACACACACATTTGTCGTTCTGTCTTCATTGGGACCCGCATAGGACAACCAATACCAAGACCCCAAAAACAAGTGTATAAACCTTCAAACAGCCCTGTGAGGATCCAGACAAAATGTCCTCACTTTAAAAACATATTTTATCCTTTATTTAAACAGGTCGCCTCAGTTAGATCAAGAGACTTGTGCAGAAGAATAAACACAATGTTTATATACACCGATCAGTTAAACCACTGACAGGTGAAGTGAATAACATTGATCATCTTGTTACATTGCAATGTTCTGCTGGGAAACCTTTGGTCCTGGCATTCATGTGGACGCCACTTGACACGCTCCACCCACCTGAACACGTCAGACGTATCCCACCTCATGGCAAACCAGAAAGACAACGCACCGTGTCACACCACAAAAACTGCTCAGGAACGACCAGAGGGATGTGACAACGAGCTCAAGGTGCGCCCTGGCCTCCAAGTTACCCAAATCCAGATGTGCAGGTACCCCGCCTCACAACCCACAGAACTTAAAGGACCTGCCGCCAGTGTCTTGGTGCCAGACACCACAGGAAACCCCCAGAGGTCATGTGTCCATGCCTCAACAAGTCAGAGCAAAGTTCCAGGCAAGAAAGCTCTGCTGTGGATTGGGGGTACTTCTGGGGTAATGAGTGCTCCACGGTTTTGGGATCTGGGGAAATGGGAGGCCAGGACGATGCCTTGAGCTCTTTGTCTAAATTCCAGAACAGTTTTTGCGGTGTCGCCATGAGGAGGTGTGCTTCGTCTGTAACAGTGGGTGTTGCATGTCCTGTGTCATCCACATGAAAGCCAGGACCAAAGGTTTCCCAATAGATCACACAGTCCAAAGACATGCAGGTTAACTGGTGACTCTAAATTGTCCGTAGGTGTGAATGTGAGTGTGAATGGTTGTCTGTCTCTATGTGTCAGCCCTGTGATAGTCTGGTGACCTGTCCAGGGTGAACCCTGCCTCTCACCCAGTGTCAGCCCCCCCGTGACCCCAAACAGGATAAGCGAAATGAATGAACCTCACCTGTCAGTGGTTGTAATGTTTTGGCTGATCAGTGTATATACAGTACAAGTATTGACAAACACACAACAATTCACAACATACAGTTTACACACACAGAACAGTGGCTTCACATTGAAAAACAATTACAAGTAGCGTTCAGCGTGCTTGAAATCTTAAAAAAAACACTTTTGAGTGGTAGAAAAGATTTCCCACACTTACATCATACAGTGTTTGATGTTCAGTGCAAAGATGTAAGTGTGTGGAAATGTTTTATACCATTTTGGACTTATCAATGTTTCCAGCATCAAAATAGCTTTTAACAAAATGGCAGATTTTATTTTCCCAAAATGCCAATTTTCTCAGTGTCCGATTCCCAATTGTCTCTCCCAAATAATCCTAATTTTTCAAATTTACTCACCTCCCAAAAAGCTAAAAATGACCTCAATATCAAGTGGCTTCGTTCCAAATCACAATACTGTAATGTCTGACCTCAGTTAATACCTTAGAAATATTGATATTTGACTGACACCGTGGGCAGAAAATTTTTAACTTTGAACAGACAGATTAAAATTTGTAGGTCAAGGGTCAACATCACTGTGACCTTGCATCTGCCTCATTCGAATGAACGCTGTATTTCAAGAAACATTTCAGGGAATGTCCTCAAATTTGGCACAGACATCCACCTGGACTCGACGATGAACTGATTAGAATTTGGTGGTCAAAGGTCAAGGTCACTGTGAGCTCCCAAAATATCTTATTGGCTGTAACTTAAGAATTCATACACTAATTATGACAAAGTTTCACACAAATGTCTGACAGGATAAAATAATGAAGTGATGACGTTGTACATCCAAAAGGTCATAGGTCAGCCTCACTGTGACATCATCATGTTTTAACGTCATATCTCAGGAACAGAAGGAGAGATATTTGGTCAGATACTGAATTGGTGACTCTAATCTCTAAACTGTGCTGATTGTATAGATCTTCTGCGTGTGAAGCGTCCATGTTTTAGAATTTGTAGCGTCTTAACGGGAACATCCCTTTTTGAATTATTGTCAGCTGTCATGACAACATATGAGTCTAGACAGATGTGGATGTAAACTGCAACTGCAACTTGACTGGTTCAAGGATGCATGCAACCACAAGGCGGTGATTCTGGTGTTGTTTCGTTGCCTCTAACTCAGCTCCCTGATGTCTCTTTCTGTCTTTCTTTCTTTGTCTCGCTCTCTGCAGTTCAAAGACCCTCTCATCCTGTTGCTGTTGGCGTCGGCCGTCATCAGCATTCTCATGCACCAGTTTGATGACGCCATCAGCATCACAGTGGTATGTTACACCTTGCACTAAAATAAAGGCGCACTTCAGTCGTTAATGTCTTTAGTGTTTTTTCTTCTTCCTTGAGAAAACGCCCCAGAGACCTGCAGTTCTTGTAAAGTTATTAATAGACTCAGCAGTTTATGGCAGCGTCAGCAGTGGAGAAGATGTAGAAACATGCAAGATATTTGCTGCCTGTGAGTTTGGTAAATTAGATTATATAAAAGTTATTTTTTCTTTTTGGATCCTTGTGGGGGAAAGGTTGCTGCAGCAGTGAATAATTGAATAGATTATGTGCAGGAGAAGAGAAAAGCAGAGAAACATAAAGGAAATATGTCTGATAGTAAAATGTACAACTTAAGTTCTATTGTGTTGCACAATTTGATGATTGATCATTTCTCTGGAGATAGCTTCAGTGTAGTGAAAATGAATTTTGATGTAGAGTAGCTACATTTTCCAAGTAGCTTCCCCAACACTGTTGCCAATTTTTCATGCATGGGAAGTTAGAATTCCCTGGAAGGAGAAAAAGAGGAGGAGGAGGAGGAGGAAGAGGAGGAGGAAGAGAATTTTGGCAAGTACCCGAGGGACTGACAGTAGAGCTGCCTGAGCCTTAATTATGACAGAACACACATGTCTAACAGGATAAGATGATGAAGTGATGACATTTTATATCCAAAAGGTCAAAGGCCGGCTCCACCGTGACATAATAATGTTTTTCAAAAACATTTTTCTGGGTATTTTTCAGTGTCATATCTCAGGAGCTGAAGGGGAGGCATTTGGTGAGGTACTGAATTGGTGACACTAATCTTAGGAGAGCATCTTAGGGTCAGGTTTGAGTTGAAAATGTGTGTGTAGTATCATAGTATTCATGTTTTAAAATATGGAGCTTCTTTGCAGCAACATCCATATTTGAAGAATTGTCAGCTTTCATGGCTACATATGAGTCTGGACAGGCATGGATGTAAACTGTAGAAGCATCTTGACTTGTTGGGTAGGCAGACAACAACGAGGCTGTAATTCTAGTTTCCCTTCTTTTCTCATAGAAATTAATGAGAGGCTGCCCCCCCCCCCCACACACACACACACACACACACACTGCTGACATTTGTCTAAACACAACCGCTCATGTGCCAGTGCATTTTCACATAAATGCCTCTGTGACCTGACGCAGACAAGGCTGTCAGGATTAGCTGTAAGTGTCAGAGGCTAAATCCCAGAGGAAATTGTCACACAGGCTGATTGGCTGATCCGACCCCTGTAGGGAGAGGACAGGACAAAGAGTTGTAGTAAACATTGCATCATCTCACTGTTTGAACATGTACTTAAACTGTGTTTATCAATATTTGTAGATAGTTTGCATATTACAGTCCTTGTTTCAGTAAAAACCTTTTTAAGTTTCCTGGAAGTTGTGTAAACGTTTAGTTTGTGGCTTCACTGATTTGTTGTTTATCTGAAGAGTAAATATTAGATAGTAGTTTCTGGCTCTTATTGCCATGGTCTCTATGGGGTTTTAGTACGTCAGTCTTTCACATACAGTCACGATCATTGAAAGTTTTCTTGTTTTCTTGTTTTTCAGCACTGACTGAAATTAGATTTAATGCCGCTGTTTTGACACTGATCAACAGAAAAAGAGCCCAAAAAATCAAAGTGAAAACAGATCCTTACAAACTGATCTCAATGAATAATGAAATATAAAAAACTTGTTTGCATAAATATTCACCCCCTCCAAGCCAGTACTAACGAGATGCACCATGGCAGCAATTTTTGTCTTAGGTCTGTGCTTAGGTCTGGTCTCGCTTTCAGAAAAACTAATCAAACCAATTGATAAATAAATAATAAAAATAATATATTGAAAATGAAATGGAAATATTTAGATTATATGGTAAACAAAATTGTTAAAAAAGTCATAGTATCTTGAGAAAGTCAGAATATTTTAGGGGAAAGCCCTAAAATGTTTTTTTGTTTTTTGTCATACTTTGAAAATAAAGTCATGGTATTTTGAGAAAGAAATATAAATACTTCATCAACAAAGTCAAAATATTTTGAGGAAAAAGTTATTTTTAGAATACAGTTAAAATAATACAAGAGATTTTTTTTTTAATGATAAGGTCCTAATACTTTTAAAATAAAATCATAGGATTTTGAGAAAGAAATATCAATATTTTTTCTTAATAGATTCAAAATATCTTGAAAAAAGATGCACTGTTTTTAGAATACAGTCAAAATATTACAAGAGAAAAGTATTTGTTTTTAATTATAATAATTGAAAATTAATAAAATTAAAGAAATATGATATTTTGATATTGACTTTTTAAAAAACAATACTTTCCCGTTTTCTTGTATTTTTTGTACTTAGTTTTCATAGTATTTTGAGAAGAAAGTCAAAATATCACAAGAGAAGATTTTTTTTTAAATAAATCTGTAATACTTTTAAAATAAAATCATTGTATTTAGAGAAAGAAATATAAATATTTTGTAATAGAGTCAAAATATTCTTTTAGAATGCAGTCAAAATATTACAAAAGTTGTTTTAATTTGCAATTCTTCAAAAATAAAGTCATAATATTTTGACATTGTAGTAGAATTACTAATGAGGAAAGAAGCTGAAGTAGTTGGGGAAAAAAACCAATACTTAAATTGTTTTTCTTGTAATTTTTTTAAAAAACTTGATTTCCATAGTATTTTGAGAAGAAAGTGAAAACGTTACAAAGGCCGTTTTTAGTCCTGCGAAATGTTTGTATGAGAGATGCTTTATAAATGAATAAAGCTACAGTTCAAAATATTGTGATAATAAAGTTGTTAAATTCTGAGAATAAAAAAATAGTATGTGAATACTATAAATATATGGATAGTAAAGTCAAACATTTTTACAACATTTTAATATTTGGTTTTCCTGAGCAGGTGAGGTCAGTCTGTCAGCTTTTACCTCTCAATACATTAAATGAGACGTAACTCAGTGTCCAGTTTCAGGAGCAGATTTTTAAACATCAGCTGTATTAATCAGCTGCCTCTCTCTCTCTCTGTGTTTCTGTCTCGTCACAGGCCATCATCATCGTGGTGACAGTTGCTTTTGTCCAGGTGAGTCTTCTTTATGTCTACGACAACATTTCTACAACATTTCTTCATTTTTAATGAGCTCATAAACGTTTATGGCCACAAACATAAAAAGATGTTTACAGTGTGAATCTTTAAGTAGTCTGCTGCACATTTGATATGTGTGTGTGTGTGTGTGTGTGTGTGTGTGTGTGTGTGTGTGTGTGTGTGTGTGTGTGTGTGTGTGTGTGGTTTGAATATACATTTATACATATATTCATGACTTTCTCACATATTTTATAACTCTGTTGATCTGAGTTGTTTGTCGTCTGTGTGTAGGAGTACCGCTCAGAGAAGTCTCTAGAAGAGCTTGGGAAGCTGGTGCCTCCAGAATGTCACTGGTAAGAGTTTCATCCTTCCTCCTCCTCTTCCTCCTCTTCCTCTTCTTCTGTGGTTAATACAGCCTCGTTAATGTGATTCAGTCCAGGTCAGCGGTCAGAGCTCACACTGAAGGGTTCAGTTCCCACAGTACACACAGTCCGGTCAGCTGTTTCGCTTTAATGTTAAGTTTCATATGTAGTTTCACCGGCAGTGCTGCAACCAACCGTTATTATTTAATAGAGAATATTTCAGTGGAGCTTAAACTGATGTCAGTAAATTGCCTGTTTTGTCTCAACAAGATACAATAAAATGTCAGACTTTTAATTTATTTGCTTTATAAAACAGAAAAGCAGCAGATCTTTGAAAAAAAACACACTCACAGATAACTGAGCCTCCTACCTGCCTGTCAAACACCATCAACCCACAAACCTTCTCCAGTCCGGACTGAGTGGAGTCCTGCGGGGTGAAGCTGTGAAGGCTGCGAGCGGAGCTAGCTGCTAACAGCCACCGCTGCAACTAACAAACTCCACAAATCCATTCAGCAGCTCCACCATCCACAGTGTGACACACACGGCTGATTATTTACTGCTGAATTACAGCTCACAACTCGCACCAACCCAAACATCCTGGTGCAGACTATTTACTGGAGTTTACCAGCCTGGCGCTCATGCTGCATTTGAAAATAATTACAAGCACGGCTGCTCTGACTTTTAACGTCTGATATTTCACCACGAACATTTTTGTCATGTCTCATCTCGTCAGCAAAAACAAAACATAGATTTTGTCTTAATTTTTATTACCAGGGTTTTTGATTCAGCCCGTTTTCGTCATTGAAAAAAGGTCGCTGTCGAAAATGTTTCTTTGTCGTGTCGCCAACAAAATGAGCACTGATGTGAAGCATCACTTTTAAGATAGCACAGCATGGTATTGTCATGCTTCTTTTCCATACAAATTATGTACAAAAAATGCGGCAAACCTAACTTAAAAACAATAAATAAAGGAAAACAATAACCATTCTAATTATTAGTTAAAACATAATAATGATACTTGTATAACATCACCTGCAAAATGTTTTTTACCTCCATATCAAAGAGCAACACAAGACCTTTAACAGATCACCAGCCTCACACTCCCTCCTTATCAACCCCGTCCCCATCCACACTGCAACTCACAGATTAGCTCACTTCATCTTTAATGTGTTCTTTTGTTTAATGTTTATTTGTTTTGGGACAAAAATGTAGCGTAAAACGGTGCCACACACTAATTAGCTGTGCCTGTCTCCAGATGGCATCGGTATAAGATAATGAAAACACAACAATTCTTATTTTCAGGTGATAACACACTTAACTGAAGATACGTATATTTCTGTCAACATATCCCCTGTAAATTCTTCACACTGGACCTTTAAAGGAAGTCACTGAAGAGAAGGAGCATTTTCTGACGATTCAGAGACAGAAAATGCTCCTTCAAACAAACTCCTCAGGACTCGATTTACATTTCAAATAACAGCAGAATGAAGGAGCAGCTGGTCCTTCACCTGGCAGAGAGCACACACACACACACACACACACACACACACACACACACACACACACACACACACACACACACACACCTGTAACAGCAGGCCTGTAAGCTGAGAAGGTCTCCTGTTGTGGTTGAACTGTCAGGAATGGATTATAGCTCAGTCTGATTTGTTTTTCTCCACTTCCTCCCTCCATCTCTCTACGCAGTGTTAAAAGCATTGTACTGTCATACTCATCAATAGCAGTACACCATTAATTATAGCGCTCTCCCTCTTTGGAACAATTTGAAATCAAATGTAAAGTCACACACACACACACACACACACACACACCCTCAAGTCTCAACTGAAGAGATGTCTTATCTAAAGTGTCAAATCAACCTTCTTTGTGTCTAATTGATTTTAAGGTTTCCTTTTGTATCTGCTCTCCTTATTATTGAGCATCAGAGTGATGAAGAAAGGTGATTGAAGTGACTTTGAACGTGGCATGGTTGTTGGTGCCAGACGGGCTGCTCTGAGTATTTACTGGGATGTTCAGCACAACCATCTCTAGGGTTTACAGAGGATGGTCCCAAAAGGAGAAAATATCCAGTGAGCCAAAATGCCTTGTTGATGCCAGAGGTCAGAGGAGAATGGCCAGACTGGTTCAAGATGATAGAAAGGCAACAGGAAGTCAAATAAGCACTGGTTCCAACCAAGGTGTGCAGAAGACCATCTCTGAAGCAACAACACCTTGTCCAACCTTGAAGCAGATGGGCTACAGCAGCAGAAGACCACACCAGGTGCCACTCCTGTCAGCTAACAACAGGAAACTGAGGCTACAATTCAAAACTGGACAATAGAAGATTGGAAAAACCACATTCAGATGGAAGCATGGATCCATCCTGCCTTGTATCAACGCTTCAGGCTGCTGCTGGTGGTGTAATGGTGTGGGGGAGATTTTCTTAGTACCAGCTGAGCATGGTTTAAACACCACAGCCTACCTGAGTATTGTTGCTGACCGTGTCCATCCCTTTATGACCACAGTGTGATGTCATCATGTCAATATGGACCAACATCTCTGAGGAATGTTTCCAGCACCTTGTTGAATCTGTGACACCAAGAATTAAAAAGGGGGTCCCACCTGGTACTAGCAAGGTGTACCTAATAAAGTGGCTGTTTAGTAAATATGTAAATAAAGATCAATCTGACAATTCAGATTCTCTTTCTTTCTCTCTCAGTATCAGGGAGGGGAACCTGGAGCACATGCTGGCCAGAGAGCTGGTTCCTGGAGACACTGTCTGTCTGTCAGTGGGAGAGAGAGTCCCAGCTGACCTCCGCCTCGTTGAGGTATGCACCAACACACACACACACACACACACACACACACACACACACACACACACACACTGATTTTTAATTATCAACTCAAAGGCCATTGTTAGGTCGTGTTTGTACCAGGCCTCTCCTTTCATTCTCCCAGTGCAGCCTCACTGAGCATGAATATATATTTTTCCAGGAACAAACTGTTCACACTCACACATGTACACACACGCTGTCAGCAGGATGCAGCTCAGCTTAACCACAGTACTGGGCTTTCTTTTACAGCTCCCATTTCCATGAATTCCCTAGAAAGGCACTGATGTGTAACTGGGGATTCTTTGTCAATTTCCTGGAAGGGACTGTGAAATTTAGTAGTAAAATTAGGGACAATATGTCCACTGTTCAGCTGGTCCACCTCCAGTTAATTCATTTAAATGAAATGCTGGTGTAACCAGAGTCTTTTGGACGGTACACACCAGGTCAGGTCAGCTCAGCGTGCAAAGATGTCCGATTTCTACAAGCAAACAAACAACTCAGTGTCTACAAACTGTGAAGTTTCTGATACGTTTACTTGTGTTTCAATGGAGCCGTCCTTTCAAGGAAATCAACAAGTGGTTATAAACTTCACTTGACTCGGTAAAGTCTAATACCTGTCTCCAAACTTTATCTCTATGTTTCCAACAACTGGTACCAGAATGCATAATTCTTCATAGGAAACATTATAGGAAGTTACCAGGAAATTACAGACCCAAAAAAGAAAATGTTTCCGAAACATTTAGAAATGATCACATGCACACACTAAGTTGAATAAATGTTATTGAGCAGGTAGTGCAGCCAACGCAGTGCGACAGCAATGAAAAACGTACTGTTTAAAAACCACACACAGGATTTATTTAGATAGTTTTTAGTTAATTCATCCAGGTTACACGATATCAGCCCACTTACAGCCCGACGTAGTGACGTATGGTGTCGGCTCGGATCGTGAATGACAATGAGTGACACATGGTAATCCATCGTTTAATCTTGTGTAGTGTGTAATAGGAGACGACAACTGATGTCATGTCTAAGTCTAGCATGTTTGATTTTCTGTTCATCCTCTACGACTTCTCCCGTCACTTTGACCAATAGGAACACAGAGCGATCTGCTGCCGTGGAAACTGTATGACAACAACAGCCCAGCTTTTTAGATATTTCCTGTAGGGATGTTAGCACACAGAGTAAAAAGGAAACAGCAGAGGCACTTTATCATGCCGCTGAGTGCTGCCATTAGCATCAAGCTAGCAAAGAATGTTCTTTCTTCATAATGGAGGATATAAAGGAATCAAACTCACAGATAGTGTCTGGGCCTTTACTCAGCACAGCTGCAGAGGCTACCAGCTGCATCTCAAACACACTACATTAGAGACGGGCCGTCATTTATTATTCCGTTTTTAGTTTTAATCCGCTCCCATTTGTCCTGTTACATTTAATGCATTGCGCCATTATTTCAAACTCAACGCTTCCTGTATCCATTTCAAATTAACAGGATTGTGACTGTCGGAACAGACAAAAAAGCCAAAGTAAAGTCATGTCTCTTTCTGTCTGAGGTCTTGTCTGTGTCTTGACTCCTTTCCGACATTAAAAAAACAGTCACAACAGCATCTTTTAATGCTCTGTTGTCACCGGCCAGACTGTAAAGAGTGACAGACGAGCGCAGTGCCTCTCTGAAAAGAGAGTTTTTAAAGTTGGACGCTCATAAAGGCTGAGCACTCTGACAAACAGAGTTTAAAGAAACATTCTTCTTGCAAATATTAATACTTATTATTAATAACTAATTTTAGTGTAATGTGAGTGAAAACAGTTTGCATTGGCTGGGTATCTTGAGTCCCACTCACTGGCTTCACGTATATCCACAAACCCAGGCAGAGTCCAGATTTGCAGTTCAGAACTTGTATTGAAAATGAATAAAGGCAGGGGGTTACAACACAGGCACATGAGTGATGTCACTGTCCACAAGTAACAGGTGGAACAGGTATTGGTGACTGATGACTGGTTTGACTGAATGGAAAACAATAGAAAAAAGAGGAGAGGCGTTCACCATAAATGTCGCACTAATGGCACAGGTGAGTGACATTAATATTAAACAGTGGTCTCAGTACAGTATTGAAAAGGCTGGAAAAACAAAGTGCTAACAATGCATTAACTGGCAACAATTACCCTGATTA
The DNA here is from genome assembly GCA_035609425.1 of Epinephelus awoara. NCBI lineage: Eukaryota > Metazoa > Chordata > Actinopteri > Perciformes > Serranidae > Epinephelus > Epinephelus awoara. Next base: position 2,723,722 of record CM069300.1, read on the forward strand.
TATTCATTAATATTAATTCACTGAAGAAAGAGGAAAGGAACAACATTAATAGTGCAAATCATAACACAAAGCAAAGAAATGGTGACGTGGCACACAAACCTGGCAGCATGCCAGTGCGACACATAACAAACTACATTCAAAGAAACAAAACAACAGCATCCTCGTTTCCAGGGGCAACAAGACAATAAAAATGGGCTCACATTTAGGCCGATATGCGATAAGTCAGTTCTTTATTGCTCTTTCATGAGTATGGGTAAACAAGTTTCTGCATTATCAGCAACTCTGCCCTTGAATTTACATATGCCGTCAGGAGAAATCGGTAAATCTTTCACAAAGATACTGTTGGGAAGAAAAAGGACATTATCTGTGCAGGGGACTCGTTTCTTCTCTTTCTTCTGTCTGTTCTCGGTTATGTTTTCGGGTAGTTCATTTGATAATTGAATAGAAAAGCGAAAAACTGTTCATTGACCACTCACCCACTCTCAGGCGACTGACTTGTCTGTGGATGAGTCCAGTCTGACGGGGGAGACCACCCCCTGCTCCAAGTCCACCTACCACCAGCCAGCATCCACCAATGGAGACATTGCCTCCCGCAGCAACATCGCCTTCATGGGAACACTGGTGCGCTGCGGCCGAGCCAAGGTACCTGCAGGATCATCACATTTCTTTTTTCTTAACAATCATAAAAATAGTTTTATGATATTTGTTCAGTCAGAAACAGGCTGTGCACTGTGTAGATGTTCTTTACTTGGTTTCATTCTGTTGTGAACAACACACACAAACTGGAACACCTCAAAGCAGAAAACACATGTTTAGTCAAGCACCTGCACGTAGCGATGCAGAAAGATAAAACAAATACGAAACCCAAACAAAGTGTCATGTGTATTCTTCATATGTGAGCTGTTTGTCTTCTCAGGGCATCGTTATAGGAACCGGAGAGAACTCAGAGTTCGGGGAGGTTTTCAAGATGATGCAAGCAGAAGAGGTAAATTATCCTAATCCTCACTACCACTATGACTACAGGCTTCACTACTACTACAGCCTCTGCCACTGTCAGGGCGCTCAGTCGCAGAGTGGTAACACCATTTGGGCGTGACGAGTTTTTTTGAACAATTCATCTTACATTTCTGCATTTCCAGCTATGCTTTGAAGCATATCAGCCGTCAGCATTCACTCTGCATTCTCTCACTGCATCTGCTCATGAAAACTCGAGTAAACAAATCTGTTTCCTGTTTGTTGTGTTCAGGCTCCTAAAACACCGCTACAGAAGAGCATGGACCTGCTGGGGAAGCAGCTGTCGCTCTACTCCTTCGGCATCATAGGTTGGTTTGTTTGTCATCAGTCCCCTGTCAGCCTTCATCCTCAGCATCTCTGTGTTAAGAGTTCGTGTTGAGTCTGTGTTTCCTGTGCCGTGTCTCAGGGGTCATCATGCTGGTGGGCTGGCTGCAGGGGAAGAGGATCCTGGACATGTTCACCATCGGGGTCAGGTAGCTGGATTTCACTCTGAATCAGCTGACTGATGTTTGCAGTCTGGAAGCTGAATGAAGCCTCTCTGTAGAGACGGTGTGTGTGTGTGTGTGTGTGTGTGTGTGTGTGTTTAGTAAATGATTGAACCCTGGCAGCAGCTCTGTCAGCAGCTCTGCAGTTTACTTTTGTTATCAGATTATAATTCACTGACCTCTGTCATGGCCGACAGGTTGACTTGTGGCAGGTGTAGAGCAGGTCTGGTTTTATTTACGCAACGTCACTAGAAAGACTAACAGAGACATTAACGAGGAACAGAACCATTTATGATGTCGTTACTGAGAGGAACAGTTCATTAAAAAATAAAAATTAACTTTAAATGATCAGAAGGATATCAGTCTCGTGTGTGTTGAGGTTGGAGTTCTAGCAAACATTGGTATTGTAAATGAAATGTCAAATCGAATCAGGAGATCAGTGGTGATACCCAGCTCTAGTTTAATACTGATAATACTTAATAAAAATAATCGTTAGTTGCAGCCTTGAGTGTGGACACAGTTTATGACAGATCTCAGGTCAGCAGGCAGGTTGCTCCAGAGAACAGGACCCAGGTAGCTGAAATTAGCTTCAGCAGATCTGGATCTTATGTTAGGTCCAGTTAGAAAACCAGCTGATGAGGTCTGACTGTGTCACAGAGCAGGAAGGAGATTAAAGTTTGCTCCTGTATTCGTTATATTCCTTAATAACTAATGTACCTGGTGTGATGTGTTGTGTTTATTATTGATCACCGATCACCTCTCCTACATCAGTCTGGCGGTAGCTGCCATCCCAGAGGGTTTACCCATTGTGGTGACGGTGACCCTGGCGCTCGGTGTGATGCGCATGGTGAAGAAAAGAGCCATCGTCAAGAAGCTTCCCATCGTAGAAACTCTGGGTACGTTAATTAATACACACTGTGTTATCAAATCACATCTAAAACACAATAGCTTTTACTTATATGTTACTGATGAGAGCAACATTTTATGATCAGCTGATCAAGGTGGGGCTGATTTTATGTATTTTGTTTGATCAGATCGTGTTTGTTTCTTTCTTCAAATAAATGAAAAAATGTATTTTAATTATTTCAACCAGCTTGTGTCTAAAATCAACTTGTTTTAATAACTTTTTTAGAGATCAAAGAGTCGCTTACCTACAAAAATCAATCTATTGAAACAGGTTGAAATTATCTCACTGTAATGACAGATTTTATTATAATATTATTATATATTAGTATTATATTTCATTATACTTATTTAAAGAAAATAAAACTTTCAGGGCACAATAATAGACAGAAATAAAGTTGTGTGCAGTGTGTGGAGTAAACAAAATGTTAATCCCCACCTGCAGCTGTCAGATAAATATTGTGCAGTAAAGAGTAGAACACCTTCCTCTGAAATGTTGTCGAAATATAAAGTGACAGAAAATGAACTTTGTTTTTGCAGCTTCCCCTGGTTGTAGAAACAGGATTAAAACAATTCAGACAAATGAAATCAGACTATTAAAAATGAAACAAAAATAAATTACCCAACAACAGTGTAAGATAAAAATAATCAATAATACTAATAAAAGAGAAAGACATTTCGAAAATAAACTACCAAAAAAAATTAGAAACTAAAATTTAAACCATTTTTCAAGAAGTGCTTTCAAAGAGATGTCACTGTAACTACGAGAGCAGAACAACAATTTATTACCAAGTCCCTGATTCAAAAAGACATTTTAAGCATATTTGTTAATGGCAGAAATTAATTGAAAGAATTGGATAAAACCTTAAAATGGAAAAATCCTTAAAAATCAGCAAAGAAAAAAAACATTTCCTGATCCTGTTTAGATGATTAAGATTCATTTTTTAAATAATTTTCTGAAAAACTTGATGTATTTTGCAACAAATATGGATACCAACAAACAAGAACATGATTATAATAATGCTCGTATTAATGAGTGCAGCTTCATTTAGCTCATTTATAACAGATTTATAACGGGTGTTTTACTTCCTGTTAACAGTAACATTGTTTCCTCCGTCAGGCTGCTGTAACGTGATCTGCTCAGATAAGACGGGGACGCTGACCAAGAACGAGATGACCGTCACTCAGCTGTTCACATCGGATGGACTCCATGTTGAGGTCTGAACCCCCTTCATCACTCATCATCATCATCATTATAATCATCATCAGAGCAGAATAAAAGTTTAGATATACGTAGATATGCCAGCTTTAAGTCTAATTTCAAAATTAATTTGACACTTTGTCCAAATGAGACAATGTGTGTTTCTTGATGATTTTAACGGCCTGAAACTGCAGTTAATAATACAGGTGTTATTGACTTTTTTTTTTTCTGAAAAAAAATAATAAATAAATTAAAAAAAATAATATAATATATAGAAACTAGGCAGATATTGACAAAATTCAAGTTATTTATTGTCATACGCACCGTCACATAGAAGCACTCACTCCAGCAGCACTCATAAAATATGTATAAAAAGAAAATCTTAGACATAAAATGGTGCAGAAGTAAAACATAGAGATAAAATATTACATACATAACATAAAATATATATTTGTGGTAGATTTAAATTACAAAATGGATGGTTTAGTTCACACAAAAAATAGTTAAAATACTGGTATGTGAAATGGGGCCCCCTGATAAGCTCTTTAAAGCTCTAAAGACATAAAGCAAATAGCAAAGTGAACTAATTGTAAATGGGAGTGTAGTAAATGCAAATGCTTAATGAGAGGTAATAAATGTAGAGAGACATCAAGAGATACAATCAGGTAGTAAACAGTCAAACCACATGAAGGTTAAGTGAAATATTGTTGAATTATTTAAATGAAATCGCAGCTGAGAAATGAGAGCGCTGCTGTAACGTGGCATCTGACACCTGAGGAAGGTTCAGTCAGTCTCCTGCAGCCCGACCCACTTCCTTCATCTGGAAGTCCCAGCAGTCATACTGGGAGAAATGGGTCAGGTGACTAAGGACCAGCAGACCTCGTCTGGTTTTAACTGGATGTCTTTTTAATGACACGATGAAATGACCTGTAACATCAGACAAAGTCACTGACTGACACAGAAGAAGTCTTCCAAGTCTTCCACCAACAGGAACTGACTGAATATGAATATGAATGTGACGACCGTCTGTTTATTCCGTTTTAAACGTACATCAGTAAAGTGACTTGCCTGTTGTTAGTGTGTCCTTGTGTCTGAGTTGTTGTTCTGTGATGTTGTTCTGCAGGTGACTGGCGTCGGCTACAACGGAACAGGAGAAGTTTTACTGGATGGAGAGATCATCCACGGCTTCTCCTGCCCGTCAGTCAGCAAGATCGTAGAGGTGAGTCCAACAGGTGCAGGAAAAGTCTGGAGAATTATTTTCTCTTATCTTTAAATATTGAGTTAATAGCTTGTTTGCCATCACGCGACTATTATAATGTGAAAAGAGGACAGATTTGAGTGCATGAGCGGAAAGCCATAGCTTGGCTGCAGAGGCTAATGCTATCTCTGGGTGGTGGAGTGTGAAGTGAGCCTTCATGTTCGTAGGATTCCCAGAGTATTTTATTCTCTTGCGACACTGCTGTAAATCTCACGTGTCATATCCAAGTCCTCCTTTCCTTCTGTGGAAAAAGATACAAAATAAATCAGATGTTTTGATTTAAACGCTGACCGCACATTTCTGATTTTCTTTCTCTGGTGCCTCCATCGTTGTTTTGATGAACTTCCCTCCAAATGCTGCAGACTGAGACCTCTGCTGACCTCACCAGGAAATAAAACATCAGCACCATCTAGTGGACAGAAAAAGCAACTGATTTTATTATTCTAGTACCAAAAGTGGTATTAGAATGTGTATTTGAAAAAATTGATAATGTATATTATAAAAGATCGATGTTGCCATGCAAAATATTTTTTCCCCACCCCTAGAGGAAGGTGACTTCATAAAAGAGTTGGATGAACCTGTAGGCGGCAGGTATCATCAGAAAATTGAGTTGTCAGGTGTTGACACGATAGTCGTTACATTATCTCATCCGTCATGCATCCTAACATTACTAACATTAGATGGTGAGCCACATGAAAGTGTACAAGAGTCTACAGGTTATAATTATTTTGTGTGCAGTTGGGTCCTCGACCTTGGAACCAAATTAGCATTGAACAACCTCTGTTCTTTCTTTGCTAACAAAACATGCATAAAATCTTTGAAACAAAATGTACTTGGCGGAAAACTGAATGTCCACCTCCTTAGAAGGTCTGTCAGTATAATGAAACGCTGAACAAGACTTTTTAGGAACCAGAACATTATAATTATCTTTTATAAACTGAAATCTTAATTAGATACGGCTACGTCTGTACTCTGTAAATCTGGCGTTACATCACGATTATGTTACTTTACCAGTGTCGTCACCATGGTAGATACCCGCCCTCAATTATGCGTAACTTTATGTCTCGATAAAATATAAAGAGGTAAGTTATATAAAAAAAGACTTGAAATTAGTCACAGTGACCAAAACTGTTTTCGTATCAGGCTGCAAACATATTTATGGCTGCTGTAAAGCTAGGCTTATAAACATGGAGGTTTATGGTGATTGACTCGCTCTTGGAGTCAGCCTCAAGTGGACATTAGAGGCGCTGCAGTGTTTGGCACTTTCACATTGGCTTAATTTTTTAACCTTGGAGGCAACACCAACCCAAGACATGCTTAACACAACGCTTTACCTTGACATTAGTTGACTTCACGGTGCCTCCAGAGTTATGATGAAGATCCACGTCTGCTGTGTTCTCACGTCTTCTCTTTATGTATGATTATTTTCGGGACCCAGAAGTAGCCCTTGTTCTTCCCCATCAGCAGGGACAGCTGAAAATAGTGTGAATCACAGGTGCTAATGTATGATGTCATATGCAAAGAAGCTCTTCAAAACTGAAAATATTTAAAATTGTTGACATTTAAGATGATTAATGTCGTCAGAATCCTATCGTAGGAGAGCATTTGTTTTTTATCACACTACAAGTTCAACAAATGCTGTGAAACACAAAACATACTTTATTTACACTGTCTGTGTTTGCTTCTTATATGAGAAGAGATATTGATTGATGAATGTGTGTGTGTGTGTGTGTGTGTGTGTGTGTGTGTGACGTTAGGTTGGCTGTGTGTGCAATGACTCGGTCATCAGGAATAACAATCTGCTGGGACGGCCGACGGAGGGAGCGCTCATCGCCCTCGCCATGAAGGTAAAAAAACAATAACACTCAAGCCTCTGAGCCTTCACCCCAAATTGCAATCAGTATGGACTGACGTTGGTGCCACAGGTGCATGACGGCTAACAGGTGTTATTTCACATGCTCAGATTTAGAGGGGAAAAATCTGATAAATTAACTGATGAAGTTCAAGCTCGAGGAAAGAAATGAAATACTTAAAAGAACTCGGGATTCATTAAGAAACTGAAACCAGGAAGTTTGGACCTACAGGGCTTCTGTCCTGTAATGAATCTACAAAAATGTTACTGCACCACACAAATAAATGAAGGGATAAATGTGACCTGTAATGTAATGTAATGTAATGTAACAGCACAGTGTTGATGTTACAACTGTGCATGGAAACATACAGAAGAATTTAACCAAACAGAATCAGAGCCAGAGTCGATAAAAGCCACCTCTTCAGTTTTATTTATTTTCCCTTCTCTGGTCGACAGTAACAAGTAGAGACATAAAGGAATTGTGTTGACAGAAAGATGTCATGCAACAAAGGAAACGAGGACACGTCTTAGACCATGAGGACAGCAGGATGCTCCCTCAGGCAAAGCTCTCATCCTGACAGAAAGGGAAGACAGAAATACTGTTGGTTATCTCCGTTGGCGTCAGCCTGGAGGCGATCATGTGTTAGCTTGTGCAATGTGTGTGTACATTTATGACCCTCAGGGTGAGGTGATGCATAATAGAGATGATTGTTGTACAATGTCACTGACTGCTGATGAAGACTGCTCCTCTTAACTGGCCGCAAATCATCAACAAAATCACGTAACAAAAGCATCGAGCAAAACGCATTTCTGGAAATTGTCTCAGCTAAAAACAAAAAGCCAAATCTGGCAGTGTTGGGCAAACTACTTGGAAAATGTAGTGAGCTAAGATAACAGTTACTCTACATCAGAATAAAGTTTCACTACATTGAAGCACAGAGAAATGTTGCAGCTAAGCTACTAGCTAATGGCCAAAGTAACTCACTACCTGGCTTATATTAAAACTCTCCTTTCTTTGACATTTGAACATGTCTCCAATAACTTTTTGTAGACATTAGAACATGTCCTGCACATAACACGTGACATCAGTATGTCCCTTTCTGTCCTCTGTCTCTCAGCTCTTCCTTCAGCCCTTGTTGTGTCTGTGTCTCTGGTCTTCACTTTAAATTGACTAAATATATACAGTCTTTGGGCGAGACACATGAGAGACGCGTCAGAGTCAGTCACATGACTTATCCTCAGTTTTATTATCCTGACTTTTATCTAGACCTCCACAGAAATAAAGTCCATTGCACTTCAGAGCATTTCCTGGAAAAAGAGCTTCTAACTTTTGTGGACGCTGCTGAACTACTCAATTAATCAGCTTCGCTAAATGGTGACGTCACCACCACGCTACTGAGAAATGGAGATAAGTTAGTTGTTGTGACGCTACTGCCCAACACTGCCTAATGAGCCTGCAGCCAGAGTAAGAGATGATCTCTCCCTCCCTGAAACAGGAAACACATTCAAACTCTTCCTAGATTCTAGAGGTGGCGAGTTTCACTGGATGCCCCTGATTTGCATAAAGTAGCCTCGAATTCATATTCTTGCAAATGAAAAGCAGCCAACGTGTCGCCTCATCTCTGGGAAAGTAACACAGTGCCGCCTGAACGCATCGCACGGCTGCTTATGCAGACATAAAAGGGAAGTGCGGAAATGGCGGATCCTGTGGACACGTATCATTACCATCTGTTTCAGGCTGTGTCTTGGCTTTTGTTGTGTTAAAAAAACCAACATCCATAGAAAAGTTTGGTCTCTTTTTGATCGGGAACATCTACAGATTGATTCCATACCTGATATGTTATGATCCACTTCAGTCAGGCACAATACAAGATGAATAAGTCCCTGTTTTCATTATCTTTGCTGCTGTCCTGACTGTAAGGGAGCCGCAAGGGACGGCTGAGTGCATACCCACTTCCTGTCCCCCGCCCACATGACCCCAGACACACCTGGTGGAGATCTGCACCTCACTGAGGGCACTTTTCTACTTTTATATTCAATTAAATGTGAAGAGCTTATTTTCAGCTGCAGCCCAGAGCGCTTCCTCTCTCTGTCAGCGAACACTGTCGGCCACGTTGCATCATGTCATAATGAAAAGATGAATCTGAGCCTGAAGGACGAAGAAGAACAGACACCGTCTTCATTTCATTTCTTGTAGCTCAAGGTAGACCGCCCGTCGTCCGCCTGCCCTTTACTGGTGTGACTGGGGAGATGAGTCACACAGCTTACGCATGACTATTAATGCGTTGTGTTTTGTCATTCATTAAAGCATGCTGATCTTTAATTTTTAATGTTTACATTTTGTTGGCTGTGGATGGATCAGGGTGCTCAGGGGAAGAGCGATCTCTGCTCTGCGTCACATTTTCATCTTTAAATGTGCCAAAATGGTTCCACATTTATGTGAAGGGATTGTTTGGAGCTCAGTACGTCTTCCACTGTGGACCCGTCACCGTCTCTGACACACTGAGTCACCGACAAATAACAAGCACAAAAGAAAGAGACTCATTTTGTCTCTGACATTGTTGTTTTCATTTCAGTGTTTGGTATTATTGATGCACATTGTCATCATATCGACCCTGGCATTACATCCATACAGCACTGCACTCTGTCAGCTTTTATAACAGACTTTTTGTTCTTTTTAACTTTAATAATAACTATTATAACAGAGATAAAAACAGTTTTATTTAGACGCCAATAACACCTGTTTGTAAGGAGGACTTTCTACAACCTAAAATTAAAGACCATTCAAACATATCTCAAACTAGGAGCTCAAAGTTGAAACCCAGATGGTTTAACTTTGAAGGAATCCTGTGCTGTCTCACCAGATAAAGCCTACGTGGTCATAGCTTTCTCCACTCACCTGGCCAGATGTTTGATCCTTTAAATTGGAAGTAATGCGCTCCCCTATCCTTTTCTCATCGGGTCAAAGATGTCAAGTGCACATGCAAAAGGTCCTTTCAAACCTTTATTAAGACATGGAGACCCTTTTTGGATTTTTTTGGTTTGCTACAGGAGCCCCTCGAGGAAAAGGAAGATGGCACCCCCCTCCTTCTGTTTTTTTGTTTGTTTTCTCTTTTCTTACCGTTCTTCTTGGTAGTTGTAGTCTAATGTGTGACACTGAGACAGCGCCTGGATGCAGGCGACAGATGTGTTTAGATAAACGCAGCAGCAACGCAGACGTTTCATACACAGGATATATTTAACGTGGACAATGTGTCTGTCGCTCCGTCCTTCCCTCTCGCAGCCTCTCTGTTGATGCTCTGTGCATAAATAAGATTAACAGCCTAAATTAATAAAAAGATTTAAATCATCTTCCAGCACTAGATTCATTTGGAAAGCCAACAGATGGAAAATGACTTTTTACCTCCCCTCACAAAGATTTTTAATTGTTCTAAACTACAATAGATTTAGACCTACTTCATCCTTTTGTACTCATGTTATAGTTTAGTGTCCTGTGCTGCAAACCTTTACACCTCTGTAGCTCCAGTGATGTGTGCAGAAAGTTAACGTACAGGCCTTCTTTTATTTTATATCATTTTTCATTTACATGTTGTGCAGCTGTATGTTTTCAAACAGAAAAATCCCTGTCTTTGCATTTTATTTTGATCACAGTCTGTTTTATATTATATTTTATATTTGATCTCAAATGTCTCCGACTTGCAGCTGAACATGTAGCCCATTTTGTAGAACATAGCGACATATATATTGTGCATCACCAGTCAGCCTGAAAATACAGAGATATGGGTTTTTGTCCATATCGCCCAGCCCTAGGTTGTTGGGATGAAATCAGGGATTCTGATTTCAGTTTGTCAGCATATATGATGAATAGTGTTCCTCTGTAGCCGGGAGAGGAATGGTTGAATTGAAGTCACATATACATGTCTTGTATCTGTTTTGTGGGATGAAGATTTTGAAAATCTATAAAACATATTTACAAAAAAAAAAGAGACTTGTTGATCCCTAAAGGTGCGTGCAGAAAAAAGAGGGTATATTAGTATTGGTATTAGTTATTGGCCAGATAAGTTGTTATCTATCAGCACATCAGATATCAGCAAAAAAAATCCAAAGTTATAATCACACTTACACGCTAAAATGGAAATAAGAATACAGAATGATGCAGTGCAGATGTGCTCTTGTTCAGGCAAAGATCAATTAACTCAGTAAATGAGCTGATTGGACTGTTAAGAGGAAAAAACTCTGACGTGAGTGAAAACAATCTTAGATGATATGAAACGTTGGTCTTTGTTGGTTTGTACTTTTAATTCATTATTTCAACATTTAACATTTTTACACTCTTATTATCTGTTGCTGTACACCTCACCCTCATCACCATGACAACCAACAACATCATTAGGACAATATAGACACATGTTCCAGAGAGGAAAATTCACCACATCATCATCATCATCATCATCATCATCATCATCTTCACAGTCTATTCCTGCTGTTTCACAGTCACAGAGACGTTCACCCGTAAAACCTTCAGTGGGAGATGATCCACAGTGTTCATGAATGGAAACATCCTCTCAGTGAAAGTGTGTGTGAAGGTGTGTATGTGTGTGTTAGTGTCAGGATCCCAGAACGACAGCTTCCCTCTGTCCCAATCCAGACTCACTCTGATCCTCTGGAGCTTCTTCTGTACTCGGACGTTAGTGTCTGGGTGTGACGGGGAGAACGCGTAGTACACACCGTAACAGAAACACAGTCTCCATAATCCAGACTCTATGTGTCCCTTCCTGTGGACAGACTCTGCTAACACACCCAGTGTCCAGCCTTTACTGGTCCCAACCTGCACATCCCAGCTGTGAGTCCCTGAGTTAAAGCCCTCAGAGCCCAGGACAGAGCAGCAGTAGTAATCCATCCTCTCTGGGTTATCAGGACGCTGCTGTTCCTCCCCTCGTCTCCCACTGGTCAGGTCCTCAGACAGGATGAGTCTTTGACCAGCAGTGTTTGGGTCCAGGATCACAGGAGTGTAGGAGACCACGTCCTTCATCTTGTTCCAGATGTTGAAGGTCAGGTTGCCCAGGTGTTTGGCCTCGTCTATCAGAGCTCCTGAGGGCAGCTGTGGATCATCCAGCAGGGGGCGCTGCTGGACTCTGTCCACTGCAGCCTTGTAGTTGAGCAGGAATGAGACGTCTTCAGCTCTCAGCTCGTCCTCTGTGGCTCTGACTGTGTGTGAAAGAGCTGCTATCTCTCTGCTCAGAGCCTCCATCTTCTCCCTCATCTTCTGACTCTTCTGCTCCTCTTCCTCCCTCAGTGCAGCCATCCTGGCCTCCTCCTCCTCTTTTAGAAGCTGGTGAAGCTTCTTAAACTGCTCCTTAATCTGCCTCTCTGTGCGTCGGGCCTGCACCTTCATGTGTTTTGCTGTTTGATCAAACTTCACCTTAACTTGTTCACAAACCTTTAACTTCTCCTTTAAGGGCGCCAGAGTTTCCTCAAGTTTCTTCTTGTGTTGTCGTGCAGCTTCATTGACGGGTCTGAATCTGTGGTCGCTGTGTTTTTCTGAAAGACTGCAAGTGTGGCACACTGGCTGCTGATGGTCCAGACAGAAGAGTTGGAGTTTCTCAGAGTGCAGACTGCAAAGAGCCTCTGAAGCTCTCTGATCTCTCTCCTGTAAGAAACTCTCACACAGCTTCTGTAACACCAAATTAGGAGGTGGTTCCTCCCCTGTATGTCTTCTCTTACAAAGCGGACACTCTGTGGTGTTTTCCTCCGTCCACCACCTCTGCAGACAGATTTTACAGAAGCTGTGGCTACATACCAGGATGACAGGATCCTCAAAGATGTCGCAGCAGAAAGAACAGCAAAGATCTTCCTCCAAACGTGAAGCCATTTAGTCTCTGAGTGAGAGTGAAAACACAGCAGGCAGACAGCTCAGCCACTCCCTGAAAGTTACATCCACCTTGAGTCTTCTTGTAAATCTCTCACTCAGAGTTTGCAGTCAGCAGCTGGTTGTAGTTGCAGTGTTGCCTCCTGCAGCTGTCCTCTCTCAGTGGAAGTGGAGGTTTTGTTCTGAGGGTGAATCGAATCATCCGTCTCTCAGTGTGTGTGTTTGTGTGTGTGTGTTGTCTTAGTGAAGCAGAATAATGATCTGTTTCCTGGTTTGTCTGTGGTGAGTCAGGTGATGGGCAGAGCTTCATAATGAAAGGTTGTTTTTTTTGGTTTTTTTGGGGGGTTGGGTTTCATTCCAAAGTCATTAATAATTTCTTGGGAACACACAGAAGTCTTGTCCTCGTCAGATACTGTACACTACTTCTATCTTTGTCTTGTAGTTTGTAGTTCACTCACACAAGAAATGATCCAGAAACAAATCAGATCAAATAATCTCAGCATGTAAACTAAAATCACCAGTCTCACCAGACTCTTTTTTAACGTAACACTCCATTTCCATCCAGAATCAGTTAAACTCAGGCCCTGTCTACACACGTGCAGATGATTTTAAAATGAATGTTTTTCCCCTCCCTTTAAAAAAGAAAATAAAAAAATTCTGTCCACACAACCTTAGTTTTGCAAAATATCTCTGTCCACACGAGCGCAAAAATGACTCCAAACACTCGCTGTGTGTGTCGCTGTCCTTGTGTCAGGAGTGTCCCCTCGTCACAAAGGAAGTGAAGTGGTCCCTTTTTTAAAACACCAGCTTGAGAGCTAGTCACTGTTTTTCTTTTTTGTCAGAAAGAGGAAGAAGAAAAATCTATTTACAAAAATATCTGTATAGTTATAGTCAAAGGTCTGGAACCTTACGATATAAATCATAAGCTTGTCATCTACTGGAAACGTTATGAACCTGAACCTCACACCCCATTTACAGCTGGTACAAAAGAGATGATGATTGTGATCGTGGCAACAAGAACAACAACGTCAGCAACAAGAAGGAAACCATAGCAACAACAACAACAGTAATACAAACAAAAAAACAGAACACAGTGAGGAATGATGGCAATGAAGTGAGCTGTGTGCTTCACTGTGTCAGTTGCAGATGTGTGTTTGCTTGCCTGCAGAGGTGACAGTAAAACAGTGAATGACGGGGAAGAAAAAAATCACAATTCTGTAACTCAATAAATAAATAAATAAATAAAAGGTGAGAGTGATTGTGTGAATACATGTGTAGATCTGCAAATATACTGTGGGTCAAAGTTATGAATCAGCTGTTGTATTGATGTCTGTCTTCTTGCCAGACAGAAAAACTAAGATTTACTTAGTTTGTAAAGCAACTATAGTGAAGTAAAAAGTACAATAACTCCATTTCAAGTGTAGTGAACAGAAGTAGAAAGTGTCAGTGGACATTAAAACACTCAAGTCAAGTAAAAGTACCTCAAATTTGTACTTGAATACTTGGTGGAGGAAGTATTCAGATTTTTTACTGAAGTGAAAGCTAAAATCACACTGTAAAAATAACAGTAAAATAATAGTTATTAATAAAAGCCCTGAATTAAAAATGTCACTTAAGTAAAATGATGTCAGTACAATCAGAAAAATGTATTTAGGTATTAAAAGTATTTAATGCAGAAAAACTTAAAATAATTAATTAAAAAAGGAAAGCAGCAAGTCCTCATATTCGAGATGAAACCATGAAATGTTTCTGCATGAAAAATGAATTTAAAGGTTATCAAACTTTATTACATTCACTACATTTTCCAATCAATCGACTAATGGTTTCATCTGCACCAGCGTGTGTTTGCATGGTTTGGACATAAAAATCTTTGTTTGTAAATGAACTATAGTGAAGTAAAAAGTAGAGTAACCATCTGAAGTGTAGTGGAGGAGAAGTAGAAAGTGTCAGTGGACATTAAAACACTCAAGCAAGGTAAAAGTACCTCAAATTTGTACTTGAATACTTGAGTAAATGTACTCAGTTACATTCCAGCCCTGTCAGCAGAGGGACACACAGTAACTGACTTTACAGTGTTTGAGATCAATGGACATGTAGTGGTATTTCTTTAGCCCACAGATTTAATAATCCAGTCACTAACAGATTGATTACAGTGAGGTTGCGCGAGTCCCAACTGTTCTCCCAGCTGATTTCACCACTTTTTGAAGAGCCTGCTGTTCTGCTTTAGTGCAGCTGGAAAACCACACAAACAGTCTATAAGTACGCAGACTTTCTACAGCACAGTAATAAAAGTTCACCATAAGCATCTGGGAAGTTTTGCTCTTTTCAGCTTCCTCAGATAGAGGAGGCGTTGCTGGGCCTTCCCTACGGCTGAAGTGATGTGTTTGCCCCACGACAGATCCTCCGTCACAGTCAGACCCAGGAAGTCAAAACTTGAGACCCTCTCCACCTCCTCATTACCAACAACGAGTGGAGAGTGGCTGAGCTGTCCACTATTATTTCCCTTGTCTTTTGTGGTTATTGCACCTTGCCACTAGTTGATCAGCCTCCCTCCTGTATGTATCCTCTTCACTGTCAGTAATGAGACCAAGCACTGTCGTGTCATCAGCGCATTTAATAATGTAATTTGATGGTCTTCCAGATGGGGCTGGAGAGCCTGCAGCAGGAGTACGTGCGTCTGGAGGAGAATCCCTTCACCTCAGAGCAGAAGTGGATGGCTGTTCGCTGTGTTCACCGCACCCAGCAGGTCAGTGTCTTCTCCACCTGTCATCAGTGGCTACGTTTACATGCACAAAATATTACATTCCCCGAAGGACAATATCCGCATTAAGCTGTTTACATAGCCAATGAAAATAAAAATATTCCTCCAATATTATTGCAGTCGTCCACACTGATTATCACATCAAAATATGGCAAAGTGGAACAGCCGGAGCTGCTTGAACTATTTGAAATTCGTGCATCAAAATAGGATTCTTACAAAGTTATAACCAGTGGCAGACTGGTTGGACTGGTGAGCACAGCCTTCCTCTTTCATTCCTCAACCACATTATTCAAAAGTCGGCGTTGCGATATTTGTGTACCTCCAAAACCTGCTGATATCCAAGTCTTTCATAATGTTTAAAAGTGGCTGTGTTTGTCCTTTTGACGAGAAATGTGTGCTTTTCTTTTTGGCATGCGTCTCTTCACCACAGACTTCAATCTGCTGGCGAGTTGTTTTTGTACACTGCACAGAGTCAACCAGACATGAGGCAGGGTGTCGCAAACTGTGGTGAAAACTCCAATTGTGATGCATGTTCTGAACAAACTGTATACATGACCAAAGAAAGCTCCTAAAACCAGAATAATATTGTCATATCCCACATGCCTTAATCAGAAAACTCTACAGAATATCCAAACAGAATATGCTGTTTACATTAACTCTATTAAATTCTTAATAATTGTAGAATATTAGTGTGCATGTAAACACAGTCAGTGATTCAGAGAGTTCTCAGAGAGTCCTGTGTTGGTGTGAGCCTCATTATCCCTCCCTCAGGATAAGCCTGGAGTCTACTTCGTGAAGGGAGCCTTCGAGCAGGTGATCCGCCTCTGCAGCTCCTACAACAGCAGAGGAACCACACTGTCACTCAACCACCAGCAGAGGGAGCTGTACCAGCAGCAGATCAGCTACATGGGCACAGCTGGTCTCAGAGGTAAGAAAGACGTAGATATTTATGAGCTTGCTGCTTATTTCAACACGCAGATGAACTGAGAGCACGTCTCTGGCCGTCTCATCCTTTAGTCCTGGCGTTTGCGGCGGGCTCGGAGATGGGGAACCTGACCTTCCTGGGACTGGTGGGCATCATTGACCCCCCGAGGTCAGGGGTCAAAGAAGCTGTAGGGACACTCATCAACTCCGGAGTCGCTATTAAGATGATTACGGGAGATTCCCAGGAGACAGCTGTGTCCATAGGTGAGAGAGAGGAACAGGCTTCGTGATAAACTATCACAGTTTGGAGATGAGGAAAATAAACACCAAACATTTCTTCTCAATTTAAACTTCAAACTTAATTTAAAAGTTATCTCTCTTCAAGTTTCTGTGTCTTCACTGTCACACTGACAAAAACGTCTTCACACTGTTGTATAATTTCGACCAAACCAGGCGAGATCTTTTCAAAAATGTTTTTTTTTTTTCTTCTTTTTTTTTGTCTTTTGCTCTTTAATTTTTCTTGCCTGTGTCTTTTTAAACTTTATGATGTAAAGCACCTTGAGTTGCCTCTGTGACTGACATGTGCTGTTGTAATAAAGTCACCTTGCCTTGCAGCCAGTCGGTTGGGTCTGTACTCTAAAGGCTGTCAGTGTTTGTCCGGAGACGAGGTGGATCACCTCGACCTGCAGCAGCTTTCACACATCGTCCCCAGAGTGAGAACAGCTTCACTTTCACACTGTTTATTTGTTGTTGTTGTTTTTTTGTTTAAACAATCAGAGTCACAGTGAGTTGAAGAATGATTTATTCAGTTTCTCTCTCAGCTTGTAGCTCAGTCTGGTGCTAGAAATAAACTCTCAGCACTTCACATGTGGTTTGATTCTGTCAGAGTGAGTTTGTTAACAGGCAGAATGTAGCTGCACCTTTTTTCAAGTAAATATCACAGAACAAACTTTATTATTTTTACATGGGTTTTGTATTTTAATTAATGAAAGTCTCTTTGTCTCTACAGATAGCTGTGTTTTATCGAGCCAGTCCTCGACACAAGCTGAAGATCGTCAAGGTGAGCCGGATGAACAGAACACTCAGGGGTGAAGGATTGTGAACTGCACAAATATGACAGAAAGAAACAGTGTAATTCTCAAAGTGCCACAAAGGGTAAAATCCACCTGTAACTGTGCTGCCAATCAAACAGAGTCTCAGTGCTCCTGTGCTGTTTGCACATATTTAAATTAGTTGATGAAAAATTCAGTGCAAAACTGGAAAATGGACTCAAAGGAAATTTAGAAATGCAGAAGAAATGAATTAGTTTATCAGTAAGTAGGAACAACAAAACCTTCACTTGTCAGAATATAAAAGTTAACGTTCCAGTTCTCTGCAGTCCCTCCAGAACATCGGTGCTGTGGTGGCCATGACAGGCGACGGAGTGAACGATGCCGTTGCTCTGAAGGCCGCTGACATCGGCGTGGCCATGGGCCAGACGGGCACCGACGTCTGCAAGGAAGCGGCTGACATGATCTTGGTGGACGACGACTTCCAGACCATCATGTGAGTGAACGAACACGAGGAGATAAAACTTTAAGGCTCCTTTAAAACTGCAGACATGAAGAGTTTTGTTCTCTTTGCCTCCAGGTCGGCCATCGAGGAAGGAAAAGGAATTTACAACAACATTAAAAACTTCGTCCGCTTCCAGCTGAGCACGTGAGTGGAAGCATGAGATGATCTTAGACCATGATGCATTGCTGTAGATTAAACTACCCAACAGTTTATAAAGGAGTTAAAAAGAGCTCAACTTGAAACAGCAGTAAAATATTACGTACACATTAATGCAGCAGTGATATTAATCTGGAAGCATCAGATAGAATAGAAAACTGCACTGCACATACTTTTACTGTAAAGACATTTAGCTGATCATGTAAATAAAGTTAAACACCCACCTGACGCTCCCTCTCCCCCTGCTGGTCTCCAGGAGTATTGCAGCTCTGACGCTCATCTCCTTGGCAACACTGATGAACTTCCCCAACCCACTGAACGCCATGCAGATCCTGTGGATCAACATCATCATGGACGGACCTCCTGCTCAGAGGTACAAGGCATCATGGGAAGTGGACTTGGACTCAGGAGCTGCACGTGTTGCTGCCTTACAATAATAGTCCAGAGAAATGAAAAGCATATATTATAAAAAATGTTTTGCACATAACAGAACATCATAAGCATCAAGGGAAATTATTTAAAGTCTTAACTGAGGTTGGCACTAATTCAATTTCTTAAACGGTTCAGTTTAAATGAGAAGTGATATTTAGTTTTGAAGGTTTAATAGTGAAATCAAATAAACACGTTGGTACACGTCCGAAACATTCCCACTTTGATTTGAAGCTAAAAGTTTGAGTGTATGTTTTGTCGTCAGTTTGGGCGTGGAGCCCGTGGACCGGGACGTGATCAGACAGCCTCCCCGTAACGTCAGAGACAGCATCATCACTCGCAGCCTGCTCGTCAAAGTGCTGGTGTCGGCGCTCATCATCGTCTGCGGGACGCTGTTTGTCTTCTGGAGAGAGGTAGGTCTCTTTTTTTCTGTCCATGTGTCTGGTTTCATCTGCTGAATCACAGGCTACGATGTACGATAGCTTCCCGTACTGAGTGTGCAAGGATGCTGCACGGGTTACTTCTTATTGCTTCTTACTACAGGCAAGGCGAGAGCTGCTATCTGTCTGTCTGTTTGGGTTTAGCGCTGATCAGTGCGTCATTTCATGCTGCGTTTCTGTTGGTTGGTTAGTAGACGAAGGTGGTCACAGCAGTCACACAGACAGACACGTGATGTGTAAAAATCTGTTTGTCTTTTGTGTTTCAGTTGCAGGACAACGTGATCACTCCTCGAGACACCACCATGACCTTCACCTGCTTCGTCTTCTTTGACATGTTCAACGCTCTGAGCTCTCGTTCACAGGTAGACACACCTGAGAGGTGCTGAGGGAGCGAGTGCACCAATATCTGCATCTGTCAACGAATCAAAATTATTTGTGTCTGTCCTTGAAAGGGGCGGGGTTTGAACTAAAAGTGGGTGTGGCTTTAACAAGAAGTTGTTATTTTTAGCCTAAAAATTGATTTAGGTTGATCAGGAGTTATTATTTATTCGAAAACGATTTACAGAACAGCCTCAGGTTGAGCTTTGACATGTTTTACTTATGCATTTTACTATACTCAGAAGAAGTACATTATCTGCACTGGATACTCGTTTCATCTGAGTACTCGGCTCCACTGAGTATAACTCAGTACTCAGTGACTGTGTTTGTGTGTGTGTGTGGTTTCTCCTCAGACTCGGATGGTGCACGAGATGGGTCTGTGTAGCAACAGGACCTTCTGTTATGCCGTCCTGGCCTCCATCATGGGTCAGCTGCTCGTCATCTACTTCCCTCCTCTGCAGAATGTCTTCCAGACAGAGAGCCTCAGCATCTTTGGTAAGAACACGTCACACCACTTGAGGGCACATTAAAGACTGTTGGGGAAAAACTTTCGAGGTTACCTTTTTAAATAAGACCATGTATGTACATGTACTAAAAATGGAACAAGAGCAGCTTTCAGTTTACTTGTGTGTACGCCTTGGACAGGTGTTTCAGTTAAAATATAGTCAACATGATGTTTATCAGCCAGTTCTCAGGTATATCATATCACTTTTATGCTGACGACATTCAACTGTATGTCTCGTTTTAGCCTGATAACACAGACAAACTGCTGTTAAGGACTGGATGTCAAACAGCTAATGACAATTAAACACAGACAAGATGGAGGTTCTGATAACTGCTTCAGATAGTAGAGATTCAAAGGTTGCCCAGACTATTGGGTCCCTTTCTTCAGCTGTACTGTCATCATGTTAAATCATTGACCTGAACTTGTTTTATTCAGCTATGAAATATTGCAAAGCTCAGGTCTGTTGTGTCTCGACCTGAGCTAGAGATGATGATCCACGCTTTAGTGTCCACCCTAAAGGTCTGTTAGGTCCTGTGGACAGGACAGACTCACTGTCCCTCACTCCAGACTCAAAACAAAAGGTGATCATGTCTTTGAAGTCGTGGCTCCAACACTATGGAGCTCTCCTCCTGTTGGTCTATTGTGTGTTATTATTATAGGTTAAACTTCCCAGCAGTATATAAGGATCATCAACATCAATGATTATCACCCAATAATATAATATATATTATTCTAAAATAAGTAACTCTACATGATGAGCACTTTAACTGACACTTTGTTGTCGTCCTGCAGACCTGCTGTTCCTGGTGTCCCTCACCTCCTCCGTGTGTGTGGTGTCTGAGGTCATCAAGATGGTGGAGAGGCGGATGGGAGCAGAGAGGAGGAGCCTGCCCTCCGACTACTGCCACGAGGTATGACCCCCCTCCTCCTCCCACCACACCGGCTCTCCGGGCCGAAGGACTCTGAGGTTTGGAGGAAGAAGAGGAGGATGAGGGTGACGAGTTTTAGGATCTCACAACCGATGGCACTGACTAATTAAGACTGAGAGGACTTGTGGGATTTTCCTCCTCAGGAGAAACTCTGGTCTGGGACTGGAGGAAGCTCCCAGCCTTGGGGAGGGGATGGAGGGAGGCGGGTCAAACTGGGAGGACAAGATAGCTGCTGGGAGATCTGACCCTGTTCTAAAGTGGAGGGTTTTTATACTGGTCCACAGCAGCTGTTTGTAGACTCCTGACAGGGACACCGCCACAGACCAACCACGTTTACTCCTCGTTATTTAGGACGTCCTCTTTAAGATATCCCTCTGGAGAATCAAGGCTAGAGACGTGTGCAATTCTCTTCCAGTCTTCTTTTTTAAAATCTATTATTTAGAAGGTGTTGACCACTGTTCAGCTTGCTTTTCATGGTTGGAAGGGTAACTTCTTGTTTGATTCCTCTATAGATGGTTTACAGTTTATCAGTGGAGGTGTAACGGTGCAACATTCACCGTCAGTTAAAAGTTTTCAGCTCAATGGGGACAATAAATGTTAGGAATTATTTACATTTATTTAAGTTGTAATAGAGGCGCACAGGTACGGGAGGCGAGAACGGCCTTTTTTAATGCCGTTATCTCAACATCATGAGTTCATTATTTTGTTACTTTGAAATAACAAAAAACGCCGATTTATGCTGATTCTTGAGAAAACAAAAGGCAGATTTTTTTTTAGATAATTTATCACAAAAAGAAAAATGACTTGTTTTCCAAATTCCCATGACCTTAAGAAAGCGAAAGTGGTTTTCTTGTGATAAATTAACTTATCTTGAGAAATCCACTGTAAAATGTTTCGAAAATCTCCGTGAATCAGCCTGTTATCACGAGAAAACAAGCTTTATGATCTCCAGATAACGACATTTAAAAAAAACAATTGTAAGCACGGCCGGTCTGGGCTTCCGTACACAGGTCTGAATATCTGCTGTAAAAAATAAAGTTCTGAAACATTAACACATAATCAATTATTTAAAGAAAACTAAGTCAGTGTTGCTGTGTGCACATAAAGGAACATTTCACTTCACTTCAAGCATATAAAGCTTTAATTTTTTGTTTTCCTGTTTGGAAGTCTGTGACTGCAAATATTAAAAAAAATAGTTTAATCAAATCATAACTTCATTTTCATAATCATAGACAGATTTCACAAAAAGAGACGCGTCTTGTTATCGTGCACATTTCAAACACTGGTTGTTGCACAACAGAAAGTCTGACTGGCAGGTGCGTATGATCTGAAAGTTGAGACCAGGGTCCCTCAGCTGTAAGAGATATTGTATAATATTAAATTAAGTCGCACTTCAGATAGTTCTCTAAATATTTTTAGGGCTTCTCTCGTTTGCCTGAAGCTACGAGGTCAGCAGCAGCTGTAGCCTCACCCTGTGCACTTTCACCGGTGGTTCCTGAGGTGGACGGTGTGTTAAAGTTGAAAAACGATCCACAAGAATATCTGTACACTCAGACACACGTTAACTTAGCGTGAGCTAGCGCACATGATAGCACAAGGATTCATGGGTAACAGTTATCTTGTTGTTAACGTTGTGCACTGTAGATTAAATTGGTTTTATGAATGGGTCGATTTATTTTTGCGACTGATATGTTAGATATATGTTAATGTGCATATTCAGACACGTTAAAAAAACCTCAATTATCGAGCTGTAATTTGTTGGCCCCCTGCAGGAACTCTGAGGAACCCCTAATGAAGACCCAGGGTTTAGACCCGGCCCTGAGGAGAGCTGCTCAGCCTTGCAGACAATTTTCCCAGTGGCCACTCACGGTATTACAACGAAAAAAATTCCCTGCAGCCCCAAAGACCACCGTTATAAAAGAGCCGTCTGTCAAACTGCTGACAGGACATTGAACTGCGAATAGAGTCAAATATTGATCTCTCTATTCTGAATTTTTTGATCCATGAATGTTTTATATTTGTAAAATTTTCCTCTAGCCAAAAAAAGCCCTTAAAAATCTGTGACATCATCACAATGTAAAGTCTATGAGCTCAGTGGGAGAAACACTACCGTGCATATTCAGTGAGCCGCATAACGAGGAAATAAGGCGAGCAACTCCACTGGAACGAATAGGCACCAAAGATCTGTGGTCTAGACTGTTAAAAAAAAATTACATTATAATTTTTACCTGCTGAACGTCTTGAAAACTGAAAATGAATAAATAAAGAAATGTTGAAATAAGTTAAAATCAAAGCGTAGTTTATATTCACGGTTAAATTTCGTTTCTGCCAATTTTAAAGATGAATAATCTGTTTCATATTCAATGTTATTATAATGATTATATTTAAGGCAGACTGATGTTGAGGAGCAGACTGAAAGATTATTTGACTTATTTTCCATTTTGGCAGTAATCATGCGTTTTCAAACATGAAAATAAAAATTGGATTTTACTTCTTTTTGTATGATTTTGTTCATAGAATTTAAAAATTAGATTTGTTGTCAGATGTATTCACATCAGGATTCAGCAGCTTGTTTATTTAATAGCGATGAAAGACTGCTCTGGTCCGTGTAGGACTCCGTAGTCTACTGTGGGAAATCTGTACGTCCCAGTTTACCAAATACTGAAATAACTATTGAGAATTATGTTTGTTTTTCAATGAATAAAAGAAGCCAAAGTTTTCAATTTTTTAATGTTGTTGAAACACGAGCAGCCATAAAAGAACTTTGTCTGAATAAAGATAAAATCCAGAAATGGTCAAATCTGATTAACAGGATATTAATCTGATCAAATATTTGATGTCCTGAATCTGCCGTCAATAAAGACGAATCATGTTTGATGCAGATATTTTAATGTCAAACCATGTTAACACACATTTTCTTTTTGTTTTTGTCGTGTTTACTATTAAACCTCCCAGACGTAAATGACTGTGGAGGCTCTTTGAGCTCTTCTAATTTCTGTTTACTAAAACCGACAGTTTTTGTTTGGTGGGTTGTAACTAGACGTCCTCAGGTCGCCTTCACATCTAAACTGTGTTGTCGTCTGCTCTCGGTTCATTTATGAGAATATTGTTATTATCCAGACAGAGCAGAATTCTTTTTGCTTTCTTCGGTCCGGACCAACTGAACCGAACCACAGGTGTGAAAGTGACCCGAACATTTCGACCCGTCGTCCTGTACGAACAGTTTACGAGGACAGACTGTGCCATTACACCTCCACTCTGCAGGCTTGCTTCTGTGATCCATATGTTTATGTTTCATGCTTCTTCATAGGCACACTGGTTTATTTAAATTAAAAGGAACTCTGGTTTCAGTTGTACAGCTGATGGCAAACGCTTTTCTGTCATGTTTAAGCTCCGTCACACTCGCGGCGCCTCTGGCCTCACAGTGACAGTGGCTGGAGAACAAGTCGACACTAAATGTGGAATCAGGCCTCAAAAACCACCGAACACAGCAGTGCTGACGCGGTCGCTTCAGGGTACAAACGCAGATACTTTAGTAACAATGCTTTCTCATCGTGTGCCTTAGAGAAGTCATTTATCTCCACCTTGGTGGAGCGAAGCCCTTTACTGACAGAGTCTGCTCTGTTTCATCAGTTTCAGCATTTCAAAATGATTTATAAAAAAAGCCCAAAATATTGACCTCAAGTTTTATTTTGCTTTTTTTTCCTTGTCTCATTCAGTCGTGATTTACTCCCACTGCCCCCCCTTTAAACATGCAAAGAAGACGTTGTGCTTTCTGGGAAATGTAGTTGTTTTGTAGTTTGTTTTTGTTTGTTTGTGTGTTTCCAAAAGGCACATGCTGCGTTGGCTGAAAAACAAACACTACAGAAGAAGAAAATATCCTCACTCTGCTGTCGTGTTTCCAAAAATTACGTTAAATCTGATGATGAAGATTAATCTGTGGATCAGTTATGATATTTAACATGTAAGTTAATATGAATATAATTTGTCACATGGAAATACAACAACAGAGATCATGACAGACTGCAGATTGTTTTTTGTAACTCGGTGTCAGTAAAAAGCTTTAACAGTGAAACATGGTGAGATTTTGTTTCTGGATGAGCAAATGAAAAACGACAACAAAAAGACATTAAAGGACGTTTCCTGTTTTTACAACCTGAGTCTTATTTTAGTAGCTTTTCTATCATTTCCTGTTGCTTCTGACAATATCTGTGCTCCGAGATCTGTAGATGCGGTGACATGCCACACACAGTATGACGTCTCATGGGCTGATCCCAACTCAGCAAGTCTGGCAGTACCATCATCATAAGTTGAACTGCAGAAGGTTTTAAAGTGTCGTATAAAAAAAAGAGTCCAATAAAGCAGCACGAGCAGTCAGACAGGTTTGAAGTGAGTCCCACACTGACTTCTCAAAAGGATTGTGCATCTTTTGTGGCGGCTAAACCTGCACAAATGGAAGGAATCTGTCAGAAACTTTAGACGTACAAGGTCGTAAATACCTCATCACCTGAATTTCATTTTTAGTTTAGTTTATTTAGTTTATGGCTGGCTCGAACTCTGGGGTGGGGGAGCCCTTTTATGCAGAGTTTGCATGTTCTCCCTGTGTCAGCGTGGGTTTCCTCCAGGTGCTCCAGCTTCCTCCCACAGTCCAAAGACATGCAGGTTAACTGGTGACTCTAAATTGTCCGTAGGTGTGAATGTGAGTGTGAATGGTTGTCTGTCTCTATGTGTCAGTCCTGTGATAGTCTGGTGACCTGTCCAGGGTGAACCCTGCCTCTCACCCAGTGTCAGCTGGGATAGGCTCCAGCCCCTGTGACCCCCAACAGCATAAGCGGTTACAGAAAATGATGTGATGATGGTGGAGATTTTATTCATTTTTCTCTTTATAGGACAGAATTACTGGATTTTCTGTGGAGAACAAAGATCCTCTGTCACAATAAACACAACAGACGGTGACACAAATAAATAAAAACTAAAATATTATAATTTACCAACTCAAAAATGTGTTTGAACGAGTTGTTTGTGTGCACAGTTTAACAGCCGAGGAGATGAGTATGACGGTCTCTGTTTGGTTTACAGAATTTTTCTGAACGTGTTTTCAACCTGTCAAATTCTCTGACTGCTCCTGTTTTGGCTCCACTGGACTCATTTCTTCTTATTTTTGCTCCAGGTTTTATTTCTTTAAAGAAACTAAGCTCAGGTTGTATAAAACGCAGCAGAGCCGACGTTTCTCCCTGTGTTGAACTCCCATTTCGGATCACGTGACCTCCATCTTGTCCTGCGTCTTCTTTCTCTCACACCTGTTTTTGAGGTCTCTTTTCCACTCCCCACAGCCACATGTGGTTAAACCCTGTCACAGATCCAGATGTGCGGCTGGTTTCTCTGTGAGCTTGTATATTTCACTCTGTAAAATAACAACAGGTTTGTCTCTTGTCTCGTTGACATTCATAAATGCTTGTTATATATAACTTGAGCTTTCTGTGTGCGCTGTGTGTCGGGGGTAAAGGTGAAGCTGATTGGCTGGAAGGAGCTCACCAGGCTGCAGTCGAGCTGAATCTATTAGACGATCAACAGAGAATTAATCAGCAACTATTAAATTATCTTTAAAGGGTTTTTTTGTTTTTTAGTCGCAGCGTCTTAAATGTGAGGAAAATATAATCAGATAGAACACTGTAAGGTTTACAAAGTTTTTAACGAATGATTTATTAAGAACATTTTGCCAGATAAATCAATACTGAAAATAATCATTACTTGCAGCTCAACCATTCTTGAGAATTGGGACAAATCCTGTCCAACAACAACAACAAAAAACTCTTAAAAGTATAACTTACTAACACAATAATTTCATTTCTGGAGGGAAACATTATTTTTAAAGAATTTATTTATATGAAATAAATATGATTTATAAAATATTTTGATCTGCTTTCAGTTTTTTAACTTCTAAACTTGCTTCTTAGTTTTAAAATATATATTTTGTGAAAATTTTGGCCCTTTAAAGATGTGTCCCAGATTTTAAATAACAAAATTTAATCAGGAATTAAAGGAGTTCACTGTATCACAATGACTCCTGTTTCACTTCCTGGTTTCCAAAAAGGAATGCTGCTCAAGTCCTGATAAACTTCATATTTTTTGATAAACGTATTAAATAATATTTCTATCAGGTGTGTCTCAACAATAACAGGCCAACTCCGCACCCTTCTGAATCCAAACTAAATGAGAATTAATGGAGAAATGTAAATCTTTGACTGAGGAGAAGTTGTCACAGCAGAGCAGGAAGTGCTTTTCTGTTTATATCTCTTGTTGAGCAGTTACTACATAGATGTTCCTCTGTGGGCAGCCATGTCTGTCTGAGTCTCCCTGTTTCTCCATAAATGTCACAGATAATATGACGTATGAACAACAAATCCAAAATCCAATCCAAGAAAAAACAAACAAAAAAAAGTTTTGTCAGTTCTCAAGAATGAGTGAGCTGTCATCCAAATTAAAGTTGTTAAACACACGTTGTGTCGGTTAAATTTGCAGAATAGTCCAGTGAAAAAAATGAAAATGATTTTTTATTTCATTATTATTCTGCAGTGTTTTGAGATCAT
Source organism: Epinephelus awoara (assembly GCA_035609425.1). NCBI lineage: Eukaryota > Metazoa > Chordata > Actinopteri > Perciformes > Serranidae > Epinephelus > Epinephelus awoara. The sequence continues at coordinate 2,750,970 of CM069300.1, forward strand.
TTTGCAAACTTAGCAGAAATAAAAACCAGAAGTTCCCCTCAACAGTTCATCGATTCTGCTGACAGAAATGAAACCGCAAAAAGCTTGATAATCTGTCATCATCCTGTCTTTAGTCTTCATCTATTCTTTGTATCATGTCTCTAATAAAATTTTTGGACAGAACAGTTTAAAAACGTCACTCTAGCTAAAAAAGAACAAAAAAAATCAGCATTTTCTGACATTCAACGGAAGGTAGAACCAAAGAGTCTGTGAGAGTTTCCCCAGTCGACAAACAGCAACAGGTCTGATAATCATTTTATTGTTTCTGTCGTTTCTGAAGCAAAACTGTCAAAAACATTCCTGTGTTTCAGCTTCTCTGTGTGAGGATTTTGAACACGTCTCTTTGTTTTGTATCGTTGTGAACTGAATATTTTGACTGTTGGAATAAAATAAGTGTGAATATGAAAATGAATATGTCGCCTTCAGCTTTGGGGAATTATAACGAGCACTTTCCCCAGTTTCCTGACATCCTTCAGACGAAATAATTCTTAAATCAGTCAAGAAAATAATCAGAGCGCGTTAGAGAGAGACGTCTCATAAACAAACTACAGCACCAAGTCACCAAGGAGCAGGAAAAAATCACACACAAAAATACACTAATGTACATGGACTGATGTGTCCACATACTTTTGGCTATATAGTCTATCAGACATGTACAGCTGATTTTTATTTTGTTTGTTTGTTTATTTCTGGAGCATCCATAAATTAATGAAGTGCAGCATCTTCCCAGTGACGCACTGAAAACAGTTTGAACCTTTAAAATGTGTTACAAATATTTCATACATTTATTTAAGACGTGCATATTCAGTCTGTGGGACAGTAAACACTTTAACTTGAATATTTAATAAACAAAACTTGTGGAATTCTGTTTCTGATGCTTCTCTCTCCGTCGTCTCGGCTGTGTTTCCTCTCAGCACAAGTTTCATCTGTTTGATCAGCCGCAGATTTTTGTAACGTGAGAAAACAAAAATTCCACGTGGCCACGAAAACAGAGCAAACGGCTGCTGAGCACCAGTCACGCCTCAGACTCACTCTCTTTATCTCCTGTTTTTATTTATGCTGTGTGTGTGTGTTTGTGGATGAGAATAAAATGTATATTAAAATTTTATAAATCTTTTAAAGACGCTCACTTTGTTTTTCTTCATATGTTGTTGATGCATGAGTTCACAGAGGCAGTTTGAGCAGCAGAGTTTGAAGTTTATTCAGACATCAAACAAACAAACAATAAAAAAATACAATTCTTCATTATAAAACAATAAAATGTACCTTTTACAAGTTTGTCTTCATTCAGTCCTTCACAATTACCTCACGCTGTGACATCTGTTCGGAGTCAGACTTGTGTCAATATTATTTGTGTGTAAATCTGAAATTACACATTAAAAAAAATAAATAAAAATTTGTAAACTCAAACATAAAATGGATCTTCACATACACAAATTTCACTGATAAAGGTAAGAAATCTGTGAATGCATTAAACTACTTTACACATAAATTAAAGTATTTGTGAGTTTCCTCTGAACATTTACAACTTTCAGATACTTGGGAATCTCAACTCTGTGTTTGTGGATTTGTATTTCACAAACACAGAGTTGAGATCAATTTTCCACGAGTCTAAGCTCGTGATCTCCTGCTGCCGGTGCAATTTCTGCATTTTGAAATAAATAAGGCAACATGTTCTCACTCTGACCTCGACACCTATCAACGTGGTCAGCCTTAACTTTCGTTCTTGTCCCGCCGTGTTTCCCCCTGACGACCCGAACACCGTTAAACTATAATGGCGACCAGCTGCTTATCATGCTGATGTTAAAGGACGGATTTTTTTGTCAGTGTCTGATGCAGCAAGTCACTGCCCAAGCACGTTTTTCAGCAACTTTGGAGTGACAAAGTTTTTTTTAATTTGTGTATTTGCAGATCAATTTTATATTTGCAAAATAGTTTTGTGAGTTTTCAAATCTTTTTTATATTTGCTGAAGGTGTTTCATATTTATAGATATCACGTTTGCACACGGACTGTTGATGTGTTTGCACAAATAATACTGAGACAAATTTATCGCCATACGTTTGTGTCGCAGCTCAGAGGAGAACGAAAAATAATTCAAAGATTGAGCTTTTGATACAGGATTAAGATTTTTACAAAAAACTCAAATTTTTAAAATGTTTTAAAATTAAAAATAAAAAGTGCTGCTATAAACAGTACAGTACAGAACCCGGAAACAGCGGCGGAAATGCCCCAAAAAGTCAACCTCTTCTAGATGTTTGTGTCGTAGCACAGAGAATAATTATTCGAAGGTTATTTCTTGAACTTTTGATACAGGGATTGAAGTTCAATCTAAATCTTTTGTAAAACAATAATCCCTTTATCAAAAGTTCAAGAACTAACCTTCAAATCATCTTCTGTTCTCTGTGCTACGACACAAACATCTGGAAGGGGTTGATTTTTTGGAGCATTTGCGCTGCCGTATACTTTTTTTTTTAACGTAAAAATATTGCTGTATAGTGCTGATATATATATAGAACAGTATGGAAGCTCTGAAAAATCAACTTCCTCTGGAAGAAAAACAAAAAAAGAGGCTCTCTCACTGTGTAAAATTTGCGTTCTTCTTTCAAGTACTTGTGATAGAAACAACAATTTGAAAAAAATATACTGTACTAAATGCAGTGCAAAAAAACCCCGGAGTGTGAACACCAGGAGGGACGTCTGAAGTCTTTGTGCCCATGAACAGGACGCCTGAGCTCAGAGGAGGTCCCAGCCCCTGCACTCCTCTTTACGGGCCAGTTCTGGGTTCTTGCACCGGTTGCTTCTCTCTTTGGCTCTGTACCGAGTTCTCACCGCCACCATGTTGTTTAGATGCAGATCCTCCTGCACCTGTAACATGCTGTGAGCTTCTTTCACAGCCTCCTTGTCGCCGTCCCCGTACAGCTGCTGCAGGCCTACGGTCAGGTCGTCCAGAGGCTGCCGCTGCAGAGCCGCCGCTCTCTGCTGGCTGTCTGAGGGCGCTGATGCCTCCCGAGTGTGACACTGATGGACGGCGGCCTGCATCGTGTTGTAGAGTTTCACACTCTCGCGATTGTCTTTTTGAAACAGCCTAATTTTTCCTCCTGACCTCATCTGGTGGACCAGCTGGTGGACCAACTTCCCCTCGTACAACCTGGACAACATCAGAGGGACAAGACAAAGAGTCAACATCAGCAGGAGAGGAGTCAGAGTCATCACCTGGGTGAGGGGAGCATGCATTTGGTCGTGTGTGTGTGTGTGCGTGTGCGTGTGCGTGTGTGTGTGTGTGTGTGTGTGTGTGTTTGCCTGCAGCTAATCTCGCAACCAATCAGCTTCATATTCTGTGTGCACATACATGGCTGTGTGCTGACGGCCCTCTTGTGGTTGCGGTGAGTCACGGTTATAAAAAAAAATAAAAAAATATATATATTTTTGCTCTCACCCGCCTGCATGGAGTTCATTTTTATCCACGCCCTTATCTTTGATTTTAGATATATAGAGCTGAGCCAAAGCTGAGCTGAACTCTGCTTCACTCCTCATGCCGGCCAGTAGGGGCCGCAAGTTTTCCAGAAGTCATCTTAGCTAAAAACAACAAACCTTACCGTCAGTTATGGGACTAATTTTGACGTTCATGGTTCAAAACTGACATCAACAGAAAAGTTGAGTCTCATTTTGAGCATCATCGACGTCATCCTGATTGTAACGGAGCCAGGAGGTCCAGCTTTGACCTGGTTTCATTCTGGCCTCCACACGGAGCGTTGTTTCTGCCAGATTGTGTTTATTTTATCATTTTTCCTTGATATACGTGCTGCTACCATCAGTATGTGAGAAGGCTGTGTAGTTAAATGGGTTCTTTTTTTGTCTGTTTTTTGTGTGTTTTTTTTGTGTTTATTGTTGTGTTTTGCTGCTTTGTTGTGCTGCAACCTACAAACTAAGTTAATACTGTTCAAAGCCCAGTTCTGAACGACATGATCAACGATTTGTGGCCGTGTTTTAGCTACTAAACATACGATCAGCTTGGGCGTGCGCCTGAGTGCACCTCTCTAGTTTTAGTTTAGACTTTAGTTTAGTGAGTGTTTTGGGTGTGATTGCTGGTTTCAGTTGAGTTCCTGTTTCAGGTTTTCAGGTTAAATAAATGGTTAAAAAAAGTTTTCTGGTCCTGTGGAGACTCACCTGGCGATCTGAGGGTCAGGTAAGGGGAAGCTGAGCACCTGGTTCAGCCTGATGCTGGCTGAAAGGCAGCTCTTCCATTGGTTGAAGGCACTAGCCACGCCCACGTCCAGCTTTGGTCTGCGTTGAATCTGAATCTTGAGATCTGCAACACACACACATCACACCGTCACACTGTTTTCTAAAAATGTACATGAAACAATAAACTGAGTAAATGATCATCTGCAGCCTGAAGATGAGAATTAACTGTATATCCTCGACACTGTTGAGACGCTGTGTATATATTACACAAACACACAACCCCAAGTGCTTCACAAAGCAAATTTAAAACAACACAAACAATAAAAACAAGAATAAAAATGATTAGTACGATTCTGTACGACTAAAGATCACGACAACAGAATGTTAAAAATTAATAAATAAAGTCGATAAAAGTAAAAAAAAAAAGCATTTCATTAAAATAATAATTGCACAATAAAAATAGGCATTAATAAGTTTGTTTACAAATGTATTCATTAATCTACAAATAAACAGAGTATATCACAAAGTTATTAATTATCTTATATATTTTAATGGCCAATATATTTGAAGATGTCATTGTAGAAATGATGACGGACATTTTTTTTTAATTAACAGACCAAACATTTTGTTTAAATCCAAATTAACAAGAAAATAATTTGCAGATTAATTTGCTATAAAAACAGTCATCATTTGAAGCCCTAATGTAAAAGATAAAAGTTTTAAATCCTCAATTCATTTTTATTATATGTATTTTTTTCTCAATAATTTATGTGTTGTCGGTCTCATTCTCAAGAACACAGAGGGAATTTATTCAAATTTGGCACAAACGTCCACTTGGACTGAAGAATAAACTGATTAGAATTTGGTGGTCAAAGGTCAAAGGTCATTGTGACCTCACAAAACATGTTTTCAGCCATAACTTACGTTTTCTTCCACTAACAGTGACAAAGTTTCACACAAATGTTTAATAAGATAGAAGGTCAAATGTCATCTTCACTGTGACATCATAACGTTCTGCAAAAACACTTTGCTGGCTGTTATTCAGCTACATCTCAGGAACAGAAGGACATTTAATGTGAAGCATCCATGTTTTCACGGATCATGGATATGAACTGTGACCATGACTTGACGGGTTCGTAGAGGCATTGAACTGTGAGACAGTGATCCCAGTCCATTATTTTCATTTTGTGAATTAAAGCTGGAACTCTGATGATCTGATATCAGAAAATAAATCCAGGTATCAGTTCAGATAGTAACCTCATGTGTCATACGTGTTTGTGTTCATACCTGCTCTGTGTCTCGGTGTGTCTCCAGTACTCAGCCCCAGCAGCAGCGCCTTCAGCAGCGCGTCATCCGGAGGAGGCTGAGCTCTCTGCAGCCAGTAGCAGGTGGCGGCCACCGGGAGGCACAGCTGAGGCGGCAGGCAGCTCAGGGAGGCCTCAGTCACCCCCAGAGCATCCAGTAACACCTGCAGACGCACACAGGGCTCCACCTGGGGACGAGTAAGAGTTAATGTGAAATAATGTAGCACGATTTAATGTAACTGTGGCGCAGAGTCTGCAGTGATGCCGACGCTGCGCCGGACTGTCGTGGTGAAGAGGGAGCTGAGCCAGAAAGTGAAGCTTTTGATTTACTGGTCCATCTGCGTCCCAACCCTCACCTATGGTCATGAGCTCTGGGTAGTGACTGAAAGAATGAGGTCACAGATACAAGCGTCTGAAATGAGTTTCCTCTGTAGGGTGTCTGGGCTCAGCCTTAGAGATAGAGGGAGGAGTCAGACATCTGGAGGGAGCTCGGAGTAGAGCCGCTGCTCCTTCATGTTAAGGTGGTTCAGCATCTGATCAGGATCCTCCTGGGCGCCTCCTGTTAGAGGTTCTCTGGGCACGTCCCACTGGTAGGAGGCCCCGGGGCAGAGCCAGAACACACTGGAGGGATTACATATCTCATCTGGTCTGGGAACACCTCAGGGTCCTCCAGGAGGAGCTGGAAAGTGTTGCTGGGGAGAGGGACGACTGGGGTGCTTTGCTCAGCCTGCTGCCCCGAGATCCATCTTCAGATAAGCGGTTGAGGATGGATGGAAATAAGTACTGTCAGTGTTTGGGAGTTTGATTTTTGTAAAATTTGAAAAGAGTGATTTTGTGGCCGGGCTAAGGACATGCTGTCCACTGCACATTTAACTCCCTGCAGCTGCAGAGCAGGTTTCCTTTGGGGGGTTGTTAGTGTGGTGGCGAATGTGGAGCAGTTGTTTCAGGAACAAGTGAAAAGCTGCCGGTGGGTCACCAATGGCTGGTTGCGTCACCAGGCTCGTGGGTTTCAGTGCATAAATACCCACTGCAAGTAGCTACCTGAGGACTGCGGAGGAGTTCAGCTACTCTATGGCCATGCAGTTTGAGGTAACCGCTTTGATTTTGGTTTGTTAATGTACATGTGACGTCTGTCTGTGCTCCTGTGCTAGTGTGTTTTGTTTTTCTTGTGGATCTCTAGAGGATTTGCTGCGTTGATCGCAGGATGACTGTGAACATCCAACTAGTGATGCTGGTTTTTAGGAAGACAGCTACGAGTTTCACTTTCATCTGCTAATTTACCGGTGAGTCTCCCTATGTTGGTCCAGCCTAAGAGCCGCACTTGTTTTTAACCAATGGTCGTAATAAGTCACGTTATGCGCACCTGACCAGTCCAGCTCAGTCCAGCAGTGATGATGCTCAGTTTAATGTGATGATTGTGTTGTGTAAGTTGTGTAGTTCCTGCTCATGTTGTATCATTTATGTGATGAAATTTGTGTGTTGCGTCACCTGATCCAATGAGTCGAGTTTCAGCTTCTTAGTGACCGCTGTGACGACAGCTTGGACTGTGACGAATTTAAGTTTGAGGCCGTCTCTGTCCCTCTCCGTCACCCCCATCCCTTCTCCCAGCAGCAGCCCATACAGCAACTGACGGAGCGGCCTGGAGATCAGGTGAGAGCTGGGCATGTCTGCGTGGTCCACGGGGAACCTGAGGTTCATCCTCTGCAGCAGAAGCACGTCCAGGATGTCTGGACTCATCCGGCCTTGTGTCAGCGGCAGCTGGATCCAGTATGGGACACGACTCGCCACCTCCAGGAGGACAGGACAGAACAAACTGAGTATATTTATTCAAGTGTGGCTTTGCTTCCTCTAATTAAATTATGGTGATGTATTTGCTCCACTTGCTCCATTGCTCAGGTGCCTATGCCCCCACCCACCCCCCAAAAATAAACCTTTAAAAGTGATGGATCTTATTACCTCTTCCACTGCTGGGAATGGAGGTGCCACCCCATGGATGAAGAACCTCTTCAGGGAGCTGGGAGGGAAGTGGTACTCCTCCATCCCCAGATACAAGCCCTTCAGCACCTCCGCCTTTCTCTGCTTGCTCAGCTCTCCCATCAGCCCCAGCGCTGCCTCAAAGGCCTCCTGAGGCTGGTGGAAGCCCTTCAGCCAGCAGAGCAGCCCCTCCAGGTTGCTTGCTGTTGCGCTGTCTTTTGAGGCGAACTGAGCCCAGCTGATGTGTGACTCCGTCCTCTGCAGCTTTACATAGTCATTACCGGCCAAGGCGGCGAAGGCAGGCAGGAGTTGGCTCTGAATTTCAAGGACAATGCAGAAGCTGGAGGTGTTGTAGCTCTTACAGCAGATGTAGCTCTGCGAGCCGCTCTGCTTCACCGTCTCCCACTGGAAGTCAGAGATGGGCAGCAGCCCCGCCCGGAGGTTGAAGATGTAGAAGTCGCTGTCGTTAGAGAGCACCGGGCAGTTCCACTCGTAGGCCAGGGCGGCAATCTCCTGGTCAGCCTCTCCATAGCTCACAGCCACCGGGACCTCCAGCCGATCAAGTGTCTGTATGACTAGCTGCTTAGTCAGTTGTGGCAGAATGCCCCCCCGCCCACCACCCTCCGCCACTTGATGGGCTTTCTTGATCCGATCCCTGGCTCTTTCAGTCACAGTTTGGAGCTTCTTGTCGGTGTGGTCTGACCCTCCGTCCAAAATCACGTACGGCGTGATCCTGCAGTCTCTGAGGGCTTTGACGAACTTCTCAAGCAGGACCTCAAACGCAGCATATTCCCCGCCATGCTGTTGGTCCAAACCTGATAAAAACAACCAAAGGAAACACAAGGAACAAACACGTTAGTAACAGACATGCATCCTGCTCGTTGGTTTAACCATCAGCACTGAGTAGGACGCCGCGTTGGTTTGCAGCGATGCAGGTGCTGCGCCAGAACGTCGAGATGAAGACGGAGCTGAACCAGAAGGTGAAGCTTTCGATTTTCTGATCCATCTACGTCCTAGTCTCTATATACAGACTCTACATTAGATCTTGCCTCTGGAAGAAGAGCAGAAGAGCCCTGGTTTACGGTTGTAGGCTGTTTGTAGCCCGCGTGATATTGATCAGTCAAGTTTGAGCCGGCTGCAGGTGTTGCCAGGTTAAACGCTCCGTGCGGTGAACTAATGAGGCGGAACATAATCGGTGTCACTGCAAACTCTGAATCCATCGCAATGGTTCAGCATATTTACTTATATATAAATGGAAGTCGGAAACGGAAATTCACCTCCTCCGCCCAAATCAAACGGGAATGCCAAAAAATCGCGGGTCTGCCCCCAGAGGCTGTATCGCCGTCTGCTGGAAGTCTGACGCCGAATACAGCCGATGGGTTCCGAGAGTGTCTACGTTCCAACCCTCACCTATGGTCATGAGCTCTGGGTAGTGACCGAAAGAATGAGGTCACAGATACAAGCAGCCGAAATGAGTTTCCTCTGTAGGGTGTCTGGGCTCAGCCTTAGAGCAAGGGGGAGGAGTCAGACATCTGGACGGAGCTCGGAGTAGAGCCGCTGCTCCTTCATGTTGAGGTGGTTCAACATCTAATCAGGATCCTCCGGGGCGCCTCCCATCATAGGTGTTCCAAAAGTTAAAGGTTGAAGACAAAATCCTGGAGTTGAAACAGTCTTACTCTTGTCGCTGGTTAGTTCGTGCAAACGGTTTATTTTTGGTCAAATTTTAAATGTAGAATAAAGTGATTTTGATGAGATGTTACTAGTTTAAACTCGGATTTGTTTTTGTTGCACATGATGTGTCCAAGCACCATCGGAAACCTCAAAACCCAACAATAATTTCTGTATTTACAGTTACGGTGTAGCGGCCCTTTCAACATACCAAAGCTCCTAGGCCATATGACAAACCAGTTTATGGTGTCTCGGTTTTGACTTGTGTTTCTGCTCCTTATATGGAGATCCACAGAGCTGACATGACGCAGGGACAAAGGTTTATTAAGAACAGGCTACAAATAAAAGAAAGATAACAAAACGGCAGGACAAGTCCTTCCTGTATTACCTGTTACTGCACTTTAACTCTGAGTAACACGGTCAAAAACTTACTATGATCCAAAACAGTACAAACTTCACGTCGTGTTTACGCATGACGTTTTCCACAGTCTCCTTTTGTTGTGTTCACGAAACTGCATTATGGCACCAAACCTGGCATAAAATAACTTGTGCATTCTAACACATAAATAAAGTAAATAACCTCGGTACACTCAAATATCATCAGAACCGACATGTTATGTCACATCAACACAGAAATTCCTAACAAATACTAACATGTGCTCAAGTGGCTCTTTCATGCAGGCTGTAATAAATGGTGTTATTTTGGCAATTTCCAAAGGAAACATGCACATTTCCTTTGGAAATCTGAGGTCAAATAAGTTTAAAAAATGCAACCATTTGAATCTCATTTAAAAAAACAACAGCATAACTTCCTCATTGCTTCAAAAATAACTGACACCCCACCACACCCACCCACCCCACAATAATAAGGAAGCTTCAGTTAATTACGTCACTGTGGGCCTAATTATTTGACCATGTTTAAGTCTCTGAAGGATCCTTTCAGACACTTTTCCCTCACAGTCCTTTGCATGTTATATTTTGTATCTTTAAAATGTGTTACCTGTATAAATTAAGGAGCAAACAACTTCTTCCGGTGTTAATTAATTAACTTTTTAAATTAGCCTCGGAGTTTGTACCTGAGTTGAAGTAGAGCAGGTAGATGAGGTTGAAGCCGTCGATCACCAGCCGGCTCCTCCTGAACTTGACCTCCCGGTAAATACCCGGGTGGTTTTCTATCAAAGTGGTCAAACCTTGAACTCCCATCTTGGGTGTGATGGTTGTGCGTGTGTCCCCGCCGCTCTTATATCAGCCTGCAGCGCGCTGACTTTCTGTTTCCTTGAGTTTCGCTTTCCCGACATCAGATGAGATCAGGAGCACCGCGGCTCATATTCCAGCTGCTCGTCACCGGACTGCTGCAGGATTTTATGTGTTTAAAGCAGATGGAAAATCTGATCATATCAAACCAAATGAAATTTATTTATAAAGCACATTTAAAAACAACCTTGGTTGACCAAAGTGCTGTACAATAAAGGTAAAATCACAAAGTAGCAAAGTGCAGAGATCAAAAATATAAACAGTATATCCGCCATCATGTCAAGACAAGTCAAGTTTATTTCTATAGCATATTAAAAACAACCTCAGTTGACCAAAGTGATGTACAGGCTATGCATGTAAATACATATAAACAAATATAAATAAAATAAATATAAAACACATGGTAAAAATAAACAATAAATGACCAATAAAACATCATAAAAACAAAACCAAGATCTCGTGCTTAACTAGTGCAGAAAGAGTAATACAGTTTTAAACTGGATCCTAAAAGAGACTGGGAGCCAGTGTAGGGACGCCAGTGCAGGTGTGATGTGGTCAGTGCATTTTCCCAGTTAATAGGCGGGCAGCTGCATCAGGTGTGCAGAGGGAAGAGGAGGGGACTGAGGTGCATGTTTTATTATAGGGATACTTCTACAAGAGTAAAGGACAGAAACAGTGCCTACATTGTTCTGCTTATCTTTAATGTCTCATATCAAACTGATGGACCCATATACAGCGGTGGAATAAGTACATTTACTCAAGTACTGTACTGCTTTACGCTACTTTATGGTAACTCCACATCTCAGAGGGAAATATTGTACTTTTACTGCACCACATGTATTATAAAGCTTTAGTTACTATGCAGATTTAGATCATTGATAAAGAATATTAATATATTTATTATAAGATAGTTTATAGTAGTAAAGTAATATAGTAGCTTAATCTATAAGTAATACGTTATTATAGCTTAAACTATGAGCTCCTCCGTTACCACCTGCAACAGGAACACATCAATGCGTCAATAATTATCATCCAATAATATATGTTTATTTATTTTCTAGGGACAAACAATTCCTATAACACACAACAGAATATAGAAACAAAACAACTCGGCTGGGCTCACAGATCAAACATCAGGAATTACACACTATAACTAGGAGAAAGAAAAACAAATGACAAGACATGTTAGTCCCCGACTGCATCAACAATCTTATAAGAATATATCCAATACAATACAATACAGGACACAAAGGGCTCCCATATGGAACATGTCATCTCTCGAGTGCAGGATACATGTCACATAAGTTCTGTCTAATACCAGTTTCAGAGGTTTACACTTTGTTGCACAGACTGTTACCAGTTCACCTTTAAACATATTCAGAGTAAAACCATTTGATAAAGCAGTGAGCATGTGCTTTGGTTCATTTTTTAAATCAGTGGCAAAGATTTTATTAATTTCCTGTCCTACAACATCCCTAAACTTCTGTGTCTTCTGACCACCAACAGCGGCTGAGACGACATGTCTTGACATGTCTTTTTGCACTTGAGGCATGGAGGGCAGCAGTCTGTGTTAAACGTGTCTTTGGGAAGAGCATGTATGAGCTCTGTGCAACAATCCCGAGTTGAATATCATGTGTTCTGAAATGGATCATTCTGCGTAGTGAGTACTTTTACTTTTGGTACTTTATTGTGATACTTTTATACTTTGACAATAACATTTTGAATGTGCAGATCTCTGTCTCTGATTTCACTTCTGTTCTCAAATATTTTTACAGACTGACACAAAAATGTCATTCCTAGTTTTTTCTTAAATTTTCAGTGATGGAAAAATGTTGCCTGAATTTGTTTGGGTTATGAAATTCTAATATTCAGGTAAACACAGTGATGAAAGATTATTTACTTATGTTAAACCACCAAAAATGAACGTAAAAATATCATTACATGTAGCAGCCCCTCACTGATAGTCCACTTTAAGTAAGAATATGTAAGTGTTCTCAGCTTCACGTGGTTGAGGTAACAGCACACAAGCATTGAGGTACTGAGATGTTTTACTGTTGTACAGGTTCATGATAATATCAGCACATCATCGGCTGACATTGGCTTTGAAATGAAATATTGGAATCAGCAACATCATCCTCACTGTGTCCTCGTCCACATATGGCGTCCAAGGTACCCTGGGTGTGTTGGTTGTTGACGTTCTGGGACGCCGTGTCAACTTCAGCCTGTTACATGCATTGACTGTTTTCAAAATACACTTCTGTTTTCACAGGAAATGTACAGTTTGCATACAGTCTCTTTCAAAATAAAAGCACTGTATAAAAGCACAACACTGCGAATTGTCGGTTGTTTTTTTTCCTCCAACAACTTCGGCATGTGGTTATGTTTAAGAAAAAAAGAACAGGAGTTGGATTTATAATCTCACGGGACACAAACACCACTCTCCCGGGTGAAAGTCGTGGTTTTTTTGGACCCATCCACCCTACTTGGTCTTTTGCCACCTTAACTTTAATTCTTGTCCTGCTGTGTTTCCCCCTGACGCCACCAAGCACTGTTAAACTAAAACAGCAACCGGCTGCGTGCCATGCCGACCTTACAGGACGTCGTTTTTCATCATCGTCTGACACCGCAAGTCATTGCCCAAGCACCGGATTTCAACGACTTCAGAGTGAGACTGGGTTGAAATCAACCAACATGCTGATTTCTGCAGATATGACAAACCAATATATTCTTTTAGAGCTCTGCAGGTCTTCGTCAGGGCTTTAAAAACTAGTTTTTACATCTGTTTTACAAATTTCTTAAACCACCACGAAGTAAATCAGCTGTCTTAGAAAACAAAAGGGCTTTTCAAATTTTAAAGGAAATGTTCTTTATAAATGCAGATAAGTCAGACAATGGCACAACAGTATTACACAATGCAAACACAAATACATGATCTTAAACCAGGGTGTCACATAAGTAGGCCTATATGACTGAAAATACATATAAAAAAAAAAAGATAAACAAGGTACATTCAGTCAGAGGATTCAGGGAAATAAAGTTGCACAATTTTACATAATATAAGGATTTATCGGTTATTGGTCAAATGAGTTGTAACATATAGGCAAATCAGATATCAGCAAAAATGATATAGCAATAACACGTAATAGAAATCCTCCATTATAAGTGTTTAATTCATTACTTATAGAAGGTGGACATTTTATAATGTTAGTTTTTCTGTAATGATGCATCATATTAAGATATTAAGAGATATTGAGAGATATTAAGAAATCTTAATCTTAGTTTTATATGAAAAATGTTTTCATGTGTAAAGTAACTAAAGCTGTGTAATAAATGTAGTGGAGTAAAGAGTAGAATAAAAAAACCTTAGTCATGTCATTACTAAATACAGTACTCTAGTAAATGTACTTATTTATTGTAATCAATAACTATATTTGTAGCAATAATGACGCTTGAGGAACATAAATGATGCAAGAGTGATGCAAAAACATCACCTCAGACCAGTTCAGACTGGTGTTTCTCACCTGGTCTGTAGAAGGAAAGTGAAACCTACAGGAGCCCAGAGGGGAAACATGAAACTGCAACTACACGAAGAGCATGACAACACGTGATGTGACAGCTAATAACAGACTTATCAGAAAGCGTCCTGCAACATTCCTGCAACACAGATAAACCACAGTTCATCTGACAGCTGAGACCAGTTTGTCTGATGAACTGAAAGTTTTAAATATTCACAACTCAGCCGACTAATGATAATGAAACTTTATAAACTTTCTAATCAGACAAGATTGAATTCAGACAAACTGTGCATCTGTTTGGTTTGAGTTGATTTAAAAAAAAATATAAGAAGTCAAAATTATGAGACTAAGAAATATCTCTCTTTTTTGACTCGGTAAATATTGAATTTATGTGAGAAAAAAGTCGACGTCATGATTTACTATCTCATAATATCAATATGCTATCTCATATTTTCAACCCTCTGTGTCATTATCTTGACTTTAAGCAACATCGAGAAATAAATACATAAAAATCTCATGTGAGGGACTGTTCTTTATTTATCAGAGTGTGACATCATTTCTTGTGTGTGTTTTTTTACCCTCTGAAGCCACAGATATTTTTTCTTGAGCCTCCCTGAGTGACAGGTGGAAAATGTATTGACCATCCCTCCACCATAAATTAATTATTAGGTTTTTAAAACTTAAGAAAGTTAAAAGTTGAACACATTGCTGAATAAATTGTCAAGACAATAAAGCCTTCACAAAAATAGCATTTTAAGTCTTGTGTGTGATTTATCCTGGCTTCATATGAGCAGAGGAAATCTCTGCAAGTCGCTAGGCTAATTTACACAATGTAAAACGCCATAGGCTTGTGCTAATAATGTTAGCATGTTGTATTTGTGGGGAAAATGTGTCCAGATAAAGACAAGTGTTTGTCTGTGAATGCTGCGAGTTATAGTGAAGCTGATTTGTGTTTGAAACTGTCTCTATGAAGCCATGTTTAATGTGTGTTTAATATGTGTTTAATGTGTGTTTAATGTGTGTTTACTGTGTGTTTAATTGTGTTTAATGTGTGTTTAATGTGTGTACTGTGTGTCACAGCACAGCACAGGTATAAATGCTCACAGCAGCGTAGGCTCTGGTGCACAAGTATAAATCCTCTGCAGTGCTGGGAAAATATTCCACATGTCTCCCCCTCACAAGTACCGAACAGTCCCTAATGGGTTTCTTTATGTTGAACATTGAACGCATCAGAGCAGCGGAGGACCGTGAAGTGCTCTCCGGTTGTGTTTGTGCAGTGTCACGTGGGTAACGCGTCTTCCTCCGGACTGGTTCAAACCGACAGAAAGCTGTCCTGCAGGGAGACACACAGTCTTCATCCTGCACACAGCGAGAGTCCCACACACACACACAGCTGCAGACGTTAACCCCGGTATGTCCTCACTCTGTGTCCTGAGGACTCGTTGCTTCCTCCGGCACGTCCTCCCCGGCCTGCCCGCCGCCATGCACAGACACTACAGCCTGGACGTGTCCGCTCCGCTGCTGAGGACGCAGGGCTACGTGGACGGTCGCTGGGTGTCTGCAGCCTCGGTGTTCCCCGTGCTGGACCCGGCCACCGGGAAGGAGATAGTCCGGGTGTCAGACTGTGGCCCGGCTGAGGCCAAGCAGGCTGTGGACGCTGCGTATAAGGCGTTTCATTCCTGGAAGCAGTACAGTGCTAAGGTACGTTGGCCACGCTCTCGGTCTCCGTACTCCATTCGCAAAACGGTCAATTTAGAGTAAACGTTGCTCATCCGTCTGAAAAACACTAAAACACGGTAACATAGGCTATTCCCCCAACTGATTATTAAACAGGGTTTAATTCGGCTTACGTATAATTCACCAATTAACACGGCGCTTGCACGAAATACCAAGTTTTACTTTAGTTCGCCGCTCATTTTGTTTGGGACGGACATGAACGTAGACTAGCTGAAAGCCTACGAAACAAACAAACAAACCAAAAAATCCCCCTCGATCAGCAGAGTGTTAGACAGCCATATATGCCGAATGGAAGACAGTGTCCCAGTGATTCAGGAAACACGTTGTTTGCGTTTACAAAACATGAATATTAGCCAACAAACGTGACCACATTAAACTGCGAAATATTTGAAAGGAGTTTCGCATGAGGCACTGCTCGTCTCTGGCAGGCAGGTGAATGTGCCCTGGGCTTCATCCAATATGTCAATGAAGTGGTTTATTAGTGTAGTTGACCATGACCGAGTAGTATCATATCATATCATATCATATCATATCAGTTTATCTTTATGAGGCAACACAACATGAAGCAGGCTGATTGGAATAGTCAAACAAAATCCAAAGTCTGCAGCAGCACCTGTGGAAAATTACTTCCGCTGAAGTCTAGTATCTGAGTAAATGTACTTTCCACCACTGAACTGCTGTGACACCAAACACTGCTGCAGCATCTAAGCAGCATAAACCGCCTTGTGTCTGTGTGGGAGATGGCACAGTAACTGAACATTAACAGAAACTTGACATGTTGACCTGCCAGTGATTTCTGTCTTTCCTGTCCAGCAGGTATCTCACACACACACACACACACACACACACACACACACACACACACACACACACACACACACACACAGAGACACAGTTATTAAACCTCATCACAGTCTCACTGAGCACAAAGTCCATCTGTTGAAATGCAGCTGTGTGCAGCTATTAGTGAGGATTCAAGTGCTTATTAATGTACAGTATTTGTCAGCTAGAGCTGCCACTAACGGTTATTTTCATTGTCGACTAATCTGTCGATTATTTCTTCGATTAGTCGACTAATCATTTCATCCAAACGTGTTAAAATGTTGAAAAATGTCGGTCTGTCTGAATGTTTTGGCTGATCGGTGTATAGAGCCAAGATTTCAGCCCCCCCCCCCCCAACATGGGGGTGTTGGTGTGTCTTGACTTCTGGATGAAGGCTCTTAGCGTCCTGATGATGCTGTACATTTCCAAACATTCCAGTATCCATGTGTTTGGCATTGAGTCGTCTTGGCCCATCTTGGTCTGCCTGCTCTTGCAGTTTTGGGTGCTGCTGTATCAACCAGTAGCTGGTGCTTGGCTCCTCTGGTGTTGCTACCAATCCTTTCTGGGCCATGTGCTGTGACGTGCGACAGGAGCTTCCATGTGCAGAGGCAGATATCGTCCGGTAGCTGGACGGGACCACATCTTTAGAATCATGTTCATATCACGATATCAGAATGTTATCAATATATTACGCAGCTCTACCTCAGATTGAGATTTATATGGTCCAGAAGTGACCAGTTGTGTGTTTTTAAATGAAACTGCAGTTTGCAGCCTGATTTGACCCGTTTCACTGTTTAATATTTTCCACGTTGTGACACATTAATCAGATTTAGTTTGAGCGAGCAGGAAGCAGGTTTAACAAAACACTGTTCGAGGAGAAACATAATCATTACTGTTCATGTGAAGCTGTTGTTGACGAATTCTTCAAATCATTAACTCTGAATAAAAACATGTAAAACAACAAATACGTGAACTTTTATTCACCTGACTCCCGCTGTGATGTCACTGGTTGTCCTGCAGGAGAGGAGCGTCCTGTTGAGGAAGTGGTTCGACCTGCTGACGCTGCACAAAGAAGACCTCGCCAAACTGATCACCTTCGAGAGTGTGAGTGTAAAGGGACAGTTCACCAAATTACAAAAACAAAATAAATAACCTAGACAGTAAAGTTTCTGGTTTATTTGTTTATATATAACTGACTGTGTGTGTGTGTGTGTGTGTGTGTGTGTGTGTGTGTGTGTGTGTGTGTGTGTGTGTGTGTGCTGCAGGGTAAGCCCATGAAGGAGTCTCTCGGGGAGATGGCGTACTCCGCCTCCTTCGTGGAGTGGTTCTCGGAGGAGGCGCGGCGAGTGTACGGTGACATCGTTCCATCACCTGCCAGAGACCGAAAGATCCTCCTCCTCAAGCAGCCGGTGGGCGTGGCCTCCATCATCACACCGGTGAGCAAAAACCCTCCTGGATCAGCTGAAAGTCGTCGTCACAGCGCTGAGAACAGGCTGTTTTCACAACTTTTTATTTTCTCATATCTGCTAACGAGCAGATGGAGTCAACATTTAATCAACATCTACATTTAATGCTCATTTTCCTAAATATTAAAGTTGTGCACGACCCCTCTGACAGCCTGCTGCTAACTTCCAGTTCTGATCCCACGGCTCTGTAACTCAAAAGAAAAAAAAACCTGAGTGGAATTGGCGAGAAGAATAAATGATTATGTTGAGTAAAATAGTACTATATATGAATGTGTATGTGCACACATGTAAACACACACACACACACACACACACACACACACACTTTCTGTAGATTAAACTAACCAACAGGATATTAAGTCGTTGAAATGAGCTCAACCTGAAACATCTACAGCAAGAAAATATAATAAACTTCTGATAAGGACAGACAACAACCTCCCACGACCAGTGCGAGCCTGGGAAACAGATGTAGCTGTCTCCTTTGATATTAACTCCTGATTGCACACCTACAGTAACATCCTCGCAGTGACCCAAAACTCCAAACTGCAACCTGTTCACCTGACGTAATATACACTAAAACCAAATGGGACTCGCAGACAATGACACTTGTACACACTGCACATCAAACAGCACTGATGACTGCTGTCATGCCGCCTGGCTTCGCCCCCCCGGTTCAGACATTCTGGTCAAACACAACACACAAAATATCCTCAACCACAGGCCACAGCGTTCCAGTCCCTCCCTCTGTGTGTCTGCTCGGTGATCTCTCACAGGTGAACCGCCACTGACCCGTGAACAACCCGTACTGGTCGGCCCAAAGCAAGGTTTATGCTTCTGTGTACATACGACGCAGAGGGATTTGCGAAGACGTTGCGGCCCTCTGTGACCGACGCAGTGACGCGACGTATACCTCCAAAAAACTGTGGCAACGCAGACCGCAAGAGCTATGATTGGTCCTTCAAACTACATCATTTCCGGCATGTCGCAACGTTTCACTTCCTGCTGCAGCGTCACATATTCACCCGTAGTCTGCCTCGAGCCATTCAACAGGTGTGTAGACCATCGGCACGGTTGCCTCTCTCTTTGTCGTCATGGTAACAAGAGCATTTGATGATCAATGTCGATCATTTCGAGCTCCAGCAACAGTCTTTCTCTCTCGGTCGCCATCTTAGAATAGAATAGAATAGAATAGAATAGAATGCTCTTTATTGTCATTATACAATGTACTATGAGATTGGAGAGCTTCTCCTTTTCAGTGTTATAAGTATATATGTACATACAAACAACAAGAATCAAATATCAAAAATCAAAATATCAAATGTCAAATGTAGTGCAAAGTAAGTAAAAAATACAAAAATATAGTGCAAAATATATACTAAATATATACAGAAAATACAAGAAAGGATATGAGTGGAAGATTTAAATATGAACAAGTCAGTATTTTATATTGCACAGTGTATTTCACATGAGATGTAAACAGTCATTCAAGACAGTCAAACATTGCACAGTGATTTAGTGCATGTAAACAGTATATTGCACATGTTATGTTTGTAGGTGAGAGTTCAGAGTGGTGATGGCTCTTGGGAAGAAACTGTTTTTCAGTCTGTTTGTCCTGGCTCTGATGCACCTGTAGCGCCTGCCAGAGGGCAGCAGGTCAAACAGTTCAGAGCCAGGGTGTGAGCTGTCCCTGATGATGTTTTTGGCTCTACTGAGGCAGCGGGTGGTGTATATGTCCATCAGGGAGGGGAGAGGACAACCAACAATCCTCTGTGCTGCGTTGATTGTCCTCTGAAGCCTCACCCTGTCTGCCTCAGTACAGCTTCCGTACCAGGTGGACACACAGTAGGTCAGCAGGCTCTCTATCGATGAGCGGTAGAAGGCCAGCAGCAGCTTCCTGTCCAGGTTGTTCCTCCTGAGGACTCTCAGGAAATGCAGCCGCTGCTGAGCCTTCTTTATGATGGCTGAAATATTGTGTGTCCAGGAGAGGTCGTCGGAGATCAGGACTCCCAGGAACCTAAATGTGTGGACCCTCTCCACACACTCGCCGTTGATTTAAAGGGGTGGCGGGTCGGTTTTGTTCCTTCTGAAGTCCATAATGATCTCCTTTGTTTTGGTGGTGTTCAGAGCCAGGTTATTGTTTGAACACCAGTCTGTTAGTCTGTGGACCTCCTCTCTGTAAGCTGCCTCGTCTCCCTTCTTCACTGTGACTAGAGCCAAGCCGGAAGATAAACAAACGAGCAACGACCATAGGCGGGGAATTGCATAGTGACACAGACCAACAGGACGCAGAACTATGATAGGCACACAGCAACTGCGTGCGCGATGCGTCGAGTACGCAGAAGCATAAAGAAGCTTTAACAGTTGCTAAAAAAAACAGTTTACTGAACTGGGAAGACAGAAACACCTCAACATCCCTGAGACGTCATCTGTACTCTGAGTACACTTCAATAGAAAGACAAACAGCTTTAAAAAACAACCAGACTGATACATTTCACAGATGTTAGGCTGCGTTCATTAACACCACCTATCTACCCATGTAACACACACACGTACAGACACAGACACACTCTCACCCTGGTAGCTACCTCCCCAGTGCCCCCACCTGTACACACATACACATTCCTCAACTATAAAGTAGCCAGTCCTCAACACCTGCCAACTTTTCATCAGTAAGAGCAACTCTTCTCACATTACATTGAATTGATTTAAATGAGCTCTAAGTGTTGAACTGGTTGTCGTGTTGCTCCACAGTGGAACTTCCCCAGCGCGATGATCACCAGGAAGGTTGGAGCTGCTCTGGCTGCCGGCTGCACGGTGGTGGTGAAACCAGCCGAGGACACGCCGCTGTCAGCCCTCGCTCTGGCTGAGGTCAGCACACTGAACACCTTTACTGAACCCTCTGTGTTTCTGTACATGTCAGTTTTTCTCTCAGTCATGATGAGCGTGTTGTTGTGCAGCTGGCGGAGCAGGCGGGGATTCCTGCGGGGGTGTTCAACGTGGTTCCTTGCTCCAGAGAGAAGACGCCGTCAGTCGGGCAGGTTCTCTGCACCGACCCACTGGTGGCCAAAATCTCCTTCACTGGATCCACCGCCACCGGCAAGGTGAGGTCCTGGGCCTGCAGTGCCCCCTGCTGGCTGTGGTTGAGAGGATGACACGATGAAATGAAGTTAGTTAAATTAGATATGTATCCATCGTCACTGCGTGCTGTAAGTGCAACCGTCCTCTCTGAGTTGGTGAAAGTTAAACAGTAAAACTTTGAATCTCCTCTCAGTTGCTGCTGAAAATGGCCGCCGACACCGTGAAGAAGGCGTCCATGGAGCTGGGAGGCCACGCCCCCTTCATCGTGTTCGACAGCGCTGATGTCGACAAAGCGGTGGCCGGAGCCATGGCGTCCAAGTTCAGGAACTCTGGACAGGTAAGATGAGGAAAACCACTTGAACACTGAGGTCACATGGTTGAGTCGTCACATGTCACCGTCCTCCTCTCCGTCCCGTAGACGTGCGTGTGTTCCAACCGCTTCCTGGTGCAGAGCGGCATCCACGATCGCTTCATGGAGAAGCTGGGCAAAGCAATGGACGCCGAGCTCCGCCTGGGTCACGGCTCGGAGCCCGACACCACCCAGGGGCCACTAATCAACGCCAGAGCTGCAGAGAAGGTAAAACTCCAGCTTTACTTCACAGCAGCAGCGCCAGTCGTGGTGAGATGTCTCGCTCTGGGGAAAGATGTTTGATCAGGACAAAAAAATAGAGGAAGATATATATCCAAGAGTGCACCGAGAAGTTTATTTTTACACTGAGGTCGTCATATGTTAACAGCCAAATTTAGAAAGGGTGGAGAAAATTAAATATTAAATAATGAAACATCAAAATAGAAACATTGTTGTAAATAATTAAAATAACTGATGATGAGACAGTTGGAGAGTTACTGGGGAACAAAACATGTGACAGGTTTTCATGCCTCCACATCGGTGGTAGCCGGAGCCGGAGGAATTGTTCTTTGGGTTGGCAAGTAAAAAGAAATAGTTTTGCATTTACAGGGTCATTCAGTCCAGTCATTATCCCGTGTTGCTCCATATCCATAAAAGATTTGTTGGCGATTCATCAACCTTACTGTATGTTTACCGCACATTTGAGCGTGTTGTTCCGGCCGATACTCCACTGCTCTCCTGCTCTCTGCAAAAAGACCTGAGTGACAGATAAAAAGGAAAGAAGTTGAATTGTAGCACGACCGGAAATGAATCAGTGAGTAGACTGTGAAAATGAGTGTTTCCAGGTGTGCACACAGGTGGTGAAATGTAGCGATGAAATCCAGGTTGTCACAATATATCGCTCACTGTTCTTTAAGAGACGCATTTAGAAAGGCGCAGAGAAAAAATAAATACTGAAACAATAAGCAAAGGAACAAAACTACTCATTTGCTCACTTTCTGTCACCTTTAAGTCACATTTCTTTTTTATTGTTTTGTTTCTAGAACATACAGTGTTTTATTTTCTTACTTTCAAAGTGTTTTTTTTTTTACATATTGTTTGCTTCTATGTGCTATAAATCCACTAACGACCCCTTTATTAAGAAAATAGAAATTGTGTGAGGGGGTCCTCGTCAACATTGATCTAATCTCATCAGATTTTTGTAACTCTTGAATATAAAACTGTATCTGCAGCAGAGTTCAGCACCTGACACCCTCTGTATCACAGGTGGCCCATCAGGTATCAGATGCAGTGTCCCGGGGAGCGAAGGTGTTGAAGGGCGGGAAGCGTCTGGAGGGGTCCTTCATGGAGCCCACTCTGCTGGCCGACGTCACCACAGACATGCTCTGCACCAGGGAGGAAACCTTCGGCCCGCTGTTGCCCGTCATCAGGTCTGAACTCCCCTAGTTTTTCTAAAATAATTTTTTAAGTCTATTAATTTTTTTTGGCATTTGTGGGACATTTCTTAGCAAGTTGCTTGTTGCCCTTTTTCCATGTTTTTAAAAGAAATCTCACAATTTGCTCAGGGTTTAAAGGTTTAAATAATAATAATTATAAACCTGATTCATATCTCACCTTTCATACAAGAAATGCAGCACAAAGTGTTTTACAATAAGGGCAGTATAAGCTCTGAGTGCTTCACATGAAAACAGACAGAATGAACCTAAAACTGAACTGATTCATAAAATCAGAGGTGTAAAACTTTAAATCATAAAATCAAGATTTTAAAAGAGTTGCAGCAGCGTGAAGCGTAAATTTTAAGAGTTTCAGACCTGTGTCAGGAAGTCAGAGCTTAACATCAACTATAAATGTAACAGGACATCAGTGCAGAGCAGCTCAGACTGGCCTGATGTGCTCTCTCCTCTTGGTTCTGGTTCATAGCCAAGCTGCAGAGGTTTCAATCAGCTGAAGTCTCTCAGTGGTGTTTTTTGAGAGGCCAGTGAACAGTGTGTTACAGTCGTTGAGGCGGCTTGAAATAAAGACATGAATCAATTTCTCTGCATCTGTTTTATTTAGAAATGGTCGTACCTTAGTGATGTTTCTGTTTCTGGGGTTGAAAAATGAGGTTTTAAATACTTGCAAAAGGCGTCTGAAAGCAGCACAAGAAAAGTGCTGTTGCTCCAAGTTTCAAAGGGTTAATGAAGCTTCAGGCTGATTCTGTGCAGCGGCGTTAAAATAACGAGAGACATTTGAGTGTGTGATGAGATATTTACCAAAGGACACATAAGTACAGGTCATGTTTTTATTTTATGTACTGTAAATATATACAAGCTCATAGTGGGAGAAAATATCACATCCTGAATATTAAGCACAAGCAAACCTGTAAAGCTGCTGGTTGATTTCAGGTCCTGAAGACGTCTGTCGACCAAACAGAACTTGTGTTTGTGATTCACAGGTTTAACACAGAAGAAGAGGCTCTGGCTATCGCTAACGCGTCTAATGTGGGGCTGGCAGGTGAGTGCTGAGGTCCTGCAGTAAAAAACAAAAAGTCCTGGAAACGTTGAACTCAGGGTTCACAAGGTCATGAAAAGTCTAGGAAATTTATGAAATTAGAAAAAGTGTTTTCCAGGCCTGGAAATTGTTTGGAATTAACAGAATGTTTTGAATATTCATCGTTTTTGCTGTTGTTTAAAATGTATTTGACTTTAAAGGAGGTAAATCTGTAAAAAGGACCCAGCTGGTGCTTCTGTCTTTAGTTTGGCTGATCTCTCTCAGCTCGATTTGAACCCTGACGTGCTCTTATTTTGTTTTGTTGTCAGGTTACATCTTCTCACAGGATGTGAGTCAGATCTGGCGGGTGACGGAGGAGTTGGAGGTGGGGCTAGTTGGAGTCAACGAGGGCCTCCTGTCCACCCCAGAGGCCACATTTGGCGGGGTCAAACAGTCCGGTTTGGGCCGTGAAGGCTCTAAGTACGGCATCGACGAATATTTGGAGATCAAGTACATGTGCTTCGGAGGCCTGAAACCCTGAAACAGGACGGAGTGACGCTGCAGCTGCAGTGGTACCACACACTGAGTTACACAGTAATCATTGAGGGTGGTCAGAACTGCAGGTCTCAGGTTTGAATTGATTTAAGATAACAGAAAATAACCTTTTAATCAGAGTCCAGGGGGCCGGACGAAAGCGTCTCTGAACTGCCCTTAAAATACCTTAAATCTAACCTGACAGTTAGAAAACCAGTCGGTAACTTTTCACTTACCATAAAATGTTTTTTATCGCCATCTGACGTTCATGGTTAGCTGTCAGGAGGAGCAGCGCTCTGATCAGACGGGTCAGAAGAGTGAAACAGGGTCTTTAATTTGCCTTTTCATGAGAAACTGTTTATATGTAGAATAAAAAATAAATCATTACGGCAATAATTATCTCATCTGTATCCGATGGCATCAGATCAAAATAAATTTTATAAAAAGCAGAACATTTTTCTGCTCATTATGGTCAAGATCAAGATTCATTTTATTGTCCCATGGTGTTGGAAATTTGTCTCGGACCCTGCACCCAAACTGCAGCCATAGAAATACAGCGTACAACATAGAAAAGTCAACATTAAACCCAACTTAATAAGAAGCACAAAAAGATAAATATATAGCATCATACGCTAGAAATATCAAAATGCAAATCAGCAAATCGTCATAATCCAATGCCAGATCTGCCATTATTTAAAAGCTCTTTAGACTGACGTGTGAATTAATATTTAAATCTGTTCAGTGCAGCGAGGCGCTCTAAATCTCCTCCCAGAGTGCAGCAGCTCGGACTGTGTGTGCAGAACATGATCTTATTGGCTCAACTCAAAGCAGCTACATACTGTGCATTGACTATATAACATCTTATCTAATATTGTATTTGGGTTTAATTACAGTGAGATAATTGCTGATATAAAACATTCATATTCAAGGGTTCAAAAAAATAATAATTACACCTTGGAAAATGACACAGCTGTTAGTTACAAGTCAGAAACTCATAATTTCGATATCTCAGATATGACGTGAACATGTCATTATTATTTTTCCTCAAATAATAAAGTGAACAAAAGTGAATTTTCTCCAGAAGCACAAAGAGTTCTTGTTAAATAAGAAAAGAAGCTGCGCAGCGACTCACTTGGTAGAAAAGAGAGATACTGTGAAAGAAATAATTAAAATGCACAAAACCTTTTGATAGATTTTTGTAAAATTGTTTTTTGTGTTGCGAATCCTGACGTCCTGTTGTCGGCCTGTTAGTGTTAAAGTATTAAAACACTAATATATGCTCATGTGTTTGAACACAGAGGGACACATGTTCAAACTGGGTCTAACATTAATTAGAAGCATCAGAATTTCTAAATAATTTCAAGCATGTGACATTTATACAAAACGTAACAGCGTTTTCGTCTCGTTAATGGAACATTAGAACGTTTCTAAACTCTTGAAACATGTTTTAATAATATGTTAGAGGTCAGTGTGGCTATAACATGTTCAGAAATACATAAATAAATATAAGTGTTGACTTCCTGGTCTGATGTGACTGTTTGGACGCCACTGTTGAACCTGTGTGAGCATGAACCTCATGTGGAATACATAAATGTCAGCGTATTTCTGTGTGTAGGGGAGAAAGGAATAAATGTAAGTAGAAGATATGATAAATTATTGTAGGATAGTAGTTTAATAATAACTTTTCATTGTGGGGATTGATGTTGTTGGGCAGGTTTTATTTTAAACCTCTGACAGAAGTTAAACACAGGAAGCTTTTTTGTTCTTGAGCCTTTGTTAACTGAAGTTAAAATCATGGTTGCCAACGTCACAAGTGCCATGTAACTGACTATTAACTCTTACAGTGTTGAACAACAGTGCAGTGCTGCTTTTGGGGATTTTAGTTTTATTACAGATTATTAGAAACACCTCTGAATATAATGCAGTCCAGTACAACACCACCACTGACTGTGACCTTGATACTTAAACATATAATTGGATCAAACCTGTGTGTCAACAAAAACTGAACATCACAGGCATCATAGTGGTTGCACTGGATTGCATTAGACTATACAGGTGTACCTAATTCATTGGAGTGTGTGTGCTTATGTCTTACTGACTGTTGTCCACATCTGAAAACCGGGGCCCATGTTTCCTGCTGCAGAAGAAAATCTAAAAAATCTTAATTTCTCTCATTTGGAGCTGAAGATCTGATGCTGATTCTGTTCTTTGTTTTTTACAGCAGATTTTCCTAATTTAAAGTGAAATTTGTCTTACTTGTCATTTAATGCTGTAGTCATAGTTAATGTAAAATATATATGAATTTTGTATTTCTGACTGTAGATATTAATGGAAAAATTAAAGAGGAAATTGTAATATTACATCTTGTGATGAGTATTTTTTACAGCATACAACCAGAGGTGAAACCGAAATTCTTGCCCAGTCATTTCGAAGTCAGAATTATGTCGACATAAGATAATAACTCATACTTGTTAGACTTTATACGAGCCATTCCTGGTGGAAAATGTATGTGTGATGCTAATCTGTCCTGTCGGGGTCACTGTGCTGTCATGGGTGTCTGTCAGTGTAGGTAGGAACCATTCATTCAGGGACAGGTGTTGCTATGCAGAGGAGCAGATTTTGTTTTTTGGCAGCAAAGCCGGGCCACGTTAAGTCAGGCGTACACTGCTGAATGTCATGGTGAAATATTCCATCCATCCATTTTCTGCTTATCCAGTCGTCCCTCTCCTCAGCAACACTTTCCAGCTCCTCCTGGAGGATCCTGAGGTGTTCCCAGGCCAGATGAGATATGTAATCCCTCCCGTGTGTTCTGGGTCTGCCCCGGGGCCTCCTGCCAGCATAGGTGAGGGTTGGGACGCAGATGGACCAGGAAATCAAAAGCTTTGCCTTCTGGCTCAGCTCCCTCTTCACCGCAATGGTCTGGCGCAGCATCCTCATCACTGCAGACGCTGTGCCAAACTGCCGATCCATCTCACGCTCCATTCCACCCTCACTGTGAACAAGACCCCGAGATACTTGAACTCCTTCGCTTGTGGTAGTGACTCTCTCCCACGACCTCCGATTTGAGCGTCCTGACTCTTATCCCGACTTTTTCATACTCGTCTGCAAACTGCCTTAGTGCATGCTGGAGGTGACGGTGTGATGGAGCCAACAGAACCACATCATCTACAAAAAGCAGAGATGCAATTCCGAGGTCCCCAGACCGGACCCCTTGCTCCTCCTGGCTGCACCTCGAGATCCCGTCCATGAAGGTCACAAACAGAATCAGAGACGTGAGACAACCCGGCAGAGGCCAACGCCCACTGAGAACATGTTTGACTTTGTGCCAAGTATGTGGACACATCTCACACTTTGGTCATACCCGTTCGTAAGCCTTCTCTAAGTCCAGGAAACACATGTAGAGTGGATGGGCAAACTCCAACGACCCCTCCAGCAGCCCTGCGAGAGTAAAGAGGTGAGGGGTAAAAATGGTAACCACTACCTTGGTCTGCTGCTCCACAAGCGCCGTACCTGTTCTCCACCTGACACTGAAAAGGTGTGGTGAAATGTCGTTTCTTTGAATGGTTTATGGACACAGACACAGGGATGCTTGCATGGTTTTTATTGAAGACTACAGCAGTGAAATAAATTATGCATCAAAGACGAGAAGAAGAAGGACTCTTTGTTTTCACCTGATGAACAGCAGTCTGTTGGGTCAGGTGATTAGTGAGAAGCCTGTCTGTGCAGCCTCTCAGTGGCTCTAAGTTTAGTTCTTACAGCTCCTCCAGGATGCTGCCATCACAACAATGAACACAAATTCATTTAATCCCTGTGAACTCTGCAGGACATTGCAATTTTGTCCAATCACTGCAACTTTACTGCAAATTTGACAATTTAAAACGGGTAAAATCTCATTTCATTGTAGAGCTGCGTGCAGCGTGATGACTCGCTCAGCCCCTCGTTGCCCTGTTGGCTCTCTGTTCATCAACTGCTGCACCTGTGACACAGTCAGACGCACGGTGACAGGCTAACTGTTAGCATGACACAGGTAGGTGAAGGTTATTAACCAGTTCAAGGACAGAGTCGAGCCGTTCGGTGTCAGTGTGAGATTCATGGCTCTGTGTTGGATGTGAACCACAAAATGTGCTGAGTAGGGATGAGATCACGTTGTGCTGTGTTAGCTTGTGCTAACCAGGCGGAGAGAGCAGAGGCCTGCACTACGAAACAGGATTTGGAGTTAGCAGAGTAACTTGAGGGCTAACTCTGGGTTTTCAGCACCACTGAGCTGGTTGTCTCTTCACTGGGATAAATTACCATGGTAACTGATGCTGAAAGCTAACCTACATTTTCCAGGATTACAGAGTGTCGTTACATCCTACGCCACTGACATTTTACTATCTCACAGACACTTTCGGTACTGTTTCATCTCCTATGAAGCAGCCTCCTTCATTTATGTTACTGATGATGCCGCTCATAGTTAACAGCCCCTCTTCTTCCACATAAACGTGCTCGTGGCTGATATAGAAACCCAGAGTTGACTGACCTGGCTAGCCAGCTTTGTAGTACCAGTTATCCAGACGGCAGATGTGACGGGTTAGTCAAACCAGATAACAAGCAGATATCCTGGGTAAGTTGAACTGGTTTCGTAGCACAGGCCTCGGGAGGAGAGCAGCTCAGGGAGACAGTTCTTCAGTGCTGCGCTGGACAGCAGCAAAAGCTGACTGGCAGCGAATTGAGGAGATGACATTGTTTCCCAAATGCTCAGTTTCACATCCGCACAGATAAAGTAGGAGTTTTGAAAAATACGCACCTTAAAAAAACAGCAAGGCCAAAATGTAAAGGAAAATATGTATTTTCAAAATTATCTGAGCCTAAATCTCTTATTTAAAATTCTACATTTTAAGAGTGAATAAGCCAACACAGTGGAGCTGTGAGGGTTAGTCGATTAATTGATCGACAGAAAATTAACTGGCAACTATTTCTCTAATCAAATAATCGTAAAATAATCAGAACAAAGGCGTAAATTGAAAAATACAAAGTGAAACAGCCAAACATGTGCTGGTCTCATGCTTCTGAAATGTAAGAATGTGATGCTTTTCTGTCATATGATAATAAACTGAACAGGGTTTTGTGACAGTTGGTGAGATGAGACACCATCTGAAGACGTCACCTTGGGCTCTGAGAAACTACACAGCAGGTGTGTTTCACTATTTCCTGACTTTTTATGATTAATTGAGAAAATAACGGGCAGATCAATTGATAATGAAAATAACTGTTAGTTGCAGCCCCACAACACAGATCATCAAAGTTCTCTTATGATAAAGAATCCTGCAGATATCAATTTGGATGCTTCAGCCCTTATTGTCCTGTGTGAGGAGTCTCAGGTTTGTCCTCCGGGCCTCATGTCCTTATGTCCTCATGTCCTCATGTCCTCATGTCCTTTCGAAGGAGTCCGACCCTGAAATGGGACACTGGTTCATTTACTGACCTCACAGAAACAAGTTTTCTGGGAATGAATGAAGTCCATCTTCAGACTTTAAGAAGTTAAATCTCTCGCTGCCACTTGCGGCTGCCAGAGTGCAAACGTCCGAGTCGAGTCCTGTCTGCGTCACCAGGAGGTCAGATCTGGTCCCGTCAGCCAAAGGCGTTTCCGTTGCGGGCGGCCTGGGCGCTGATCCGGTTCCTGCTGCGGACGGGTCGGTCCCGGCTGAAGATGGTGTCCTGGTCGCTGTCCAGCTCCGACTCTGACATCATCAGGCTGGAGTTGTGCTCTGTGCTGCGGTGTTTGATACCTGCAGAGAGGTGAAGGCTTTCATTTATAACATCTTTTATATTTGCTGCCTGTTGGCTCTGATTTAGAGGTCTGAATTTTATCAACTGAAGAGACTCACTGAATTTAGGTCTGAGCTCCACTCGCTCCTGCTCGTCCATGTTGTCCAGGATGGTGTATTTGGTTTTCTTCCTCACTTTGGTCTGTCTCCTCCTGAACACAGTCAACACAAACAGGCAGTTCAGATACACGGTGACACTATGACCTCACCAGGATGACAGGGTTCAACGTTAAAACATGTGGAAACATCATGTGTAAACGTGTGTTCACCTCTTGCAGCAGCAGATGAAGGTCCAGCTGATGGACAGGATGAAGACCATGAGCATGAAGCTGGTCAGGATGACGTACAGCACCCTCCACTCTGACAGGAAGAACAGGAGGAGCCCAAAATCAAATCACCTGCGTTACATTTAAACCTGCTGCGTCTGAAGAACTCATGCAACATGTCAGAATAGCAAATATGTACTCCAGTTCTGTAGTTAAGTACAAATTTTAAGTACCTGAGTACTGTTTTCATGTCGCTTTGAAGGACCAGAGTGTAAGATGTAGGGAGATTTAATGGCATCTGGCTGTGAGGATTGCAGACTAGAGCCAGTATTTGGTTTGTTCTGTGTTACTGTAGAAATACGTCAGTGCAACGCAGCGATCACTGAAGAGGACTCGCTCCCTATGTAGATATAAACAGCTCATTCTAAAACCGCATTTCAACCAAGCAGTACGTAACAGTTCAGTTCAGTTTGTATTTTTTTCTGTCTCCACAGTGTAAAGTTGTGGATGGTCCCAACAGCAGCGTTCCTTAGCGTCCCCATGGAGCTAGAAACCCTGCAGTCTGATTGGTCAGTAGAGGACGGTCACTCTGGTTTTATGTAACCTCTGTTCATACATCAGTAAACTACAACTATAAAATGAAAGAGAAAAAATCACTTCATTCACTGGGCCGACTGCCGGCAACTTTTAAGGTGGAACGTTAACTTGTAATGTTACTCAATGCATGAGTTGATGACGTGAATCCATCAGCACACCTTAAATTTCACTGTGACAACTTTGAGCATCACTTTAGTTTTTACATGACACACACTTTTAGTAATGACTTTAAAAATATAGATTAATTTGGAGCGGATTATGTGAAGGTCATATATTCTAATCCTCACTTCCTGTGGGCTACAGCAACACTAAACCCCTGAGCTTGCCTGAGAAGGACTAAATGCACAAAATGTTGCCAAAAACACAGATTTTTTAACATGAAACTGTTTTATTCAGTGTTTTTTCAAGTTCTTGTCAGCTGGTCTGTTTGTTTTAGAGAGGAGGAGACCTCTGTGGATAATTCAGCTCCTGGTAAAAACCTCCTGAACAATGAACACTGAAGGAATTCTAACCGGGAGAAGTTTCAGCTGGTTGCAATCTGCAATCCTCACCACTAGATGCCACTAAATCCCCCTAAATCTGACACACTGAACCTTTTAAGTGACATTTCAATGCAGGACTTTAACGTGTAAGGAGTATTTTCACAGTTTGGTATAAGCACCTTACTTTACTTAATACGTCTGTTATTATGTTTTTTCTTGAACTTTAAACCTGTTAAAATTAGTGCTTATAATTACCACAGTTGCTCTCTCCGTCACCAAGGTAACGACGAATCAGGTTCTCCGTCCAGAAGGGGTCGCATGCACACTCCTTTGTAATTGGATCACACTGACCACGGCCCGAACAGCGAAGCAGGCACACTGAAGGAAAACAGGACAGAAAGTAAGATTCTATTTTATTTATTTTTTAGAACTGTTTAAATAAATCTTTAAGGATGTAGAGATTATTTTCTTAATTATTGATTTGGTTAACAAAACATTAGAAAACTGTTACAGTATAGAGCCTAAAATGAATTCTTCACATCTTGTTTTGTCCAACCAACATTTCCAAACCCCAAAACATTAAGTTTTCCGTCCTGTAAGAGCAAAGACAGCAGAAAATCCTCACACTTTCAGAAGCGGAAAGTACTAATTTTTTTGGTATTTTTACTTGAAAAATGATCAAAACTGAATTGAGAATCAAAAATTTCTGTCGACTGAATAATTGATTGATTGACTAATCGCTGCAGCTCTGCAGGATCTGATGTGTCTGAACTCACTGACGGTGTCGACTCTCAGGACTCTGAACAGCAGGTAGTCGCTCTTCTCTCTGAGCAGCTGGTTTCTCAACAGACCCACAAGCCTGGAGCCAGAGATCGGCCCCGAGGGGCCTCGCACAGAGAACCGCAACACCGTGCTACACACACACACACACACACACACACACACACACACACACACACAAACACAGAAACTATTCAGACACATTTTTTTGCATCTTTAAAGTACTTCTTGATGGTCGAATATATTTCCTGCATTTAAAACAGATTTCTCTGATTGTTTTTCTTCAGGTTGAGAAATGTTTTTGAAGAATGTTCCAGTAAATTATTTTTTATATAATAATATAAACACTTTTGTTTTATATTAGTCTTCAGCGTAATGTACATTCAGCATCCAACTCACAAACTGTAATGTCAGCTCTTTACAGAAGAATCAGCATGTCAGGAAACCAGTCGGTCAGTCAGTCCTTATACCAGTTCAGAACCTGGTCAGTGAGTCAGTGAACCAGTGTGTCTTGGTACCTGAGGTGTGAGTGTCCCTGCAGTGCTCGGACCTGGATGTCACTGTCGAGGACGTGGAGCAGAGCGGCGAGCTGTCTGACCACCGTGTCCCTCTGAGCCACGCTGACCTGAGACACCGACACCAGCATCTCCAGCTCCACCTCCTCCCCTCCACCCGGCTCTACGGAGACACAGCAGGGACACACTTCACTGTTCTCACTGCACCTTCCTACTGGGACCAACACTTGGTACATCAACAGGGAATCAGACCCACATTCGCCATGTGATGGTCACTAAGAGCAGTTACCTGGTTGGACCTCCACGGTGGCCGTGGCGGTGCTGGATCGCCCCTGAGCGTCGGTCACCCTCAGCTGGAACAGGTAGGTGCCCTCGACCAGGTTGGCCAGGTACAGTGAGGCCTGAGTCTCAGAGCCGTACAGCACGTCCTGCAGGATCCAGGATTTAGTGTTTTAACAGGATTGAATCAGATCTAGTTAGATCTCATCAGTGGTGTCGTGGAGGTTGATGAGGTGGAGATCGTACTGAGTAGATGGGCAGGTTACAAAGGAGGAGGTGGGTACACTCTCCTTTATATTCCAATGGCTTGTTTAAAAGAATTTTATTCTTTAATTTACTCCAATCTAATCTGATCTAGTGTAATCCTCTCTGGTCTGATTCTGACTGACTCTCATCTAATTCTGATGTAATCTGATCTTCAGTGTGTACTGACCCCAGCAGCAGGACTCTGGCTGTCTCTGACCCACAGGTAGTGGACGTCGCTCTGGTCTCCGTCGGTCACGGAGCCCCGCAGGACCAGAGAGCTGTTGGGCAGAGAGAGAGTGTGGCTGCCGCTGGCGTGAGCGACGGGAGGAAGACTTTTGGCTGCAGGAGGAAGGACGACATACAAAGGTCTGAATCATCTCAGAGTTCTGGTGACACTCCAGATCAGCTCTGGATTACGGGTTCTTTAGGGTTGTTAATAAACATTAACAAAATGTCAGCAAATATTAAACACATGGAGTGTACAGTGAAGCCTCTCACCCTCCTGGACTCTGACAGTCAGTGAGGTGCTGTCTGTGGCCCCCTGCTGGTCAGAGACAGTCAGTCTGAAGGTGTACCGTCCCACCCGAAGGCCTGTCGCTGTGGCCACTGCCTGGTCCGCTCCCTCCAGCTTTAACCCCGGGGGGCCGCTGAAAAAAACAAAGTGATGAAGAAACCGCAGGTGAGTCTCTGAGGGAAGGATTAATCTTCAGAAACATCAACTCTCTGAGTCCTACCTGACTGCGTCCCAGTGGTATCTGATGACGCCATGGTCGTCGGTGCTTCCGCTGCCGTCCAGGGACAAGCTGCTCACCGGGAGAAGCAGCTTCCTGTCAGGACCCACGACAGCCACAGGGCGAAGGTTTGACCCCATGACCTCTGATACTGAACGAAAGGAGAGAGGAGAACAGGACAGTGAAATTAATTAAGGTATGATTTATCTCACTGGTTCCAAACTTTCTCTATTTATCTGCACTTATTTCTGTCCTTATGCTGCTGCTCTGTCCCAAAATCTTCTTAAATCTTATCTCAAAATAATCAAATTCAGTATAAAACAACTGCAGTAACTGTGGCTATTCAGAAATGTTTTATTATTATTATTATTAAGATAAGTATACAGACTGCATCAGTAGTGTAGAGAGAGGGTTGCTGAAGGGGCTGCAGAGTGAAACATTTTACCTTTTAAAATAATCTCTGATAAATAAATATATATATATATATATATATATATATATATATAGTTTCTGTTTAAGTGCTTGTAGATGGATTATTCTGCTGTGTTAAA
This sequence comes from Epinephelus awoara, assembly GCA_035609425.1. Lineage (NCBI taxonomy): Eukaryota > Metazoa > Chordata > Actinopteri > Perciformes > Serranidae > Epinephelus > Epinephelus awoara. The sequence continues at coordinate 2,785,622 of CM069300.1, forward strand.
GAAATATGGTAAAAAAAACAACAACAGCCAGACATCGGCTAATCAACAGTGTAGATTATATTTCACATATTAGATTTCATTAAAATAATAAATATTTAATATTTTTATTTATATTTATTGATATATTTATGTCACTAAAATAAATATAAGGAATAATTTTATTATGAAATTAATCCTAGTGTAGGATATTTTACATTTAAGATATTTTTCGTATTTCTTTACTTAGAATATTTCCAACAATAAATAAATAAATAAATAAATAAATAAGCTGCACAGATTCCAGTAGTGACAGTGAGGCTACATGTTATCTTAACATCCACAGGTGCATTTATTCAGAGTTTACACTGATTTTTATTCTGCCTCACTCAAAATTAAGCAATCAGCCCGTACCTGTTAGGCAGCTAAATATTCTCAGTCACATTGTTTATGCTGTCGTATTACTTCCACACAAGTTTCAGATTTAACTGTAGAAAATGTGACACTATCTATCTATCTATCTATCTATCTATCTATCTATCTATCTATCTATCTATCTATCTATCTATCTATCTATCTATCTATCTACATCCGTCAGCTGTTTGTTCTAAACATTAACACACTGCTGCACGTATCCTGGAGCAGCCCCACGTACTGAGAACAGGTCACCGTGTGTGTGGACTGCACATTTCAAAGTTTCCACTGTCATATCTTTCGCTTTACCCGACTCGGGGGCAGTCGTAGCAGAGGGTGTGGTCATGGTTGGAGGGTTGGTGCTGGGACGTGAGGTGCTGGTGGGGTCAGAGGTCACGGTTCTGTCTGGGAGGTCTGTGGTGGTCGATGGAGCTTCAGCTGCTGACTGGAACATCTTTAGTGAGTCTGTGGGGCAACAAGAGCACACAAATAATTTCCTTATTAATGTGATAAACTGTAGAAAGTCTTATTCTTCAAGGCCTTCGACATTACTGTGCAATAATAATTCAACCGTGCATTTCTTTCTTGTTTAATTCTTACCTATTCTAATATTTTGTTATTTAACCTTTGTTTAACCAGAAAAAAACCTCTTGAGATTAAAATATATTTCTTGCAGAGTGTCCTGGCTGAGACAGGCAGTAACATAAAGTTACAGGCAGCAACATAAAACAAAAATAAAAAATAAAAAAATACCAGTGCCAGTTGTGGGTTCAGGGGAAACTGAAGCATCAAGTGTAACTGTGGGCACCGTCCTCTCAACAGGGTTTCCAAGGGACACCGTCAGGCGTCGATCTGCAGGTGAAGGAAGTGATAAATTTTCTGTTTTATTTCAGCTTGAAACTTTGGAGAGGAAAAAAGATAAACACTTATTTAACTTTAAAATGTGTGCAGTCCATGTGCTGCTTTCAGTTGGATGATACGACCACTGGTGGGCGCCAAATTCAGTAATTTTCAAATAATAATTCATAAATAATATTATACATACACAGTTTTGAAAGTGCTTGTTAAAGATGACATCATACTTGCAGGTCTACCTGGCTGCATGGACGTGCTGATGGGCCTACGGGGTGTGGCTGGGGTGGAAGGAGAAGTCCTTATATGGTCGTGCTGGGTGGAGTCAGTTGTTGGTTTCTGTGGGAGTGATGGAGTCAGTGATGTTGACCCAGAGCTGCTTTGTGTTTTGGTCTGTAAAGAAAGACACGACAGTTCGTTCAACAGAGTGAGATGTTCATTTTTCCTAAGCGCTTATCAGCCTCAACCATTCACACTCACATTCACACTCACATTCACACCTACGGACAATTCAGAGCCACCAGTTAACCTGCATGTCTTTGGACTGTGGGAGGAAGCTGTCATGATGAGCTCTACACTGCTGCAGTGAGAAGTAATGAAATTAGCCTCATTAACCTGATTAACTCGATCCCTCAGTGTTTTCTCTGCAGCAGCAGCAGCTTCAGTCGGTCTCATAGTGTCGTCCTGCTCTCCCTGACTGATGTTCCCCCCAGAGGAGGCTCTATTCTGGGCCACGCTGCTTCCTGTCAGCCCCGTCTCCGGACCGTCCTCTGCCTCCGATTGGTTGAACCCGTCTCGTGCCTCCAAGGACGGCTGATCGGTCGTGGCCTCGGCCTCCAAGCCGGGCCCTCCCCTTTCCTCCTGGCTCCCCTCTGGATTAGAGCTGCAACAATTTATTGATTAGTCGAGTAATCTATTTGTCGATGGACAAAACAATAATTAGCAACTTTTGTAACCATCAAATAATAATAAAAGGTTATTGTTTTAAGCTACTATTTTAAATCAGCTGGTGTGTTTGTTTTGGAGAGGAAGAGACCTCTGTGGATAATTCAGCTCCTGGTAAAAAACCTTCTGAACAATGAACACTGAAGGAATCCTAACCGGGAGAAGTTTCAGCTGGGTGCAATCTGCAGTCCTCACCACTAGATGGCACTAAATCCCCCTAAATCCTTCAAACTGTTCATTTAAACATGAGAGTTTGATGCTTTTCTGTCCTACAGGATAATAAAATGAATAGTTTTGGACTGTTTGATCAGATCAAACTATTTAAAGATGTGGGCATGTGTCACTGTTTTCTGACATGGTGTTGAGAAAACGATCAAAATCAATTAATCCAGAAAATAAGAGGCAGATTGATCGATAATGAAAACAATCATTCGTTTCAGCCCTACTCTGGATACTCCACATCCAGCATGCCGGGGTCGGAGAAGTCCTGCTGGGGCCCGTCAAACAGAGCAAGGTCCTTCAGTGCCTCCAGGTCCCCAGGGGCCTCAGAGGACCGTGATGGGGGCCTCCAGCGGCCGCCGTACGGCTCTCCTCTCACCAAAGACTGCAGCACCAGCGTCTGCGGGGACGCTCTCCGCAGGAAGGCGAGGAAGGAGTCGGCCCCGGGTCTCTCTCGGGGCTGGCAGTTCTCCCTCTGCTGGCAGCTCAGGATGTAGCAGCGGCCCTCAAACAGCCAGGCCAGGTCGTAACCAGGCAGGTCGCAGCACGCCGCCACGCACTGCGGCAGAGACGCTACGCCAGGCACCCGCAGGATACCGCTGCTCTCCACCGCCGGGGACACAACTGCCTCGGAGAAGGTCGCCCCCTGCCAGCACTGAGACGCCACTGCAGCTGCAACACAACACAGCACCCCAGTTTATTTTATTAGTGAGCATTTTTTCTTTTATATAGTTTTTACTTTATTTATCGAAGGTCACATTATTAAAAAGTTGAAAAACCAAAAGGAAAACTTGTGATTTTGAGCTAAAACATCTGTCCGCCCTGGAAGAGAGATCCCTCCTCTGCTGCTTTTCCTGAGCTTTCTACCATTTTCTTTCCCCATTAAAGGGGTTTTTGGGAGTTTTTCCTCATCAGTTGTGAGGGTCCTAAGGACAGAGGGATGCCCTGTGAGGCAAATTGTGATTTGTGATATTGGGCTTTATAAATAAAATTGAATTGAAATTAAATTAAATGAAATATCACTATTTGTGATATTTGTTTGTCCCACATAATGTGCTCAAGTACCACTGTATATTTAAAAATTCAACCATTATATCTGTTATATCTGTTGGTGTGATGTAATTTTGACGATTTTTTTTTTTTTTTTTTAAAGATAATGTTTTTGGCCCCTTGCCTTCATCAGATAGGACAGTTCAGGCGTGAAGTGGAGAGAGAGAGAGAGGGTTGGGGTTAAAAAGGCAGCGCTCTGAGAAGAGTGTTCTGAGGGACATGGCTTCTCCGGGACTGGCAGTGTGGGAATACTTAAAAATGTCCCTTTATGAGTTCTGATAGGGGGTGGAAGGGCCCCATGAACATTACAATCATTTTTTACTCCACCCATACACTTCAGCTCACACTCTCAGGTCAAATTCATTAAACTAACTGACTGTCCCTCGTACACGTCTTAGGACTCGAGGTGATCGGGCATTTGAATCCCTGGCTCCCAAACTATGGAACGCTCTGCCTGCACCTTTGCGGTCTGTTGACTCAGTTAGCTCTTTCAAAAGGCAGCTAAAGACCCATTTGTTTAAGCAGGTGTTTGGGTAATTGATAAGTACCTGCTGTTTTCACCATGTATTTTTAAGTGCGTGCGTGTGTGTAGATGTGTGTATTTTTAGGTGTGTGTGTGTGTGTGTGTGTGTGTGTACAATCAGTTTTATCTGAATTTGCTCTGTTTTGTTTGCACATTGACCCTGTAAAGCACTTTGTGACCTCTGTCTGTGAAAAGCGCTATATAAATAAACTTTGATTGATTGATTGATTTTAAATTTTGGATAAAATCTGTGGGTACTGGGCCACCGCACATGTGGGGCAATGGGGGCGTTGTTATTTATTAAGGATGCTCCTGTCTCCCAGGGTCTCTGGAGAAATAACCTGGCGACTACCGATGAGATTTATGAGATAAGTAAATAGATAAGTAGGTCCATGAATACATCAGTAAATAAATGAATCGATCAATAAGTATGTTTAATTATAAATCAGCTGACCCACGGTGAAAGATCTTACAATAAGTGTTGAAATAACGAAACTAATACAGTATAATGATGCGTGTGTGGGGTTAAATTGTGATTTTTTTTTTTTAAAAAAAAAGAATGCGTTTGGAAGGAATGTTTTCTTTAAAAATCGGTGGTAAAATAAATACAAAAATTGTAAAATTGTATGCCCCTCCCCTTAGCAAAAATAAATGTGCTTAAGAAATTACTTGACATGCCTCCCCCTTTTTGCACCACCTCTTCCCCCCTCATAAATAACGAACAGTCCCTAAAGTGACCCCTTGTTGGCTATTCTGTTGATCTTCACAAAGTTGGGAGCTTATATTGTGATATGTCGTCCCGTTTAGAGCAAAGCTTTGTGTCTGGATCAGGATGACCAAAACTTATGTTGCTTTGAGAAAACATGGAAGTAGCATCAGTTAATCCTGTTCATAGAAAGAACATCAACACAAATATTAAAAACTTGAACAAGTCAAATGTCAGACCAACATGAATGGTGAATGTTTTACCTTCCACACAGTGAAGCAGCAGCAGAAACGTTTTCTCCCACATGGTCGACCTGAAACAGACACATCACAGCTTTACTGGGAACTGGACTCTTACTGGGAGAGAGCCAGAACATGTCGACTGTATCATGCAAATCACTTTAAGACCACAACGTGTGACATGAACACAATTTTAGCCTTTTAAGTAAATAACAAATTGACCTGATTTCACACACTTTTAAAACAAATATGATTAGTAATTTAATGTGACAGCACACTTCATGATCTAAAAAATTACTTTCTGTGAAGAGGAACAGTAACGTGTAACTGTAACTTTGCTCCTGAGCAGTTTCAGCACCATGTCGCCGGACAGCTCCACCAGGAGCCCCGCCCGCCCCGCAGACAACACGCTGCTCGAAATAAACGCACCTTCATCTCTCCTGACACCGCAATAATCTGATATATGACAGTAACACCATATTGATTTATTTACATGAAAACACCACATAACAGTCGCGTTTGTCTGCCTGGATGATGCGCAAATTCCTCTCCTTAAAAGACCCTCCGTCCAAACTCCATTGAAAATTCTATCAATTAAAAGTTTTCTTGCACGTGGATAAAAATATACATCTGATAACATTTTAATAAAAGCTGTTTCTGTATATGTGTATATCACTTTAAAATTCGGCAAACATGTATCAAACTAAACAGCATGTCTTCTATTAAAACCTCCACCTTTTTAACAAGTCTTCCTATAACGCCCATCACATAAACATTAGCTTTATATACAAGAGTTTCAATTAGGGTTGTGTTGAAATCATCTTCAGACAATATGGTGACACATGTATTAATGCACGGTGCTCATAAAAGTGGCCGCTAGTGATGGAAATCTTGTTTTAAATGATTTCTGTTTTCCGCATTTCAACTTGTGAGAAAACGTAATATTAGAGGATTTGTGAATGGACCCTGGTGTAGATAACGCAGGCTAGCAGTGCAGTGTGATGATAATCTAAGCTAACGTCTCTCAGCACTGAAATATTTCCGATGTTTGTTCATTTTAAGGACAAAAGGCGACAGAGTGTCCGCAGCTACAGCCCAGTAACCCCCCCTCGTGTCGTCGGTGTCCGTTTGGACGTTAAAACACCTGCGCGTCCGTGCTAAGAAACAAAACGTTAACGCACCTGGATGCTGGCCCGCTTCCTCCCAGTTCTCCCAGTGGATCCTTACTGGTTCCCCACGATGGACCCAGTGAGTCCTGGAGGTTACATACTGGAGTCTTACTGGGTGCGGTTTGATTGGTCACAGGCTGGTGTTTATGATGAGATGATGAGGTGAATGTGTGTGTGGAGCTGCAGGGCCTGAACACATCCCTGACCGTGGCCCATGAGCATCCCTGTGACAGCAGACACAGTCACACCTCACCCCAGCAGTGCACAGGGGATTTATCTGCGGACATTAAATACTGGGGGCTACTTAAATACAGATTCGAGGTACTTGTACTTTACTTGAGTACTTCCACTTTATGATACTTGTACTCCAGTCAGGGGCGGATCATGAGACAGTGGGCCCCTGGGCACAGACACACAAAGGGCCCCTCCACCTCTATGACACAGGAGCAAGACACAGACTTTGGTTTGACGTCTTTCTGTAGTCGTTATTCATCTTTATATATTAGATAGATATTAGAAAAATGTATTATAGATTCTGTGTCTATATCATGGTATTTATTTTTTCTCATTTTCATTTTTTACAATCATACATGCTTAATAAGCTTCTTTTTTTCTGTTTCTTTTTATTTTTTTTTACAAATTCAGTATTTTCCTCACCCTGACACTTCGCCATTGCTCTGTTAGCTCTTGGTTTGAACAGCGTACTTTTCTGATGCGGGATAAGGCTGTTAAATAAAACTTGAACAATAATCGAAACATTTAAAATAACTTTATTTAGTGTTCCTCGCATAAATTAATGAATTGATGAATTCTGAGATATAGTATGTGTGCATATATGTATACATATTTATATACTGTACATATAAAACCAGCTGGTAGCCAGTTCAAGCCCCTGTTCAGACCAAATATGGAGTATAGGGTATGGACTGGTAGTGTGTGTGTGTATTTTGGGCCTGTGTGTGTGTATCACAACAGAGTGAAACCATTGAAGAAGAATATATATAATTATATATTCTTTTTTTAAAGTTATGATTTGTATAGATAAACAGTTAAAAAGTGCTTGTTGAAGATGACATCATACTTGCAGGTCTACCTGGCTGCATGGACGTGCTGATGGGCCTACAGGGCGTGGCTTGGGTGGAAGGAGAAGTCCTTATATGGTCGTGTTGGGTGGAGTCAGTTGTTGGTTTCTGTGGGAGTGATGTAGTCAGTGATGTTGACCCAGAGCTGTTTTGTGTTTTGGCCTGTTCGAACCCGGGCTGGGGGAGACTTCTGTACAGAGTTTGCATGTTCTCCTCGTGTCAGTGTGGGTTCCTCTGGGTGCTCCGGCTTCCTCCCACAGTCCCAAAACATGCAGGTTAGGTTGTATAAATATATTAAGTTTTCTTATACCCTTTAAAATCAAAAAGGGTTCGCGACCCTCCCATGAAGCTTTAGTGACCCTTATTGAGTGTCGGGACCTCCAGGTTTTAAACCAGTGCTCTAGAATATATTTTAACATATTCCTGCCTAATTCTTCCATTTTAAATTTTTTTTTTTAATACATTTTATTGCTTTTAAACATAGACAATACCAAATACAGAAACAAAACCCCCACCCAGTCAGACAGCACATGCAAGTTACAGGTTTATACAGACAAATAAAAGGTGAAAGTAGTCATAATGACAATACAATAATAATAATGATAATGACATACACTACAATAATAATAATGACATAATGATGCGTGATTAATAAAATAATAATAATAATAATAAAAAAAAACTGTCTGCCCATCGATAGCAGATTTTTCAGATCTGCAGGTATATAATCTAGGAAGGGTGTCCAAACTTTTAAAAATAGTTCATTCTTGATGATCCAGTTTTGCAGTATGCACATTCGAGCAACTAGAAGGAGTTTATCAAAAAGCTTATAATGTGATGCAGTGAGATGTAAGTCCCTAGAGGGGAGGCCTAGGAGGAAAACTCCAGGGTCTTTCTTAATTTTTATTTTAAATATCCCACTGACCACCTTTGAGATAAGTGACCAAAATCTGGAAATCGGTTTACATTCCCAAAAGTAATGGAAATACGTCCCCCTTTGTAAGTTGCACTTGGTACACAGAGGAGAGATGGAGTGATCAATTTTGTTCAAAATAACTGTACTTGTAACTTGTACTGAGTTTCTCTCAACCTGTTACAGGTAGATGTGGACCTGATCAGGCGTATAGTTGCCTGCCAATCATCCTCAATATATTCATTGTTCAGGTCTTTTTCCCATCTATGAGAGATGTCTGGTAAGTATATGTGACAGAAGAACCAAGAAGTGAGTAAAATGATGCTATAAAATGTTTCCTGTTTTTGCACTCTAGCAGAAATCTCTCAGCCCCACTGTAAGAGATGTTAGTAGAGAAAGAGGTGATCTGTGAAGACACAAAATGTCTAATCTGTGAATACCCCCCAAAATGGTGCTTGGGAATATCGAGTGTCTCCTGTAACTGTTGGAAGGACAGTAATGTATTATCTCTCAATAAATCGCCGACTGCATGAATTCCCATGTCCCTCCAGCGAGGAATGTGGGTGAGCTAACACCTGCAGGAAAATCAGGATTTTGGGTTAAACTCTTCCATTTTTAACAGTTGCAATGTTTTAAATTGTATTTAATTTTTTCTATTCTATATTTATAATGCTTGTCTGTGCACCAAATTACCAAAGCATAATGTATGTGAAATGTTTTTGACGATATTCTGATTTATGTGAGTATCTTTCAACCTACTGAGTGAGTCATCTCTGCATTACCTCAACCTGACCAGCAGGGGCGCTCACCAGCTCGCCACTTCCGGTCTGACCCGGATTCATAACAACAGCTGGAAACGGCTAACAAGCTAACTAACCGACCCAGGCTGCTACTTTTGTTTAGTGTTCACGGTTACGGTCCGTTTACCGCAGCGGGGAGTTTCACCGGCGGCAGAACGGAACGATAGCTGGAGGCTGTCGTCACTAACGCACCGAGAGATGACATATAGACGGTTACTGCGTTAGTTTGTTACCGTTAGCAGCCGTTAGCGGCATCACCTGAACCGTCCGCTGCTTGCTAACGTTAGCCTGCTGCAACACACACACACACACACACCGTCATCGACAACAACAGCGGACCTGTCAACAGCAGCTGGTAACAATAAACACACACTTTTGTAAAGTTTTTAACGTGGACGTTAACGTTTTGTTTTTAAGTGTTGCTAACGTTTAATTTCTGGGAGCTAACGTCGGTTTGCTAGCATGCTAATTTGGAGATTTTTGTGTTGCTGAATCATGTGACTGCCCCTCCAGCTGCTCCAGTTAGCTGAGGTGGAGGTTTATACCTAACGTTATACATGTTTTAAGATACATATCCGTGTTTGCGTTACATCTGCTTGTATGTCGGGCTGTGAAATCCAGATGTTTGGTCACATTAAAGACACGATGAAATTAATGATATGAAGCAGAGAGTGAAGGAAGCGATGGAGGCTTTAACCTGCTTCCTGGTGGTGGAGTTTCACCTCTATTTAATGGTTAAATAATAACTGTGGGTGCAAAATAAGCGGGCAGATCTGGCTGTTCTGATGTGGAAGCTGTTAAAGTCCTCAGTTCCCCATCTATGCTCTGTTTAAAACCACCAGACTCCATTGACAAAAGCAGTCATTCTAGCTCGCTGAACACAGCAGCTGCTGGTCTACTGCTGTTTCGACCAGTTAGTTAGTTTGTGCTATTGTGTGACTTTGGTAAATTCGACATAACTCTTTGACACACCAAAGTCACACAATAACACAAACAAAGTCACTGATGGAGGCAGCAGTAGACCAGCAGCTCCTGTGTTCAGCAATGTAAAATCACCAGTTTTCTCAGTTGAGTCTGGCTTTGAAGAGAGCGATATATCATTTATTAAAATTTTATTCGTTTAAAATTTATTTTGTTGCTGACCCCCCCACAGTAGTACAGTGTTTAACTTCCATGCAAGGCTCCTATCCTATTTTCCAAACTGTCGGCGTGCTGACCAATATCTGCCGTATGTAATATGCTGTCTTTGTGCAGTCAGACTTCACAACACGTGTATTTCATGCAGAGAGATGAAAAGCAGAGACATGACGACTTGAGATGGCAGCTCTGTTTAAATAGCCCCTCACAGTCAGACTGTTTATTCAGGATCCTTGCAGATTAACTGTTTACTTTTAGCACATTTATACTTTGAATTGTACCTTACTGATAACCAATTATATTTATGACAATGACCCTTCACCTGTTAACATTTCTGGAATTTGATTTTTGTAGTTTTTCCCAATTTGTGTTGTAGCTGCTATACAACAATGTCCCTCAGGATAAAGTTTTATGTTAGACAATAGTGTTCTTCCTTTGCAGCAGTGTGAGCTTTAATTTTTATAATCTATATATTTTTCCCTGCACTATTTGGCTGTGTGTTGTATCTCAGCACACAGCCAACAACGGAAACTCTTTTCCTCACACTAATGAGGGCCTGGACGTGTTGGTTTGTCCAACAAATGTTCCCCATGTTTCTTCTTTTACTGGCTTATTCTGGTTGACACAGAGGCTGGCGAAATGGTGGTTACTGTTTGTTGTTCTTGTTCTTGTTGTGACTTCACATCTGCTCGACAGCAAAGCTCGTAACACCTAAAAGAATCTGGAGGTTGTATTAAGTATGGTCTCCTGAGTGGAACCCAAATTTAGTTAACTTCTAAAGCAGACAGAGAACAGAAGAAACAAAGCAGATACATATTCTTGTAGTTAAATTGTGATCTAAAGTTTGATTTCTTTTTAAACTGACTTGTGCTGTAACGTTTCCACAGACATTGAGGCGTGATGGGGAATCAGCTGGCGGGGATCGCCCCGTCACAGATCCTGTCTGTGGACAGCTACTTCTCAGATATCCATGACCATGAGTACGACAAGAGCCTGGGCAGCACCCGCTTCTTCAAGGTGGCCCGGGCCAAACACCGGGAGGGCCTGGTGGTGGTCAAAGTCTTTGCCATCCAGGATCCTTCGCTACCTCTGACCAGCTACAAACAGGAGCTGGAGGAGCTGAAGATCCGACTGCACTCCTGCCAGAACTGCTTGCCCTTTCAGAAAACCTCCCTGACCGAGAAAGCAGCCATCTTGTTCCGTCAGTACGTCCGGGACAACCTGTACGACCGCATCAGCACCCGGCCCTTCCTCAACAACGTGGAGAAACGGTGGCTTGCCTTCCAGATCCTCAACGCCGTCGACCAGGCACACAAAGCTGGCGTCCGCCACGGCGACATCAAGACTGAGAACGTGATGGTGACCAGCTGGAACTGGGTGCTGCTCACTGACTTTGCCAGCTTCAAGCCCACGTACCTACCAGAGGACAACCCTGCAGACTTCAACTACTTCTTCGACACCTCCAGACGGAGAACGTGCTACATCGCACCAGAGAGGTTTGTGGATGGAAGCATGTTCACCACAGAGAGCGACCAGAATACACCGCTGGTGGATCTGACCAACAACAACCAGAGGAGCAGAGGGGAGCTCAAACAGGCCATGGACATCTTCTCTGCAGGTACACAGATATCTAAACATTATGATTCTGGATCAGGGTCAAATCAGGAGTAATCTAATATTTTTTCAAAGCGTTCATCAGATTTTAGATTATAAATAAAACACCACAGCTAAAATCATGACCAGCGCTCATCTGACTCACTGTGCTGTTCATATTAACCTGATGATTAGTTTTACTGCCGCTGCACAGAAGTGAATTTAAAGCTCAGGAACCACCTTAACGACAATCTAAATATGCACATTAAACTATTAGACATTGAGTTCACAGATTTTTGTTATGAGTTTTGTGTAAGTGATCTAGAAAAGACTCAAATCGAATTGTAAATTATTAAATAAAATAGAAGAATTACTACTTCTGTTCAGTTTTTAACTGACAATTGGTGCAAACTTGTGCTTAATGTATTTATTTAATATAAATACATTTCTTTTTCTTAAAAGTATCCCGAACTACTTGCTACTTTTTTAAAATGGACTGATTTTATTTCACAGATCTACAATTCTATTTAAATAAATGATGATTTTGACTAAACTGTTCTCATTTGAAATAATAATTTTCTTTATAGTCCCTCATGAGTAAAGATTTTTTTTTAATTTATTTAGGTTTTGCAGCCTCCTCAAACTCTCTTTCAGGTGGACTTCCCCTTTTCTTTGAAAGACAGTCGGCAGTCACTTGAAATATAAAAGCATTTAATGGGCTTTAACATGAGAGACCAACAGCTGGACCGCAGTGTGTATGTTTCTGTGTCCCACACTGTCTTTGTGTTTGCAGGCTGTGTGATAGCTGAGCTGTTCACAGAAGGTGTCCCTCTCTTCGATCTGTCCCAGCTGCTGGCGTATCGTAAAGGACACTTCCAGACGGAGCATGTTCTCATGAAGATCGAGGACCGTAGCATCCGGGACCTGGTAATGATCACTCTCGGCTGATTGGCTGTCAGAAGTCAAGTCTGATTTGCTTATGAAGCCCACAGTAATTTTATCTGACAGTGATTTACAATTTTCACAATGTTCAACACCTTCTGTTGTACGGTGCCAGTTTGACCTGAAACATGAAAGTGCCCTTTTTCCATGTGAATATGTTCAGGTTGGATAAACAACTTAAACATCATCATAGAGAACAGCACTGCTAAGTCTGTCCTGAACCAAATGAGTTCATGTGTAGGGTTAGCTCTAAAGATAAAATGTTCTATTATGGTATGTGTGACTTTATATCACGTTATATATCAAGATTAGAGCCTCATCGGTACTGGATTTATAAGGCCGATATTCACAGTAATATGTGATCTGATAAAGATAAGATCAATTGTACATTTGATTTGTATTGTTTGATCATTTGAGGATTTGATCAATAGTGGCACAGATTTGATAAGTATGGGACATAAATAATTCAATAAATAAATGTAAAAAATAGAGTAAAAGAAGAAGAGGGGGAAAAAAGAAGCTACTCAGATTACTGACGTGGGTTGCTCACAAAGTTTCTCTAGGAGGCGCCACACTTTTCTTCTAGATTCACACAGGACATAATGAGCCTTTCCCAAACCAGACACTACCCACTCTGTCTCAGAGTGTTACTCTGTTTTTAGTCACCTTCACAGCTGAAAGAAGCTCCTTCATCAAGGTGTAGGGTGTCGATACAGCGGCAAGCTTTGGGACACACTTTCTTTTCTGCGGCTTAAAAGGGAGCTGTCATTATTTTTGGTAACCATGGAGAAAAGTAAAATGACTCCCAATTTATGTCCTTTATGTGTATTTATATCACAACGACCTTTTTACAGAAACCAGAGAGGTGTAGTTTTGATCCTAAATACAATGAAGCATATAAGATGTTAACATCTGTATGACAATATTAAATGTCTTTCTTAGTTTGAACAGTTTACGTTCCTCAGGGTTGTTGCACAGAAATTTATTTGTTCGGAGCTTCTTCCATAATGAACAGAGTTCTGCGTTGCACATGCTCCGTAAGTTGGCATCAGTGTTGGCTGGCTGTCAGAGGGTTTTATAACTCACTTCCACACCTCACTAGCTGGTTTTGGAGGGAATTCAATGTGGTGAACCCTCCATGTGAACGTGGAATTGGAGTAAAAGAAGGTAGGGAGAGGGTGTAGGGGGCAGCTTAGGAAAGGCCCAATGTCTCTAATCCAGTGTGAGTAGGAAGCACGTGTGTTACAGTTCCCTCTAACAGGAAGTGATGTGTTTGTCTGTCAGGTAGCTCAGATGGTGCAGAGAGAGCCAGAGAAGCGTCTGACAGCAGAGGAGTATCTGAAGCAGCAGAGAGGGAAAGCCTTCCCCGACATCTTCTACACCTTCCTGCAGCCGTACATGGCTCAGTTCGCCAAAGAGACCTTCCAGTCCGCAGATGAGCGAGTGCTCGTCATCCGCAAAGACCTCGACAACATCCTGCACAACCTGCGAGGAGGTGAGAGGGAGTGAACCTGAGATCTGAGACGTTCTGATAGTTACTCAGTAAAAATATTTTCTTCACAGATTGTGTGCTCCCCCCTCTCCAGGCTCTTCTTCTTCGTCCCAGGAAAGCAGCGATGGCGTGCTGAGCTCCAGAGAGGAGCAGGGCCTCATCGTCCTGGTGTCCGTCATCACCTCCTGCCTGCAGACGCTGCACTCCTGCGATTCCAAGCTGGCAGCGTTGGAGCTCATCCTGCACCTGGCGCCACGGCTTGGCGTCGACATTCTGCTTGACCGCATCACGCCCTACCTGCTGCACTTCTGCAACGATCCCGTTCCTCGTGTACGTGCTCAGGCTGTGCGTACTCTGGCCAAAGTGCTGGCGCTGGTGAAGGAGGTGCCAAGGAACGACGTCAATATCTACCCAGAGTACATCCTGCCAGGCATCGCCCACCTCGCACAGGATGATGCCACCATCGTCAGGCTGGCGTACGCAGGTCAGTCGATTTTAGAGTTAAGAATAAAATATTTACTTCAAAAAAACAGAGAACCAGTGGTGCCCACGCTGGATGTCAGGACTCCATAAGATAAACCTGAGCAGTAACAAGATGATTCACAGTTTAAGAAACCATTACAGCTTTACAAAATGATATTTGTGTTTTTGAATTTTTCTCCTACCTTTGACTTTTTCTTGCCAATTTGAATTGAGCTATTCTCAGTTGTTTAGGCCTTTTTCTTTCTTCTTGTCTTGGTGGTGATGTTTAGAGAACATCGCCCATCTGGCAGAGAGCGCGCTGCGTTTCCTGGAGCTGGTTCAGGAGAACAATGTGAACACAGAGCAGGACCTGAGCGGAGAGGACACAGAGGAAACGCTCCATCCCAACGAGAACTACGACTCAGGTACAGGAACTCACACGAGCTGACACGTTCCTGATGTTTAAAAGTGTGTATGTGTGTGACAAACACCTCGTATGTCTACAGAGCTGCAGGCGCTGCATGAGATGGTGCAGCAGAAGGTGGTGACGCTGCTGAGCGACTCAGAGAACATTGTCAAACAGTCGCTGATGGAGAACGGCATCACGCGGCTCTGCGTCTTCTTCGGCCGACAGAAAGCCAACGATGTGCTGCTGTCTCACATGATCACCTTCCTCAACGACAAGAACGACTGGCACCTGCGAGGAGCCTTCTTCGACAGCATCGTGGGTAAGAAAACCTCTCAGAATGAAATATGGAACTATCAGCTGAATCTGTAGCTCCCTCTCGGCTTTACAGAGCTTTATAGTGAGATTCAGCTCATAGTTTATCTGTCTATAAATATTCTTATTTTGTAATCGACAGGTTGGAGTTTCTCTGAGATCCTCTCTCTCTCAAAATTAGCTTCTAGCTTAATAGAGTCACTTTTTCCCATGCTAAAGCGGATGCAGGGACAGATCAGGTTGTCAGACTGATAAAACACCGTTTTTGTGTGTTTTTAATTTTCTCCCTTTATTTCTTTGTGTGGTGTTAAAGGTGTGGCAGCGTACGTCGGCTGGCAGAGCTCCTCGATCCTGAAGCCTCTCCTTCAGCAGGGTCTGAGCGACACTGAGGAGTTCGTCATCTACAAAGCTCTTAACTCTCTCACCTGCATGTGTCAGCTGGGTCTGCTGCAGAAACCTCATATCTACGAGTTTGTCAGTGACATCGGTAAGATCAGAGGGAACGCCACTGCATGACATTTTGTCCAGAATGCCTCTAAATCTAATAACTGAACTGCAGTAACCCTCAGCTGTACTTTGGAATAAATGCTAACTGTATACATGATGCTACCGTGCCAACATGCAAACTATTGGAAGATACAAATAAATAGAGCTTCAACTAATGATTATTTCCATTAAGGTAAGATAAGATAAGTTTAGTCTTATTGTCTCCCTTAGGAGAAATTTGTCGTGGCCATTCGAGAGAACATACACGTCTCTGTGTGCTGTCACTAAACTGGATTGTATACTTTGTCCTCTCTGGCATGCCGTAGCTCCGTTCCTGTGTCATCCCAACCTGTGGATCCGTTACGGGGCGGTGGGCTTCATCACCGTCATCGCACAGCACCTCAACGTGGCCGACGTATACTGCAAACTGATGCCTCACCTCAACCCCTTCATCACCCAGCCCATCATCCAGGTGAGTCCTCATCATCGTCATCCTCACAGCACAACTTCATCTCCATCCATCCATAAACCCTCCCCCCTCATCCGTCTGTCGTTCCATCCTCAGATCGATAAGGAGCTCGTCCTGCTGAGCGTCCTGAAGGAACCGGTCAGTCGCTCCATCTTCGACTACGCCCTGCGCTCCAAAGACATCGCCAGCCTCTTCCGCCACCTGCTGCTTCGACAGAAGAAGCGTGCAGGATCCATCCCAGAATGCCCCACTCCTGAGGACCCGGCCATCGCTCAGCTCCTCAAGAAGCTGCTCTCACAGGTCAGAACAAAGCTGCACAGCGACACGTTATTCATGGCAGACTGTGGAGGTAAAGTAAAGAGGGATTAAGGTGAATTAGAACAGGGAATGGAAATAGAAAACTTTTATTCATTGTACAGTATACAACAAAACTAGGAGTGCTACTGCTGATCAATACAAACACAATGTAATTATTGCACTAGAGTAATTCAGCAGTATCATACGAGGGGCATAGTTTAAAGTCCCGGTGCTGTTATCCTGTATATGTCCTATATGTATATATATATCCTATATATGTATCCTGTAGAAGTGCATATTTAACAGATTCAGTGTGGACAGAGAGACGCTCACTTGCTGTTAGGACACGGTGTCAGATCTATGTCTTCTCAGAGGGAAATATTTTTATCGGACCTTATGACCGGAGAGATTTAAATATGTCGGACTTTCACAGACATTCTTGGTTAGAAACTGGATAAAAACTGGATAACAGAAACCCTAAGTGCAGCAGCGCTGATGATTGTGCTGCTCGCTGAGTGTATTTAGAGAAACAGAGAGAGGGGGAGAGATGGTATAAGGTGAATTATTGCACAACTCAAATGCTGCTTTGTAACTAAATGACTTACCTGCCTGAAACCTGTGATATTTTCTAACGAGCCGAAAAGACGAGGGGTCCACTCATGCACCACTATCCAGTAGGTTTGCCCTCAACAGTCATGATTGGAGGAATTCTCTGGAAAGTTGTTTAGCAAGAATCAATTTTTAAAAAGCAGCAGCACAATATATTTTCCAGCTTGATTCACATTCCATGAGATTGGTTTGGGTGAGCTCCCTGAAGTTGTGGAAACATGGACGGACCTTGTTGGATTTTTCCCACGTTTTATGTTGGAGATTGTGTTTCTGTAATCAGTGAAGTGACTGAGGGGCCCACAGCGCTGCTGGCAGTCTGTCCATGAACTGCTCTCAGCTGCTCAAACAAAATGTTAACACAGGTCAGCGTAGCAAATGATTGTTCCAACTTTTCAGTTACAGTGCCGACAGACGTGACTTTGCACAAAGCCAATTATCAGTGTGTAAAAATATTCTGTTTTCATGGACGTTAATGAGCAGCGAAGAAAACAATGAAGGGTCAGAGGAAATGTGTCATGGTTATGTAACTGAAATCATTGAAATTTTGACAATCAAAATTTTGATTGTCAGGATCAAAAATTGACTGCATTCATCCCAAATTCCAACAGTAATATGTTTACAATATTTTTGAATGACCTTTCAAGAATAACAACCAACTTAACACATTTCATGTCTAACATTCAGATTATATTTTAGTAGGACGAAAACAAACTTAGATGTCTGACATCACAACATGGGAAGGCAGTCATATGACCCTTACAATAAATAAACTAATAATTTAACAAGGTTAAAGGGTCAGTTCACCCAAATGATTTTCTCAAATGTTTCTATTTCACAAAATGTATTCAGTACAACATTCATTATAAATACATGTGAAGAACATTAATTTTTTTTGTTAACTGAATTTTCTGAAACAGATTATTTTGCTGTTTGCCGTTTGTCTTATATTTAAATAGTAGAGACAGACGGTAAAAATGTGGGGAGAGCAGTCAGCTATCTGTGACTCTCAAACAGAGGGGGCAGTAGGACACTGAGTTTCATCCTGTTGTTAAAGTTATCACCCAACAACACACACACACACGCACACACACACATGCACATTCCAGTGAATTCATGCCACAGATTCCCACGCAGCTCTGAACTTTGATGTTGTGGTGTCCTGTCGTGAGTTACCTGAAATGACTCCATATCCGGGGATTGGGGGCGGGGGTGTCTGTCTGTCTGTCTGTCTGTCTGTGTGATGTTTAGTTTTTTTGGTGCACGCAGACCGACTCCATGCTGTTTTAATTCATCCTGTTTGTCATCAGGTCACAGTGCTGTAAAGAACAGCACAAAGCATCTGTGCTGAATTGTTGTATCCATTTAATTTAATGCAAACAAATTTCCCAACTTCCTCAAGTTCCCAGATTTTTTTCATGAAATTGTTAAAACTTAACTGTCAACTTAAAAAAAAACCCGTAAGGAAGGAAGGGCTCTGTTTGTTTGTTGGGTGTATCTTCAGATCTCTCTGAGTTTCCAGGCCAAAATGGCAGCCTGATTAAACAGTGCAGAACCAAACTTCACACAAGGAGGTGAAATTGTGAAAAGGAAAAAAAGCTTAAAGCAGGGCAGTGAAAAATTATTTTTCAATAAAATTGTATATTATAAAGAATATTACACAACATACTAAAAATACACACAGGTCCGGGCATTTTTAGTCAATTCTGAGCAACAAGCAGAAGAATTGGAAGACATTTAGGAATTTAGCAACACACTCTGCCTTTTGCATCAACTGAGGCTTGAACTCACAACCTCTGAGACCAAGAATCAATTTCTATTTGACTGAGCTAATTAGTCAGAGACAATTCATGTGTAGCTTCACAAATTGACTAAGCCAGACGTGCAGGTTTAGCAGCCGTCCATGCATGGAAAAGCAGATTTCAAACAACTGTAAAAAAAAATTCAGTTATTGAAACAAAAATCTGAAAATACACATATTGCATCTAGACAGCATGGAGATGTTGGTAATTTGTTTGTAACAATGATTGATTTGCTCCATAAGTGAAAAACAGATGTTTAAAATTGCCGTTTTTACTTTGACTCCAATTGTTCAATCAATCAATCAATCAATTTTATTTATAAAGCCCAATATCACAAATACAATTTGCCTCACAGGGCTTTACAGCATACTACATCCCTCTGTCCTTTAGACCCTCACAGCGGATAAGGAAAAACTCCCCAAAAAAACCCCTTTACCGGGGGAAAAAAATGGTAGAAACCTCAGGAAGAGCAACTGAGGAGGGATCCCTCTTCCAGGACGGACAGACGTGCAGTAGATGTCGTACAGAACAGATCAGCATAACAAATTAACAGTAATCTGTATGACACAATACAGTAATCTGTATGACATCCTCGGTAATGACAGTAGCTTACAACAACATTCATGAAAGTAATAATACTGTCGTTATAGTTCTGGCTACTGTGGTACAATATGTTGAAAGTATATATTAGTATCAGGCAGTCTACATGTATGATACATTAGAGCAAAATTCAAAATGCTGTCAAAAATTCAGTTTTTGAGATGAAATTCTGAAATTTGCCACATATCATCTACCATGACTCTAGAATTTTGTCATTTTTTTCATGAACATTGAAGATTTATTTAGCAAGAATTTGCATGTATATGTTTACAGTACCGTTCACAGTCAAACATTTTGATGCACTGCAGGCTCAATTTTTGATAAATCAAAAATCTGAGAAACGTAGTTTTTGTAGGACAGTCTGAAGATGCTCTGTAGCAAGTTTGGTTGAGCAAAAATTGTGGGAGGAGATAGGTTTAAGAAGTTTTACAGTTTTTGAAAAAGACAGAGTGATGAACTTCATAGTTTTTAATAGGTTTAAATGTACAAAAGTTTCTTCAGTATTGGGGCTACAGTTTGATGAAAGTTGTGAAGTTGTAGCACGTATGGTTGATTTGTTATGAATTTTCAAAGTTTTGAACTTTAGACGCTTGCTGTAGTGCCACCATCAGGACTATTGGCTTGAGTTTACAGCTGAGGATATCTGGCATGAGACTGGACCTTTGTGCAAAGTTTGGTGAGTTTTCACCCATGGGAAGTATGATTTCCTCTGAAGAAGGAAGAAGAAGAAGAATACCTAGGATTACAATAGTCTCCTGGCAGCTTAGCTGCCCAGACCCTAACAGGAAAAGTCAAGAACATCTTGAGGGAATTTCTCAAAATTTCCAGATTTTTAATGGCATATTGGACGTTAAATTGTGTGGTGTTTTTTTGGATAACTACTCAGCTGACTGAAGCTGATTTGCTTTTGGCTGAAGCTCCTCCAGCTATTGAAGGCTTTTCCCATGCTGACTGCGTCTTTAAATGTCCAAATGATTCAAAAGACACTTTTTAATTTCATGTTTTTTCATTGTTAAGGTTTTTTGGGTGTTTTTTCTTCGCCAAAGCGAGGGTCTAAGGACAGAGGGTGTCGTATAAAGATGCCACAAACAGGAGTTATGGAGGATTTATCCTCAGATATCACCTTGAATAACGTCTCAGCTCTTCCACCTGCAGTGTAACAGAAACCGCGTCATTCAAAGTGCTTTGATCTGTACATACTAATTACACTTGTTTTGCATACTTGAAACTGTGCAGACGGCAAATCAATCTCACTTCATAAATCCTCTATTCAGGATAACAGATCATCTCTCAAGGGCAGTGGCCACATGCTGTCTCAGTCTATATTCTCCAGGCAGTAAATATTTGTTTCATCTGTTTTCTTTTATGTTGACTCGCTAAAAAGCTTTTCTGTTGATATTATATTTTCTTTTCCATCTTATCTTATTTTAGTTTTGTTCCTGACTGTGGGTGTTTGTGTGACCTTAATGACGGCCTGCTCGACAGATTTTTACAGATAATACATTTCACACGGCTCTGTTTCAGATTAGTTAGTTTCTTTTATTACTGGAAGTGAGAATGTGCAAGAAATCTGTGCTGCTAGAAAGAATTTCAACATCCTAAAAACAGAAATGAGAAAAGCAGACAGAGAGGTCAAACTGAGGAAGGAGAGTTAATAACAAGAAGAACTTCATCAAAGTTAAATCCACATTTTAAACTCCTGATTGTCACCTCTAGTGCAACTAAGACCCTGTTTACACCTGTTACTAACATGAAATAAAATAAAAGCAGCATCAGAATCTAGGAACGATGTAAAAAGTGACTCGTGCTGAGATCATTAGTCTTGAGTGAACGCAAACATTTTCCCTGCATGATCTAATCTGTAGCATTTCATTAACTCTCTGTCATCCAGCATGGAAAATATTTCTCTGACCTCTTTGTGTTTCCACCATTTTCTCCTCTGATTAAGAAACTCTTAAGCATCTTAAAAGTCTTCCTCTCTGCTCCTAACAGTTTTTCACCTTAGGAGCCATCTTAAGGTCTAAAATGCTTTGTTAATAACTTATATCTTGACAAAGACTTAGTCTTAACTTTAAGGGGAAATTCTAGAAAACTTTTTTTCTTAGAATTTCATCACTACGAGCAACTCTTAGTGTGAGGAAGCTTTGTGAATACGGCCCCAGGATGTTGTCCTTACGCCACTCAGTCAGAATTCAACACGTCTCCTTCCATAGAGCAAAATGATGGATGATCACGTAAGGCTTTGTCCAACTTGTCATAAAACAGGCAGAGCATCTTCACAGACCCCCGCAGCAAGTGGTGTGAGTGATTCAATCACAGTGTGTCTTGGTGGTCACTTAAACTTGTATTTAGTGTTGTCCACTTGTAATGCAGTCTGTGTCAACATCATCATTAAGACTGGACTTTAGTGGTGAAGAAAGAGAAACACGGACTGTGTTTCTAGACGTTTAAAAACATGCAGACACTGACTCAGACTCCCACATGCATTTTCCCTCAGCATCACTTTGATCCGGTGTCTCTGAAGAACCTTTCAGAGTTCCTCAGAATTAAACCACGAGGGCCCGAATGTTTCTGTAGAACAGGATTCATAAAGCCTGCCAGCACTTCCACCAAATTCTGAATAAAAACCACAGAGACGTTTCATCTGCACAGGAACTCTTGTGATGAACGCACCATATTGTTTTAACACATGCTGGCTTAAAAAGTTTAAACTGTTTCCAAATGAAACAGCCGAGTCACTCACACTGGGTCCAGAGCTGTTAGATTCAAGTTATTAGTTTAAAAAAAGAAAAAAAAAGACGCTCCATCTGGAAAGCAGAGCGACTCACAGGCTGCCAGATCCAGCGTGTGGGGGTCTGACTTTTTTTAAGTCTTAATAGTCTGAGGAAAAACCGCATATCTGTGGAACATTATGCAACCACGCAAACAGCTTTCGCAGAGCAGGACCTCGTCTCTTTGACTGGTCACAAATATCAGCGTTATTCACACATGGAGCTCAGCTTCAGTTTATCTGCACTGTTTATACAGAATAGGTATTGTTTAAGTTAAGTCTCCTCAGGCAGTTATAGGATGTAAAATTAAACAGAAAGTAACAGCTGTAAATTGTTTCCCTCCTTCGTCCCTCCTTTACTGGCAGGAATGTAGAATATTGTATTTAAACACTTGTGTCAGAACATTTTCATATCATTTATTGTTAACACGATCAAAGAAAACCACATACAGCGATGGAAAACAGAGAGGGCGGATACAGTGAGGCTGTCAGTGGAATAAATCCCAGATTTCCTGCACAGGTCACTGTTCATGTGACCGGAATTTTATGTCGAACGTCTGTAACTCATGAGTTACAGAGAGTCTCTCATTCACTTCCTGTCATCTCTCTGCTTTCACCTCTAGAGTAAAATAATACGATGCACCAAAAACATGATGATGGTATAGACTCAAACCAACAACATGTTAGTACATCTCTCAACAGTTTCTTACTCCCCGTCTGCGTCTCTTTACTTCCAGTGTGTCGGTTCCTACTGAAGATGTAAATCTCTAAAAACACAATTATACAGTTTCATCAGTCATTTCCTAAATCAGCAGCTCACTGTAGTTTATATCAAACAAACAGGAGGAATTAGTGCCTTTGTCAGGGGGATTTAGTGGCATCTAGCAGTGAGGATTGCAGATTGAAACCAGCTGAAACTTCTCCTGGTTAGAATTCTGCCCAGTATTCATTGTTCAGGAGGTTTTGACTGGGAGCTAAGTTATCCACAGAGGTCTCTTCATCTCCATAACAAATAGACCAGGTGATTTAAACCAGTAGAAACACTAAATAAAGCAGTTTCATTTTAATATAAATTGATGTTTCTCTGATGCTGCTCATCACGGAGGGGCTGCTAACTACAGCGGCCAACGCAAAACTGTAAATGTCCCTATCAAGAGCCAGTGTTTGGTTTGTCCGTGCTGGGCCACTGTAGAAACATGGTGGTGAACATGGCGATATCCATTAACAAGGACCTGCTTCCTATGTAGATATAAATTGCTCAATCAATTAAAACACTGTATACACTGATTATACACTAAAGAAAACATACCCATTATACATAGTTCTATTTCTGCCGATACATCCCTCTAAATCCTACACACTGGACCTTTAATAGTATCAGCTCAATAAGATGATGATGTTTGTTAAAAACATAAAGTGTTACTCACTGCTCGCAGCAGAACCTCACATACTGTCGGCCAAACTCAACTGTGCTCGCTACCTTTTCTTTGAACCGCTTTGAATTCTGTATGAAGACTAATCCATCTTTTTGGTGTTACCTCTGGCCGTATCCAGCCCTCTGTGTTTACTCTGTCCTGTTTGATGTCCTGCAGGGGATGACCGAGGCGGAGGAGGACAAGCTGTTGGCGCTCAAAGACTTCATGCTGAAATCCAACAAGGCCAAAGCCAACATGGGCGAGCAGAGTCACCTGGGAGAGGCGGCTCAGACCGGCGTCATCGACCTGGCTCTGCTCGGCATCACAGGCCGCCAGGTCGACCTGGTTAAACCTAAAGCTGAGCCCGAGGACAAGAGAGGTAATGTTTACTCACACACACACACACACACACACACACACACACACACACACACACACACACACACACACACACACACACACACACACACACACACACACACACACACACACACACACATCACATCACATCACAATGAAAGAAGCTGCTAAATCAAAGCAATCAAATAATCTGTAGAACAATCGATCATGAAAATAATAGTTAGTTGCAGTTTGAAGTGAAAACACATTCGTGTTTCTTGACAGAAAAGTTTCCAAAATCTGCTTTTAGTTTATTTCTTTTATTTTTTTTAAACAGATTTACTTAATTCAACAAATATTTCACTTAATAACATGTTAAGACATTCATGAAGGTCAGAGGGAGTCTAACAATCAGTACAAGATTAATCAGCCGAAAGGTTAAAAGACATTGAAAATTATATCAGGAAGTGAGAGGGCAGCTCAGGTCACGCAGCACCTGCTGATCCAGTAACGTCCAGTACGGATGTCCAGCTTATATAACTGGAGTTTGTGCTTCATTCAGATGAGTTTTGAATTAGAATGAAGCGTTTTGCTTGTAATTTAATCTAAAAAACTGACATTATTTTCTTACTTTCATCCCTCTGTTCTATATTTTGATTTTACACATTTACTCCAGAGTGAAAACTGCATGTTTTTAAGAAGGATTTTAGTCAGAAATTCTTCTTCTTCTTCTTGACCATCAGGGTCGTTAAATGTGTGGACACACAAAAGCTTCAAACTGAGAAAGTAAATATAAAAGAGTACACTTATTATTTTAGGGGGAAAAAGATATTTAAGTTTTGTAAGTCAGTATATTAAGATACTGTGTTTCCCACAAATTCATTCATCTATGGAGGCCGGTCACAATTAAAACATCTGCTGCCACGTTTTTTGATTTTCTGTTTTTGGAGCTGGACTGTTTATCAGGAGCACTGTTACAATAAATATATCGTCCAGTTATTTATTGTTCCACGCTCTCGAAGTGCACAGCGTACTCGGGGCACAGATGGAGCAGCAGGTGTAGTGGAAGTGAAACTGAACCGTTCAGTGCGGCAGGTCTAAAAGTTTGCTGTCAGACACAAAGAGCTGCTCCTCTCATATATCGATCTGATCTGATCGACTGATCAATTATCCATTCGCAACTCAAAGCTCCATAAACTGCTGCTAAGGCTAAAGAGGAGAGCTCTGCCTGCGCTGTGTCCCCGGACCTGGAAAAATCGAATTTAAAGAGGGGACACAGACGGATACACTAAGGCACATAGGCACATACACCCTCCATGTTATGAAGCTAAATGCGCAGTTAGAAGCAGCCATATTTGTCTCGCCTCACTGAACATCAAACGAACTGAGTCGAGTTCACCTCTGTTTCATGTCAAAATGTTGTTTTTATTTATTTCAGAGTTCATCGCTGCAGCATCTGGTATATTGCCTCATGTGATTCAGTTTGATGTGATACGCATGCTTGCTGTGAAAGTTAACAAACAGTTCAAGGTCCCATGAAATAGAAAAGACCTCTGTCCATGTTGTTTCCTTATGTTCCTGCTTCCTGATATGCCGTCTTATCGCACGCCGAAATCCAGATACTCTTTCATAAATATTCAATGTTAAAATTCTTCCCTTTTTTATTGGCTCTTTTTTTTCTGAGCACTTGGACGTCGAGTCACATGTGACAGATGTTGGGTTGACCCGGTCAGCCTCTTCCTGTTTTTATTCATATTCAGGTTTAAAGATGAAACTGATCTCAGAGCTGTTTCATGGGACCTTTAAAGTCTAACATGTCCCCTGAATTTAAACTCCAGAAGCTAATTCTGTTCAACTGACAGCGTAACCAGAGTCCACTGAACTAAAGAGTATGATCTGTATTTGTTTTTAACGCTAACAGTTGCATCCTCGTGGTTTGAATTATTTTCTGAATCCTGTTTCTGATTTCAGTAGTGTGATGTTGAAAAAGTTCCCCCGAGAACCCTAATGTAACTGACCTCAGCTGGTTAACCTACGTTAATTTCTTTCTGTCTTTCATTATGTCGTTCCTTCGTTCTTTCTTTCTGTCATTTTTTTCTTCCTTTTTATGCTCCTGTGCTGGTGATAGTTTTGACCGGAGGTATCATGTTTTCGGGATGTCAGTCTGTATGGACTGGCATGGCCTCCAGACATCTGTTCGTCCCATCTTTGTGAACAGGATATCTCAAGAACGCCTTAAGGGAACGTCTTCAAATTTGGCACTGCTGTCCACTTGGACTCTCAATGAACTAGATTCTGGTGGTCAAGGATCAAAGTCAGTGTGACCTCATTTGTCTTGTTCTTGTCTTTAAATTTGGCACAACTGTCCACATGGACTCAACAATGAACTGATTAGTTTTTGGTGGTCACGGCTTGAAGGTCAAGGTGGCTGTGACCTCACACTCATTTCATTCTCGTGAAGGCGATATCTCAAGAGCGCCTTGAGGGAATGACTTCAAATTTGGCACAACTGTCCACTTGAACTTAACGATGAACTGGTTAGATATTGGTGGTTGTAGGTCAGCGGTCAAGTCCATGTGACCACATTTGTCTCATTCTCATGAACGTGATATCTCAAGGACACTGTGAGGGAATGTCTTCAAATTTGGCACAAATGTCCACTTGGGCTCAACAATGAACTGATTGAACTTTGCTGGTCAAAAGTCAAGGTCACTGTGACCTTGCATCTGTAAAATCAATAAACTGTAAAAGGGTGAGTCATATAAAAATTCACCCCCCATGAACATCACAAATGTTGAAGCTAGCTAACTAGACCAATAGTGAGTTTTTTTTGTGCCAGGCTGTTAACATGTTTATTTCTGCTGTAAAGTTGGGCATGTTAACATGGAGGGCTGTTGGGATTGACTCGCTCTTGAAGCCAGCCTTACGTGGACATTAGAAGAACTGCAGGTTGTCGTTTGTTATTTTCCCAGCTAAAGATGCCAAACTAGAAGTGCTTGAGCGCTTTGGAGGGTTAGCATTTTTAGCTATGACGCTTTGGTTGTGAATGGTTGCTATGATGCAGAATAGCTGCAGAAGTAAAAAATCGGTATCAGGTAGAGTACTTGTCTGGATGAAAGGAAGGCTGATGCACGTAGGGAGAGAAGACGGACCTACTGGTTTGTGTGGTTTTAGTATTCATTTGTTCTCCGTTGTTGTTGTTGTTGTTAAGTATTGTCCCACCCCTCCTCCACTATGATTAGGTAAAAAGTCTCAGTGGCAAATGCAGTGTTTTGCCCAAAGTTAAGTACTTGTCAACTCTCTGCGACCAGAAAACAGTTGCAAATGTGCAGAATAGTCGCTCTGGGTGTCATCGCACTGCTGGCGTTCGTAGCACAGTGTAACTACACGGCGCTATGCCTTGGTGGGCACACAGCCCTACAAGGTAGAGTGCACTCAGTACACTGTGGCGAACATAAACACTGTTGGTCCTGTTAGTGAATGATTTAAAGTTCACTCAAACCCAGTCTGCATTAACGTAATTATCTGTCGTCTTTGTAAATCACCTTTAAAATCCCAGAGTGTGTGTATCTAAATGAGCAGGTCTCAACTGCCTCTGTGTTCCAGATGTTTCTCTGTAAGTCGGCAGAGTAAATTAGTGCCGTCTGCAGCCAAACCATGTGAAAGACAAAACGCCTCGAGGAAACTCCCCCCTCTAATCTCCCACATTAATCACTCTCTCTTTGTGTTCACCAAATAAACACAGTCCTCAGATTCACTCTACACTGCAAAAAATGTTCATCTGAGGAGAGTGCTGAGCCCTGGTATTTTATTTACTGTATGTGTTAGAAAATTATATTAGGGTTATTTTTTTACATTTGTACAGATGTCAGTCCATTAAGGAGTAGAGTGAAGTTATAACTGTGAAGACATCTTGACTCCGAGTGTTTTAATTGGAAACGAATGACTCAGTCTCAGTGTGATTATTTTCTCTCTTCATCATGTGACAGAAAACAAAAACACGTCCGTTACAGTCCTCAACACCAGAGCTTCATTCCAGATAATCCTTTTTTGCGGTGTAACTAGAACCAGTCGAGGAAATCTCAACATCTGTCGGGCACGTGGTGGCGTCTTTAACATTTAACCAAACATTTATAGACTTGTTGGTTAATTGTGGCATGAGAAACATCTGACATCCTGTTTTTATGTACCTGCTGTGTGTTTTTTTTTGTTTCCTGCAGCGAGGAAGCACACAAAGCAGGACTCCACGATGAACGAGGAGTGGAAGAGCATGTTTGGATCTCAGGAACCGCCCTCCGTCCAGCCCGCCACGGTAACACCATCCCTGTGTGGTTGAGATTTATTAATGTTTACAGTGTTCAGGTTTGTCTGGGACTGGTGCTGCGCAGCCAAAGGCACATTCACACCAACACTGGTTATAAAACTTAAACGTGTTGAAAGGTCTTTTAGGCACATGTTCAAAGCCATTTTGGTTCGGTTTGTCTCACGAAGGAGAGTTTCTGATCTCATAGAGATTACACTGATACAAAGCGTTAAAGAAATAAAAGAAGGTGCACCCAGCAGGTATCCCACTCATGTCTTCTACACATTTAAAATCAGAAAAATAAAAAATGTAATCTGTTTTAAATGAAACCCTTTCATCTGTTAAATGTCAGAAAATAGAAAACTACCCATTATGACTTCTTCAGATGTCTTCAAAAATGTTTTATCTCACCAACAATACAGACAGCAAAAATATTCCATTTATACTTATATAAAACTAAAGGTGTTTTCACACTTGGTCCTTTTCAGCCCTCTAAACAGACTCAGAGCGGTGACTCAGCATTTTTTGCACATATGTGAACTCAGACCACTCTGAAGCAAACCGAACTCAGACTTTGGGAGGTGGAGTTACAGGCAAATGTGGTTTAATGTGGTTTAATCTGTTTTTTCAAGCATCCCAGGTCAACAGCATGTGATCTAGAGGGTTAAATACAACGGCAAATAGCAAAGCAAACCTGCAGCGCTTTGTGTTAACAAAGCACAGGTTAAGTGAACCGAAGGTACCGCCTCCCGAGGTGGTCTGAGTTCGGTTCACCTCAGAGGGGTCTGAGTTATCTTGGAGTGTTTACATATGTGCATAAAAAAGCTGAGTCACTGCTCTGGGTCTGTTCAGAGGGCTGAAAAAGGACCAAATAGCCCTAAGAAAAGCATGAAATCGTCACATTTGAGAGGCAGAAAGAAGAGAATGTTTTGCAGTGTTGTTTGAACAATCACTTCAAATGATTAAATGATCATCAGAATAGGTGCAGGTTAATCTTCTGTAATCCAACTTTTTGGCTCAAGGGAAAATAAGTATTTTATTTATTTCCATAAAACTAGGCTGTTTTTGCAGCAAAAAAAGCAAAATATGGTGCTGATCAAAGAAAACAGAGAAAAAGAGGCTGTGGAATTTGCTTTTGTTTAAGAAGTAGAAAACCTTCAACTACCCAGCGCTGCTCCTTAAAAGTCAGAGATTTGAATCGTCAGTCAGAGACCGAGATTGCTTCAAGTGGAACAGTCTTTTTTTAAACTTGTTTTTTGTCCACATTCCTTGAGGGTACACATTATTAAAAAATGGCATTTAATTTTGTTTGCATTTGGCAGTGCGGTAATTATCCCACATTACATGTTTCTCTAAAGCAGGGTTCTCAATCTTTTGTAATTTAAGGTCAACTTCTGATTGTTGACTCAGTTAGGACCACTTTCCCAAATAACTTAAGAAAAAAACCCTCGACAAGCAGAAAAAATAAACTGCACTGTTAAGAAGTGCTTTGCCATGGTGAGCTGTAACGACCAAAATAAACACACCTCTCCCGTCACTTCCTGTCATTATGAGTCCAGATTTAATGTTTTTAGTCATAGTTCCTCACCACATGTTTCGGGGGGTTAACTGGCAGGTTTTCTCCCACATCATGTTTTTGTCTCCACATCAATACATTTTGTGTCACTGCATCCGAGCCAACGTTTGCAAGCTAATGACGTCAAAACACGTTTGCCTCTACCTGATGCTGTGTGATGATGGTGAAGTGACATTCACACATAACCGCCCATTGAAATCATGCATTTTAATTTGACATTTTTTAATTTATGTGAATTATTGAGCACATGTTTGAATAAAAAAAATAAGTAGCTTTGTAAATTGCAGGAAAGAAATTGAATGTAACCATTTGGCAGTACCTCTGCAGCCCACAAGATGGCGGTCTGGTTAGAATAGCTAAAGTTCCAACTTAAAGAGCTGCAGACTCCACTTTCTTCTTTCCTTTAATTGCATCCAGCTTTACATATTTGGAGGATACTTTTTATTTTAAATGTTGTGTAAAACACTCCTTCATCCCTCCCTCTCAGTCAGAGTCATTAATGCACAAATAGAGGACAGACAGAAACATAGGAGACATTTAATATGTCCCATTTGATATTTAATGTCGTTACTATGTTGTTTCTATTTAATGTCTTTGTATTGTAGTGTCTGGCTTGACGCAGCAGTCATCAAAGACACATTTCTTCCAGAGGAGACAAAAAAAGTAACCTTGACCCTGTCAGGATTATTGAACACAGATTGAACTCAAAAATATGTAAACATGTCACAAAAACACGTGAGGATTGAATTTAGAAGAAGTAACAGAAAGTGATTAGATCAGACCCTTGTCTCTGATTGGCTCTTTCCTCTCTGATCATATATGCGATCAATAATGTGATCACTTGATAAATGTCCCTCAGTCTTCACTTTAAGTCTCTGGTTTCAGAGGTGATTTGAGGTAAATGACTGCACATCAGTCACGTACAGTACTCCCTCTCATTCCTGACATCAGTGAGAAGTTTGGCTCCGTGTCCGCAGCGCCTCGTCTCCTCATTATTAAACAAGCTGTTGGTGAATGTTTGACTCATGTTTGTTGGCTGACAGATGATACATGTGTTTCTTATTTACTGCGGCACTGAGCATCTTCATCTCACCTTCAGCCACGTCAAACACTGAACTGTAGTCTGACTCTGAGCCCAGTTTCTACTCCGAGTGTGCCAAGATCTGTGTTTTATATGAGATGAAGCCTCGTTATCATTGTTCACTTTGTTTGTATTTATTTGGCCTCGTTCCTAATTACACTTACTGATGAGCTTTTGTTCTCAGAACTCGTGTTAGATATTAAAGAGATTAAGTTAAAGTATTGTTTGAGGTATTGCTGTTGTGTTTTGACAACATGTAAATACAAATATAATTTAGGGTTTTATTTCTAAACTAAAACTTTAGATTGATCTTTTTTAGTATAAAAGTCTGTTTTGATTTAACAGATAAATAGTCAATAACGGGACATTATTTAAACATCAAAATAAGAACCTCGCTTTTCCTATTTTCCTATGTTATTGTTGACATGGTTTTCATATTGACGATGATGATGATGATGATACTTTACTGTCAGATCAAGTCTGATGAGGTTGCAAATGGAGCTGCTGTGATGGAAGAACATTTTCAAAGACCAAAACTTAAGACAAGGAACATAAAAGGGGAACATCACCTAAATCAAAAATTCCAGTATGTTATTTCCACGGCCAAGGAAAGTTCAATTAATATTAGTGAGCATGAGCTGCTCTCTCTTAAACCAGAGAACCAAGTCTCAAACTTGTGATGTCATAGGGCATAATGTCTGGAGCTGCTCTGAGCAGGAGTCTGATTTTGTAGATTCACAGAATGTTTGTTTTCTTTTTTAAACCCACATGAGTTTTAGTCTGTTGTAGTGTTTTCAGTTCTTAAACAGAAAATGTCTCCATATACTCAGAACATTCCTCTATGTGCTCTCAGCGTCATCCAGAACTTCTGTCACCATTTATTGTCTATGGAGCAGCTCCGTCTTTATACTCTGTGACATCACAGATTTGAGTTTTAGCACTTAAGTGTTTGGATTTGTGAGAGTTGCTCATGTTTACTGATACTTTTGGACTGTCTCCACAGGAATAACGTGTGAATTTTGACAATGGGTGACGTTCCCCTTTAATGACATCACAGTCACACTAGAGAATATGTCCAAGATCCTTCAACACACATTCGATCTAAGCTCCATATTTAATTTCAGGATTGGCTGGTGCACAAAACAGTGCATCAGTCACACCTTATTAAATCATGGTCTCTTAATTTGACCGCAACAATTAATATTTGCTGTTCAGGACATGAGTTTCTCCAGCGTTTGATCCACAAAGATTTTCATTTGGTGGAGCAGATTTGACTTTAAAATGGTGGACAAACACTTGCATTATGTAACATGGTAATACTGTTGAACAGGCATGTCCAAAGTTTGTGGCCCACTAACCAATGTTAATGACACGTGGCTTGTTGTTCAAAATATTCGTGGCCCACTGCATAGTACTGCATTTTTTCCATTCACGTCACACTGGCAGGACTGTCACACAGTTTGTAGACACGCACCAAGTCGGAACTACACTGGCAGAACTAATGTGTTCTTATAAACAGACGTTACACAAGCAAACACACGGTCACGTAGCAGCAGACATTTCCTGCGAGATAGCAGACAGGGCCACGGTACAGAAGCATCAAGTCAGAAGTGAGGGAACGATGGAAAGTTGAATACTTTTTCACTAAAAGATGAAACAGCTGCCCCCACTGTCGGACACTCAAAATCACAGAAGTTAAAAAGAAAGAAAACTGGCTACTTGCCCTGTAAGATGTAAGGTGCCGATAAAATAAATGATTTGTTTTAATCTTATGCAGGCAGAGTCAAAGTGGTCTTTCCAGGACAGCAGGACCAACTGGGAGAACTGGGAAGCTTTGAGTTGAATTTTAAGGCGTTTCAAAGTAAAACCTAAAACTAAACTCTGAACTCTGAATCACTGATCTCTGAGGAAATAATCAGACTCATGCTGATGATGTAAAAACATGACCGAGCTGTCAGTAAACCGACGACCTGATGTGTGTGTGCAGGTCACTGATGGGCCGGCCACTCAGATAAGGAAGAGCACAGCGGCCCCGGCGGTGCCCGTGCTGCAGTCGGTGGCAAGCGGCCCCGCCTACCAACGCCGCATCAACACCTGCAAGGCGGAGCTGCAGCAGCTGGTGCAGCAGAAGAGGGAGCAGTGCAGCGCCGAGCGCATGGCCAAACAGATGATGGAGAGCGCCGAGTGGGAGAGTCGACCTCCTCCACCTGGTAACAAACTCACACTGATATGTGCTACACACACGCACACACACACACACAGAGTCAAAGGTACACAGTCAGTTTTATCTGATTTTGATTTTGATTTTTTAGTTTGAACCAACGTTTCCTTGAAATGATCATTTGAAATATTAATACAGGATTTTATATGTTTAAAGTTTTAATGTGCCTAACCAGAGACAGGACTATATATGAGCTCAGACAGATGCGTCTGAATCCTGTAAAAAAAAATCTAATCAGGTTCAACGTTTTTTTCCCAAACATGTTTCACAGTTTTAATTTACAGCATTTGAAGCAGTTTTCACACAGGAACTGTTCAAAGAAACCAGTTTTGTCTCATGAAGTCTCACAGAGCTGTGAATGTGTGTGTCAGGGTGGCATCCTAAAGGGCTGCTGGTCGCTCATCTTCATGAACACAAAGCAGCTGTGAACCGCATCAGAGTCTCAGACGAGCATTCCATCTTCGCCACGGCGTCCAACGACGGCACCGTCAAAGTCTGGGACAGTCAGAAGATGGAGGGGAAAACCACAACCACCAGGTGAGACAGAGACCATGTCACTGAAACACTGACGACAAGTCACAAGTCGCACCCGAGTACTGACGGTTATTTAATGCAACATTTCACACAAACACCGTCATCACATATTTGAGGTGACAGAAGAGTTATGCTAATAATTTAACACCTGCTTACTCTTCCTGCTTTTCTTTGCAATAATTTATAGTTTATTAGGTTTATTATTGTATCAGAAATCCTTCCAGGTCTGTTGCTGATCTACTGGTAACTGATGTGTGTCTTACATTTAGATATAGAATATAATTTAACATCCTAGAACATGATATGATTTAAAACTGCCTGATCTCAGCTCTGACTGCTCACTTCTCCAGAAGACGGAGAACAGAGGAAACAGGACGGCTAGGGAGACTAAAAAACATTATGAACATGATGTTAATCAGCATAAGAAGCTTCTTGATTTAATTTAGTTTGGGTCTTGATTATATATCACATGTCTGATGAGGATGTAGCCTCTGGGGCCAGCAGCTGATATTTCTTGATTCTGGTGCAGCCAACAAATGATAGAACGGATAACTAGAATCAGAATCAGAAATACTTAATCGATCCTCGGGGTAAAATATGATATCTGGGCTTCCTTTTCAGTGCACTCTTCATTGTTTACAGTCCAATTAGCAACTTCAGATGCCAGAATGGAGTCTGAGTTGAGAGACAGTTGATCTCTATATAAACAGTGATCTGCATGTTATTATTAATTTATCTGTTTAATGCGTTCAGCCAGTGCTTTCCCCTGTATTACTCAACCTGATGCAACCGAAGCCTGCTCAGACGTGATTGGTCAAAACTGTTGGACTACAAACAGAAACCAAAGTCTTGCCACAGATGACACATTCATATGCAGATATCTGTTTATAGAAATTAACTTCAGGCCCAGTTTGTTCCCGTGACAAAAGCTCAAACTCTGATTATAAAATATGAATCTGTAGATGA
This sequence comes from Epinephelus awoara, assembly GCA_035609425.1. Classification (NCBI taxonomy): domain Eukaryota; kingdom Metazoa; phylum Chordata; class Actinopteri; order Perciformes; family Serranidae; genus Epinephelus; species Epinephelus awoara. The sequence continues at coordinate 2,820,322 of CM069300.1, forward strand.
ACCATCTCTGAGCTGCAGCTGTATGTTTGAGATGAACCACATCGATCCAGATCTGTCTCAGTCCAGTGAGTTCACATGAGTGTGAGCCGCCGTCTCCGCAACTCAGAGCTACAGATTGATTTTCACTTGAGTGTGTCTGTGTTTATTCGTGTGTGTGTGTGTGTGTGTGTGTGTGTGTGTGTGTGTGTGTGTGTGTGTGTGTGTGTGTGTGTGTGTGGATGAATTCAGAGTAATTAACTTCACATTTAGTCTCAAACGACCTTGTGTCAGAGTTTCCTCCAGACTCAGACTGAAAGCTGTGAAAACATTTCAGTGTGTCACTTTCCTGGATGTTACCAGCACTGCTGTGTGTTCCTGCAGGTCTGTGTTGACGTATTCTCGTATCGGCGGCCACGTGAAGACGCTGACCTTCTGTCAGGGGTCACATTACTTGGCGGTGGCATCAGACAACGGATCCATCCAGCTGCTGGCGGTCGAAGCAAACAAACCACCAAAATCCCCCAAAGTCCAGCCCTTCCAGACCAGGTACCACAAACACATCCACAGGTCACATCTGCACTGATGGAGGACGTGTCTCATCCATCTCATGTGTCCTTTCTCTCAGGTCTCTGGACCTGCAGGAGGACGGCTGTGCGGTCGACATCCACCATTTCAACTCTGGCGCTCAGTCGGTGCTGGCGTACGCAACTGTCAACGGCTCGCTGGTCGGCTGGGACCTTCGCTCCAACTCCAACGCCTGGACGCTCCGCCACGACCTCCGCCTTGGACTCATCACCTCCTTTACGGTCGACATGCACCAGTGCTGGCTCTGCCTAGGTGTGTGTCTGTGTGTGTGTGTGTGTGTGTGGGGGGGTTATATTGCTATCTCTGTGTTTTAAACCATCGTAGTGAGGACATTTTGGCTGTTTGTCACCAGGTCACCAGGTTATGATCAGGTCACATCATATCTCAAAGATCCAGGTGGTGGTGGTGTGAGGGCACAAGCAAAATTCAGTAAATAACACAAATCTGTTATAAAGCATTTAACAGATGCTGGTTAGGCCTCAGGGCTGGCATAGCATGGGTAGGGTCAGTCATCGAGTTGTGATGGCTAAGCTGACACACCGGACACATCGTGCTGCAGCTCGTCAACAGACAACCACACAAAGTTATTACTACTTTTGCTGACAGATCTGTACTTCCTCCACCTCTGCATTCGCTTAAAATCATGTGTGGCCCCTGATTAAACTTGACTTCTCATCTGAAGAGCCGATCTCCAGAGCTGTGACTCACCAGGAAGTATCTTTTTGGCCGTTGTCTTTGTAACGATGGGACTGTGGATCGTTCAGCTAGAAACATTTCTCGACCTCAACCTCAACAACAAGTCTCTCCTCATCCATTCTTCGTCACACACGAGACACAGCAACAGAGTTCTCTTTACACATCCATGGTGAGAAGAGGAGTCAAGCTGCTACAGGAGCTGGTCTGTACAAACAGAGAACAAGTGGAGGAAAATGCCTTTAATTCCAGGGTCAGCGCAGCCGCTGACTCATTGCTCAGATAGCCTGCTAGCTCCACACCTGCTAATGTTTGCTCATCTTTATTCTCTGAACATTTAAAATCCAAACGTTCAGGAGTTTTCTAGTGGGAGCTGAACCATCAACAGAGGTCTCGTCCTCTTCAAAACCAGTCGACCAGGTGATTTAAACCAGTGAAACAAACAAATGTATTTATCATATTATATTCAATTTCTGCAGATATGTCCCCCTAAATCCTCCACACTGCACCTGTTAATGTGGTCGCAGCAGAGAAAAGGACACAGGCAATTAAAATATTTGACAAATTAAATTTTCTTAGTAAAAAGCTGGTTATTTTTAGAAGAAACTTCTCATAAACTGAAGGAAAAATTATCCTTTTGGTCACTGAACCTCATGAAACACCTGGAAAATCACAGAATTCTGAGACTTGCATCTCAAACATACAACGTTTTGTCCATTTCAGTTCTGAACCTCCAAACTTTGTGTTTCCTCCGCAGGCACGAGCAGCGGCACTATGGCCTGCTGGGATATGCGGTTCCAGCTCCCCATCTCAAACCACTCCCATCCTGCCCGAGCACGAATCAGACGCCTGCTGATGCATCCGCTCTACCAATCATCTGTCATCGCCGGTGAGAGGACGAAAATGAAACTTCTTTCTGTCTGTGAATGTAATATGTTAAATGTCAAACAGAACAGAACATGTAGAGAAAGATTCATTTAACCTCACTGAGCATTCGACGTCTAGCTGATGATGAGGAGTGAGGAAGATCATTTGTGTTTGATTGTTCAGGTGTGAAAATAACAGACAGTCCAGATCAAAGTGATGTCTATTTATCTGATTTATAGGTCTGTCTCTCTGTCTGTCACTGTCATCTGTCTGTCTGTCTGTCTGTCTGTCCATCTGTCTGCAGCTGTCCAGGGGAATAATGAAGTGTCTATGTGGGACATGGAGACTGGAGATCGTAAATTCACCTTGTGGGCGAGCTCCGCACCTCCGCTCTCTGAGATGCAGGTGTGTGTGTGTCTTTCTCGTCAAAACCTAGCACCTACATTACCCACAATGCACCTCTCCCTCTGACAGTTGTGAGTTGCAGAGTAGCAACAGTGTACAAATGCTTTAGAATCAATGTTTATTTATTATTTTAGTGATTATCAGAGCCTCGAGTACTTTGATCATGTCCGTCTGTGTAAAGATGGCCGCCTCGTCTGCTGCAGATCAGATCTACCTACGGGTACAAATCACCTGAACTTTAACTCCTGAACGGAGGGCTTTCATGTTTATAATTACATGAACATAAATTAAAGTGTTTTACGAGGACGTTTGTTCCCCGTTAGTGTGACCACGTCCAACATGTCAGCAGTAAAAGAGATGGATGTGTTTCAGAGGGAGTTGGTTACACAGGTTTGTTCTCTCTCTTCTGTTTGAAGGTCGACAGTTCAGATTATTTGGTTCAGACATGCGTCGCCTTTGATCAGATCACATTTCACTGATCGATTATTGTTTTGCACAAAGCTGCTACAATCGATATTTTTTATAATAATGTATACCATGACGTTATGTTGTTTGTCTCTGGTGGAAAATAATTAGCTGAAATCTTTGCAGAGCTTTATACTGAGTTTCAGCTCATCTCTATCGTTCTGATTCATTCTTATGATCTTTGTCGTGTCGCCATCAGAATAAAGCCCCAGTAAACACCTTCGCCTGGCTCCATTCGTGGATTGCGCGTGCACTTCAACAGAGCATGAAGGCATTTATACTTCGAGCATTCTCCGTTGCAGTATTTGCTGCAAAGACAGGGGGCAGTAGAGAAAAAACACTATAGGAAGTAGTAGAAGCAGGCAAAAAACAGCAGAAGTAGAAGCAAGTGTAAAACAATGTAAACAGTGATGATGGCGGATTGCAGAGGAGGGGGAATTGTTATGTTTATGGCTTTTGACCAGACAAAAGTAATATTAATATTTATATATAATATTTTGACATGTATAAGTAATTTAGTTTAAACAGTTTAAACACAAATTATGAACTTTAACAATATAATAAATTGACTGAAATGTGCCTTGTGCTTCCTCTTTGCCTCATGGTCATCCATGCTTGTTAAAAAGGGGGCGTGGCTCCGCTGCAGTCCACTTTAGATGATGTCGAACGCTGTGATTGGTTTATGGACATCCCCCCATTTTTATTTTAGTTCTGTACAACTGCGAGTAGCTCCTCCACTTAGTGTCTGTCGGCAGTGTGTTCAAAAATGACCATTGTTTAGATTTCACTGCTGCCTACGTCACCTCCAGTGGAAGGTGAACGGGCCCTGTGCACAGTTATTACATCCACAGTCTCACTAGCTGCTTGTTAGCATGTTTGCTAGTCACGTTAGCAGAATTCAACACGTCTCCATGTTTCTTGCTCCTTGCATCAGGACACAATAGTGTCTACACTATAAAAGATATGTGGTCAAATGTCCCAGACTGCTCAGCAAGTGGTTTGAGTGATCGGGTCATGATGTGTCTTGGTGGTCGTCTACATTTGTATTCAGTGCTGTCCAATTTTGATTGCATCAGCCAAGACACACGTTGATACTGAGTGTAAACAGGGTCATAGTGGAGCATTCAGCAGCTGAAGAGACAGATGTTTGCCTGAGCAGCTGGTGGAGAACAAAAACAGAGATAAAAGAGAGGATGACATTCATCATCAGGTGGCTCAGACACAACTCTGCTGTGTCAGTGTCGTGTTCACACTAATGTGTGTGTGTGTGTGTGTGTGTGTGTGTGTGTGTGTGTGTGTGTGTGTGTGTGTGTGTGTGTTGCAGCCATCTCCTCACAGTGTTCATGGGATCTACTGCAGTCCTGCTGATGGGAACCCGCTGCTGCTGACGGCTGGATCTGACATGAGGATCAGGTCTGAACCACAACAACACAAACCCTCCACACAACCTCCATCTAACACACAACCACAGTCAGAAAAATAAGTTTGAGTACAGACTTTCGTGAACTCCTTAAGATTTGTGGTTTTTGTGTACATCAGACTGCTTTATTTTTTACAGTGTGTTCACGTGTTAACGGATCCTGCAGCCACCTGCTTACATATGTTTTCATTTGAACACCTGAGTGCAAACCCATGAAATTCAAAGGTCACAGTATATATTTGATACAAAACAGTTTCCTGTGAGGTGTGGAGGAGCTTTGTGGATAAAAGCAGGAACCGGAGTGAATAAATGACGACGAAGCATGAAGAGCTGAAAACAAGTTAAAACCTGATACTAAACATGAAACAGAAAGGTCATTCCCATCATGTTTATCACGTTTTCTTTTGTCAATTTTCTGGAAATTAATTCAAAACTTTGCGCTATGTTTGCATGGAAACTTGACAACGAGTCTCAACTGTTTTTTAGTGATTTTTGGTTTTATTTTTTTCCAGACAACTGACGGTTATTAAACCTGCTAAATGTTTCAGTCTTTTATTTTAGATTTTAAGAGATGCTCTTCGGTCTAGTAGGAACGTGTCAAACAGAAACCAGCGCCACAGTTCTCCTGGTTCATGAACCTGAGTGCTGCACACGATGTATAAACAGACGATAAATTAGTGTGAAATGGTGTGAAGAGATTCAGCAGCATCTGTGATCTGCGTGTGACAGACGACACAAACACACAGCTGCTCCCGAAAACAGCCGCTGTGATTTAAATAGTCTAAAACAACAACAACAAAGATATGCAGAGAGTTCAGCACCCTGACGCTCACTGACACACAGACTGACTTCCTCCCACACATCAATCAGAGGACGGACTTCCTGCAGCAGCTCAACATCTGCTGCTCAGAGAAATTCAGAGGAATTCTCCTTCAGACACGTGAATGAATCCAGATGAGAGTAAATCAGAAAGCTGGAGGCTGAAACATGAATTATTACAAAACATCCAACTGTGATCAGCTGACTGAGTTTATTATGACTCTCAGTGAACACTAGAACTTGTATTTTAAATTCAGACACTGATGTTTGGTCGCTGTGTTCAGGTTCTGGGACCTGGCTTATCCCGAGAGGTCGTACATCGTGGCGGGAGGAGCCAACGACTCGCTGCACTGTCCGTCTGTCCTCTACAGCAGGAAGATCATCGAGGGGACTGAAGTCGTACAGGTGGGCACACACACACACGCACACAAACACACACACACACACACACACACACACACACACCCCAGACTTTGGATGCAAAGAAACTATCTTCAACCGAACAGTGACAAATCAGACATTATTATCATTGGTCCCACATCACACACCAGAACCACCCAAAACTTCAGCCTCACCTTCAACAACAGCACTCTGTCCTCATCCCCGCACATCTGGAACCTTGGTATCATTTTTGACAGCCAACTTAAATTTGACCACCATATTAACTACATCACCAGGACCGCCTTCTTTCACCTCAAAAACATTGCCCTCTGCCCCTCACTCACCTTCTCTGCTGCCGAATCCCTCATCCATGCTTTCATAACATCCAGACTAGATTACTGCAACAGCATCCTATACGGTTCATCATCCAAAGTCCTCAATGAACTCCAACACATCCAGAACTCCCCTGTCCTCCAAAAACTACACTGGCTCCCCATTTCACACCGCAAACAATACAAAATCCTCCTACTCACCTACAAATCACTTAACAACCTGGCCCCCACCTACTTCACAGACCTTCTCCACCACTACACCCCCCCCGTTCCCTCTGATCCTCAGAAGGAAATCTCCTCGCCCTACCCCCTCGGACCAAGCACCAAACCTGGGGGGACAGAGCCTTCTCTGTTGCCGCCCCCACCCTCTGGAATTCACTCCCCAAACCCATCAGAGACTGTACAGACCCCCACACCTTCAAATCTCTCCTAAAAACCCACCTTTTTAAATTGGCTTTTAATCTGTAAACTAAATATGTCTAATTTTCTGTTCTATCCCATCACATTCTATCTCTCCCTGATCTTTTACATTGTTTCTGTATTCTAATTGTGTTATTATTCTATATTGTTTTGTATTTTAAACTGTTTTTATTTCTATGTAAGCGTCTTTGAGCACTTGTAAAAGCGCGTTATAAATAAAATTTATTATTATTATTATTATTACATGATAACTAACAGTCTGAGGATATCGAACACTAAATACAGAAAATTCTGTGAACAGGATTTCCCATCATGCCTCTGTGACTGTGAGGTCATTAACCCTTTAATGTGTCCGCTGCAGGAGATCCACAGTAAACAGAAGAGCGGCGTGGTGGAGGACTCGCCTCGCCGCGGCCCAGAATCCCTCCCTGTGGGACACCATGACATCATCACTGACATCGCCACCTTCCAGACGACGCAGGGCTTCATCGTCACCTCGTCCAGAGACGGCATCGTCAAAGTCTGGAAGTGAGGTCACACCACCGACTCATGAACAGCACACACACACACACACACACACACACACACACACACACACACACACACACACACACACACACACACACACAGAACATGTGTGTACCATGTGGACTCTGATCTGTGATGGATTGAGACAGGAAGTGACATCATCCATTCACTCGTTACAGTTTAAATGAATGAACTTATCTTCAGCATTTCCCTGTAGTTGAACACCTCCTCCTCCCATTGGCTGCTTCTGACGATGCGTAACAGTCACACGCTTCCTGCTCCTCCCCGTCATATCTACACAGCGAGGCGGCAGGTGTCACAGAGGAACATTATTAATCTGTGCCCTCAGTACGCTTATTTTGACTTCTGGTAAAAGACGTCAACGCTCGCACAGAGTTTAACGAACAACACATGAAGTCATCTCGGTTTCTCAGTAAATGAAAGTCGTCCACAGCGACTGTGAAAGAGACGAGGACGAATGGCGTCAGATTTAGACCCTGTCTGCACACAGGTACACACAGGTATTTTTGAAAACTGATATTTTCCTTTCAGGCTTAAATGAAATATTAGGTCACTGTAGGCCAAAACACACTGGAGGCAAACGCTCACATCAAAAAATACGTCCCTGTTGTTCTCAGTGTACAAGTGTTTGGGAAATGATGACATCATCTCCTCAATATGCACATACCCATTGTTGCTTTGTGTCATTAGCACGCTCCAGAAACAACAGCAGTGGCGACCAATTAGTTTGTTCGTTAGCACTATTGGTTCTAATGAAGCTGAGGCGCCCGACGTTTTTTTTCACAGAACCATCTGAGATGTGGATTAGATGAACCATCTTTTTGTCACACGCGCACTGATATCATGGAGGATATGACGTCACAGAGACACTCAGTGTCAACATCTGTTTGATGGAGAGGCCTCAGTGTCGTTCTGTGCTCTTCCTTCATTAAAGAAACGCTCTCCTGTTCTGATTTACTGAAGCTGCTGCAGCATTAACGCTAACCTCTTCAGGAGCTGCGACTCTGCTGTCACACAGCTAAACCTCAGCTGTAGCTGCCAGTCGCTCCTCACAGGACGTCACTGCTGGTTCAGACACAAACTTGAACCTTGATTCTCACAGGATCTTGTGACATCATGAGAATTCAGCTGGTTTACACTGAGACTTAATGTTGCTGCGCCACTGTGCAGATGAGCGGAGGCGTCCGCCATTTAAAGTCCTCTAGAAACATGTTTGGAACGTTGTGACTCCATCAGCACCGACTGACTCGGCAAGCGTTTGGAGCTGTTTTTGCGCTTTAGTGTGGACGGAGATGTTTTGTCAAGTACAGGTCATATGAATGGATTGATTTATCTGTCAGTTTTCAGAAGTATCTGTCTACATGTAGACAGAGCCTGAGTCTTTTCAGGGCACACATTTCTCATACAGGGAATAAAATCTGCATATTGAAGTCAAATGATATAAATCATAGTGAAATATAGTTGTATAAGAACATGAATTACTAAATTAGAAAACTACTAACCACACGTTCTCTGTGACGCCAGCTGCTCCCTGCAGAGTCAGCGTCTGCTCCAGTCCTCTGACAGGAGGAGGTCAAACTGGTCCTCTTTACATTTCACCTGAAATTATTCAGAGTGCTTCACACAAAATCTATATGTTAATAATTGTCACATTGACAGCTTAAAAACTGGAGCTACAAGAAAAACACTTACATTAAAAAACACTTGTTTGTCCCTTTGTTTCTGGCAGAGAAAAATATTACAATCAGAAATATAAATGATATTAAACATGATCGCATATTTAAACTGTGAGCCACCTTATCTCTGTATGAGAATTTGGTCATGGCCACGTTCTCTGGAGACGATTAATGACCCACTTTATTCTTATTGTAGATTTTGATTTTAGCTTTTAGACGTGATGGATGTCGTTTCCATGAGAATGTTTTCACGCCCCGAAAAACAGTTTATCAGCAGTCGCAAAATAACATTCACACAACCACATGCACCTGTTCTTCATCTCTCTGTGTCCTCTTCAGTCTGCGCTGTAGACTTTGTACATACGTTATTTTAAAATCTGAGTAATATAAAGTTTGATTTGAAACTTGTGTAAAATATCAAAGATGCATTTTGTTGCTGCAGAAATGTTACAAACTGCAGATGAACCATGTGACCTGCATTTCAGTGTTTGTCCGTCACTTCAATAAACTCAGCAGCAAAAAAAAAATCTCCTCATGATTTTGTTTCATCCAGTGAAATGATCGTTTCAAGGTTTGTAATAAAGTTACTGGGTTCATAGACATAAATGTAATTACTAGTAATAAGTTTACATTCGGAGGCTGTTCAGTGTTTCAGCTTTCTGCTCATAATTATTTTAAGAGTGACTCAAACTGTGGCAGTTATCTTTTTGTAAGACATCTTTTTGTTTTAACAGAAGCAGCCCTGAAATCTCAATCGTCAAATTCACCAGACTCCATTTAAACTCACTGACACACTTCACTCAGAGGTGGTACATGAACCCAAAACAACTTCTGTCTGAGTCCTCCACCTTGTTTTTCCACCAGTGGCGGACTTGTTGCTTGGTGTTGCGAATTTCTGCATATCCAAGTCTTTAATGAAGTTTAAAAGTCAGTGTGTTTCTCCTTCTGAATAGAAATATGGGCTCTTCTTTTGGGCAGATGATTTGTGCATGTCTTCATCGCAACATGCAGACCTGACTAAACAGACACACAGACGCAACTGTTAAAACCCCCTGCTGAGACACATAATCTGCACACACTGTTTACATCTCCAAACAATTATATTAAAACCAGAATAACACCATATCCCGTGTCTTAATCAGAAAAAGGCCTGATTGAGAGTATCTAAACAGAATGTGCTGTTTACATATTCTGAGTGATAGTTGAATATCAGTCACTGTAAACTGCAGTGTGAGAACAAATGCTGAGCGCTGGAGCAACAGCAACAACTTTGTTTTATGTCCCTTTTAAAGAGAAGGCCTGGAGCTCGTCCTGAAATATGCTGAGTCTGTTTTAACAACATCTGACTGTCAGCTAATCAGCAGGTTGTTCACCTCCCCAGCCAAGATAAAAGTTCTCTGTAGCTTAATCATCATCAGGTTTCATCCCAACGATCAAATAAACAAACTGTGCGTCAGGTTTTCTTAAATTCTTTATTGTTTGTTTTTTACATGAAGCACCATTGGTCGGTTTGATAAACCACAGTCAGTGATCTCAGGTCCAGACACAGACTGAAACCTCGACACATTTTCAGACCTTTTAAGGCTCAAACTGGGACTCGAGTCGTTCTGCAGCCACTTCACGCACGACGTGTTTATCTCTGTGAATAACTGAGCAATGATCAGGTCCGTGTAGCAGCAGCAGCTCGAGCTCAGTTTGATCCTTTTAAAGAGAAACTCTGACTCTTGGTTTCAAAGTTTGGTCAGTCAGCTGACACGGCTTTATTCAGCAGCTTGTTCTCTGTGTTTTGGGGGGAATTCTGGGAGTTTCTGTTCTACAGTCTGAAACATGACGCATCACAGGCTCTTTAACGGCTGAGTCAGTTCGTTCCTTTATAGACAGTAAAACATGGGAAGCTGTAGAAGTTCTGACAAGTAAATGAGCAGCTTAGGTCCCGAGTCAGGTCCCAAGTCCTGCACTTTGTGTTTCAAGTCCTAAACAAGTCATTATTTGTGTGGTTGGAAGAGAATATTAAGTCAAAGGTCTCAAGTCATGAGTCAAGTCTTTTGAGCCCCAGTCAGCGCCGCCTCAGATCTCAGCTTCGTAACTGATGACCAAAACTCTGAAAGCAAGACTCAGATACTTTCCCTCGTGTCTGGAAACTGTGTCATTACAAAGTGGCTGAGTTACAAAGCTGGTCGTAAAAACTGGAGCTGATCATCATGAAATAACAGTTTCTTATCTTCTATTATAAAAACTTTAAAATGACGTCACTACCTTTCTGAAAAATTGAAATCCTAAGACTGTATGATAATAAGGTTTGTACTGAGTGCCTTTAAATTGACCGTGTTCACCTGCAGTTACACTTCCTGTTTGTCTTTCAGCAGCTGCATGTGAGTCAGTTGTTTAGTGATGTAAAAAGACGTGTTGTGGAGCTCATTGACATAAACACACTGTAAAGATATACTACGCAGGATTTCCTTTACAAACACGCAACCTCTCATCATCATTTCTGACCCTCTCTCTGTGTGCAGGTGTTTATCTGCAGAGACTCCGAATCTGTGGTTGGCTTTTACTTTCACTTTGGATGGCGAGCGTGCTCACAAACAGTAACTGACAATCCTGCATAGTTTACCTTTAAAGGGACAGTTTGGATTTTTGACGCAGGGTTGTATCAGGCACGTATCCACAGTCAGTTTGGAGAAAAAGGCTCCAACATGAGCGATCAGCAACGTACTGTTGTGAACAGGGTCAGAAACAAAACTTCACCAGCTACAAAAGTGTCACTTGAAGTGAACGCTGTACTGAGAGTATTTTATCAGCTTTACCTCGCTGTCAGATAGTCTGTTCTGACAGGGAAGCTGTTAAATGCTTCAGTTCTCCATCTATGCTCTCGTCAAGACCAGACTCCATTTAAAAACACAGTAATTTGGGCTCGCTGAACACAGGAGCTGCCGGTCGACTGCTGCCTCGATAGGTTAGTTTTTTGTGTTATTGTGTGACTTTGGTGAATCCGAACTAACCCTTTAAAAATACAAAATAACGCAAACTAACTCACTGATGGAGGCAGCAGTCGACGAGCAGCTCCTGTGTTCAGTGAGCTTAAATCTGTGTTTTTCTCAGTGGAGTCTGGCTTTGAAGAAAGCGATGTTACAGCCTCATTTTCCTGTTGGAAATCATTGTGACATGAAGGCAAAGCTGTGAAAATACTCTAAATATAGTGCACACTGAAATTGATTTTTTTTAAGTGGTTAAAATATGTTTTGTTGTTGACCCTTCCTCATCAGTAGACTGCAGAGCCTCCATGTTGGACTGCCGACAGCTCCTGTATGTAATAAACTGTCTATGGATAAGTCCTCGTACAACCCCACTTCAAAAGATCTGATCTGTCCCTTTAATGTTTGTCATTTCTGTGATTCCTTCAAACATTCGTTCTGAGTCTCAACACGCTTATATTCATCAGCCTCCACCTGCTTCATAGAGCTATTACCTGATGTGAAGAAAACAAAAGTAACCTGTAGAGACGTGTGAACAGTGTCCGGCAGTTCAAGAGTTTTTATTGCAAAATGTTTAAGGTTTTGAAAAAAGAGCTTTGAGGGGTTAAAACATGCAAGTTGGAAGAAAAACGACTAAAAGCCTTTGACTCAGCAGCTGCAGAGCTCTGGAACAGTTGAAACTTTCCCTGAAAGCGTTTTAGCAGAAACTAGTTAGCAGTTAAACGTCCCAGACCCACCACAGCTGTGAGGAACGGCTTTATAATAATTCACACTACGTTTCTGTGGTGTTTTTCCTTGAAGATGCATGATGTTGGTTCTCTGAAGGTTTCGCTGACACACATTTGATGTGCAGCGGTGATTTAGTGTTGTCTCTCCAACTGATCTGGAGCTGACGTCCTCACCGACTCTTCGTCAGACAGAGGTTCTCACACTCCTCCTGTGTCTGGAAGCGGTTTTCGTTTCCGCCGCAGCCGCCGTACCAGAAGCGAGAACACTCCCTCTGCTCGGTGTCAAAGAACCACATCATGGTGTAGTTCTGGCAGCTGCCCTGGTCCTGGCTCAGGAAACAGCTGTCTGTAGGAAGAGCGGAGGAGAGAGGTACAGTCAGCATCACTCAGCATTTCTCTCTGACAACGTCCTCAAACTGACGACTGATTTTGTTTGATTTCATTCCTGCTGAGCATTTTCTGAATCATTCATCAGGTTTGGGATTATTGTCTGTCCTTCAGGCAGCCTTTGGTTTCAGTTAGCCTCGAAGAAAATCAGCTGCCAGGGACTTAAAGGGATAGTTCGGACTGTTTGATGCAGATGTCTGTTGGCATGGCCCCAATTTAGAGAAGCAGGAAGGAGTACTGATGTGGACAGGAGCAGGAACCAGAGTTGGTTTGTAACCGGACTGAGACCACCTCTTCAAGAAGGTCTCGGTTGTTTTGGTGCACACCTGAGTGTGATTGCTGTGTTCACAAATGAACCGTACTGAGGGGGCAAATGAACTGGAGTTTGAATGAACCAAACCAAACAGGGCAGGTGTGAAAGCACCCTGAGATTAAGCAGTGAAAATATTCTAAATATAGTGTACAATTAAACTGAAATAGATTTTTTTAGTTGGCTAAAATATCAATTTGTTGCTGCCAGCGTCCACAGCAGGACATTGCTCTGCTTTATGTTGAACTCCAGCCTGCTTCTCCAAACTGGGGGCACGCTGACTGAAATCCACTGTATCTAATACACTCACTGTGGATACTTGATACAACCCCACTTTAAAAAAAATCTAAACTGTCCCTTTAAATTTTACTTTCAGGACACCTAACCGTCAAGAGACTAAATCTTGTGATCTGCATGTTGATTTTCACTGGAGTTCCTTCTTCCAGGAAACTTGTAAACAATTAAATCACGACTGAAAATGCTCATCAGGACACAAACACATTCTTTGTAGTTAATGAGCTCAAACACCAGTACAGTCCTTTAACATAAAACAGTCTTTACCTTTGGAGGCGAAGCTGGCGAGCTCCGGTGTGGGCAGGATGTTTGGATCTATGAGAGACGACACAGTCAGCATGGAGCTCCAGGTATTTAATCAACAACACATCATCACACACTGCAGCATCACTGAGTCTTTATTCTGCTGTCCGTGCTCCCTTTACATCGTCACTGACCGAGCTCACACCAGCGTGAATTAAATTAAAGCAGGGAATAAACTAGTTACTAATAATGTGAACGTGAACGCTGACTTCATCATGAAAAACCCAACATGGATGTGTTTAAAAAACATTTGAGGATTTACATTTAAATGTCTGTAACTAATGGAGAGAGACAAAACTTGACGAGTAGAGTTACTGTGCTCACTGTAGTAATTAATTACCCTGTAAATACCTGTGGTTGTATTAAAGTTAAAAACTTCAAGTGGAAAAATGTCGTTATAGAATCTGTTTCAATTTGCATTTATCTTCCACCATGTGAAGTGATACTGTGATGAAGACAGAGACAGCGAGCAGTACAGACAGACAAAATATTAAAGTTATAAGACGAGATGAAAAAGACAAGACACTGTTAATACAGAACATTCAGCCTGATGTAGAATCAAAATGTCAGTTAGTTAAAACATTGATATAAGAAGCGTTCATGTGAGGCACTCCACAGAAACAGTCAGGACTTACTGCGGGCGCCACATGTCCGGAAACATTCATTTTCCGTTTTAAAGCGGTTGGCGTTACCGCCGCAACCGCCATACCAGAAGGGAGAGCATGCACCAATGTCTTTGTCAAAGAACCACTGTTGGACATAGTGCGCACACTGGATACCAGTATCAGCATCCAGATGACACTGGGCTGAAAGCAGAACACACACATTTACTACAAACACGAACAACAGTCCTCCGGAGCAGCAGCTCTGTAACCATCAGAAAACCTGCACCCGTCCACTGCGAGCACACTATGCTTTAATATGATCTTCACAACAATTTAATATTAAAATGAACTGACTCTAGTCTGTAAAACATACATGTTAAGACCTGCTGCTCCGAAGAACACATGCAGTCTGATGAGGAATACGTGTAGACTATGAATCATTCCAGACAAACACCAAACAGATTTAGTCTGATCACAGTTTGATATAATGAGGAAAGTGTAAAGAAAAGATTTAATAAAACACAGCTGATAAATAAAAGAGATGAGATAAAGACAGAAACATACAGCATGCATTCAGAGAACAAATATCAGTAACAACTAAAAACTGCAGGTTTGAGATAGTTTTCATTAGTTTCATTTATTGACCTGCTACTGACAGAAAACATGACATGTTTGTGGCCGTACTGCAAGTTTGGATATTGTGGTGTGTAATGAAGACTCCAGCCTCTAGAGGGCACTAACAGGGCTGAAGACTTCGAGGCCTCTAGTCTCATGACTGCTGTATTTTAACCAGTCACCAGTCTGATCCATGAGCTCCAGGATTTTCTTCTCTTTTACTGCAAAATATCTCAATACATGTTTATTAATTAAGTGGGTGGGGAGTGTTTATACGTGGTCTTGTATATTTATATTTGTATACAACATTATGCTTTAACAATGTTATACTAGACTATATACTAGACTGTCAGACTCATGATGGAAAGTCTGTGTCATAGTGCAGTATTCCATAACAAGCTTCCTAATAATGTATGCCATTAAAGCAAAAGTGAAGTATGTGCTTAAAAATTGAAATGTGTCATTAAAGTATTGTAAGTCATAAAAACGCCCAAAATATCCTGGTATAGTATGTGACTGAAATGCCAAAAAAGACAAAAGTCATTTTATACAAACCATAAAAATGCCCCCCCCCCCAAAAGGTCATTGCATAGTGTTTTGGTTTTTTTTTTTTAAAAAAAGCTCAAGAAGTCATTGTGTAGTCTGTGAAGAAATGCAAAAATGGTCATAGTATACTTTGTCAAAAAAAAAGAAGAAAAAATTGTGGAGAACCTCATAGTATAGCATGTCGAAAAAACAAAAAAATCATAGTATAGCATGTCGAAAGAACTGTTAAAAATGTTGTAAAAACTGAAAAAAAGAGAAAAAAAATCATAGTATCGTATATTGAAAAAGTATATCGAAAAATGTCTTAGCACAGCATGTCCAAAAAACTAAAAAAAATCATAGTATGTCAAAAAATGTCATTATATTGCCCGTCGAAACAAGTGTTACAAACGTCATAGTGTAGTATGCAGAAAAAAATGAAAAACTGTCATAGTATAGTATTTCGTAAAAACTGAACAAAGAATCATAGTATAGTATGTGGAAAAAAACAGAAAAAAAATCATAGTATAGTATGTCGAAAAAAACAGAAAAAAAAGTCATAGTGTAGCATGTCGAAAAAACTGGAAAAAAAATCATAGTATAGTATGTCGAAAAAAATGGAAAAAATCATAGTATAGCATGTCGAAAAAAACCTGAAAAAAAAATCATAGTATAGTATGTTGAAAAAACCTGAAAAAAGTCATAGTATAGTATGTCGAAAAAAACTGAAAAAAAATCATAGTATAGTATGTCGAAAAAAACTGAAAAAAAATCATAGTATAGTATGTCGAAAAAACTGGAAAAAATCATAGTATAGTATGTCGAAAAAAATGGAAAAAATCATAGTATAGTATGTCGAAAAAAGTCATAGTATAGTATGTCGAAAAAAACTGGAAAAAAATCATAGTATAGTATGTCAAAAAAATGGAAAAAATCATAGTATAGTATGTCGAAAAAAAATCATAGTATAGTATGTCGAAAAAAACTGAAAAAAAAATCATAGTATAGTATGTCGAAAAAACAGAAAAAAGTCATAGCATAGTATGTCGAAAAAACTGAAAAAAAGTCATAGTATAGTATGTCGAAAAAACAAAAAAGTCATAGTATAGTATGTCGAAAAACTGAAAAAAAATCATAGTATAGTATGTCGAAAAAAATGGAAAAAAAGTCATAGTATAGTATGTCGAAAAAACAGAAAAAAAATCATAGTATAGTATGTCGAAAAAAACAGAATAAAAGTCATAGTATAGTATGTCGAAAACACAGAAAAAAAGTCATAGTATAGTATGTCGAAAAACAGAAAAAAAATCATAGTATAGTATGTCGAAAAACAGAAAAAAAATCATAGTATAGTATGTCGAAAAACAGAAAAAAAATCATAGTATAGTATGTCGAAAAAAACTGAAAAAAAATCATAGTATAGTATGTCGAAAAAACTGGAAAAAATCATAGTATAGTATGTCGAAAAAAATCATAGTATAGTATGTCGAAAAAAACTGGAAAAAAATCATAGTATAGTATGTCGAAAAACTGAAAAAAAATCATAGTATAGTATGTCGAAAAAAATGGAAAAAAAGTCATAGTATAGTATGTCGAAAAAACAGAAAAAAAATCATAGTATAGTATGTCGAAAAAAACAGAATAAAAGTCATAGTATAGTATGTCGAAAAAACAGAAAAAAAATCATAGTATAGTATGTCGAAAAAAACAGAATAAAAGTCATAGTATAGTATGTCGAAAAAACAGAAAAAAAATCATAGTATAGTATGTCGAAAAAAACAGAATAAAAGTCATAGTATAGTATGTCGAAAAAACTAAAAAAAAAATCATAGTATAGTATGTTGAGAAAAAACAGAAAAAAAGGTCATAGTATAGCATGTCGAAAAAAGTCATATTATAGCATGTCAAAAAATGTCATAGCATAGTATGTCACAAAACGTCATATTTAGTATGTAAAAAAAAATTGTTAAAAATGTATATATATATAGCATGTGATGTGATTATATTGCCCGTCGAAACAAGTGTTACAAACATCGTAGTATAGTATGTGGGAGGAAAACATACACACCATAGGCAATTTGGCAAACAACTTTCTGGCATTGTGTTTGGCAGGGTACAAGATGACCTACAGTTTAAATGTGAATTTTAGAAAGTAAAGGTAATAATGTTATAAGGACATGTGAAACTCAGTCAGGCTAATTAATTTGAATTATTCATTAAGCAACCATTTAATCACTGCAGGACATCTTTAAGTTCCATCATAAGTGCTAATTGCTAATGTTCACTTTCCTGCTTGCAAGATGTTGTGTTATTACTCTAGCCGCATCATCACCAAAAAAGCGAACCATTACATTCAGTATTTTTTCCATGTTTTGGGTGGTTGCTTCATCAACATTCAGAGAAAACATACATCCTTTGAGCTTATCAGACAGACGTTTCTTGAACTCTGGTGCTATGCCATGGGTGTTCATATAAAGGCATGATGATTGGAAACGGACAGTTTCGTCAAAGCATTTTTATCAACCACTACTTTTTTACACAGATCTACGAGCGGTTGTGCGATTGTAAATGATAAATCATGTTCCGCAATGAACGAGCACACACGTATTTTCAAGTCACAAATACGGCTTGGAAAGTTGTTTTTTTTGTTTTTTGTTTTTTTTTGTTTGTTTGTTTTTTCTGAATCATAGTCAAACGCCGGAGATCAGGCACGGTGCCGGAATACTTTAAGCCCTGAGTATGTTGAAAAATGTCAGTGTAGTAAGTCGAAAAACCTGTAAAGAAAAAAAATGCCATAACATAATGTGTCGAAAAAAAGGTCATAGTAGAGTATGTCGAAAAATGTCTTAGCATGGCATGTAAAAAAAAAAAACTGAAAAAAAGTCACAGTATAGTAAACTGAAAATACTGAAAAAACGTCATAGAATAATAGCATGTTGAAAAATGTCATAAGGGTAGGTGTGTTCGTCTTTGTGTTGTCCCCTGTGTTTCTCCGTAGAGCCTCGCCACAGGTTCTGGCCTTGCCCTCCTTGCTGTGAAGAGAGGTTGACTACATCGGCATCTATTCTGCTCAGGACGTGGTGGTTAAAAGGCCTGGAGAGCATAACAGTTTGGACCAGTGGGCAACTTTGGCAGCTTCAGTGTTGTGTGTTGGTCACAGTTTGACAATGCCTGACTTATGGTGTACCGTAATGAGAAATCTCTACTCGCGTCTGGAAGGACAGGGTTGACAGTGTTATGTTGAAATATTTAGTTTGAATGAGTAGCTAACCTGTTTATTTAGTTCACGTTCTTTAAATTTGAAAGAAAGTAGTGTTTAGTTAATGCTAACTTGATTTGCCTTTCTTCATTGTGTAAATAAACTTTTTTTTTTTTACCAATACATCTGTTTCTCCCCCTGCCTCATTTCATTGTTACTTTACTTTATGAAAGATATCACAGTATAGTAAGTCAAAAAAACTGGGGAAAAAAATGTCATAGTATAGCATGTCCAAAAACGTCACAGTATAGTGTGTAAAAAAAAAAAAAAGGCATAGTATAGTATGTCGAAAAAACTGAAAAAACGTCATAGTATAGCATGACAAAAATGTCTTAGTAGAGTAAGTCGAATAAACTGAAAAAAACATAATTGTATAGCATGTCGAAAAAACTGAAGAAAAAAAAGTCATAGTAGTATGCCAAAAGAAATGACAGTTTAGTAAGTCGAAGAAAGTGAAAAAAGTGTCATAGTATAGTATTTCGAAAAAACTGAAAAAAACGTCATAGTATAGCATGACAAAAATGTCTTAGTAGAGTAAGTCAAAGAAACTGAAGAAAACTTAATAGTATAGCATTTCGAACAATGTCGAAGTATGTTGTGTTGAAAAGACTGAAATTAATGACATGTTGAAAATACTGCAATAAAACGTCATAGTATAGCATGTCAAAAAAACTACAAAAAAAGCCGTCAGTTAGCCGGCAATTAGCAAAAAACTGTACAGTAAGTCGAAAAATGTCACGATATAATATATCAAAAAAAACTGAAAAAAATGTCATAGTATAGTAAGTCGGAAAAAAAAACTGAAAAAAAAATGTCATAGTATAGTAAGTCGGGGGGGGGGGGGGGGGAGTCATAGTATAGCATGTCAGAAAAAAAACTGAAAAAAAAAGAAGTCATAGTATAGTATGTCGAAAATACGTCGTAGTATAGCATGTCGAAAAATGTCAGTGTAGTAAGTCGAAAAAACTGAAAAAACGTCGTATAGCATGTCAAAAAATGTCAGTGTAGTAAGTCGAAAAAACTGAAAAAACGTCGTAGTATAGCATGTCAAAAAATGTCAGTGTAGTAAGTCGAAAAAACTGAAAAAACGTCGTAGTATAGCATGTTGAAAAATGTCAGTGTAGTAAGTCAAAAAAGCTGCAAAAAACGTCATAGTATAGTGTGTCGAAAAAAAAAAAAATGTCATAGTATAGTAAGTCGGGGGGAAAAAAACAAACAAAAAACAAACAAACAAAAAAAACGTCATAGTATAGTATGTCGAAAAAACGTCATAGTATAGTGTGTCGGAAAAAAAACCCTGAAAAAAAAATATCATAGTATAGTATGTCGAAAAAACGTCATAGTACAGCATGTCGAAAAAAAAAACAGAAAAAAAAGAAGTCATAGTATAGTATGCCAAAAGAAAGTCATAGTATAGTATGTCTAATAAAAAAACTGGAAAAAAATGTCATAGTATAGTATGTCGAAAAAACTGAAACAAAACCTTCATAATACAGTATGTCGAAAAACGTCATCGTATAGTATATCAAAAAAACTGAAAAAGATGTCATAGTATAGTAAGTCGGAAAAAAATGAAAAAACATCATAGTATAGTAATTCGGGGGAAAAAAAAGTCATAGTATAGTATATCGAAGAAAAAAAAAGAAGTCATAGTATAGTATGTCAAAAAATGTCAGCATAGTAAGTTGGAAAAATGTCATAGTATAGCATGTCGAAAAATGTCAGTGTAGAAAGTCAAAAAAGCTGCAAAAAACGTCATAGTATGTTATGTCGAAAAAACTGGAAAAAAACCCTGTTATAGTATAGTATGTCGAAAAATGTCAGTATAGTAAGTCGAAAAAACTGAAGAAACGTCATAATATAGTATGTCAAAAAAACCTGGAAAAATTGTCATAGTATAGTATGTCCAAAAAAAAAAGGAAAAAAATCAATAGTATAGTACGTCAAAAACACAAAAAAAAGTCATAGTATACTAAGTCAAAAAAGCTGCAAAAAACGTCATAATATAGTATGTCAAAAAAACCTGGAAAAATTGTCATAGTATAGTATGTCCAAAAAAAAAAAAGGAAAAAAATCAATAGCATAGTACGTCAAAAACACAAAAAAAAGTCATAGTATACTAAGTCAAAAAAGCTGCAAAAAACGTCATAGTATAGTATGTCAAAAAAAACTGAAAAAACGTCATAATACAGTATGTCGAAAAACGTCATCGTATAGTATATCAAAAAAACTGAAAAACATCATAGTATAGTAAGTCTGGGGAAAAAAAGTCATAGTATAGTATATCGAAAAACAAAAAACAAAAAAAAGAAGTCATAGTATAGTATGTCAAAAAAAAGGAAAAAAAACGTCAGTGTAGTATGTCGAAAAAAGTCATAGTATAGCATGTAAAAAAGAAAAGTCATAGTATAGTCTGTCGATAAACGCCATAGTATAGTATATCAAAAAAACTGAAAAAAAAGTCATAGTATAGTATGTTGAAAAAACTGAAAAAAAGTCATAGTACACTAAGTAAAAAAAAAACAAGAAAAAAAAAAAACGTCATAGTATAGTATGTCGAAAAAACTAAAAAAAAAATCATAGTATAGTATGTTGAGAAAAAACAGAAAAAAAGGTCATATTATAGCATGTCAAAAAATGTCATAGCATAGTATGTCACAAAACGTCATATTTAGTATGTCAAAAAAAATTGTTAAAAATGTATATATATATAGCATGTGATGTGATTATATTGCCCGTCGAAACAAGTGTTACAAACATCGTAGTATAGTATGTGGGAGGAAAACATACACACCATAGGCAATTTGGCAAACAACTTTCTGGCATTGTGTTTGGCAAGGTACAAGATGACCTACAGTTTAAATGTGAATTTTAGAAAGTAAAGGTAATAATGTTATAAGGACATGTGAAACTCAGTCAGGCTAATTAATTTGAATTATTCATTTAGCAACCATTTAATCACTGCAGGACATCTTTAAGTTCCATCATAAGTGCTAATTGCTAATGTTCACTTTCCTGCTTGCAAGATGTTGTGTTATTACTCTAGCCGCATCATCACCAAAAAAGCGAACCATTACATTCAGTATTTTTTCCATGTTTTGGGTGGTTGCTTCATCAACATTCAGAGAAAACATACATCCTTTGAGCTTATCAGACAGACGTTTCTTGAACTCTGGTGCTATGCCATGGGTGTTCATATAAAGGCATGATGATTGGAAACGGACAGTTTCGTCAAAGCATTTTTTTCAACCACTACTTTTTTACACAGATCTACGAGCGGTTGTGCGATTGTAAATGATAAATCATGTTCCGCAATGAACGAGCACACACGTATTTTCAAGTCACAAATACGGCTTGGAAAGTTGTTTTTTTTGTTTTTTGTTTTTTTTTGTTTGTTTGTTTTTTCTGAATCATAGTCAAACGCCGGAGATCAGGCACGGTGCCGGAATACTTTAAGCCCTGAGTATGTTGAAAAATGGCAGTGTAGTAAGTCGAAAAACCTGTAAAGAAAAAAAATGCCATAACATAATGTGTCGAAAAAAAGGTCATAGTAGAGTATGTCGAAAAATGTCTTAGCATGGCATGTAAAAAAAAAAAAACTGAAAAAAAGTCACAGTATAGTAAACTGAAAATACTGAAAAAACGTCATAGAATAATAGCATGTTGAAAAATGTCATAAGGGTAGGTGTGTTCGTCTTTGTGTTGTCCCCTGTGTTTCTCCGTAGAGCCTCGCCACAGGTTCTGGCCTTGCCCTCCTTGCTGTGAAGAGAGGTTGACTACATCGGCATCTATTCTGCTCAGGACGTGGTGGTTAAAAGGCCTGGAGAGCATAACAGTTTGGACCAGTGGGCAACTTTGGCAGCTTCAGTGTTGTGTGTTGGTCACAGTTTGACAATGCCTGACTTATGGTGTACCGTAATGAGAAATCTCTACTCGCGTCTGGAAGGACAGGGTTGACAGTGTTATGTTGAAATATTTAGTTTGAATGAGTAGCTAACCTGTTTATTTAGTTCACGTTCTTTAAATTTGAAAGAAAGTAGTGTTTAGTTAATGCTAACTTGATTTGCCTTTCTTCATTGTGTAAATAAACTTTTTTTTTTTTACCAATACATCTGTTTCTCCCCCTGCCTCATTTCATTGTTACTTTACTTTATGAAAGATATCACAGTATAGTAAGTCAAAAAAACTGGGGAAAAAAATGTCATAGTATAGCATGTCCAAAAACGTCACAGTATAGTGTGTAAAAAAAAAAAAAAGGCATAGTATAGTATGTCGAAAAAACTGAAAAAACGTCATAGTATAGCATGACAAAAATGTCTTAGTAGAGTAAGTCGAATAAACTGAAAAAAACATAATTGTATAGCATGTCGAAAAAACTGAAGAAAAAAAAGTCATAGTAGTATGCCAAAAGAAATGACAGTTTAGTAAGTCGAAGAAAGTGAAAAAAGTGTCATAGTATAGTATTTCGAAAAAACTGAAAAAAACGTCATAGTATAGCATGACAAAAATGTCTTAGTAGAGTAAGTCAAAGAAACTGAAGAAAACTTAATAGTATAGCATTTCGAACATGTCGAAGTATGTTGTGTTGAAAAGACTGAAATTAATGACATGTTGAAAAAACTGCAATAAAACGTCATAGTATAGCATGTCAAAAAAACTACAAAAAAAGCCGTCAGTTAGCCGGCAATTAGCAAAAAACTGTACAGTAAGTCGTAAAATGTCACGATATAATATATAAAAAAAAAACTGAAAAAAATGTCATAGTATAGTAAGTCGGAAAAAAAAACTGAAAAAAAAATGTCATAGTATAGTAAGTCGGGGGGGGGGGGGGGGAAGTCATAGTATAGCATGTCAGAAAAAAAACTGAAAAAAAAAGAAGTCATAGTATAGTATGTCGAAAATACGTCGTAGTATAGCATGTCGAAAAATGTCAGTGTAGTAAGTCGAAAAAACTGAAAAAACGTCGTATAGCATGTCAAAAAATGTCAGTGTAGTAAGTCGAAAAAACTGAAAAAACGTCGTAGTATAGCATGTCAAAAAATGTCAGTGTAGTAAGTCGAAAAAACTGAAAAAACGTCGTAGTATAGCATGTTGAAAAATGTCAGTGTAGTAAGTCAAAAAAGCTGCAAAAAACGTCATAGTATAGTGTGTCGAAAAAAAAAAAAATGTCATAGTATAGTAAGTCGGGGGGAAAAAAAACAAACAACAAACAAACAAACAAACAAAAACGTCATAGTATAGTATGTCGAAAAAACGTCATAGTACAGCATGTCGAAAAAAAAAACCAGAAAAAAAAGAAGTCATAGTATAGTATGCCAAAAGA
The DNA here is from genome assembly GCA_035609425.1 of Epinephelus awoara. Lineage (NCBI taxonomy): Eukaryota > Metazoa > Chordata > Actinopteri > Perciformes > Serranidae > Epinephelus > Epinephelus awoara. Next base: position 2,844,237 of record CM069300.1, read on the forward strand.
AAGTCATAGTATAGTATGTCGAATAAAAAAACTGGAAAAAAATGTCATAGTATAGTATGTCGAAAAAACTGAAACAAAACCTTCATAATACAGTATGTCGAAAAACGTCATCGTATAGTATATCAAAAAAACTGAAAAAGATGTCATAGTATAGTAAGTCGGAAAAAAATGAAAAAACATCATAGTATAGTAATTCGGGGGAAAAAAAAGTCATAGTATAGTATATCGAAGAAAAAAAAAGAAGTCATAGTATAGTATGTCAAAAAATGTCAGCATAGTAAGTTGGAAAAATGTCATAGTATAGCATGTCGAAAAATGTCAGTGTAGAAAGTCAAAAAAGCTGCAAAAAACGTCATAGTATGTTATGTCGAAAAAACTGGAAAAAAACCCTGTTATAGTATAGTATGTCGAAAAATGTCAGTATAGTAAGTCGAAAAAACTGAAGAAACGTCATAATATAGTATGTCAAAAAAACCTGGAAAAATTGTCATAGTATAGTATGTCCAAAAAAAAAAGGAAAAAAATCAATAGTATAGTACGTCAAAAACACAAAAAAAAGTCATAGTATACTAAGTCAAAAAAGCTGCAAAAAACGTCATAGTATAGTATGTCAAAAAAAAACTGAAAAAAAGTCATAGTATAGTATGTTGAAAAAACTGAAAAAACGTCATAATACAGTATGTCGAAAAACGTCATCGTATAGTATATCAAAAAAACTGAAAAAGATGTCAGTATAGTAAGTCGGAAAAAAATGAAAAAACATCATAGTATAGTAAGTCGGGGGAAAAAAAAGTCATAGTATAGTATGTCAAAAAAAGAAAAAAAAAAGTCAGTATAGTATGTCGAAAAAAGTCATAGTATAGCATGTCGAGAAAAAAAAAGAAGTCATAGTATAGTATATCAAAAAATGTCAGCATAGTAAGTTGGAAAAATGTCATAGTATAGCATGTCGAAAAATGTCAGTGTAGAAAGTCGAAAAAACTGAAAAAACGTCATAATATAGTATGTCAAAAAAACCTGGAAAAATTGTCATAGTATAGTATGTCCAAAAAAAAAAAGGAAAAAAATCAATAGCATAGTACGTCAAAAACACAAAAAAAAAGTCATAGTATACTAAGTCAAAAAAGCTGCAAAAAACGTCATAGTATAGTATGTCAAAAAAAACTGAAAAAACGTCATAATACAGTATGTCGAAAAACGTCATCGTATAGTATATCAAAAAAACTGAAAAACATCATAGTATAGTAAGTCGGGGGAAAAAAAAGTCATAGTATAGTATATCGAAAAAAACAAAACAAAAAAAAGAAGTCATAGTATAGTATGTCAAAAAAAAGGAAAAAAAACGTCAGTGTAGTATGTCGAAAAAAGTCATAGTATAGCATGTAAAAAAGAAAAGTCATAGTATAGTCTGTCGATAAACGCCATAGTATAGTATATCAAAAAAACTGAAAAAAAAGTCATAGTATAGTATGTTGAAAAAACTGAAAAAAAGTCATAGTACACTAAGTAAAAAAAAAAACCGAAAAAAAAAACCGTCATAGTATAGCATGTCGAAAAAACTGAAAAAAAAAACCCGTCATAATACAGTATGTCGAAAAACGTCATAGTATAGCATATCAAAAAAACTGAAAAAGATGTCAGCATAGTAAGTCGGAAAAAAAATGAAAAAACGTCATAGTATAGTAAGTCGGGGGGAAAAAAAGGTCATAGTATATAGTATGTCGAAAAAACATAAAACAAAAAAAAAGAAGTCATAGTATAGTATGTCAAAAAATGTCAGCATAGTAAGTTGGAAAAACGTCGTAGTATAGCATGTCGAAAAATGTCAGTGTAGAAAGTCAAAAAAGCTGCAAAAAACGTCATAGTATGTTATGTCGAAAAAACTGGAAAAAAACCCTGTTATAGTATAGTATGTCGAAAAATGTCAGTATAGCATGTCAAAAAAAAAACGGAAAAAAGAAAAGTCATAGTATAGTCTGTCGATAAACGCCATCGTATAGTATATCAAAAAAACTGAAAAAAAATGTCATAGTATAGTAAGTCGGAAAAAAATGAAAAAACGTCATAGTATAGCATGTCGAGAAAAAAAAAGAAGTCATAGTATAGTATGTCAAAAAATGTCAGCATAGTAAGTTGGAAAAACATCGTAGTATAGCATATCGAAAAATGTCAGTGTAGTAAGTCAAAAAAGCTGTAAAAAACATCATAGTATAGTATGTCCAAAAAAAAAAGGAAAAAAATTAATAGTATAGTACGTCAAAAACACAAAAAAATGTCATAGTATAGTAAGTCAAAAAAGCTGCAAAAAACGTCATAGTATAGTATGTCAAAAAAAAAAACTGAAAAAAAGTCATAGTATAGTATGTTGAAAAAACTGAAAAAAACGTCATAATACAGTATGTCGAAAAACGTCATCGTATAGCATATCAAAAAAACTGAAAAAGATGTCATAGTATAGTAAGTCCGAAAAAAATGAAAAAACGTCATAGTATAATAAGTCAGGGAAAAAAAGTCATAGTATAGTATGTCAAAAAAAGGAAAAAAAACGTCAGTATGTCGAAAAAAGTCATAGTATAGCATGTAAAAAAAAAAACGGAAAAAAAAAAGTCATAGTATAGTCTGTCGATAAACGCCATAGTATAGTATATAAAATAAAACTGAAAAAAATGTCATAGTATAGTAAGTCGAAAAAACGTCATAGTATAGTTTTTTTTAAAAAAATGTCAGTAAAGTAAGTCGAAAAAACGTCATAGTATAGTATGTCGAAAAATGTCAGTGTAGTAAGTCAAAAAAGCTGCAAAAAATGTCATAGTACAGTATGTCGAAAAATGTCAGTGTAGTATAGTATGTCAGAAAAAACAACGAAACCCCCCCCCCCCAAAACGTCATAGAATAGTATGTCCAAAAAACTGAAAAAACAAAAAACGTCATAGTACAGTATGTCGGAAAAACTGAAAAAAAAAAAAAAGGTCATAGTATAGCATGTTGAAAAATGTCCTAGTATATTATGGAAAAGACTGCAATAAAACGTCTTAGTATAGCATGTCAAAAAAAGTCCGTACAGTAAGTAAATAAAAATCATCGTATAGCATGTCGAAAAAACTGAAAAAACGTTATAATACAGTATGTCAAAAAACGTCATTGTATAGTATATCAAAAAAACAGAAAAAAAATGTCATAGTATAGTAAGTCGGAAAAAAAACAGAAAAAAAGAAGTCATAGTATAGTAAATCGAAAACAACAAAAACAACAACAAAAAAAAGGGTCATGGTATAGCATGTCAAAAAACTACTAATAACTTCATAGTATAGTATGTCGACAAAACTGAAAAATTTCATAGTGTAGTATGTTGAAAAACTGTGGAAGTCATAGAATAGAGGCCTTTTTGTACCACAAATATTAAACAAATCTTAAACTAATTCTACATCACATCTGCAGTTTCTAGTTAATGTGCCTCATTGTATTGATTATTTTCAGGTCATAAATCACACAGCATGTGGTGGTTTAAACCAGCATGGCAATCAGGATGTGCTATTTATCTGCTCTGATTGTGTGTGTGTGTGTGTGTGTGTGTGTGTGTGTGTGTGTGTGTGTGTGTGTGTGTGTGTGTTTGGACCGTGGTGTGTGGGCTACCGTGAGACAGTGAGACAAATGTCTGGCCGTCTCCTCTGGTCAGGGTGTTGATGGTGTCCAGCTGGCCGGTCTCAGTCTTTGGCCTCGTGTGCTCCTGAAACCTCTCCTCCTCCTCCTCCCTGAACTCCTCCTCTTCCACCACTGCCGTCCCCTGACTGGACACACAGCAGCCACCATTACTTCCTGTCATATGTGTTAGTTAGCTTCACAGTCCTGAGATGTCCTCACAGGAGCCTGCAGTATCTAAATCTTCCTTCTGTCACAACAGATGCTGTTCAAGATGAATATGTTATTAGTTTCTTCCTCCTACAGAGGTCTACAGGTGCAGCCAACAGTTACTTCCATCACGCCTCTGCACATCAAGTGTCAGAAAATGCAATAAACCTCAGTTTCTCAGAGAAGGTGATGTTTAGATATTTTTTGTGTGTGTGTTCAATGATGGAATCCAAAGGTATGGATGTTACATATGAAAACAAGAATAAAAAGAACCACAGTTCATTTTTTAAAGCATTTTTGCTTAACATTTTCTCAGCAATTTTCTTTTTAAATTTTATTTCTTTTTATTATTGATAAATCTTTATTATATTTATTCAACATGTGCGTACATCTGTACATGCATATGCTTTTCCTTTTCTTCCAAATCTATTTTCTTATGCATGACTGAACATGTTTATGTATCAACATCTCTCAATAAATAACTCTACAAAAAACAACACCTGAGTTGTCAGACTGGCTGCTGATTAATTTTCTGAAGATTGAGTCGATTTTTTAAAATAAAAAGTCATAGTACAGTATGCTTCAGATCTGCAGCACCGCCTGTATGTGTCACTGTTATCATGGTAGAATGTAACTGTGCAGTTGGAGTTACCCTCCATCTTGGCCCCTCAGCTCGTCACATGTCCGTTTTAAAGAAGGAGGTGGATACGTGTTCATTCCCTCTGAAATAAACACAAACACATTCATGCAGTGAAGGACGACTACTCAGATAGTTAAGTAAAAATACAACACTACATGTGAAAGTACAGCATTCAAAATGCAATGAAGTCAAAGTACTCAAGTGTTTTCAGTAATTGTACTTAAAGTATAAAAAGTGAAAGTTCTTATGAAGCAGAAACAGGTTATAAATGTTATATTATTATGTGTAACTGCTGAGTGTCAGTGTGTTCTTACTGCTGAGGGAGGTGAGGAAGACTCTGAAGAAGCGCTGGGCGTAGTCCTGCTCGTCGACCTTCAGTCTGTCCAGGTGGATCAGGTGCTGTGCTAAGGGCGGGCTGGCCAGCTCCTCCACCTGCACCTGGTCGTAGCGATCGCCGACTGTCACCACAAACAGCGCCACCCCCTCGCACTTGGCCTTCTGGGAGATGTAGCGCAGCTTGGCTTGGTCCTCAGAAGCCGTGCGGGTGCCCACCACGGTCAGCATCACCTTACTCTTTTGGGGCTGGCCGGCCTTCAGGAGCACGTCCCTCAGGGTGAACTCCAGCGCCTGTCCCAGCGCCGAGGAGCCGCCCTGCTGTGTCATATTCCGCAGCAGGTGGCTCCTCATCAGGTTCTGGTTCTGGTAGGTGCCTAGTCCAAACTCCACCTTGGGAGTCCGGGTGCCGCTCTGTTGGACTACAGCCACACGGGCCTGGGTGCTAGCCCTGCGGGGCTGTGGGCTCACGACCAGCTGCTCCACCACAGAGCCAAGCAGCTGCTGGGCGCCGGCGTACTCATCAGCCTGTATCTCCCTGGAGCTGTCCAACACCATCACCAGGTCCAGATCAACCTGCTGAGGCCGAAGTGGTTCCTGGATGAAGGCGCACAGGTCCGAACGTCTGCAGGGGTCTGAAAAAAACAAGAACCAGTTCTTATCCAGTTAAATGTTTAATACTATTCACAGTCTGATCCCTGTATAATTATGGGATATTTCTACAACCTACAAGCATCAAAAATCTCTCAAACAAATAAAGTCGTTCTGTTATCTTGAAAGATGATGTAATCACATACAAACTGAAGTGAAGAATGAGTTTGAATGAATTTCTGACAGAAACATTACCACATGATTTCTATAAGACTTCCATGAGACTGAGCAGGAGCTTGACAGCGTACCATAACAGATAGCACAGTTCTTGACCTTCCTCAGGTCAGCGGCCATGTCCCTCCCCAGCACGGTGAAGATGGAGCGCCCTGAGTCGTCGACCTGATAAGAAACAGCAGCTGTCGTTAATCACAGCTCTGAGAACAGAAGTTTGAGCACAAAATCGTTTCATTAATCTCCAAACATATTTCTTCTGCTGGAATAATGACGGCGTGGCTGATTATTGAGTATCAGTTTTCATGTCTGGCAGCAGGCGGAGGATGTAATCTGAATCAAACAGGGAGAGGAGGTGCTGAGGGAGTTGGAGTGAAGCCGTGTTTTAGAGCCAAACAGGGAAACCTCCTTCTTGGCAGCTCAGACGTTAACAAACACACTGATTGTTTGTAGAGTTTAATGATAATCTGCTTCGTTGTGTCGAGTCATCATCTGACACATCTCGATCCAGATGTTCACCTGATGATGAGCTCAGCAGCCAAATGACATTTAGATGTGACAGAGTCCAAGACGGAGGTGAGTTTGTTAGTTTGATCTCACTGAGTCAAAAGGAGAGAAGGTTTAAAAGTACGACATCTTTGGCACGAGGTTTCGTTCACACTCCTCCCTGAGCTGAGCTGGATTTGAGGCATCTGGTGAGGGAAATGTTGACACATGTAGTACAGACATTAAAGATAAGTAGGAGGCGGGTGGGAAGCTGCATACAGCCAGAAAACAGCCCTGAGTCAAAAATAACAAAACAAGTCCTCAGACCCCAGACTCAGGCTACGATCACATTAAAAACATAGTCACATGAGCGACTGCAGGCTGTTAGTGACCATCACCTGCCAGGGCGATAGTCCCTGAAAATCTCAAAATCTCGAAGTCTCTCTCAGCTCTCACAAAGCTAACTGCATTTATCTTGAGGCATCAAGAGCGTCTTCAGACCTGAAGAAGCCTCTTGGGTGAGAGGTGACATCTCCAAGAAACACAGGCAAGACCAGTTGCTTGTGACATGGCGCCTAAGATGGTCAAAACAGTTGTTCAACCAAAAAGTAGTGAAGAAGATGTGGTGTTACCTGCGGGACACAAACATCCACAACAGGAGAGAGGAAGGTGACAAGAAAAAGAAGTGGAAATGTATGAAAGCAGTTACCTTCTTAAAAGCTTCCACGACAAAGAGAAGGTTATGTCAGCCTGTCCAGAAACGTAACACCCTTTTGACTCAGGGCTGTTTTCTTGCTGTATGCAGCTTCACACCCGCCTCCTACTAATCTTTAATATCTGTACTACATGCGTCAACATTTCCCTCACCAGATCCCTCAAATCCAGCTCAGCTCAGGGAGGAGTGTGAACGAAACCTCGTGCCAAAGATGTTGTACCTTTAAACCTTTCTCCTTTTAACTCAGTGAGGTCAAACTAACAAACTCACTTCCTTCTTTAACTCGGAGGGAGGTGATTTTAACTTTAAGAAGAAGCCTCCTGGATGAGAGATGAAACGTTCTTAATAAACTCAAGTCCAGTTGCTTACGAGATAGCACTTAAGATTACCACGACCAGGATGACTGAGACTCATCTCCAGCGTGTTACTATGCTTCACACTCAGTGTGTGAACATGATTAACACAACACAAGGTCGTATTTATCTAGAAACATGCCACGACTTCGGATGAAAATTACGGACTTGCTGTGCAAAGGCCTTCAGCGCAGATGTAGTCTCAGAGGACACTTTATTTCACACCCAGTGATCAAAGAATTTTGGGGGCAAGCCAGCATAGATATTCCAGATATTTCTGAAGACAATTCTGACTTCAAACCCAGGCTGGATGTGGTAGGTGGTCTCCTACAGGAGGCCCACTGTACTGCAGCCGATTGGCTTAAAGTTGCATCATGTAGTGACTTTGTTATTGACTAGTTATTTTATGATTTATTATTTATTAAAAGGTGAGAAGACAAAATATGATCCAGGATGTCCAATTTGAGTAACAGAAGGTTTATCAGATGAACTAAACAGAGGATTATAAATCAATGAGACAGGATTTTATCCCTCTGGAAACTTCAAACTGAAGAGGTAGGTACATCTTGTTAGAGAGCAAAAGTGTTTCTAACTGTCCTGAAAAGAGACAGAGAGGGAAAACCAAACCTACCTCCATCGCTCGACCGATAGCCGGAGCGTTTTTCAGAGAGATGACTGCTGGGACGATGTTGGAGCCACGGTACTCCATCATGGCTGTGACGATATCATTAGCATCTGCCGCAGGTCCGTTAGAGAGGAAGACGGCCACCTTCCTCATCAGCATTCCTGATCGGACGCGTTTGAAGACGTGCTGACCCACGAAGCGCATGGCGGCCCCAAGCTGACGACGTTGGGACGTCCTCTCCAAGGCAATGTTCTTCACAGCTTCGATCAGCTGTTTCTTATGGTGGTAGTCCTGGAAACGGATCAGGTACTTGGTGTGACTGCTGTAACCCACCACAGCAACGCGAGCACCCGTCGGACAGTTGCTCTCGGCGATAGTGATGTCCTCCAGCAGGGAGAGGAGGGCGGAACGCTGCCTCTCAAAGGTTACCGGGGTCACATCCTCAGACATGTCCAGACCAAACACGAGCTCAGTGGGGTAGGCCGGGCACTCTGACTGATCTGAGAAACAACAAAGAAGAGTTCATGTTGAGGAGTAGAAAAGTAAAACTAAGAGTGCCTGAAGAGAAGAAACCGGCACACTAAACTCCACTGACCTGATGTTTCAACACAAGAGACGGCCTTGTATATATTTTTTTATACGTATTATATACTGAGCCCTCGTCAGTGAAAACCTGCTTGGTAACAAATGAGGATTCTGATACATCCTGTATCTGGTAAATCCACAATCAGTGACATCAACAAATTACAAGGACACACCTGAGCTCATCTCAGTCAGAGAGAAGGAGAGAATACAACATGTCTATCATGATTTGACACCAGGAGAGACACAACAAACAATAAACTGTCCCAGAAATGTTCAGATGTCTCAGTAAACCATCTTGAACGGACGGTTTGGAGTTTTTCAATAAAAATAAAAATTTTCAATATCCATATTCTCTGATGATTCAGCCCTGGTTTGCTTCATTTCAAGTGACTCTGGTTATCAAGGGGACGTAGATAGATTTGTCAGATGATGTGAGGAGGCCCACTTTATCCTTAATGTAGATAAAACTAAGGAGCTTATAGTGGGTTTTAAAAGGAAAATGCTGAGGTTACTCCAGTCCTGATCAAAGGACAAGTGGGTGAGGTGGTCCTGTCCTACATAAACCTGGGTGTTCATGTGGACATGAGGCTGGACCGGAAGGACAACACTGGTTTGTTTTCTTTAAGAGGGCCCAGTCCTGATTGGTTTTCTCAGAAAGCTCAGCTCATTTGACATCAGCAGGCCTCTTTTACATATTCTTTATCAAGGTATTTCAGCAAGTGTTCTTTTCTATGCTGTTGTCTGTTGGGGTGGCAGCATTACCAATCAAGATCAGGATCAAGATAAAGATTAAGTTGGGAACTACTGCACTAGTGTCTAGATTGTGTTTATGTCTTTGTCTTTAAACTGTGTATGTCTTTTTGTTTACGGTGGCAACAAACCAGTTTCCACTTTGGGGATTAATAAAGTGAATCCTGTCCTACAGTAGAAGTCTGTCAGCACACCCGCAGTCTGTAGAGGCAGGCTGGAGTACCAACACAACAGACATTAGCCACCTGAAAAATGAATATCAGTTTAAGTATATGCTATATTTAGAATATTTTCCACACTTTACGTTTCTGTCAGACAGCCCGCTCTGATGGGGAAGCCGTCAATGGCTCCAGTTCCCCATCTAGCCTTCGTCAAAGTCACCAGACTTCATTGACAACAACACTAATTTTAGCTCATTATTCACAACACAGCTGCTGGTCCATTGTTGCTTCAATCAGTTAGACAGTTTCTGTGATTGTGTGACTTTGGTGAATCCAAACTATTCTAATCAACAACGTCACACAATAACACAAACAAACTAACTGTTAGGAGAAGAGGTAGACGAGCAGCTCCTGTGTTCAGAGATCTTAAATCACTGTTTTTCTCAGTGGAGTCTGGCTGTGAAGAGAGCAATAGCAACAGCTGACCGTAGGGCAAACTGGTGAAAATAATCTTAATCTAGTGAACACTTGAACTGATACTGATTTATTTTTTAGGTGGCTTCCTTGGTGGTACTCCTTTCTTTTCTCCAAACTGGGGGCATGCTGGCTGGGTAAAAAAATTCATGATTTGATAACTTCTACAAAGAAATGGACACATGAGCCTGTTTTCATTCAGACATTATACATTATATATATATTATTATAGATAGATTCAAGTGACTGAAAGCATGCCTGTAGATATACATATATACTGTATATAAACTATGAGAAAACATTACGTAGCTGCCATCCTCCATCCACCATCAGGAAGCCTCCGTGTGAAGAAACTAAAGAGGTTGACATGATGAAGTTTTGTTTTGTACTCACCAAACTTGTGTTGTGATAATTATAATTGGAGATACGTACCGAGGGAACACGCTGTGTGGAGGAAACATCAGGAATATAATTTAGAGTCGCAGTAATTGAAACAATGAATAAGGTGAGTACATGATGTCGTCTGTCCTGCTGTGAGAACGTGTTTGACACTCACCACAGTTGTCTCTGATGTAGGTGATCAGCTGGCACTCCTGACGACAGAACAGAGAAGACGTCATGTAGAAATACTGAGTGCAGGATTTAATATTTTCTTACCGTCGGCAGGTAAAGTCAGTTTTAAGGTGGACTTACAGTCATGCCTCTGGTTCCAGGAGGACCTCTGGGACCCTAAGATGAGAAGGAGAAGCATCATAAACCCTCTCTCTTCTTTCAGTTTATAAACATATGTATTGACGGTAGAATCCTCCTTGTTAGATTGTTCACTTGCTTTGTAAACAGCCCCCCACTCCATGACGACAGACTCACCCTGTGTCCTGGATATCCATGTTCTCCGGGCCTGCCTGTCTCTCCCGGCCTGCCAGAGTTCCCCTGCATCGATCAATACAGTAACAAGTAAAAGTCATGATGAAGCAAAAAGATACTGATTTAAAAAACAAAACAACAAAAAAAAAAAAAGAAATCAAAGTTCACACTCACGCCTCGACCATGGTTTCCTTTACGCCCTAGATATCCTTTAGTTCCCTGCAGGCCGTCCTCACCCTGAACAGAGATACAGTTAAGTCACAATATGCTTCCTGCTTCTAAGATTCTCCTTCTGTATTATCTTTGAATATCTAAACGCTGAAACATGATCACTTTCTCTTCAAGCTCTCAGTATTTCTCCCTCTGATCCCTCTGCCTGTGCACCACGTATCATTTCATCAGGAGGCTGAGAGCTGTAGATAAAAATCGAGGGAATTATTAAAGGGACAGGTCATCCCAAAACCAAAAATACATATTTTTCCTCTTACCCATAGCACTACTTATAAGTATATTTTGGTGTGAGTTGCAGAGAGGAGAGAACGGTCGTAGAGATGTCTGTCTTCTCCTCAGTATAATGAAACTAAATTAGATGACACTCGGCTTGTGGTGCTCAAAGTGCCAAAAAACTACATTTGAGAAACTCAACATCAATGTCTCTTTCCAGAAATCTTTCAAATCATCCCACTGGACGATGAGAAAAAAGTGGAGATGACGTGGGACTATTTTCCACTCTGAGTTGGAGTTTTTTCAACTTGAGGAGTTCAGAGAGAGCATAGAAACATTACGTGCGTAGCAACGCATAAAGCCTCCAGCTACTGAAACACTTTCTGTGTCATCAGAGCCTTAGCAGTTGAACTAGTTTTATAATATCAAAGAGAAGGCAGACATCTCTACAGCCGATATCTCCAACACTCACCAACTCACACCAAAACTATCTAGACTGATAAAAAGCACTGCAAGTAAGAGGAAATACATGTGTTTGTGATTTTGGGGGGAACTGTCCCTTTAAAAACCAGACCAATCTTTGAAAGAAGACTGTGATTTCTAAGTGGATTTTTGGATGTTTATTCTGGACGGACATCAGAGATAATGATTTCCTCGGGCAGTTAATTGTCAGATCTGACTGGAAGCAACTGGAAGTAATTAGTGAATAAAAAGTGAAAGTAGTGTTTATCTTAGAGAAGAGAAAGGGTATTTAGCAGGATGGTGAGCAGGACTCAACTCACCACAATAACGTGGAAATACACAAAATATATTCACTGAATTTATCAGGACGACAGTAAACATGGAGGAAGTGATGAGTTTGTATCACCAGCAAATTAATGCGGGAACCATAGAACCATAGATCTGTGAAATAAACTTAGGTTCACAGAATTCACAGCAGCTATGACACAGACTTTAAAAGGGATAAAACAAATTATTTAATGGCTTTTATTTCTCTTATTTCCTTTTGTTTCTGAGAAATGAAGTGAATTCCTCTGATTGTAAATATCACACTGGTGTTTCCTGCTGTGTGTGTTAAAGGCCTGAGGTGAAAATATGAAATGATCTCCAGATCTTCAGCAGCTTGTCAGAACTTCAAACTTACTGTGTTTTTTTGGAATATAAACTAATGTTGGGACTAAATAAAGCAGTGAAACGTTTTCTACTGGATCACCGTCCAGATTTTTTTGGCCCGTAATAATAAACTTTGTTTAATATGTAAGTGACACTGGATTTTATCTGACCTGCTGTCAGTTATTAACTCACCGGTAGACCAGGGTAACCAGGGAAACCAGGATCTCCCTGTAATGAGAAGGAAATAAGTATCACAAGTCAGGTTTCTGTAAATATAAAAAATGTTCTGTGTTCAGGACTTCTCTGTCTGAGATGAACAGTTTCCTACCTTGGCACCTTTTGGCCCTTGAGGTCCGTAACCGTCTCTGCCGTCCTGACCCTGAGAGAGAAGCACATACGTCAGATACACAGTTTATATTATATTATATTATATTATATTAATATACAAACACTGCAGCTACTTACAGGCATTCCTCTGGGTCCCTGTGATCCTGGAACACCTTTATCACCTGGCTCTCCTGGTTGGCCCTTCAACAACAACACTTAGTGTTTAGTTTCCTGTCACAGAGTATGTTTGCCTCACATTGCTTCCTCTTTAATTCAGTTCAATTTCATTTTTTACAGCCCAATATCACAAATCACAGTTTGCCTCAGAGGCTTAACAGCAAACGACATCCCTCTGACCTCGGACCCTCACAGCTGATCAGGAAAAACTCCCCAAAAACTCTTAAACAGGAAAAAAAGTAAAGAAAACAAAAACAAACCCTGTGCCCTGATCTGATCTAATATTATCTGATGTTCAAATGGTGACATGTTTGCTGAGTCGCAGACGAGGCGATGAGATGAATTGACGTCACACACCTTCTGTCCGTTGGGTCCACGCCGTCCACCTACTCCCTGTTTTCCAGCTGGTCCTGGTCCACCCTGCAGGAACACCAACAGATTCAGAGCAAGAAGAGCAGCTCAGTGTTCTCTATTAACTGAGTGTCCTTGAATGCATCTCCAAAAATCATGGGTTAAAAATGGCCACAGGTCACCACACAATGAGTGAAAGAGCTGGGTCGGGTCATCGTCATTATTAATGGCTTTCATGCTTTTGAAGAAAATACAGAGTTTCACTCATGGCAGCATAATGTCTGTCAGGAAAAAAGGCAGAGTGAAAACTCCCGAGTTAAAGGTGTAGATGAATACTGAAAATCCATAAGTATAAATATCTAAAATATTATGTGTTTCTCAGAGCTGAAGCATTGTTCATATCAACTGGTTTACTGTCATGGAAAAAACAGGGCCCTAAAACAGTGGTAAGTTTATTTATCCACGCCTTCATGACTCACTAAACACAACATTTATATCTACTTAATCCTTTCTTAACTCTTCAGAGAAGGCTGAAAGATAAATTTGGGGTTAAATAAATTAAAGCCCTCCTTAATTATTGGCATATAGTGGCTGTAACGAACCCTGTAGCTTTTTCACAATATTTTGCGGTGTTAATCTGCCTGGCAACACTTTTTATTTTCCCATTTAGTCTTTTGGAAAGAATCAGCTCTGAGAAGTTATTTCTGGCCCTGATTAATTTAACGACCTCCACGCAGGGCTCATAAATAAAGATAATTTGAGGGCGGATCAGATCTATAAAACACATGGATTGAAAAAAGCTGCAATCAGAACCTCGACAACAAATATACTCAGTAACATCTAACAACGTGGATTTATTTTTGTCCACTTCACAAATCTGATCAGTCAACATTTGAACTTTCTTTCAGTGAATAAATAAAACTAGCAGAGAACCTCGTTGTCACTTTTTTGCCTAACAAAACAGATTCAGAGTCTCAGACGTCAGGCGGTGACATCATCTGTCAGAGTCTGCAGGATTTGTGACACACAGCGATTAAGGCGTCAAATGTGACAACCACAAAATTAACTAACACTTTCCGCAGTCGCTGAATGAATTTGTGGAGCTGAGAATCTCCTCAGAGACAAAAAGAAGGTTTTGGATTTAACTTTTGCTACAACTCTTTGGGAATTAACATAACAAACAAAAATTAAAAGTTAAAGTTGTATTCTCTCTATATTTATATTATATATAAGTGTTAAATTAAAATGTCATGAGGCAAACTTAATTAAATGTTTTGGCATTGACAGTTTATATCTGTAGCTGCTGCTGAGATCAGGTCGTCTGTATTTTGTCTGGGAATTTCTGAGCATTAACATTGTCCACATATTTTTGTCCATGCAGCATAAAACAAGACTCAGAGCAGAAACATGAATAATTAGCCATATTCTGATATCTCTTACAGACCAAAGAAAGACCTGTTGGTTCTCAGGAGTTGAAATGGGAGCTATGCATCAACATTTAGTTTTCAGAGGTTTTTTGGCTTTTGTTCATTTTGATACTTGAGATTTAAAACAGATCTGACGCTGAGCAGCAACGGTGCGACATCAGCTGGCAAAACTGTGCTTGTAAATATTTACCGGATGTTTCAGGTTTAAGAATTAAACCTGCACAAACAGGAAATATCATTAAAACTCAAAAATATGTGTTTATTCTGACTTTGGAAACACATCATCAGCTCACGGTCAGAAACAAGATTTCTTTTATTGTTTTAGTTGCAAAGTGAGAATAAAGCTCCATCTTTACAGTGATGCTCCTGATTTCTGACATGTTATTAGTGGATAAACATTTTTCAGATTCCTGACATTCAACACATCAGAGTATGTGTCCTCCTGTCATCTGGTCAGAGCTCAGCTGGTTGAGGTGATGTACTGACCTGAGGTCCAGGAAGGCCAGGGATTCCTATGGGTCCAGGTTGACCTCCGACCCCTCTGGGGCCCTGCAGAGACAATATGAATTGATCTGTCAGTCTCTGAGCTGAACTGAACTGTCCTCAGAACGTTTCTTTAACTTCATAATCTGACTTCATCTTCTCTAAAGTGGAGCTGCTGACTATGTTTACATGCACATTAATATTTGACTATTTATTCTGACTTTGACAGAATAATGAAAACAGCATGTTCTGTTTGGACATGGCGAATGAAGTCTTATTCCAAAAGTAGCATTTTCTGATTAATACACTTTGGATATGCTGTTATTTATCCGGTTCGCGTGCCCAAAATAAAAGCCCTTTAGAGCGTAGCAAAGGAAAGTGTCAGAATACAGTCCATCTGATGCTGGTTTTGTTACATCACTGTAGCCAGTATCTCACTATCACTATTCTCATTCAGATTTTAAGAAGCAACAAATTATATTCAGCCACAAAATAAGTCTGAAAAGCTGCAAATTAGATCAGAAGCACAGAGAGTTGTTGACTAGAGATGATACACCGTCTCATGGTGGTCACTTCCTGTCAACGTTACAGATCAGAAGCACAGAGAGTTGTTGACTAGAGATGATACACCGTCTCATGGTGGTCACTTCCTGTCAACGTTACAGATCAGAAGCACAGAGAGTTGTTGACTAGAGATGATGCACCGTCTCATGGTGGTCACTTCCTGTCAACTGCAACACAGGTCATTGCAAGTAGCTGTCTGTTTCAACTCGTCTCGTCATGAATCTTAGGTCTGAACTGGGCTTTAGTGGTATATATTCTTCATTAGTCATGTAAACAGCTCAGTCAGAATATGGTCTTTTTCAGAATAAGGACAAAAATATAACAGAATATTCTGTGCATGTAAACGTAGCCGCTCTCCTGATCGCTCACCTGTGGACCTGAAGCACCTGGGGCACCTGGCAGTCCTGGATCTCCTGGCCCTCCACGTGCACCCTGCAGGAGGACACACACACACGCACGTGCGCACACACACAGAGTTTAAAAAGGTTGGTGTGTAAAGCAGCACTAGCAGCACTGAGTGTTGTTGGAGTTCCTCTCCTACCTTTTCACCTATTGGCCCTCTTCTTCCATCTGGACCCTGAACAACACAGAAACAATATATTTGAATAATAATGCAGATATTTATTTCATGAGTGATTTATCGATCACTGTGTTTGTATTAACAGACTATGAATGTATTATCTTATAGACTTTTTGGCAGAGTCACATACAGGCAGGAGGGAGAATCCTCTCTGGATAATCCCAGTGTTTGTGTCCGTGTAAACTTTGCGTTAATGCTCCTGTCAGTTTCTCCTGATTCTGTTCCCACATCTGTTCTTTAACATTTTAACAGCTGCTCAGAATCACAACCACCTGTAATCAGCTTTAAACAGTTTTAATGGCCCAGTGAGTAATTTACAGTCATACAGACACACTCTGATTTTAACAGCTGCTCAGTTCAAATGAAACACTATAAAAGTGTTAGTGCTATTATAAAGTATCTTAACATCAGTGAAACTGCAGCGTCTCTCTGCCCTCTCAGTCTATTTCACCTCTGATCACAGCTAGCATCACTGACAGGTCTGGACTGTGGATATAAAGCCTGTCGTCAGCTGCCTGTCTCAAACAAGAACACACTCTCTGTGTGTTAGCATTTTCAAAATCCCTGTCACTACATGGAGCTAGTCATTTCATGTCTCTATAAGCCATAAATGTCTCTACACCTTGTTTAAGTGCTGTACGTGAAACAAAAACAACCACCAAGCTAAAATGTCTTTCAGTGTTTCATGTGGCCTTTTCTTTTGCAGGGATTCAGCCATTTCAATGTCAGGGCTCGCCTCTACACCAAAACAAGTTCACTCCTGCTTTGCAAGGGCACAGTCGCTGCATCCTGGGCTCATAGCCCGAAAATATGGGACAAGAAGTGTCTGCCCACAGCAGAGTGTGTCCATTAAAATCACCTCAAGCTGCTACACTGGCAATGGAAGCCACATTTGCCTGTGTGGGCATGGCATGGCTCTTCTTTATTTTTGCTCGGCTGGTCTTTTTTTTTCTTTGTAGACCTCCAACAGGTAAAAACTACACAGAACTGTAACGTATATAATTAATATTAATAAAACTCAGACTGGCTGACTACAGTTTTTAAATTAAACATTTATCAGAAATGTACTTTAGACATCACTGCATGCAGGTGTGACGAAGTTGAAAAATCTCACCGGGTTTCCATTGATTCCACTCTCACCTGGCCGCCCATCCTGTCCAGGTGCTCCCTGTGGATTAAACATGTGATAAAGGATGAAGTGTTTTGACAAAATAAGATTTAGGACTCAAATACAGACTAAATTATTTGAGACTTTTTCACAGTGTGACGATCCCAAACCTGTGATTTAAAGTAGAGCTGAGCAAATGTTTCTGATTAAATCAGGATTTTAAGTTTCTTGTTGATAAAAACGTCAATACGTAAACACAGAAATACAAGAAACAGTACAGTCGGGAATGTAACACAGCGCCGGTGTTTCTGAGCTGATCCAAAAGTCTAAAAGTGAAATGAATCAAATGACTTAATTTATCCAACAACTTCTACAAAGTTCAGCCTCCAACGTCCCCAAAGATCCAACAGACAAACATCTTTGCTAAAAACCAACAGGACATTTCCCCTGATGATCTGCTCAGTTGGTGTTTCAGAGCGTCGTCTCAACATGGATCCAGTGTGTGATGTTTCTTACCGGTAAACCTGCGTGTCCGGGGTCTCCTTTAGCTCCTGGCCTGGTGTTATCAGCACCCGGTTCACCCTGTTAGAGGAAACACAAAGAGCCACAGTCTTAACTCTGTCAGTCCAAAAAGATAAACTCCACTCAGTGTTTAGTTTCTTTAAGTGGAGCCTCCAGCTGTGATCCAGCTGTTAGACTGTATCACTGTCCAGCAGAACACAGAGCTGATTTGAGATTTACTGAAGACCTTTTACTAATGACCTTTTGATGTGACACAGAAGAGAGCTGAACTGCAGAAGTGTGTGTGTGTGTGTGTGTGTGTGTGTGTGTGTGTGTGTGTGTGTGTGTGTGTGCAACAAACTTTGTGTTTTCACGGCTGACTGTTTATAAATTTCATCAAGGAGCGACAAATGATTTTGGCTGAACGCTGCAGGACTTCAGGATCTGCTGATCAGATGTTGGTGAAGATTCTGACTGAGGTTTTTTGCCCAGTGAGGCCTTCAGTTTTTAACCAAACCAACGAGCCTAAATTGGAAACAACAGAGCTGACTCAGCCTAGTGAGTCAGTAGGAGGCTGTCAGAGTGATTTCTCTGTCTCCCAACAGGAGTTGTGTTTCTGTACACAAATGTTCAGGTTTTATTGGTGATATTATGATGCATAAACACCTTTTAAAATAAGCAAAGTCCAGCTGTGTTAAAGGTCAATATGAATATTTTGCCTGGATAAAATATGATGTGAACAAAGATTTGATTTTTAAAAAAATACATTATAATGAATTACCAGTCTTCTTAAGGTTTAGAATTACAAAGTTAATTCTTAGCTGCATTGTCTGCATTGTCTCTGGTAAGAAAAAAACACCATGGAGGAACGCCACATGGGTAAAAGCTCAAAAAAGAGAATGTAGAAAAGCAGAACGCAGGTGGCGAAAAACCAAACTCCAGGTTCATTATGACATCTATAAGGAAAGTCTGCACATCTGTAACTTGGAGCTAAAAGGCCGCGGCAGTACTTTTTCTCTGAGATTATCAACAAAAATAACAACAATGCACAGACTTTATTTACTGTTGTTGACAGACTGACAAACCCACCAGCGTCAGTCCTTCCTGAACTGCTATCCACCAAGGCATGCAATGATTTTGCTTCTTTTTAAAGATAAGACAGACAGTCTGTAACTCCAACACAGTGGCTATCTCACCTGTGCCTCATAAGACTACTCCAGTTAATTTGGCACTTTTTCACCCATTAAATTATGCTACTTTGACAGACATAGTTAGAAACCTTAGGTCCACTACCTGCTGCCTTGACACTCTGCCTACAAGCTTTTTTAAAGATGTTTTTAACTGCACAGCATCAGATATACTACAGATAGTCAACTGTTCTCTTCAGTCAGGCCTTTTTCCAACGGCCCTGAAGACCGCAGTCATTAAACCTCTCTTAAAAAAGCCTAATCTGGATGCCTCTACAGGCCCATATCAAACCTACCATTTTTAGGAAAGATCATTGAAAAGGTTGTTTTTCAGCAACTTAACACCTTCTTGGAGCAAAACAATTCCTTTGATGCCTTTCAGTCTGGATTTTGAGCACATCACAGCACTGAGACTGCACTTGTAAAAGTTTTAAATGACATTCATCTGAGCAGTGATGCATCAAAGATTTCGGTTCTGGTATTACTGGACCTCAGTGCTGCATTCGACACAGTTGACCATAAGATACTGCTCGACAAACTAGAAAAGTTTGTGGGACTTTCTGGCACTGTGCTAAATTGGTTTAAATCTTATTTACGAGACAGAGATTTCTTTGTGTCATTTGGCAATTATGAATCTGTGCGAACAAAAAATACATGTGGAGTTCCTCAAGGGTCCATTCTTGGGCCTCTTCTGTTCAACATCTATATGCTCCCTCTTGCTCAGATTATGGAATATCATAACATCTCCTACCATACTTATGCAGATGACACACAACTTTACATAACAGTGTCACCAGATGACTACAGTCCCCGACATCTGCTAAATAAGTGCATTGACGAAATCAGTACATGGATGTGCCAGAATTTTCTACAACTAAACACAGACAAAACTGAGATAGTTGTTTTTGGCCCCAAAGAACAACGATCAATAGTCAGTGCTCACCTTGATGCCATGACACTAAAACCTATAAATCAAGCCAGAAATCTTGGTGTAGTTCTGGACTCAGACCTAAATTTCAACAGTCACATTAAGATAATTACTAAATCAGCCTACTACCACCTTAAAAACATAGCAAGAATAAAAGAATTTCTGTCTAAACAAGATACAGAAAAACTTGTTCATGCTTTCATTTTCAGCAGGCTGGACTATTGTAACGGTGTCTTCACAGGCCTGAGTAAAAAAATCAATCAGACAACTGCAGCTCGTCCAAAACGCTGCTGCCAGAGTCCTCACCAACACCAAGAGAGTGGAGCACATTACACCAGTGCTTAAGTCACTGCACTGGTTTCCTGTGTGTCAAAGGATAGACTTTAAAATCTTGTTACTTGTCTATAAAGCACTAAATGGTCTCGGGCCTAAATACATCTCTGATATACTTGTACTTTATGAAGCATCCAGACCCCTCAGATCATCTGGAACAGGTTTACTCAGTGTTCCCAGGATCAAAACCAAACACGGTGAAGCAGCCTTCAGTTTCTATGCTCCCCGCCTGTGGAACAAACTTCCAGAATATCTGAGGTCGGCTGAAACTGTCAGCTCATTTAAATCAGGGCTTAAAACATTACTATTGACTGCAGCTTACCAGTGAACTAGATATGTAACTTATTGATATTTGGAGATTTATTTTGACAGGCAGGCTCAGTTTCTTCCTTCCTGTTCTTTTCAGCTGACAATACATCTTAGAAAGAAATCTGTCACGTCTCTGTAAACCACAAATCCCAAAATGTTTGAGGAATGAAGAAAAGATGAAACTCTCCATTTAAGGCTTTAACAGGATAAAGACACAAGGTGATTACAGCATCTCTCTCAGTGTATTAGTGAGTCACTGCTTGTGGAACATGGTGGAGGTCACGGCTGTGTTTCATTAGTCGTTCAACATTTTAAGTGTTGCTCCATTTTTCTGCATAACTGAAGTAAACTTGGTAAGACTGACCCTCTGTGGGCTGAGGGAGTGAGACAACAACAATGGTAACCCCAGAGGTCTATTAAAAAAAAACGCAGGCATGACTATGTATGCAGACGACGCTGCAGTGTCTATTTCTGCAAAAAACATGCCAAGGAGGTAAACCTAACACTTCACGGAGAGCTGGTGCAGGTTTGTGAAACAGGCCGATGTTGAACATCTCAAAAACATCTGATATTTGTCTCCAGACACACTTTGAGGACACATCAAGAGCTGTGCACCTCTTTGCATGGTGTGGCTACTGAGCAGGTTAAAGAGGCCTAATTGTTGGGGGTCACACTCGACTGAGCACGTTTATCAGCTGACATTAATAACAGTTGCCAAAATACGTAGAAGCATTTCAGTTATCAGAGAGTGTGCTACTATTTAACAGCGATCACAATTAAACAAGTAGTACAAGCTTTAGTTGAATCACACCTGGACAACTGTGGAGCAACCTGGTCTAGTGCCTCGAAACAAGAGATTAATAACCATCAGCTTGTTCAGAACAGAGCTGCCTGTCTTGTTCTTCACTGCTCTATGAGGAACAGTGTGGAGGGGATCCATACCAACCAACAAGCGATCAACAGCTGCAGCTGATTCAGAACGCTGCTGCTCGAGTCCTAACTAAGACCGAGACAGTAGATCACTCCACTTCTGAGGTCTTTACACTTTCTGTCTGTCAGAGAATCAACTTCAAAATACTGCTGTTGGTTTATAAAGCACTGTATGGTTTAAGGCCCAAATACATCCAGATCTCTCAGGTCTTCTGGGACAGGTCTGCTTTGTGTCCCCAGAGTCAGGACTAAACACGGAGATGCAGTGTTTAGTTTTTATGATCCACGTATCTGGAACAAACCCCCAGAAAACTGCAGCTCTGCTGTAACTCTCAGTTCTTTTGAAAAGAGGTTGAAGACTTTTTTGTTTGTCGCTGCCTTTTATCACACTGTTACTTTTGTTATTCAAATACTTTCACTGATTCTAACTGCACTGTAAATTTCTTCTTGTACTTTACGCCTGTCTTAGTATATTTTAACCTTTTATTTTACAGCTTTTGATATTTTATGTTGAGCACTTTGAACTGCGTTGTTGCTAAAACTTGCCTTGACTAAAAAACCTAAACACTTGACTGATTCTATTTGTGAGAGATCATAAGAAAAGTTTTCACCCGAGACAAAGAGAGAGTTTGTTCTGACGCTGTTTGATCTGGTCTGTTCAACAATACATAACATGTGAGATGTAGGGCTGCAGCACATGCCAGAGCCCTTATATAAACCAGGAACATAAAGCACAGAGGAGGTCGGACGCAAGTTAAAATACTACAGGATCTGGTGAAAGAGACTCTGAGGAGCACTGAGAGAAGAGAGGAGGAGGAGAGCAGTGAGTCGACTGCCTGATGGAAGCAGTTGCTCTCATAATATTTTCGTAGGGGAGTATTTTACAAAGAATACAAAGCTTATCTATGAACATCTTTGTGACTTCATCCTGTCTGGTTCCCACTTATTTTAAAGAAATATTTTCAGGACCTTTTCACATTTAACAGAATTAAGTGTCATTTAACAGGACGACAGTGAGGTGGGTCGAATCTACAACACAAACTGGCAGTGTTACATAGTGGCATGTCCTCAAACATGTTTAAGTTAATGTTAGCACATACTGAATGAATCATACAGGCACAAGCCATGAGCTGATCTGAGGATTGATCTGATAAGATTCATGTCTGTGGGTAAAATATGAAGCTACAATGGGCAGACAGTTAGCTGAGCACAAAGACTGGGAACAAGAGGAAACAGCCTGGCTCAGCCTGAAGGGAACAAAATCCATCTCCCAGCACCTCGAAACTATTTCTCAGCTCTGAGCAGTTTCCAGAAACAGACTTTTATGACACATAGTGGCCTCTAAAACTGCACATTATAGTTTCTACTCTTTCCTTTTTGTACAGACAAAAACAAATGAGATATAACATGTTAATCAGCGACCTTTAGAGCAGTAGCTGCCTACTGGTCCAGATTTCTCATCAGTCATTAGTTCAAATACATTCAGCATCAAACTTCAGTTTGGCCATGTCATCGAGCTAGTTTTCTGTCTCTGACGAGTAGCTGTCCGTTAGTCACTCACTCTACAGCAGGAAATGGCACTTCAAAATAAAAGCTCTGTGCCAGAAATTTACTCTACTAAAAAATGAGATGTGTTTTTACAAACTTGACATGTTTGCAAGTCACTCCATTCAGAATAGACCGCAACCCACCTGTTGAGAACCACTGATTTAGAGGTGACGTTTGGACAGGGCCAGGCTAGCTGTTTCCCCTGTTAACAGTCTATGTGCTAAGCTAAGCTAACTGGGTACAGCTGTCCAAGACACGCTAAACTTAAATGTCAGGTTTGACTTTGAGACATCTGCATCTAGCAGGTGCAAATAAATCCTGCTTTCTCATTCTGAGACAAAGGCTGATTTCATTTTCAGAAATAGATTTAACTATTTGAGGTTGAGTTTAAATTGATTTTATTTTCATGGAAAACTTTATTTCATTTTATCTAACAAGAACAATGCAGATGTTATGCTATTATTTATGTTGAAGTCATGAAACAAATGTTCTGTGCGCAGTGTGTCTGACTGAAGATAATTAGATTTTAATTTCAGGTTAAAACTATGAAACACAAACAGATTCAGCATGAAAACAACAGAGAGACGAAGTGTTGAAACTCACCGGATCTCCTCTCAGTCCTCGCTGTCCTTTCAGCCCCGCCTCCCCTCTGATACCTGGGATACCCTGAGGACAACAGTTCAATCTGTCAATCAACCAGCTGGAGGTCAGAGGTCAACGCCTCTGAGCTGATGAGGCGTGACAACTAAAAGGGAATTCCACTGAGCTACAGATTCAAATACTGAACACGTTTAAACTGTTTACCAAAACACACAAATAAACAACAAAACAACAAAGGCAGGTAAACAAATATAAAACAACATCAAATAATCATCACATTGGTGATGTAACATAAATATATTGGTATCATAAATAAAGGTTAAATAAATCATGAGTATTGAACTGTTCTCATTCGACATCTGCTGAATTCTGTAAGTATAAATGATTAAATGTAAATAAATAAAATGTCAAAATCAGGAATTTATAATGATACCACAAAATATTTCTGTAAATTACTCATTAAATTATACATTTATATCTTAATGTTGTCTGTGAAGTAGGATGAAGTTGGACATTGGTAATTACGACTTGCAGGAGCAACATTTTTATTCCTTTTTTAAATATATATTTTTTATTATTTCAATTAATTTAATCTCTTAAATTGTATGTATTTTTATTTTGTACTTTTGTTTTGTATAAAACTGTACATTGACATAGTTATGTATCGTTTATGTCCCTTGAAAATCTAATAAATAATGTGTAAAAATAATTATATGTTCATATTTATATGTAAATATTCAGTAATTTTTTTGTGGACATTATTAAGTTAACTGTTATTTAGGAGCACCCACATTATATATATATATACGTATATGTAAAACAAAAACAAACAAAAAAACAACAAACTAATTTTTTTTATTTTAAAATCAAATCTCTTAAAAATGTTAAATATAAAAAGACATAAGAAACATCACAATAATAATCATTTTACTCTCCAATAAAATAAGTCAGAATTCGTTATGAATGTTGAGAAATTATGTCGACAATACAAAATATCAACGTTACACTCCAAATTGTTATTATTCCACTAAAACTTTATAATTTAAAATTTAAACTTACAATACAAATATAAAAAATATTATAATTTTCTTTAATCATTAAATTAATGTAATTTTATAGCAACTATAAGTCATCCTAACAAAACTTTACATATATTTTAATATAGCCTAACATGTTTTTCCTGTTTGCTTCGACTTTGATTTTAAATGCAGGTTGTTTTAATGTTTTTAAAAATTAGAATGACTGAAAAACACCTGTTTACACTTTCACAGTGACATTAACTAACATGCACGTTAAATCTCCTGATTGGAAATGTGAAAATACAGATAAAGATTCTGTGTGAATGAAATGTGGTGCTCAGGTTGTGAATGATTTCCTGGTTTGATAAACACAAAGACAATGATCACATATAGAGAAATATAAATGTTGTGTTACTGGGTTTCCTGAGTTTCCCCTCTCTCCGCGACTGCCATCTTTTCCCGTCAGTCCCTGGAAACACAGAACCAGAAACAGCCTGAAAATCCTTCCAATCAGCTCGTTTCCTGAACACACCCGCTCATTTTCTCCAAAATGAAAACAAAAACAGAGATCGACTTTATCTCAGCGTCATCGTCCGATCACATCAGTTTGTTGTTTAACTTTCAAAGTGAAAGGCGGCCATCTCCTCCGCCTTACATGAACTGTTGATTACATGTATCCGAAAAAGCCTCGTTAAAAATGAGATGCTGCTACTTTGAGTTTCCCCTCTGATCTCTGCTGATTAAAACAATGAGGAGAAGTAAAAGAGATTTGTTGTTTCACATCCCTGTGGGCTCTACAGTGCAGCATTTCACTGCACATCAGAGCAGAGGATATGATGTCTCAGCCAGACAGACATACATGAAACAAACAAATAAAACTGTTTGAGATTTATGTCTGTTTTCAACACAGGAAAAATACCTGTATATGAATTAATAGATACAGGCCTACATTCTGCTGTCATGCTGATTCAACTCATCCTAACTGTGACCTCGTCACATGTCCACGTTTGCTCATGGACTTTCCACGTCCACATATGACATCCAAGGTACCCTGGGTGTGTTGGTTGTTGACGTTCTGGGACGCCGAGTCAACTTCAGCCTGTTACATGCATTGTCTGTTTTCAAAATACACTTCTGTTTTCACAGGAAATGTACAGTTTGCATACAGTCTCTTTCAAAATAAAAGCACTACGTCAGTACAACACCAACAACTGACGTTTTTTCCTTCAACAACACGCATGTGGTTGGGTTTATTGGGGTTTTTTGGCCAGTAAAAATATACAAACTTTACTAAACTATCACTTGCATTCAGTCTGCTCTTGTTTTGGCCGGTAGAAAATATGTTCGGCTGGTAGATTTTTTTTATCGACCACTCCCCTCGGCCGGTGAGTCAAAAAGTTAATTTTGAACAATGTGCAAGTCTCACTGAGTCCAACAGGAACCAATCAGTTTGAAAACCTGTCGCATAAATGATTTATATTTATGTGTCTTTGCTGAAGTTTGTACCTGTTCTCCATTAATGCCGTCCAGTCCGTCCTCACCCCCATCGCCCTGCAACGTTGTAAGAGAGTCGAGTGTCAGCAGATTTTCTTTGCATCGTCTAATTTGACTTTATCTGGACTTTAATGTTTGCCCAAACATTCCTCAGCACATACAGCACATCAGGTTACGTCCTTGCTTAATTTTCTTACATTCCAGGAGGCCTGAGTCACTCACCCTGTTTCCTCGGCTGCCTCTGTAGCCCTGCGGACACAAACATCAGAGTTAGACGCACATCGTCAACAGCTGCTCCAATCAGACCATACACATGGTTACTAATCACTTATATAATAAGTAGTGCTCAGTGGTACTGAGCAGTGGTGTACCGTCGCTCCTCTGAGCCCAGGACAACCCTGGACCCCCTGAGGTCCACTCGGTCCAGGAGGCCCACGCTCGCCCTGCAACATACAAACAAAGAAAAGGTGCTGCTTTAACTCTGATATCACCACTGTGAGACTTCCTGATTAAATAAAGTTATATCAGTGGTGAATAATGTCATCTGAAGTTCCTCAGAGTCCAAAGTGTCGTCTTCAAACGTCAAAGACATTCAGTTTACTGTGATGTAAAACAGAAAAGCAGACACTGGAGAAACTGCTGTTGAGGGATAGATCTGGAGCTTATGACTGAATAATTATTTACTAAGAACTTTCTGTTGCACCAAGAATTATTGAAATGCTGTCAATAATAAAGAATTTTGTTTTGAAGGAGTTCAGTTGTTAGTTGACTCCTGCAGCTCCATGATACAAGATGTGTATGTATGACGCACAGGTGGTGAAGTACAGACTTTTATTATTTAGTTTACAGAAATGCAGCTTTTCAATGGAATGGAGTTGATTAAAGTGGAAAGTTTTCTGCTTTGTCAGCAGTAAAGAACAAACCACCAGTTTAACTATTCTCTGGTTAAACAGTGAAACTTAAACTGAATTATTAAGCACTTACAGCGACGCCCTCCTCTCCTGGGAACCCGGGAAAACCCTTCTGCCCCGGCACACCCTGTTTATAAAACACACACACACACACACACACACACAGCACAGTTAGTGGCAGAAAAACTGAACATTGAAAAAGGTAAAAAATCACATTGGCCCACGTCCTGTACCCAGCAGGTCTATTTCCTTGAGGATAATCAAGCTAAAACTTAAAGGTTTACTAAATTACATAAGAAATACATTTGGCCCTCTCTTATTTTAATATCTACACTTTTCTTCTTGAACACCTCATCGATCCTTTTCCTGTGAATGTCTTGTGATCTTTGATTTGAAATTCTGGTAATTTCCAAAGAAATATGACAAACCTGAAACTATGATGTGACCAGGCTCAGCACGACAACTTTTCAAATTGTATTTGTGTTTTATTTTATATTGAAAGAGCAACTTTTGACTGACAGACATGTACAGTAGCTGATTGCTAAAACGTCTTTTAGGTCTCAAGATGACAGATCTCATCCTCCAGATAAACAGTTAAAGAAGTATTTCACTGCTGGAGAGATGAAGTCTTTTCATTTAACTAAACTGTCTGTGCAGCAGAAAGACACAAATACTTTTAATATTGGTGCCACATGACCAGAGAAAACTGAGAAAAGGGGCTGTGGCATTCCATTTTGTCCAAGAGGCAGAAAACCTACAACTACCAGACCATGTATGGTTTGACTAAAATGAACAATGACAGCAATATAGTCCACGATGAGCAGCGCTAAAATCAACCTGCGTAATTGTCCCTCCATTGTGACATTATAAAGTGTCACATTTATCTTGCAAGTGTACTCTTCTTCAACGTTTGCTTTACTTCCTGGATTTTTCCCACATGGAAATTCTGACCAATCAAGAGCAGCTTTCTCACACAAGGCATTTGATCTGGTCCTCTTGTAAATGCTGCCGTGAGAACACGAACCAACTCTAGGCAATTATACAACTTTGGAACAACATGAGTCCCTGATTCAGACCAGAGGAGACACTCTAGGGCTGACAGCAGACTAAGCTGCGTCTTGATCCACCTTTACACTCTCCGTGTGTGCAGGCATACAAAAATAAAGAAGTGAAATCTGTAGTTTGAGCAGCAGCTTTACAGCAAGCGAAAATCCATCAGATTGAGTGAGGAGATCTGAGCGCTGGCAGTTCATTTACACCCACTACCCACACTGTTATGATACCAAGCTGGTTGAAAATCAGCAGTGTCCCTTTAATGATATTTAAAATGTCTATTATACCAATATAATCATTATCATAAAATTATACCTAAAGCTGTGAAACATTAATCTTTCTAAATAAGGGTGTAACTGCATTATGATCTCAGCATCACCAATACATTAGTGATTTTCATCAGGAGCAGTGGTGGAAAGTAACTAAGTACTGACCTTGTACTTTACTGGAGAATTTCTATTTCATGCTACTTTGCAATTCTCCTGCATTTAAATGACAGCTATACCTATTTTCCACATTAAGATATGTGAATATCAAAAAATATTTAAAACGTTTATAAGACACACATGAAGCAGATTAAACCAGCGGTTAACTGTGTAAGGTCGTGACCCTCTTACGAATAAATCAGTGTGTAGTTGTGTCTCTTTGTCGTGTTTCAGATCAGTCTCTGGCTTGTTGTCAGTTTCACCACAGAAACACTTATTATCCTATTTTCTCACATGGTTTCATTTACATAACAGTTTGAGGCTCAAAAACATGAAATTTTATAATATGTCACAAAAAAAACAACAAAAAAGACTAGAGAAAAGTCCTAAAACTGGAAACAGCTGTTTCTTCTTGCCGCTCCCATTTTCCTCTAGAGTAACCACTGGATTAAACCAGTTAACTGTATGTGAAGAAGTATAGGCCGAGCAGAAACAACCGAGGCTAAAAAATGAAGCCAAAAACTGCAGTTCCTCTAATGGCCACTTGAGGCTGGCTCCAAGAGTGAGTCAATCCCCACAGACCTCCATGTTAATGTGTCCAACTTCGCAGCAGAAATAAACATGTTTACAGCCTGGTACAAAAAACTCTGTAGCTAATTTCAACATTCATGACAAATGTACAGGGGCTGAATTTATACATATATATATGTTTACATTTTATCAAGGCTAAAAGTTATGCATAATTAAGGGCAGGCTGCTTTGAGTGACAGGCTCAATAGCTGACGCACTATTACAGAACATGGGGGATGATTGGTTTGTTCCAGCGAGGCGTCCACAGTCAGCCTCAAGTTGGAATATAATGTTGCCATCTTTAGCTGTAACTTTGTGTAATCAACATTTACTTCATAATGATAAAGCAAAAGACGTCTTTTGCATCTTTCAGTAAATTATCTGTGCACTTGTCATTCCTCTCAGCCCTGAGGAAGACAGGCGTCGCATGCATCGCCCTGTGTAACAGGATATATTTAACACTGACCTGAACACATGACGAATGAGGCTTAACGTTGACAGGTGTCCACCTTTACTCTGAAACGTCCAAAAGTTGAACCAGGCCTGTTGCTTACTTTATGAAGTCACTGCAAGTGTCTGCTTGTTCTCAGCTCTGCCTTCTTATTGCTTGTGACACATTTTCCCAAACATCCCTGACATCATGTTTAAAGTTAAAAGGTGTGTGTGTTTCAGTCACCTTTGTCCCCGGGGGGCCCCGAGAGCCACGGATGCCTTCATGACCCGAACATTTGCACATGACACCGCAGCACTCCCGATCTGACACAGCGTCCTGCAGAGAGACAGAGAGCAGAGGAGAAAACAGTCAACAGAAAACAATGCACATTTCCTGACGTCTTTATATGGACATGACTTTAAATAAACAAACAGTAAAAGACTTTTTGTACTTTAACATTAAACAGTTAAAGGTTCTGGCTGGTTTCTAATTAAGTGAAGTGATCCTTGTTTATCGCCGTTGCCTTGTTCAAACCCTTAATATGATACTTATCACGAAAAAAAAATAGCATTATTCTTTTTCCCCACGACAAATTTGAGCCCCTTTCCGCACACAAACCCATAAACACCTGCTAACATCTGGATTTTGTATTTAATGGGAGGGGTTACAATCGGTATTCACTCCCGGGTCAAATGACTCTGCAGTGGTCATGTATATCTATCGGCTCCCATCGGAGCTGATCACGCTAATTTTAGCCCCACTGCAGCGAGACACAATAACAGGCGGCAACAAAATACTGTCTGTCTCTGCCTTTGAAGCACTTGAACATCAATTCGAATTACTCGTCACCTACTTTAAAGCAGAGACTGAATAATAGACATTTACAAAAAGTAACCACCATAACGTTTCCACCGGCCTCCATGCTGCTTTCTAGTGTTTACTAACCTGTTTTCCGGCCCATTTGTGATGTTGAACATGACATGTGAGAAACCTATTTTTAGCAAGTTGTCCTGTGTTTAAAAAAGAAGTTGTACCTGCATACACGGCCTAATTTTGGTGGAAAAGGGGTATTATTTTGCCAAACATTTACATTTAGAAACTTGTAATGCCAAAAATAATCTGGAAGTATGACAAAAGATTTTAAAAAGTAAAAAAGTAACAAACAGTAAATTAACAGAAAAGTCAGAATCTCTTCCTGCAGAAGGTTTTGGCTGCTGTTCTTTTCAAAATATTATGAATGCGCACTTCTTAAAAATAGAAATGAGTTTTTATTAGAAGCAGGTACAAGCTGACTGGATTTTTCTTGCCAGTGGCTATTCCTCAACATGCTGAGTAATGCACATTTTTTCTTCAACCAACATTTCCCTGAGGCTTTTTTCTGGTTTTCATTCCTGCAAACAGACACGCCAGGACAGGAAAACCTTTTCTGGACTAATGAGTTTCTGTGATTGTCATCATGCTTCATTCTTCATGAGATAAGATAAGACAGGACTTTATTAATCCTGCAGGAAATTCTTGTGCAAACACACAAGATAACGAAGAGCAACTCTGGCAGGCTCAACTTTGAAAAGTGATCTACTGCACAAAAAAGATTAATTACTAGATAAAAATGTAAAATGAGACAGTTCTTGTGTTGTTGGAGACAGTTTGATGTAACCATGTCAGCAGTTTCCATGTCAGCAGATAAGCATTAAAGCAGGTGATGCATCAATTGTTAAAATTAGTTCTGGCCAATAATTCATTTCACTCAAATGTACATATTTCCAGATTTGCCTAAAGTGTCATTTTTTTTCTCTTGTAGAGATGAGTGCAGTCAGAAATGTAAACAGGAAGTTTATCACTCTTAAAGAGACAGACACTGTTTGGTGTAATTGTATTGCCCTTGATATAAAGGGAGTGGCTGTTTGATTTGTGGTTAGCAGTGACATGAACGACTTACGATTTGTTTGAGGATGGTGCTCCCGACACTTGGCATGCCGATGGTCAGAGGAAGCTTGTAGCCGAATCCTCGACCAAACTCCACCATCTGCAGCTGAGCAGGGTCACGCGCGCCCTCCAGAGCCACCGTCAGCAGAGCACTGACCCCTGCAGATAAATAACATTTATGTGTATGTTCTCTATAAACAGCTGCATTAGCTGCTAACATGGTGCACTAAAAACATAAAATGTTGGATTTAAATAATCTACTTGATAATTCAAATAAACTTATGAATTATGAAAAGAAGAAATACAAATTGTGGTAATGTTCAATCTCCGAATACCCCCTGCCCCAGTTTTTACCGGACTTTCGCAGCAGATCTGATTCATGCTCCAGTTTCATCACGTCTTCATCGAGTCCGTCTGAGAAGATCACCAGCACCTGATGGACGAGATCAGTCACATGTTAGACTGCTTTTATTGTTAAAGTCCTGGATAAGAAAACTACAACTCATTTCCTTATTCTGAACATTATTCAACTTAAGGTAAAGAAACATCCATATCTAAGGGTAAAATGCCTGATTAACCACTAAAGTATGGAGAATTTTAAACTTTAAACTTTGAAGAGAAAGTAACGAGAGAGTACACAGTGACTGAATGGTACTCAGTTGGCACATGCAATTATCCTCAAAGTTACTGACTTTGTTATTTTTAATGCTTTGGATAATCCACACACCTCTACAGTCTTCTAACTCTAAACCAAACAAAATGTGTCTGACACAAGTCTAACAGACTGGAGGATTTACACAAGTCAACTTGCACTTCCTAATACTTTTCATACTTTGTTAAATCCAATGTAGGCGGCAGATTTGTGGTTTGGCATCACAGGAAGTCACATTGAGACCCAGAATTAAGTGTTCACTTCAAGCCAACTCTGATCACTTCAGCAGAAAACTAAATGAAATCATTTAAGTTTGGATTTTTCTAACCTGGGCTCTATTTTCCCATGTCTTTGTTTCTAAATAACTAATGGGAAGAATAGCTTTTGAAATTGGTCCAGTACTGCACCCCACTTGGGGCATGTTCACACTGTCAATGCATGTCCACTTAAAGTGCTTGTTTTTGGCACTGACATTATAGAAAGCATCCCTACAGAGACAGACCTTATTGTTAAAGAGTTAGATCATTTTTGTTCACCAGAAACAGCCCTGAAATCGCCATTGCCAAACCCACCAGACTCCATTTAAATAAACAGTAATTTTAGCATGAATAGAGGCAGCATATCTTCATATCTAACTGGGTGAATTAAGGGGTTATTTCATCCAAACCAGAATGGAGAGACAAACAAAGATGGGTTTTGTGAGTTTTATTTTGTCTCTGTTGACCTTGAATGAAGTGTGTCTCAGGAAGATAAAATTACTGTATATTTACATGGAGTCTAGTGGGTTTCTGAGCTGTTATTAGTGAAACAAAAAGGACCTAACTCTACGGAGTTAGATTTGTCTCATTAATACCTGTAAATGCACAGAGGGTGATCTACAAATATTTCTTGATCTGCACATGTTTCGTAATTATGTGTGTGAACAGATCGACAATTTGTGTGTAAATGTGTAATCTGTAAATATAAAACACATTCCACAAATACAAAAAATATCTGTGAATACATTCAATTAATTTGCAAATAAATGAAAAGCATTTCTGAATATCTTCCTAACATTTACAACTTTCCAGGTATTTGTGAACTCAGTTTTGATTTGTGAATCCAAAAAAAAAAACATTTGTGGATCTCAGTTCTACGCATGTGGATTTGCTTTTTACACACACAGATTTTTGAGACAAACTTTCTGCCGGTCCGAACAAAAATGCACGCGTATCACTCGGCCATCTTGGTATAGCACGTGATCACCCAGCTGATGACATCATTTCCGCATGTGAAAGTAAAAACACGCAGTCTTTCTATGAGCTGTTTTTTGTTGTTGTTTTTTTAATAATAATCAGCGATAAGTAACGTGCATTCATTGTTTTATGTTAATGTTAACTCATCCTTTAGATTTTTCATTAATTCTTTCCAGTAGGATTAAAGTCACAAAGCACTTCACATCTACATCTCTACATATAACTCTGTAACAGAAAGGTCAGTCTCTGTGGGGATCATTTTAATGATGTTGTCAGACACATCACTTACAGTGGACGTACACAGACAGTTTGGTAACTTCGCAGCCAGTACTTTGTGCTCATCTCAGACTCACCTTCACGCCAGCATTTGACTCGGTGCTGAACATCTCCCCAAAGGATTTCAGCATAGCAGTGTCAAACCTAGTGGGTTCTGTCAAGCTCAAGTCCATGACTTTATTCACCACGTCCTCGCTGTAGCCCTCAAACCTAAAGTCGTGCTGGGGACGTCCATCACGGCCCACTACACGGTAGGCGATGTTAGTCTTAAGAGGTGGGGGAGCGATGCAGCACAGGCCTTGTACTGTGGAGACGTAGTGGGCGATATCTGGCAGGAACGTCTGAAGCTTGGTGTGGCCACTGACCAGCTTCTCACCGGGAGCTCTTCTTCGAGAAATATCGAATCCCATGGCGATATCAATGCTGCAGGCTGTGGCAGAGGGAAACATGTCTTTAAACAGTCACAGACACAGAGGGATACGGTGGGAAACAAGATGCAAAGTCACACTGTTCAACTCACCACTGGGATCTCTGGGGGGTTTAGATTTGCAGATTGTGTCAACCACCTTTTGCCTGATGTTTTCCAAGCTGCCGAAGTTCCGCACAGTAAACAGCCTCTCGGGGGTGCCAGTGATCTGCAGGAGCTCCAGACTATGAACGTCTCCGATACCGATGGCAAACACCTCGATCCCCAGAGCCCTGAGACGGTCGGCGGCATCCTCCACGTCATCCTGTGATTCACCATCTGTGATCAGCACAAGATTCTGGGAGATCCCGGCAGATCTTCGGCTGCCTCGTGACGCCTCAAAATACTCCCTGATGGAATCCAGGGCATGTCCGATCATGGTGCCCCCACCAAGCTGCTCCATTTCCAAGATGTGCTTGTTCACGGCTTGCTCGCTATAGTACTTGTTGAGGTAAAACTCCTGTTGGAAACTGCTGCTGAACTGGGCAAGTCCCACTCGCACAAACTTTTCACTGACTTTGAAGCTGTTTACTAGTTCTGTGGTAAACTTCTTCATGGTGGCGTAGTCGGTTGTGCCGATGCTGCCAGACTGATCAACAAGGAAGACCAGGTCAGCCTGCTGTTTTTCACAAACTGCGGAAGCAAAGAGAGGAAATTTATCCACATTACTAATAAATAAGTAGGGCTGGGTATCATGTTACAAAATATGATAACAGTACTAATACCAGTATTGCCTGATATCAGACAGAATTGTGAACTTGTCGCACTCTGTTTCCATCTTCAGTCTGACACTGCGTTCACTCTAACGAATTTTAGTGGCGGATGAGGATTCAATTTTCCCTAACCAGTCACTAGAGACCAACGTAGCCACCTAAATCTAACGTCAAGTCCACACTGATGGGTAGCCATGCCAACATATCTGTTTTTCCAGGGCTTTAAGACTGAAGTGGAGCAAAATAATACAAACAACGACGTCAGGCAATATTGAAAAGACAGGTTGATTTAGAGCAGCCTTGATAACAGATCACATTAAAACGCTTGTGAGCAAAACCATACAAGAAGTCATTTTTTTCTAGATCTGGGTAAAAAACAGATCAAATGTAATTATTGTTTAACTGGAGAAGTTTTGATGCTACTTGGCACTGGGTTGTTTCAGTATTGAGAACTGGCGCCCAGCCCTATAAATAAGTGAGCCACATACTCAGCTCACCTCAAGTTCATTAGACTTTATTCTTAATAGCTTTTAACACTTAAATGTTTTGTGGTTGGAGGCTGTCTCTGTGCTCTTCTGTTGAGAAATGTCAATATGTTTTGTGGCCCTGACGTCTCAGCCCAATGGATAAATCGTTAGGATGATCGCTACTGGCTGCTATATTAGTACTGCCTTGTATGTTGGCAGATATCCTTCAAAAAATTGCAAAACACAAATGCTTCATGGGCTACTTATGTATCTGAGAAAATTAATTTAACAGAGTGTCTATTTGCACCTGGTTGAGAATGGTCACACTGCAGCTATTTGGCTCTTCACACCCATCCTTGATGTACTGAGGTTGAAAGTGGTTAGGATTTGGGCAAAGAGGTTATGGTAAGGGCTACTACTAGAAAATCTTGGATATTCTCTGAGATTAAAGTGGTAAATTAAGAGAAAAACCTCACAAATGTACTGGCAGAAAGTGACACAGTATAAAGAGCGATACAGTTAATTGAAGGAGTAAAACTTGGTGGATGAATGTTGGATGTTCACACAGAGGACTCGAGCTTGAGTCCTATGTGAGTTAACGTTGGCCTAATAATTTTAGACATAAATGACTTGTTCACTCCAGTTTTGGGATGTATGAAGCTGCCAAATGCACACTATGTACATAAACTTCAGCAGCATAGCTCAACATCATAATCCAATATTGCCAGGATGTCCAGGAATATACACACAGGTGTGAACAGCCACATCGGCTATTTACACCCAGGTGCAGATAGCACTGTTGGCTACGGACACTTTGGTGAAATTATCATCTGCCTTAATTTAATGTGATGTAAACTTTTTGTCAAAAAACCTTTCAAACACTTACTAGACTCGGTACTAAGATGTAAAAAAAACTTTGCCTCAAATCACAAGTTTCCATTTCATTCTGTCAAGTGTGAGTAGCATTGTGATTTGGTTTTACTCATGAATCTTTGTGGTTTAGTGCTGCTAGAATAAAAGTAAGTGTGGAAAGGCTTGCTGCTGTTGGGTGATCCATGTTTGAGTTATTTGAGTACCACAAATTAAACTCAATGGACAACCACATCTACATGATTAGATATGTCCAGGTTCAAGTGAAAAATAAAGTTTTTTTAAGCTTGAGTGAACTGAGCCTCTAAATCTTCGAACGAGAATAGAGCTCAGTTCTTGTTAGAAGAACTTTTCTCCATCAAGATTCAGAACTACTATATACATAGGTGCTGTGACATCGTCGGCTCTTACCTGGCTTGGTGGAATTGCAGAGGACATGTGTAATATTCTTGTACAGAGTTTCCAGGGCATCGAAATTATCCACATAGAAAACTCTGGAAGTGTCTTGGCCAGCCATGATCTCCAGCTGCGTCCTGTTGGCTCCTTCAACTCCGATACTGAAGACGCTGATCCCGCTATCGTGCAGTGCCACGGATGGCGCAACCAGACTGTTGCGGTCGGTAGCATCGCCATCTGTGATCACCATGAGGATCTGTGGCACCTGGAGAGCCGCCCGACCACCATGCTCTTCGTTAAAGAACTCTAAAGAGTATCCTAAAGCCTTGCCAGTGTAGGTGTCTCCATACGGGGACTTCAGTGCTGATATTGCATTAAGAACCTCTCGTTTGGAGTTGTACTGTTTCAGAGTAAAAACAGACTTGGCGTCGTTTGAGTAGAGAATGACCCCAAAGCGGGTCAGGTCCTTGCCAACTGTTGTTTGGTTCACCATTGATGCCATGAACTTCTGCATGCTTCTGAACTTGGGTAGGGTTATGCTTGTAGAGCCGTCCACTAGGAAAATAATGTCAGCTTTTTCTGTCTTCTTACACTCTGGTTGGAAATAAAAGGACAATAAGCAAATTAAGTCAGAGGGAAAAGTAGCAGTTTTTAAGTTCAATGCACCTGGCGTCTTTTTGGGAGTGTTTTGAATGCCTCGAGCTGAAAAAACTTCAACTCAGAGCAGAAATATGCCTGAAACCAATTAACATCCCTAAGACAGAATTCTAAGGCAATAATTCAAAAGGGTTTTCAATTCTTAAAATAAAAATATAGAATCTCTGCCGAAAAAGACTTGATATGTTTGTGTTTTTTCTACAAGAATTAAGTCAGATTTAGGAAAAAGAGAGGAAATCTGTGGTTTACATCTGTTATTCTGGATAGTCCCAGACTGCTCTCACCTCTCTCTGGATCACAGAGCTCCATGGCCACTTGGCTCTCCAAGTCCTTCAGAGCGTCAAAGTCCCTCTCAGCGTACATCCTGTTGGGTGAACCGCTGATCTCCAGCAGCTGGGTGGTGTTGGCGTCCACCACTCCAATGGCATAGATCACCACTCCCTTGGCCCTCAGAGCCTCAGCGGGGCCTTTGACCTCATCTTGGGCCTCGCCATCTGTGATCACAACCAGCCTCTGCCTCATGCCAGGACGCCCTCCTCTGCTTGCATCAAAGTACTGCGACACATCAGTGATGGCGCCACCTGTGTGCGTGCCGCCACCAATCTGCTGCATACCATCGATGGCTTGTGACATTTCTTCTTTGCTGTAGTAGCGGTTGAGGGGGAACGCTAGTTGTTGGATGGTACTGAACTGCATGACACCTACATGCACCTCGTTCTGCCCAATGACGGACCTGCTGATGACAGATTTCATGAACTCTTTCATTTTATTGTAGTCTTGTGGATAGATGCTCCCAGAGCTGTCAATCAAGAAGAGGAGGTCGCCTGGTATGTCCTTGCAAGCTGTGGACACATGAGCACAGACGTTAGTGTGGTGTTCCTCTTTTTTCCTGCCTTAGGGCCCTTTTCAAAGAAAAAAAATCAAAATGTATCTGTAACAACAGAATATCTTCAGGGTAAGTAAAGTGCAACAGACTAGGGCTGGACGATTAATCGAATTTTAATCATGATTTCGATTTTGGCCTCTCACGATCATAAAAAAACATTATAATCGAAGAAAAACGATTAATGCGCCGCACGGCATGGCATGTATGTAAGTTCCTGTGCTGGAAAAGCACTGTGAATGCACCTGTGTGCAGCAGCAGCAAGTGTGTGACGTGTGTGGATCAATAATATGTGGAGCGAGCAATTGAGGACATGGCAGAAAGGCAGCCTTTGGTTGAGATTAGAAAGGTAGGACAACTTCTTCATCTAGAAACATTTTGGCTTCAAGTTGACGGACGTCGAGGAAAAGGAAATTGTTTGCAAAGTTTGTCACGCTGTCGGGTTTGCCCCCCAAGGCAACATGAGCGGAAAAAAAAGTCCAAAAAAGTTAGTAACTTACAAATTATGGCGAAAGGGTAAGTCGAATATTCAAATTTTTTTCCCACAATCGAATCCCGTGCCATCGAATGTAGCTTCAAAGCTTTGAATTTTTTGGGTCAGCCCTAGTATTTATTTCTATTTATTGTTTTTATTGCTATTATTATTTTAATTTACTATTATTATTTTTATTTTTTTTACTTGTTTACTTGTTACTAATTTATTTCTGGCTGTTCTTTTAAGTTACATTTAAAGTTGAGTTTTGGTGGAGTTTTGAAATTAATGAATCATCGTGTTTATTAATCGTGATTTCAATATCAATCAAAATAATCGTGATTTTTTTTTTTGCCATAATCGTCCAGCCCTACAACAGACACATCATTTAATTCTCACCTGATGTAACACATGATGCCTACATTTACATGCACAGAAACATTCAACTATTATTATTAATATGACAATATTCTGAATATAATGCGAGTCATATAAACAGCAAATTCTGTATGTAGCATTTCTCCAATTAAGACATGAGGGATAAACCAATATTATCTGGGTTTTAGGAGCATTCTCTGGTAATGTATACAGCACATTCGGTATATCCAATTTAACTGGGGTTTTTACTTTAGTTTGTGAAACTTTTCTGGTCGGAAGAAGGAAAACATCTAATTTAAAACAAAATGAAAGATTTGGATTGGTTGAACAAGTCCGCCAATGATGGACAATTTTGACAAAGTCCTTTGATACAAAAAAGCAAAATGCCACAAGCGACTGCAGTGGTTCCACTTTTTCATATTTGGACGTGATAAATGACACGTTCAGGGCACGTTAATCGGAGCATGCATAGCTGTAAGTAACTGCAAATATTAGTGGATATTTTATGCATGTAAACATAGTCACTGAATTCATCCTGCAGATGACGGAAGTGGTACTGGTATGGTGGGCCAATCAACTGAGAAACAACTGGGAAACAGGACATATTACTGGAATATCAATTTTCATTAGCCATGTAAACAGATTAGTAGGAATATTGTCTTTTTCAGAATAACGGCAAAAAACAGAATATTTTTTGCATGTGAATGTAGTCACTGAATTCATCCTGCACATAGAGGATGTGATATTGGTACGGTAGCTGGGATGTGCAAATCAACTGGGAAACAACTGGGAAAAAGGATGGTGGCATATTCTGATGTGTTTGTCCGACACGACGTGTGTCAAGACACAACCAGTGTGTGGTCTTACATAGAAAACAATGGGTGCCAGGGCTCACTGGTGGCCTACAAGTTAAGGTGTCGACCACGAACGGCTACTGAACCATAAACTGTCCCCACTTCACGTCCAGCTGGGGATCTTCCCCCAGTCTGCTCTCCATTATCAGCTGTCTGATGCTGGTGTGTGTTCCCCCTGACTGCTACATATAGAAAATGGTAGACATGCATTTTAAATTCTAGTCTGGACAAGTTTTTTCTTACCATCTTGAGAACAGATGTCTGTGATGATATCATCCTTGATGGGCTTTAGAGCATCAAAATTATTGACAAAGAAAGTCCTTTTGGGGTTGCCGGAAATCTCTTGCAGCTCAGATACATCTGCCTGTTTCACCCCGATGGCGTAGACGATGACGCCCTGTGACCTCAGTTTTTCCGCAGGAGCCTTGACTTCATCAGTGGACTTTCCATCAGTGATGACCACCAGGTACTCTGGGACTTTGTGACCACGAGTGACCATTGCTCTATCAAAATGTGGGCCCATGAATTCCAACGCTCTTCCTGTCTCTGTCCCGCCTCCTATTTGTTTAATACCCTCTACGGCTTTCTCCAGTGTCTTGGTATCCGAGTAGACTGTCAGATCAAATTCTAAGTTTGGCGAATCTGCGTATTTCGCAACCCCCATGCGAATATGTTGTGGTCCAATACGGAAGGTATGGAGGAACTCAATGATGAACTTCTTCATGTCTTGGAAGTCGGTGGGGTAAATGCTTCCTGAATGATCTATTAGGAAGAAGATATCTGCTTCATCCGTTTGTAAACAGCCTGGAAAAGGACAAGAAAAGATATTATGAGTTATTTTCCGATGCATCAGCTGTACTCTCTCTTTACACTCATTCACTTCATGTTTTATTCTATAAATACGATTCTACCATTAAAATTTTGACCAGTGCTGTGACTGAAAATATATAAACATGTTCAACAAACCAATTAAAAAGCAAACACTGATTCAGACCTTCTTTGATGCCAGTTCTTCTTGTACTGACGGAGATTGCTTGCCGAAGGATGTTTTGGCACAGAATTCTCTGCAGGCTCATCTCCATTGATTTCAGCTTGGTAAAGCTGTCCACAATAAACATGTGCTTTTGGGGGGGATGAGACGCCATCTCTATCAGCTGGGCTTTGTTGGCATCTTTGACTCCTACTGCGTAAACCGTGACACCAGCTCGACGAAGATTAGCTGCTGGTGTGCTCACGTTGTCCTGGGATTCACCGTCTGTAATCACCACCGCCACCTGCTGGACACCCTTTGATTTCCTGCTTCCTCGCTGTGGGATAAAAACCTTCTGCAGGGCGTAAGTCAGGGCGACTCCAGTGTTCGTACCACCTCCATGATAAGGCAGGATTTTGATGAACTTCAGCAGTTCGTCCTTGTCATTGAAGGAGTCGAGATAAACCTGAGCTTTGGCTACGGTGTTATACATCACGATGCCCACTCGGACTCTAGATGTACTGACATTCAGGCCGCTCACAATGGAGTGCAGGAAAGTGCGCACCAGCTGGAAGTTTGGAGTCCCGATGCTTCCAGACTCATCAACGATGAACACGATGTCTGCCACTTTGGCGGCTTTGCAATCTGTTAAAGGAGTGTATTATTATAAAATCGTTGTTACAAATTCACCTGTGAGCTGCTTAGTCATTCAGATACACTTCAAGATGGACAGACTGACATGAGGAATATTCATTACTTAAAACAAACTAATACGCTATTTTGTAAACAATTTCTTGCTGACAGATGAGTGCACTTGCACCTCACATAGGTCGCGTTCAGACCAACTTTGGTCCTACGTGAAGAACCACAGCCCCCTACTTCATTTAAATGAGGCCTGTCCAACAACTCAGTGAGGTGAAACACAGACAGCTCCAGCTAAATAAATAAATAACATAAATAAAATAAAATACTGGGAGTCCGAGTACAAAGTCAAACCTGGCTTAGACGTACTGAGTAACACCTATGGCACGGTCAGATGTTAATATCAAACTTTGAGAATGCGCAAGTGAAGTGGACCATAAGGTCCTGTCTACATATGTATACAGATATTTTTGAAAACAGATCTTTTCCTCTATGTTCTAAACAAAGATTGCGTGGACAGAATTCTTTTTTAAAAAGTCGAAAAATATTTGTCGTCAAAAATGTCGGTATATGTGCAGACAGGGCCTAAAATGGGATTGTAAATTTAATGGACATGGACTGAGCTAAAATTGAGCTAAAAATCCCAGATACTGGTGACGTCATTTGGAGCCAGAGCCTGCTTGGTCTTGATCTCTGCGGTATCGAATTCAAGCTGAAACACCAATCCGACCAATCGCGTGCAGTGTCTCTGATCACAAGCACACCAATAGGCACACACAGCTGGTAATCACGAAATCACGCCTCCTTTTTATAACATCAAATAACTAAGTAAAAACAAGGTATTAGAAAAATTAAAACTTGAACTCAAACCAACGTGATGAGAACCGTCTAATATGACAGAAATCATCTTTGGGGAAAAAAATCATTTGAGTTTGCACCAGTTTGCATTTTTTAAATTCGACTCCCAGAGTCTTGAACTATGCTACACTGCCTCCAGGATCTCTGATTCTACTGCTCCGTTTAGTCTCTATTCGTGAGCTTTTTTTAAGCAAATGTTCACATAATCAGATGAGATGATCACAGAGTACGGACAGAATGCTCTATCCGTCTCCGTCTCCAAATCTAATGTTGAGTATGAGCCCTTAAATCTCAGGCACATTATAGACCTCCACTGGTCAGGTCATTAAACTGGTTTACTCGTCTGTCAGTAAGAAACATATCAGGGACTCCAGTCAATGTTAAAATTCAGAAAGGACGTAAACAGTTTTAAAATACAGTCTCAAAGGTGCCCTGAAGTCATTAATTAGTAATAAAAACAATACTTTAATTGAAAAGATTTTTTACCTCCAGTAAGAGAGGTCTTTACTTCCTGTCTTTCAAAAATAGCCTTCAGTGCGGGTGCAGTGATGATAGTCTGGTAAATGTATGGTGCAGTGGCTATGAGACGCATTTCATTCATCGATGCACCAAGGCTCATCCCCACCACGATTACTCCTGATGATTTGATCAGACGTGACTCCTTATACACGTCATCATCTGAGTCTTTTCCACTTACAACAACCAGGTACTGTTGGTAGCCTTGGTCCGCCCGGCTTCCTGATGCACTGGTAAAAAAGTGAGTGGCAGCGTGATGCAATGCGCTGCCCAGATTACGTTTCTCATTAGGTTGCAGTCTTCGCTGGCGTAAACGTCTCACAGCATTTACGGTCTCCTCTTTAGTTTGGTAAGCATTAAGAAGAGATTCCTCCTTGATATCTTGGCCGTACTGAGCCCAGCCGAGACGGTAGGCGGACGCTCCAATGTTTAGCTGATTGGCAAGTCTACTGAGGATGGACTTGATCTGCTGGAACTCTGCTGGGGTCACGCCACTGTCCACCAGGAAGAAGATGTCTGCAAACTTTTCCTCCAAGGCTTAAAGAAAGCAAACCAACAGGAACAGTAAGAAGATCTGCAGTTATGGTAGACCATGATTACAGATGATATAAGTCTCTCAATTATAAAGCAGAAAATATAAATCAGATTGCATCTCACCAACAAATTACAAAGTACTTATCCATAATATTTAAGTTAGAATTATGAGATATTCACTTTAACTATCCTTCTTATTTAATTATCCTTCTTTCTTACAGCTTGCAAAGGCTACTACATTTTCTGGACAAAATGAAGTGCTCCAAATAATGGTTGATTCAGTATAGAAAAAAACAAGCACTATGCTAAAAGTAAACAGTAGTCTTTATCAGGGTGTCTATTTTTACGGCCAATGACTTATTTCTGTAGAAAAGTTCCCACACTAAAGTTGTACAACCACAAGTTCAATACAGTTTGTCGCAGAACAACTTCTGTCTCTTAATGTTGCATTTTTTGGCCGACACTGCTTCATTAGCGGTTGACCTCAAACTGGAACCAGAGCGTATTACATTAATCACTGCAGAGCCTTCATGTGTTGTGTCTGGAGGCTCAAAACATTTGAATGGTTATGTGGAAAGAAATATGCCGTCGAGAAAAAGGAACATTTATTTAAAAATACTGTGTAATGTCAGTTCCTGAGAGTCTGAGATTCAATAAATCTGGGTCCTCTCGAGGTAACACAGGGCCAGTTACTGGATTTTACACAGAAAGGTCAGTTATGTGGAGTACTATTAGTTCTTATAGATTGTTAAGTCTGAAAATATTACTCCTGATGATGTTAAAAGTGATGTCATTAGAGTTATCTCAGCTTGGGCTTAATGTCTCCTTCAGAAGCCCCCTTCATTAAGGAGTAAGGTATAAATACAGCTGCAAGTTTTGTATGATATATAACTTTCTAATCCTTGGCCTTACCTTGCCTCTGATCTTCCACGGAGATACAAACAGTTTGCAGCAGATTGTTGGTCAGCGTCTGCAGAGCCTGGTAGCTATCGATAGATAACAGGAAGCGTTCTGGAGGCCGGTTTGCAATGGACCCGAGCTCCTGCATATTGGCTCTTCCCACCCCAATGCCAAACACAATGACTCCGTGCTGCCTCAAGCGCTGAGCGGGCTGTACCACATCGTCTGTGGAGTCCCCATCCGTGATGACCACAGCAATCTGAGGTACCCGTTCCCTGGCTCGGCTCCCTGCGTCCTCTGTGAAGTACTGCGTCCGAATGAACTCGATGGCCTTGCCGGTTTCTGTGCCCCCTGTTCGGTAGGGGAATGTATCCACCGCAGCCAGCAGGGATTGCTTATCCATGTGATCTTTCAGCAGGAACTCCTGGTAAGATTCATCACTGTACTGAGCCAAGCCGACTCGAACTTTGTCAGGGCCGATGTCAAGACCTGTGATGACGCTCCGGAGAAACTGACGGATCTCCTGAAAGTTACTGATGCCAATACTGGAAGAGCCATCGATCAGGAAGACGATGTCGGCCCTGGAGGCTTTGGCACACTCTGGACAGGAGGGAGAAAAGAGTCAGCACTTGGAGAAACAAGGTAAGGAACATTTAATGCCTGTGTGTGTGTGTGTGTGTGTGTGT
The DNA here is from genome assembly GCA_035609425.1 of Epinephelus awoara. NCBI lineage: Eukaryota > Metazoa > Chordata > Actinopteri > Perciformes > Serranidae > Epinephelus > Epinephelus awoara. The sequence goes on from CM069300.1 coordinate 2,889,060, forward strand.
GTGTGTGTGGTTATATTCTGTGGTCTTACTGTAATTTTGTCCACCATCTCTAAATTCTCAAGGCTCAATAAAACAGTTCACAAAGCTTTTAGGTCAAGGTGATTTTCTGACACTCAGATGACACCAAAGTGAATTCTGCTGGATATTTAAAAATCTTAAATTACAAAAAATTTAGAAAAAAAACAACTACTTTTGGCATAATAATAATACTTGACTCAATCACTGCTTAGATACCAGTAATACTTTAGTAAGATCACTGAAACACCACAAGCTGTGTGGTATGACACATTTTACCTTGAGACAATTGCAGCAGTTGTCGTTTGACTTCTTCAACAGTTGTGCAAAGCGTCTGCACGATGCTCTGAGAAATTCCCTGCAGCGCTGCAAAATCAGACACGCTGTAGACGTGCTGACTGTGCGGCTCATTGGCTATCTCCTTCAGCTGTTCCTCATCTGCATCTTTGATACCAATCGCATACAAAACAATTCCTTTCCGCTTCAGATCCTGGGCGTGGGACTCGACGTTGTCTTGGGATTTTCCATCGGTGATCACCACAGCGATCTGCGGTACTTTCTGGCCCCGGCTTCCAGCTGCCTCCACAAAGTGCTCATTCAGCATAAAGTCCAAGCCTTGCCCCGTCTGGGTGCCGCCACCCAGGTAGGGCAAGGTGTTGATGTACTCGAGGATGTCTTCCTTGTTCTGATAGGTGTTGAGCAGGAACTCGGTGCGTGGAGCGGTGCTGTATTGGACCAGCCCAATGCGGACGTGGTCAGGCCCGACGTCGAAGCTGTTGATCAGCGTATACAGAAACTGTCGGATCTGCTGGAAGTTCTGGGTTCCGATGCTCCACGACCCGTCAACCATGAAGACGATGTCTGCTACAGCCTCTTGAGTACATACTGAGAGGGAAGGTTGTCAAATCATGGAGAGTTCTTGCAGATAAGAAGTCACAGCGTGCTGCTGCCAGAAAAGCTCTTACAACCCGAGCATTTCGTGGGTCTTAGAAAGCGTGCCAGCCAGAGGTGGAAAAAGTGTCAGCGTGATTTGCAGATAGAAACGGTGGGTAGCTTGTGATGTGTGCCAGCCAGAGAAAAAAAAAATGAGCAGCCTGTTGTGGACAGTTTCTGGACAGGAGAAGTGATCTAGTCTAGAAGCACTCACCTTCAGGTGTACTGTTGGATGAAAGCGTGTGAGGAAGTGAAACAAGGTTGCGTGGCGTACAGCTGGCATTCATTTCCTTCAGACTGTGTTGATGGTGCAAACAGAAGGTCGACAAAGTGCTGATCCAACCTGCCTCTGCTTTAACTTCTCCATCTCACTACGGACTTTTATACCTTACAGTCATGTGCTTGGCTGCATAAAACATTTTCAGTATTTTCCTTACCCTTCATATTTTGAAGAGACTGCCTCTGGTCATGCTGGAAGGAAATACTACCTGACTTTCATGCCAGCGAACAGAATTTGCTTCCCATCTCAGACCTGCAATAAATGTCCTTAAAGGGAAACTCTGGTATTTTACGACCTGGACTCAATTTTCTCATGTTTTGTGTCTAAATCAGAGTGAGAGCACTGCAGCCGGCAGCAGCAAAACAGGCTGTAATGTACCCACTCAGGGCATGTTTCCAGTGATGCTGTCAGATAGTCATTGTAACAATCTGAACCTGTCAGTACAAAAACAGCACTTTTAGTGGACATAAATTAAATTGTTAAATTGTGGCCTGTTTTGCTGCTGCCAGCTGCAGCGCACACTCAATACTGGAACAATTTGAAAAACTATTGTTCCCACCAGTCACTTTGACACAAAAACATGGAAAAATAGTGTCCAGGTTGTAAAATACCAGAGTTACCCTTTACCCAAGTATTTTAATTTCCTCGCTTTAACTTTAATTTGTTTGCAAAATTGCCTCTTCTCCCAGCTGTCCTGTGGGCAGATGTTTTGGAAAAAGTTCTTCAAAAAATGTTGAAAATAATCCAGATTTTTTTGCAGAGTCATCAAATATCAGCATTGTGTCTGGCAGAAGGGTTGAAAAATACATTTTCTGTATGTTTCATGCAGCTTGGCACTGGTGATCAAAGCAAGATGACTGTGTGCTGTTGTGAACCAGTTAATGCATCACTATCATGTGCTCAGCAGAAAACACACTCTTGTGCAGGGTTAGTAACAGTGCTCTTATAATAAAAACGAAATGAAATGAAATCTCTATAGGGTCCTCTATGTGTGTGTGTTGGCATGTGCAGTACGGGTGTGTGCTTGTGTGTGTACTTGCTGTATATCCACACACTATAAATTGGTTTCACAGACGTTATAGGATGATGTAATGTTATAGCAGGGGCACGTTCGTCATGATCCTTTCTGTGCTGGTATGCAGGAAGTTAAGTCATAGCTGCATAATCATACACACCTGTCCTCTGAGCAGCGCTGCCGTAGAAACACGCTGCCATGACGAGGCTGAGGAGAGGACCCAGTCTCCCCTCCATGCTGGAATGAATCTCGGGTTTCTCTCTTCCTGTAACACAAGGACAAAGACGACCATAAATGCAGACAATCTGTTTCCCATCAGTCGCAGCAGGGACCATGTTTGTTCCAGAAAATCATGTTACAATGTACTGCACACATTTACAGACATGAAGACAGGCCACGCCCCTTCTCCCTTTCTTTAGAACTTTAGGGTTTACTCTAAGCGGTGGTGTCATGGGCTGCACAACAAACGGGCTGCCCATTTTGGGAAATCATGCATGAAAAGAGGAATCTACTAAAACCTTTAATGCGTCTGTGAAGCATTAGCCTGACATTAGCATGCCTGGCTAATAGTGAAACACCACAGCAATTTGGTGGGGGAAGACTTACTGAGATAAACTATCAACTAACAATGTAGAAAATACTCCATTACTATTCAAAGTGTGCAAAATGTACCTACATTTTTTCACCTTTTGGAATAGAAAATAAAAAACTTAAGGTAAACACCTGATCATGAAACATATTCACACAATCTGTACAACACTATAAAACAGCAATCCCTTCAGTGATCCTTAATAAACACCTGAAAACACTTTAATCTAAATTTGTAATGAGAGCCAGAGATCCCTTAATTTGTCTTTTAATTTGCAGGGGGATGCTTTGTTCCAGAAAATCATGTTACAGTGTACTGCACACAGTTACAGGCACGAAGACAGGACATGCCACTCTGCGTTTCTTTACAACTTTTCTTTTTTCCTGAGGTTAAAACCCCTCTAAGCTGTGGTGTCATGGGCTGCACAACAAATGCGCTGCACATTTTGGGAAATCGTGCATAAAAAAAGGATTCTACTCAAACCTTTAATGTGTGTGCCAAAGCATTAGCCTGACATTAGCATGCCTGGCTAATAGTGACACACCACAGCATTGAGTTGTGGAGGAATTACTCCCCTAAAATAATATCACGATATTTCAGTGAGGAGAGGGACTTCAATTGGATTTGTTGTGGGACAGGGAGCCAGTGGAGGTTCTGGAGGACAAGGGTGATGTGGGCGTATTAGAAATTATTTAGGCGTTGTGCATGTGTGGGGAGGAATGCAGGTAAACATCTAATTAACAAACTTCATCAAACGATCTTTACAACACTATAAAACAGCATTCCTTAATAAACACCTGTAATGAGAGCCAGAGATCCCTTAATTTGTCTATCAATTCAAGGGAGACACGTTTGTTGCAGCGAATCATGTTACAGTGCACTGCACACATTTACATGTATGAGAACAGGCCACGCCCACTGTGACCCCACATTACCTCAGAGCTTTAGGCTTCTCCTGGCAACAAAAACATCTCCAAGCTGTAATTTGGTGTGTTGCACAACAAACAAGTTGCACATGATGGGAAATGCCCCATTAAGAGAAGAATTGATTAAAACCTTCAATGTGTGTGCCAGAGAACATTTGACTTTACAGTGGACTCATCTGACTTGGGAACAATCTCAGAACACTTTAACACAAAGTGACTCTTTCAAAGCTGTTTCATGAGCTGCCAAACACTTAATCAAGGTGTTTAGTAAGGCGGCTAGAGATCCCTTTGTCTGTCTATAAATGTGAAGGTCGAAAGCTAAACCCCCTAAAAACACCTTAATTTCATGATTCATGAATAAAAAAAATGGAGCCTATCCCAGCTGTCACTGGGTGAGAGGCAGGGTTCACCCTGGACAGGTCACCAGACTATCACAGGGCTGACACATAGAGACAGACAACCATTCACACTCACATTCACACCTACGGACAATTTAGAGTCACCAGTTAACCTGCATGTCTTTGGACTGTGGGAGGAAGCTGGAGCACCTGGAGGAAACCCACGCTGACACAGGGAGAACATGCAAACACCGCACAGAGGGGCTCCCTCTCCCCAGGATTCAAAGCCCTCACACCTGGTGCGAAACAGGAGCCCTCTTGCTGTGAGGCGACAATGCTAACCACTGCGCCACCGTGCCGCCTACTCAAGTAACTTCACCAGTTTATTTTCCTCTCAGTCACTAGTGTTACAGTGTTTTGCTGCCAGTGAATAAACCACTAAATCTATCAAATGAACCCTATTTATTAAGAAAACTAACTAGATTAACTAGCAAACCAGGTTTGACCATCCAAATCTGTTTTTAGAGTATGGTGCTAATCGTTTTAGCATTTTACATTCACTTATATGAAATTATTAGCATTAGCTTCTCTAGTTCGGTGCGTTTCTCAAGGGTACCTTGGCAGTGCCCAGGGACAGACTAGCGCCTCTCCAGCTACTAGTGCCATCACTGTTTTTATGGGGCTTTAATGGGTTTTCTGCATCAACTAAGAGGCTTTTAATTAGTAAAAAACTCTTATTATTTACAAAAAGAATTTTTGTCTCAGATACCCCTTAATTTGTGCCTTCGAGGATCAAAATTCAAAGGTTTACCCTTTATTTAATATATATATGTACCAAGGGATTTTACAGGTAAAAGCCTCTTGAAAAGTGTCATATATTATGAAACCCATCCCTGAACTTCCACTTTAACTGGTAAGGTAACTTAAGGATGGGTTTAATTTTTGATCCATTTTGAAATTAAAATGAATTACCCCCTCCTCCCTTCCAGCTGCAGTCAGACCCTTCCCAGTGATTTCGACAGTTGACAGTCTTGATCTGGCAGCCTGGTGACATTTGAGGGGTTAAGTGTGTGTAAAAGGGCGTTTTCCGCAAAATCTGTGTAATTAACAATAATTATGTCTCCATGCACGCTGCCATGAACTTATCTCCTCCAAGTGACATAAGACCATAACTGCAGCACTGGGATTACACTGAATAAATCCTTAGTGAGCATTGCAAAGTCAGAGTCTGTATCACAGCACAGAAAATAAATGTTTGCAGATGAACCTCATCACTGCACTATGTGTGACCCTGTGTGTGTGTGAGACCCTGTGTGTGTGTGTGTGTGTGTGTGTGTGTGACCCTGTGTGTGTGTGAGACCCTGTGTGTGTGTGAGACCCTGTGTGTGTGTCCACTGTGTGTGTGTCACCGACAGAAGAGGAAAATTAAACTTATGTTAATATAACAAATTAGGAATTACTGGGGGAGAAAGCAGAGGAGGGAGTCATCACCAGGGGTGAGGGGGATGAATAATAGCAATAATATGAATATTAATATCACTTTATGTCTCAAATCAAAATGCTTTACAAAAACAAGTGAAACAGGAAAAAACACAGCAATAAAAAAGAGAAGAAAGACAGTTTTTTCAAAGCCTGTAAGAATCTGTACAATTCAAAACATGAGAACAAAACCAACTAAAGCTGAGTCAATAATGCAATAATGTCTCAGTGAATCTCAGTCCAAAGCTTTTTGAGGTTGGTGTCATTTTTCCATCTTTCCAAAACAAAATAACACATGATTAAACATGTATGGAATTGACTAAACTTTGTCTGCTCTTTCAGCATTTCTTGCGAACTACATCCCACAGCAGAAGGTCGTAGCCAGCAAGTAGAAATTCGGTAGAAATTCAGTAAAAATTCTGGGCCCTTACATAAGCAGTTTCTGTGGGGCCCCCACCCTTCTTCTCTTGAATCATGACTCTGTCCCAAAAAGTTAGCTTGGTTTCTTTCCCTTTCCATTCCTTTTTTCAACCCTGATTTCCTTTTTTCTGGGAAACACAGGACAGTGATCGCTGGTGTTCCAGCAGCATCAGCCACTCACTCAGCTTTAGCTGTGTTTAGAGACTAATCATAGCGCACAAGTGGACTAGGAGGCATTTTAGGCCTTTAACGGGTGAGACGAGCCTCAGGCTGCTGTCAGCCTTAGAGTCGTCTCCTTTGGTCTGAATTTGGGAGTAATGTAGTTCCGAAGTTGTATAATTGTCTAGAGTTGGTTCGTGTTCTCACGGCAGCATTTACAAGAGGACCAGATCAAATGCCTTGTGTGAGAAAGCTGCACTTGATTGGTCAGAATTTCCATGTGGGAAAAATCCAGGAAGTAAAGCAAATGTTGAAGAAGAGTACACTTGCAAGATAAATGTGACACTTTCTAATGTCACAATGGAGGGACAACTACGCAGGTTGATTTTAGGACCTTGACACAACGGCTCAACTTCCTGATCAGTACTGCACAGACTGTGGCCTCAAATGAGGTGACTGAAGCAAGATGGCAGCAGCTGTATCTGTGGTATTATGTAGGGATGCAGGATATTGGACTCTTTGCTGATATCTGATATGCCCATATGTAACAGCTCATTTGGCAGATACTGATATCGATTTATCCACTTTTCCTCCGCCTAATTTTAGTGATCATCAAGTCTCTTCTGTAGTGGAATTAACATCATATTACACATATATACTCTTATCATGACGGCCCACCAGCTGATGGAGACATGAAATACTGTTTAGAGTATGTAATATTCATTCATTGTGCACAGTAAGAAAAAGCATGTTGGCCGATACCAATGACGTGCTGATATTATCGCGCATCTCTAATATTTTGGCTTCAGTTATGCAAAGTGAGGGGAAGCAGAGATGAGTTTTCCATCCTTACATACAGTCATTGGCACAAACAAATAATTCTGAAGTGATATTACCACTGTACTTATTTGAATCAGGTATTATTCCACATTCTGCTGGTTTTCATATCATGCAGCTGCTGCACAGCCAGATGTTTCCACATCTGCACTTGGCAGACGAGTCTTAATAGTTTGTCTTCTGTCTCCCTTCTTTTTTCAACCATCTCCGAACAGTGAACTTATTTTTAACTGGGGGACTTAGAGTAATCCTCCTGGCATACTGAGTTAACTTCCTCCTGATAAATAGAATCAGTTCATGGGGACAGATCGGTGGCAGCTGGAGAACGGCTGCACTAACATGCGAATGCTACCAACACGCTGTGACCAAGTGGAAACAGCCAGCTGAGGATAAACATTCACAAGCCCCAGAAAGCTTCGACATCTTATCTCTTAAGATCAGAGCTTTATTCTGAAATTTTAATGCTGAATTACTGAAAGACGCCCGGAAGCTGCAGCTTCAGACACAAAGCCTCTGGATCAGAGGAAGATGTATGTAGCTGCATGTAGCACATATGTGTTTGTCACCGTGGAGGACGGAGAGAGCAAAAAGCACCAACAGGAAAAGAGCAACAAGGTGTTTAGAAGTTAATCTTCAAACACATTTTATGGTTTATATGTTTACATTTTTAATTAAGACTGAATATTAAATTGTGAAATACATCTTACTGTAATTCATTATTCATTCATTTTCTATAGCCGCTTACACTGTTGAGGGTCGCGGGGGGCCTGGAGCCTATCCACGCTGTCGTTGGGCGAGAGACAGGGTTCACCCTGGACAGGTCACCAGACTATCACAGGACTGACACATAGAGACCATTCACACTCACACCTACGGACAATTTAGGGACACTAATTAACCTGATTAACCTAGCCTGAAGGAAACCCACGCTGACACGGAAACAGTGCTATCCACTGCTCCACCATGCCACCCACATCTTATTGACTTCTTTTAAATTTTGCATCTCATTTCGGAGCCGATTTAAACTTGTACTCTGTGTCCTAAGCATGATGTGTTCAGCCACATTTACTGATCCACCCTACCTTTTCTCCTTGGCAGCACTGTCAGAGGATCGCAGCAGCGCGACTCTTTTCACATACTGACAGAATATTTGGATGAGCTGATGATCAGCTCGGTGAACATCTGTTGCTCAATGAGACAAAGTCAATGAGGTGATGGTGAAGTTGACAGGACGATTCTCTCCATGGAGACAAAATGAAGTCAGTCATTCTGTCTGCTCAGACAGGAGCTGCCAGGATTCACTGGAAATTTGGACTTTGGAGTTTTCAGCAGATTAATGACTTACTGGAGGTCATGGTGTTTTACAGGAAGGTTGTGGACCAGACTGTAACAGTAACCATAACATAACTTTTAGAAAATGCCTTTAAATTCTGTGTCACCGTCAGACAGCACCAGGCAGAAAATAGCAGGCAGCTGAGACAAAGACGATGACGATAACATTATTTACTCAGAGATAAATCAGCAGTGTGGAAATATTTTGGATTACGGAGAAAATACAGGTCAACAGACAAAGCACATGCCGTATGTACACAATTATGAGAAAAAAATATTCAGGAAACACAACGTCATTGCCTGGCAGGCAGTTAGGCACTCGGCTAACTTCTCACCACAGCATCAGCTGCTGTTTCAATGTTTGGCTGAACAAACGTGCATGCAGGCTGAAATTTAACCGTGCTGTTCTGTCAGGAGATAAAATGACTTTAATCAATGGTGATGAAAAAAATATGCGTAATTTGTTAAGCTATGATAAGAGGAAAAGTCCACCAGCCACTAAGCTAATTATTGCAAATGAAAGTGCTTATATGAATTATGGGTGACGACAAAAACAGTGTTGTGTCTATGAACCTTGACAGAGCCGAATTTGGGGCTGTTGGGAGAAGTCTGCCTTCAGGACCTAAAGCTAGATAGTCCTGAAGTTTTAGGACAAAGACCAAAGTTTGGAGAAAAATGGAAAGATTTACTTACTGGCAGAAAGCCCTGAAGGATACAGTGGGACTTATGCTTCTGCATAGAATTAACGCAATACCTATGGCGTAGGCGCTGTGTGGACGTGTACCCTACTCTGTAGCCTGACGTGCACCTTCTCAGAAATGTAACTACACGTGGTGGCGACGCATACCTCCTGTCTGTTTCTGTAAGATGAAACCATTCCCCACAGTGGCACCAAACCTTTTATTTACTTCAATTTTATAGATAAGAAACAATAAATTGTGAGGAAAGTTTAGCATTTTGAGTTTTGTGTGTGATTTGTCCTGGCTTCATATGAGCAGAGGAAAGTCTGCTAGCCACTAGGCTAACAGTAGCATGTTGTGTTTGTGGGGAAAACACAGTGGAACAGAAACACCATCACCAACTAGCATTTTAAAGGTGTAACTGCAGAGCAAAACAAACACAACACACACAAGTATAAATGCTCACAGCAGTGTAGGCTATTGCACAGAGCCTACACACAACTCTAAATCAGCCTTAACTTAACCTCTGTTCTGTTTTATGAGTGTTAATGGAGTTGATATAAAGTTAACTTTACTGCCTTTAAGCAGTTACTATGATTTACAATTATTTATGTGTTGTTTAATTATTTAAGGCCAAAAGCAAAAAAGGGTGGCAGCTCTTGTAACTGACTACGTTAAATGGGTCTATGATATTGTGTCATATCAACTGCAGGCCCCTGAGTTTAGTTAAATAGAAATCATATTGTTACAGACTTTGTGATATCTCAAATATTGTATAATCGTCTAAAGAATCAATATGATACGCTGTCATGATGATTTACATCCCTAACATACATAACTAGTTGCAGGAATGTCAAATTTGTTCCTGACATGTTGAGGCAGAGGGTGCTGTCTGTAGCTCTGGTTGAGGGTGAGAGGCTGTCAGCAGATAAACAGAGATCTGTGTGGGTACATGAGACCCTAAAAAAGAGGCTGGATCATGGGGAGTACCACCAGTTGGTCCAGGAGCTTCTCCTCCATCATGGACGTTTACAGTACTGCACTTATCTGCTTCTACACCTGCTGTTTTCCACTGAGATGGTGCTAACTGTGGTTTGTAAAGTTGTATAGCTCTGGGTATCCAGCAACCGCTACCACCAGTTTCTCCTCCATTGTTTACCGACTGTAAACTCATTGTTGTGACCACCACAGAAGGCCCGCCTCTCAAATCAAAGGAGTTGCCGTGGGATGCTTTTCCACTCTGAGCTTTTTCCAACTTGAGGAGTTCAGAGCGCTCTGGCATAAACACCACATGCCTTGTGTGCAGAAACGTGAGGCGCGTCACAACACATAACCAGTAAGCGAAATGCTTCATTCTCATTATAAACTATTACAATAAGCTGCCTCCAGCTGCTGAAACACTTTGTGTGTTTGATTGAGGTCTTACTTTTCATATGATTCATTCTCACAACGAACTAAGAAAAGGAGTATGAATCCTCCTACACACACTCCTCCATCTTTCAGAGAAATCAGTCATGTGTCCTTAACTGGTTTGTTCAGAGAGAAAAGACTGATGAGAAACAAATACTTTTTGCTCTCACTAAACCACTGAGTCAAACTCTATAAATCCCTGTGGATTCTGTGGAACTCCCTCTGGAGTTCCACAGAATCCTGCCGCTCCGGCAGCCAGATGACTTCAAACCATTTCTGTCGCCCCAGAGCCAGAAGAGAAAGAGTTGTCCTCTCTCTGCATCTGGCTCTGCTTAACACTAACAGTGCCATTTCCTGTCATCTGAGGGCAGCAGACACTGTCTGCCACATCACTGGTCAGATCAACAGGAAACTGTTTTAAATGTCATGCGAATTATCTTGATGCTGTTGCTCACTGATGTAGAGAGCAGAGCTACAGAGACCTCTCTACTCTCACTGCCACTGACATCAAAGCTGTTGACACCTTAAACTCCATTAAAACCACTACCATTTAAAATATCTGTGACATGCAAACATCTCTGTTTAACAAGATCAAGAGCTGATGAACAAATCATACTGGATTTTTGAGGCAGGAGGCTGGAGCCTATCCCAGCAGTCACTGGGTGAGAGGCAGGCTACACCCTGGACAGATCACCAGACAATCCCACAGCTGGCACATAAGCCTCATTTCCACCAAGCAGTACAGTTCAGTTCAGTTGGACATTTTTTTCTGTTTCCACAGTAAACGTTGTGGATGGTACCAACAGAACGGCTGAATGGCAGATTCAGACTCGTAACTCTCTTGCTGTGAGGCGAGTTTAACCACTGCACCACCGTGCTGACCCCATATGATAATACTGTTTAAATAATCCATCACCTCCTGAATCATTTAAGTTTCTTTCCCTTCTTGTCCTGTCTCCCTATCTTAACTGTAGGCGCTCTTTCTCACTCTGCATTATTTTATTTTTTAAATCTTCTATATATATATATTTATATATATATCATAATAATATTATTGTAAACCTTTTGCATTGATAATCGTGTGGTGAAAATCTGATATCTTGCCAGCCGTACAGTCGAGTTAGTTTCAGAGGAGGAATACCACTAACTGAATGTCAGCTGAATGTCTTTGACAGATTCATTAAAATTCATCTTTTATTTACATTAAATCAAAATCCAGCAGCACAAAAACTTTCAAAAAACAAGTTTCATGTGTGAATATTACTTCAGTTTTTCAATCTTTTACATTTCCACGTGTGTTTTTTCTGCTGAGCCGAGCAAACTGTACTGTGTGTTGGAAACAAACACATTTCCACTCTTGAATGTTTCCTTTGAATTTATCTTTTTCCTCTTCTTTGTTCCTGAAACCCACCCACTCCTCCTCCTCCTCTCTCCTGCCAGCACACAGCAGACTGAATTTTAGGTGTAGCGTTACATTTAATTTACCTTCCCTCTAGCGGGATCATCCTCCTGCCTGACTGAGTGGACAGTTGGAAGTGAATGTTTCCAGCCTGTGGTGCTGGTTTGGTACCAGCTGCTAAAGAATTCAGAGAAACTGAGCTGTGATTCTTTTCCAAGGTGAGTGGGATTATGTTTGAAAAGTGAAACCACTGTGTCCCCTCCAGAGCGTGAAAGCAGCGCAGTAAAAGTAACCATAACCAGCACTTGTGCTCAATGTGTACGCCTCCTTTTATGTGGGGGTGTTAAGCTGGATCATGCCTCCATGTGTGCATGCATGAGGCTACATGCGTGCACAGCCACCCCGCCCCCACAAACATGTTTCTGGGTTTAATCACCTGCCAAATGTCAGAGGCCCCTGCAAGCGGAGGAAATGGGGGTCAGTTTAATGTGAAGCATGTGAAGGTAATCACGGCAGAGTGCTTCAGTGACAGGCTGATTGAGAGGAGGGTCTCTGCATCATTCACTCATCCAAATCTATTTACATGGACCTCCGCGCTTTGCTCCAACTCTATTTATTTAGCCAGGGTTTGAACGGCACTTTCCGGTTCAATTGTATAGATGAAGCGTTTGATGGTAAAGAACGAGGGGCCTCATTGTTTAGAGCTGAAGTCAGGCTCCACACTGCGCTTTTTCTGGGTGCCAGTTTTTTTCAGTTGTTCCCAAAGAGGGGAAAGCTTATGTGCTTTCATGCTTCCACCAAACAAAAGGTGCTGCCCCCGGCGGCTTTTTTCAGAGCGCTCCGTTTTTTTGGTGCGGTCGCTCCGAGAGCTGCTTGTCAAAATTCTCTGTACTTCTCAGAAAGGTGCTGGTAATGTCACTGCTGCTCTCTTACTTACTGTATGATACATCATTCATAAACTGTCACTACAAAAACAAAAAAAGCTCTGTGGGAGCAGATCGGTCGGACACTGAATGTTAACTGTGTAGTCAACCCTGGTAGGTAGCTACCTAGCTACCATGAATGTCAAGATGTTACTGTCCCAGAAACAAACCCACACATATCACCTATATCAATAAGGGCTGGGATGCTGCCCAGCCCCCTGCCACTGTGTCTCTCCTGAGGACAATCACTTGGTGGACACAGGTCCTTACAGGACTGACCAGAGTCTTCAGAGGTCAGCTGAAGGTCAGTATCCAGTCCAGACAGGCTCAAAGTGATGAGAAGCTTCCATCTAAAGCTCTGACAGGGCGGTCTGCATCACTCAATCACTGGTGACTTTTTGACAATGACCAGCCCTTCAGCTGGCCGGGCAGGTGTGCACAGATGTGCTCCCATTCTCCACATTCCTTTGCCATTGTCCTACATTCCTAGATCGGATGAATTGATTCATGTGACGGTCACACCATGAAGAGACTTGTCCATGCTGAATAGGTGGAGGCCAGGATCTCAGTGAAAGTGACTATGTGCAGGGCTGGTGGTGAACGAAAGGAGCTTCTCTCTGTTTTCTCTCTACTATTTTATTTTCCTTTCCACTGTCATCATTTCTTTAATAAGAAGTTATTCAAAACAATCAGGAGATTAATCAATAACAGAAGTAAAATTTAGCTGGAGCACTAATGCTGAATTGAAAGTTACGTGTGGCGTACCAAATGGCTGCTCATGTTCATTACACTTTTGTTTCAACCCTTTGAAACCTGACAGCAAACTGGCTTTCTTTCAGAAACATGGCAGGAAGGCTGTGAACAACCAAATAAGAAATGACCCAAAAATCTGCAAGAAATTAGCAAAAGGAGAAAATTGAAAACAAGAAAATTAGTTAAAAAAAACCCAAAGACCTGGAAAAAGTTCTTAAAATCATAACTCTGCACCATAATTTTAAATATGTAAAAAATAATATAAATATGTTTCCCTGGCTTCTTCCCCCCCCCCCCCCCCCCGTTTTTTTAAACAACTATTTTCTAAATCTGTTTCTGGTTTTGCAATTTGTGAGACATTTCATACCAAGGTGCTCGTTGCCTTTTTTCCCATGTTTCTGAAAGATATCAAACCAATTTGCTCAGAGGGTCAAAGCTTTACATACCTGCGAAAGGCATCTGAAAGCAGCACAAGAAATGTGATGTCACTCCAGGTTTCAAAGGGTTAACACAGTCTTTCCCCTCCCATTATAAAGCTGGACTGACGAGGAATTATTTATGTCACTCATTTGTTTTTTTATACTAAATAAATATATAGATATTAAGAAATAAACTTGACATTTGAGGTTCAAATAATGTTGCTCAATCAGTTCAGGTTTTGCGTTTCTGAATGCTGTGGTGTTGTCTGAAAAGTCTGAATTATTTATCTTTTCATTTGTTTATCTGAGACCAAAACATTATTAGCTTTAGTTGTAGAAAACAGAGTTTCAGCAAAAAAACAACTCCGAGAGCCACACGATGTCTGAGATAATACCATGGTTGTCAAAATAGTTGAGTTGTTTGAAAGAGACAAACACTGTCAACCTGGCGACTGAGGCGATGCTGAAACATCAGACGCTGGACCACCAGAGAATTACAAGAGCTGACTGAGGAAAAGATGCCATCAACCAGCCGTCACTCACGTCTCCTCCACGGTCAAAGCAGCTGCCGCTACAGGGTTATTCTAACCTTTATGGTATATGGATTAAAAACAGCCAAGGATACATAACTATGTCCATTTTTCAAACTGAGTTTTGGATGATCTCTGCCTCTCATGCTTCAGGCCCTCACATCCACCACCCTGCCGTGACTCTGCATGAGGGGAATAATGAATCAGGGCCAATTTTGGGGAGTAAAAGCTGCTGCTTAAGTTCTCGTCTGAAGTCAGTCCAGATTTGTCCTGCCGGGGGTCTGAAGATTGTCTGAACTCTGGTCTGTGGAGACCAGGCGGGGGACGCTAATGACGCAGTCTGTCTTCTCTCTGTCTTTTATTGTCCTCAGCGTTTTCTCTTTCTGTGGAATGTGCTGTGTGAAACCAGCTGACTGGCAGTGCTTCAGTGGGAATGAACGGCACAGTTTGATCTTTAGACGGGGCAGTGGGTCAGGGTTTTACTCTTTCATTAACACGACGTTACATATTTGTGGGCCTTCACTTAACAAGTCATGTAGGCTGTTAATCACGCTTGAAAACGTGTCTGTCAGTGTCATGACATAACTGCTTCAGGTGGAGTTTCTTTATGTTCAGCGACGACAGACGTGACCAGAAGGTGTTGGAGGATATCAAAGGTCTCTTCTCAAAAGGACTCAACAGTTTGGACGGTTCAACGGACCACTCAAGATAAATCAAAGCTGCAGTCTCTCTGCTTCCTCAGCCAACATTAAATACAGATCTTTTTTAACTTCTGCTGCAGATGTCATAAGCTGAAGACAAGTGGATTCAAAGAGGGAAAACTAAAACTAAATTTAGATTTGATACAAAATTTAAGCCTCAGTCTGTGGAATAATGTAGCAAGACACCCTGAATCACTCTGCTTATAAATTACAGATTTATGGACTGAATTTATCTATGATCAGGCTGCAAATCAGACAAAAGCCAGCAGCAAAGTAGCCGGGACACAGAAACATGCAGCCTGCATGCTATAAGATAATATAACATTATAAAAAACTGTGGATATAAACTGACGTTACATTGACTTGGCTAACTTTCATATTTATAGGCTTTTGGAAGGAATAAATGTCGGCTGTCAACCATCTAAATCTTCCTCCACATGTCTGGTGAATAAACATCACCGCACTAATGTTATCTGATGTTCAGTCTGAAGCTAAACCCAGACAGTCAACAGTATCTCAGAGCAGTGGTTCCCTGCTGCTGCTGATGCAGCTGTGCAGCTTCTATCAGTCTCACTGGCTTCAATATCCCATCCTCAGCTCTGTCGCATCGTTCTGAACATAATCATGTCCAAAATGAGGGCTGAACACGACCTTGTCTTTTTTTGCAGATACAGCGGTGAAGTGACGTCTCTGCACAAAACAAACCCAGGCAGAAAAGCTCTGCTGGTTTTTCTGTCGGGAAAAATGTGGACTCCACGTCCTCACAGGCTGCAGTTTGTGCAACCTGCATAAACAAAATCATTCACCATGATGTCAAATGGTGAAATGAAACATAAAACTACAGAAACTAGTTACCACCCACTACCATACGTTGTACCATAGCAGGTCAAAGACAGCAGCTTCTCTCTGATACATAATGTGATGCGATGTTGAAAACAAAAAGCTGTTCTTAGGAGCACTGCTCAAAGCGCCGTCTGCTTCCTCTAAATTTCTGCCATTATGTGTTGTATGACATAAAATCCTGCTCATACTTTTCAAATGGTCACTGTCAGGAAAGGTTAAGTATAAATTTTGTTATGTTTGCTGTAACGAAATCTACACAGCAGCACATGAGGAAGATAATCTGTGAAAAAAATCACGGTCGTCCTCTTTTTGGTACCTCTAACGGCATTTGCTAGAACTCATCTCGGCTGAGGGAAAACAACCAATCAGAGCCGAGAAGTTCTCATTTTACAGCTGAACAGTGCGCTCAAATATGTTTCTAAAAATATCGTCTTGATTCATATTTGATCATTGTTCTCTGGTTTGACCACTTGACCAAAGTTTACACGCAGTGATTGACATGATTGACAGCTGAGTTAAAGACTCCTCGACTCTGATTGGCTGTTGTCGTGCAAATTCTTGCTTCGGTATCCGAATGGTGAAAGCGCATGCCACTTAACCGCAACATCCATAATTCAGTTTGGTTCAGTGGGTGCTTTGTCGCAAGTAATATCCCTCTCTCAGCCGACACATGCCGATACACAGTCATCCATCCAATAAAGACAAAGGGAAGAAAAAAAAAAATAGACAAAAGAAATCACGAGCCAAAAAAGTCGCAGACCACTGTTTCAGGAAACAAGTGAATCCAGCTTCTGACTGACACATCAAACATGCTGACAGCTGTTGTCGGTTACAAGAAAAATTCTAAAACTAGAATTACTGCTGCGGTCGTACGCATCCATGAACCAGTCAAGCTGAAGTTATAGTTTACATCAATGTCTGTCCAGACTCACATGTAACAATGACAGTAAACAAAGCTTCAAATATGGCTGCTGCTGCAAAGAGGTGACAAAATGCTCTACAGTATGGTTATACTTCACAAGAGTTGATGCCGACACTGCTTGTTGCCACAAGTTCAGCAACTCCTGCATGTGAGGGCAGAAACACAAGCAATCTTTGGACACATCCAGCTAAAGTGCATCACATACAGATGGAGAAATGCACTGTTTCCACCACCTAGCTTGTAGTTCATCTCCTGTTACCATATCCACCTCAGATATGTCATACTCTATAATAGTAGTTAATTGAGGTTTCAGAGGTTTCTACTATTTTTTCCTGTTAAAGGGTTTTTGGGGAGTTTTTCCTGATCAGCTGTGAGGGTCTGAGGACAGAGGGATGTCTGCTGTAAAGCCTCTGAGACAAACTGTGATTTGTGATATTGGGCTTTATAAATGAAATTGAAAATTGAAATTGAAGTCAAAACAATGCTGTTGCAGGATATTAATTTATATAGTGAACTTAGATACATAGGAAATGAAGCAATGTTAATTCTGCTCTTAATTTGTTTCACTTTCTTCTTTTAAACCCCCCAAAAAGAACCAATAAGAGTACTGTCAAAGTACCAGATCAATAAGCAGTATCAGTAAGAGAACTAGTCTCGTTAAAATCTTACCCATCCCTACTTTGTCACTAAAATCTAGTCAGTTCATTGTTGAGTCCACGGATCTTTTGTTTTCTTTTGTAGTTTTGTTTACTATGTACGCACATATTGTGTTGTCTTTTGCTACTCCTGGAGCAAATTATCAATGAAAAGTTGATCAGGGAAAAAAAAAGAATGAGACAGATGCAAGGTCACTGTGACCTTTAACCACCAAATTCTAACGAATTTGTTTTTAAACCACAGTGGACGTTTGTACCAAATTTGAATAAATTCCCTCAAGGCATTCTTGAGCCGTCACATTCACGAGTGTTTCTGTGGACTAAAACAATCACATGATTAAAATGTAACTAAAGTTAAGACACAAAATGACACTGAATCAAAACCAGGTGCCAAAATATAAACTGGTTTCAACATACTGTATCCGCCCACCACCCACGTCGCAATATGGTTTATGCCATTAATCTTTTAAAAGCTGTAAACAACCAAGACTCTGCTTTTCTACCAACTCAACTCTACAGCACTTGATGGAGACAGACGATGAGCCGAGGAGCTCCAAGTCTCTGAGCTCAGGGTCTCAGACGGCTGCTTCACAGAGATAACCTGCACAGCTGGAACAAGTTTCTCTAATCTCAATACTTCATCCATTTTACTTTGAGCTTTGAGCAAAGGCTGTAAAAAAGATCACAACAATCGTCCTGTTAAAAATTCACACAGACCTCCTTTAACGAGGAAAACATATAAAACAAAAGCCAGTAACACTCAGAGCTCACAGCTGCTCTCACAGTGTTTGTTATCAGCTGTTGGCATTTCTTCACAGACCCACCAAGAGGCAGGCCTACCCTGGAGGCTCCCCAGCACTCCAATTAAGACTGACCCTGGATGAGGTAGAGATTACTGTGACCTCCACGCTCAGATTCACATCTTGTGAGCACATGTTTGAACAGAGTCGTTTGTTTCGTCTCTGTACATCTGAGCAGCACTGATTGCATTCGTGTGTCTGTGAAGAGGCTTGATGTTTGGACGGCACCACTGTCAACATGTTCCTC
This sequence comes from Epinephelus awoara, assembly GCA_035609425.1. NCBI lineage: Eukaryota > Metazoa > Chordata > Actinopteri > Perciformes > Serranidae > Epinephelus > Epinephelus awoara. The sequence continues at coordinate 2,907,666 of CM069300.1, forward strand.
CACTCTTCGCATCAAGCAATTAAAGACGATTCTAAATGATTATTGCAAAATTTGTTGATGTCTTTCCTGTTGTCTCACTGGATGCATCACCTGACGAACCAAACTCTTCAGCTGTTGCTGAACAACATTCAACAACAACATATTTCAAGAGCTCTGATCACTGGCGTGCTGTCAGCGGTACACTACATGTTTGTCTTTCTGGTTTGAGTTTCTTATTTCCACTGAAGGAAAATCTTAATGTTACAGCCCTCAGTGATATTTTAGATAACAATGTTCCTCCAGCTTTGTCCACAGTTTGTGATTGTTCCTTTCCTGTTTCAGCATGATAGTGCTCCTGTACCTGAAGCCACCTCACCTGTGTTTAATTTGCTGTAATTACTTATTTCCCAAACTTTAACCAAAACCTGGTCATCGTGTACAAAATATAGAGCAAGAACATTAAAAACTTAAAAACAACAACACAAACACAAAAACCTTGTGAATGAACACATCCAGTCACCAGCTCAATGCTGACACACCTGCAGGTTTCAGGCTCATTAGAGGCAAAAAGAAAGCTGCTACTTTGATTACATCAGAGCTGCAATGGTAAGCCGATCAACAGAAAATGAATCATTTAGCAAAAGTCACAACAGCAGCAACAGCTGGTTGTTGATTCATTAGCTGTTGCTGCTGTTTGACACAGTGCTGACGGACCGTCTCCGTGAGCCGCTCCCATCCCACTCTCTTTGTCCTGTTAGCACAAGCTAACACTGTAGCAGCAGCTAACTCTTACAGGGTCCCAACTGTCTCATACTGACACTGAAGGCTCAACTCTGCCTTTAAAACCATTAATAACGGTTGGGCAACACTGCCATGTGATGCAGTATTCTCACTCTTCATAAAACATTCTGGACACCACAGTTTACTCCACACTACTGAAGACGCGGCTCTTTTTGGAACCACTGTACAAAAAGTATGACATCAATACGTCAACAAGCCCAAATATCGTGAGTATCACAATATCATTTTTTTTTTTACATGATATTAAAAATTATACCGGTACTATCACGAACAAGATGATAAGACACACCCCTACCCGGGTGAACTGATCGGCTGCGTGTATTCTCTGGTCTCACTATATCGCTAAAAGTTAAACTATCCCCAACTTTAAGTTCAGCCGCACCTTGTCGCAGAATCTAACACCTGCAGCTCAGAGCAGCCGCTGTGGCTTCCCAAAGACACTGCGTGGCAGCTCGCCATGGAAGGATGTTGCACTTCACCACTGCTTGATGTGTTTTCACAGTCACAGACCAAATGATTGATTGAGAAAATGATTGGCAGATTATTCGATCGTGACAATAATTTGTTGCAGCCCTAGATTCCCCAGAAGGTAAATGGGTGCAAATGTGCAATGTTTGTGTGTCCTCATACTTTGGCCATCAAGTGCAGTAGAGACAGACTGAAGGAGATACATAGCAGCATATTAATGCCTACAGTGTTAGGATATCAAGCTCATCAGGTTCATGGGTGGAATGTTCGGGTGTCTAAATACTTTCATGCATGGAGTGATCTGAAAAAAAAAAAAAATGAAGCCATATAATAGATTCTACTAATTGTCAAATACATGAATGACAAGGCGAACTTTCCAAAGGAGAAATCAGAGTGGGAAACTGATCTGAGAGCAGCAACATGGAGGTCAGTCAGAGAGCAGAAACTCTCTCCTTCCACTTTAAATTCACTAATAATCAGTGCGCTGTAAATCTAAACCGCGCTGAAAAACACTAACATGTGTCTGTTCTGTTTGAAAAAAAACAAAACAAAGGCAAACCTCGGCTGTATGCTGTAACGTTCCCGTCAAACACCAAGGACACACCGGCTCCCCTGGGGCCCTGGATGTGGCCCCCGGGTGCTTTACACGACCAAACACCAGAGCTGTGGTTATTCTTCCCTCTCATGTGATTTGCTGTCGCTGATTGGACTGTTTGAAAGGCAGATGTTAGTGCTCTGGATAATCTAAACCAAGGAATTTGTTTTTTCAACGTATAGAGACCATGTTTGGACCAGTGCTGATGGAAAACAGCCATGACTCCACACTTGGGAATCTGAAAAGTGCGTGCCATTAGACAAACCGAGGTCGCTCTGCCTTTACGGAAAAGTTCAAGGGTAAAATATAAATGGATACAATTATTGTAATTAACCTGAGTGTATGAATGAGAAACTTAAACAGAAACAATCTCAGTCCAAAAATCAAGACTGTATCAATCCAAAGCAGCTCATTCAGACTGCCTGTTCACTTCACAAAGCAGTATGTGTGCATCTGGCAGCCAAAGCCAGCCAACTGAAACTGATTCAAAAGTCAAAATGTATGAGGAATTAAAAGCTGAGAGGTAGTTAAGACGAAAATGATGATTTTACAACATTAACTTGAGGGACTGAATTCTGTAACTTGTGGTTCACTCTATACTGACCGAGTACTGAACCGGGGATGTTAAAATCTCTCTGTATGTTGCATCCTGACCACGAGTCCACCAGGACAAAGCCTCAACCTGTTATATTTGAGATTAGCATCTTTGCTAAGTGCGCATGCAGAGGCCAACTGATGTAAAAATATAGTTTACAGAGTGAAATTATCACAGAAGGCATTTCTATGGAGACTGAATGTATCAGAAGTTAATTTGTGCACACAGACTCGTCACTCTTGCCCTAAAATTAATGACAAATTTAGTAACAGTACCCTGAAATGGCTTCATTTGTGTGTACAAATTTAAATTGTTCCTCTGAATGCCTCATATTTTTGTAGAAATATGAACTGACTATAAACTTGTGGTTTAATCTGGTGAATTACTTAAACTTAAACTTCTAACTTTACATCAGTTTGATCTTTATCACCCTAAAAGTTGTTAAGAAGAATTCATGCATCTAGTGAGATGATTTTTCTGACGCTCTTCCCGACAAATTATGTGAACCCTTTGGTGACAGTCCATTTTTGGAAACAGGTAACCGTCATGCTACATCTGATGCTGGATGAGCCACAGCCTTTAGCTTCAGTCTTTTTCTGCTACAAAGACTTGACGCTAATTTGAAGAAACAAATAGACCACGATGCATTGCTGTAGATTAAACAACCCAACAATATACAAACCTGAGCCAAACCTAAAATATCTACAGCAGGAAAATGCAACATACAAAATAATGCAGCAGCAATATTAATTCAACTAGAATTACCGCCCTAGGGTTGTATGCCTCTGCAAGCCAGTCAAGTTACAGTTTACATCCCTGTCTGTCCAGACTCATATGTAGCTATGACAGCAGACAGTGCTTTAAATATAGATGGAAGCTACATGTTCTGAAACATCAACACTTCACAGACACGACAGCACAGTAGACCGATAGGTGGACGCCTAAGATTGGTGTCACCAATTTAGTATCTGACCAAATGAGGAAATTCCCTCAAGACTTTCCTGGGATATCGTGTTCATGAGAATGAGATGGGCACGAGGTCACAGTGACCTCTGACCGCCAAATTCTAATCAGATCATCCTTGAGTCCAAGTGGACATTTGTGCCAACTACGATATGTCCCTTAAAGCATTCTTAAGATATCACGTTTATTGCAAGATATCGCAAGGTCACAGTGACCTTGACTTTTGAAGACTAAAATCTAATCAGTTCATTTTATTTATTTAATTGCACACACATTGCTTCATATGTAAAGTAGATGCCTTGCATACAGGTTACTAGCCATAGCAAATGTGCAACTCCTGTCCCTGGTTACTAAGCACGGAGTAATTCAATACAAAAATGCATTTTTAATACTACATTTTTGAGTCCAAGTGGACGTTTGTGCCAGAAACTCCATTTGAGGCTTTTTTGAGATATCGTGTTTCTGAGAACCCAAACCAAAAACGTAATGCCTCTGGTCATGGCTATCACTGGCGTGAAGGAATTAAAATATCAGACAGAACAGGAAAACACTGACATTTTACTGTACGTACTTTTACTTTCTGCTGATAATACTTACATGCTTTTACTTAAGTGCGGTTTTGAATGCAGGACCGTGGAGTGTTCACACATTGTGGTGTTAGTAATTTTACTCTGGTCATGGATCGGATCATTGATTATACAGTGATGGCGAGCTGAGCAGACACATTATTTAGCCAACATGCTGACAAACAGATGAACTTCTGATTACAATAAAGTCAGAACCAGACAATTCATTACGCGTGTGTGTTAAGATCTGAAGTTTCGAGAAACATCCAGCTGTTCACAACTGTTCACTGAGGACGCCAACATGGCTGCCAGACCACATGAAAACCATCAACCTCCATCCAGCTCGAGTCTGGCAGCTCTGTCCTCTTAAAATGTCGATGTTCACCACATTTATTTTATATTATTGCATTTAAGGTAGTTTTAGAACAGAGAGCACGTTTTTATGGAGCTTTAAATAAGGAAGCAGCTTTTTGAAAGTGAAAAATAAATGAATTCACAATTATCTACTCAGTAAATCTCTGAAAGACTTTCCTCTAATGAGACTAAATTAGTTTAATGCACGAGTGGAGCTGACATCCTCTCATTAGTCGTCTCTGCAACGTTATCTGCTCATTCAGCCCTGCAGAAGAAGAAAGCCAAAGCTTTGCTGATTGAAAATACTTGTGGTTTCCCAGAGTTCACAGGGAGCCACCTCTGAGGTTTCTGATAATGTTCGTCTCCACAGAAAACAAGCAGAATAAATTATGGCCTGCCATTAATGCAGCGAGGGACTGCTCTCAGATACAGTAACAGCAGAAGGGAATGACTTCACCCGTCAGGTCTCTGCTGCCAGAAACACCAGCAGGGTCTGAACATATTTGTAGCGGTTCATAAAAACGTTGCTGCTCGATATCTGACTTCTTCTTCGTCACTAAGGTACAGTTTGATTCCCTGTTTTTATTTTGCTTCCAAGGAGAAGATGATTTAAGGTTCAAAGAGCTGCACAGTCTTAGCAACTACAAGAAACACATCAACAGTATTTAACCACTGGCTCTCTGAGCACACGCCAGATGTTTTAATGTGAGGAGGGATGTCACAAGAGCTGATACTTAAGTACAAAGTCGTCGTCGTCGTCGTCCTCCGCTTATCCGGATAAGCGGAAGTACAAAGTCGATTCCAAAATTCCGAAAATGTGACAGCACTCGTTTTTATCCAGTACTGTAGGTACTGTGGATGCAGGTGCAGCTGCAGCTGCAGAGACAGCTTCGCCTCAACTTAACGTTAAGAAAAGAGGCCAGCGTATTTTGTTCGTTCTTTGCAGTGGCTACAACACGTTTTAGCCACCTAAAACATATTTGTACTGCTTTGGCCCCCGTCCACGACCCCCGTGTTTAGCTTCTGCACCCGAAGATTTTAAGGTTTATCAAAGATGACAGCAACACAAACATAAATAAGCACAGCAGTAATGTCAGATAGGTCAGAACATTACAGTTACACCTGATAGGACAACAGAAAAAACAAGTTTGCGGATTTCACGTCTCCACAATTCAAAATAACTGCCAGCTTTGTTTTCAGAAGTCACTGCTGTTAGTGAACATCACGATAACTCAGTCTATCAAAGAATACTTTCACTGCTCAGGCCTCAAAATGCAAAAGAAACAAACTAAGTGGGAAAACAATAATTCTTTAATTTAACACTTAAGTTGTGTCGAAGGCCTGAACTTCATTAACTGTCTGATCTGTTCTTACGGTCTGTCCACAGCTGAACTGGGCTGAAACACCAGCTTCTTATTCTGATCTGTTAATGTGATAAGATGAGAATTCTGTCAAACTCAGCACAAAGCTCTGTTTGATTTGTTTAGTCTGGATTCAGTCAGTGTGAACCCTCTGAACCTGCTAATCATTGGAGAAGGAATTTGGTCTGTGAGATGCTTTTATGGGTTTAAAAGATTTTTATTTTTCCTCTCTCTTGTTTATGACTTGACGGCATTCTGACTTTGTTTGATGTTGCTGACGTGCAGCTTTTCTGTTTGTTTGCCCTCTTGGTCATATCTACCATGAAAATGACAAAAATGAAGCAAGTGTTAAAGGGACAACTTTAGTACAAACTTTGAGACAGGGATGTAAAATAGCTGATTAAAGCGGCAGCATTTAAAGTCAGGCTGACCCCAATCTGGAGGAAATTCCTCATTATGAATTTCCTCAACAGATCACTTTAGCAGAAACATCCCGGAGAAAGCTGATTTTGTAATTACCTCTAGTCACAACTTGAACTAAACAGCACCTCAAATAACCGCAAACTAACTTCATCTCTTTGTGCCAGCCGACCACCAACATCAGCTTCAGCTAGAAATAAAATCCAACTGTAAGCTCTTACAAACTGACCACAGAGACCATAACTGGAGGAGGTTAACTCCTCTCAGGCAGGATCAAAGCACGTAAAGTAACATCCAAGTGGCTGCAGTGACACGTTCTTTAAATACGGGAAGCTTTATGGTTCATTTCATGTGTTGAACGTACGCTTTGTGATACACTGAAAGTCTGCTGCGGTGATGAATTTGCAAAGTAACAACTGCAAAAAGCTCCAGAGGAGGAAAGAGAAACCAAACGGCTGTCAGACGTTTGTGACTCCCGGCCTCACAGCTGTGACTGTTGGTGTTACTTATGAGGTGATGAAGTGATGATGTCATGATGTGATGAAGTGATGATGTGATACCTGGCACAGGTTCAGCGTCTGGATCTTCAGCCCTTCAGCAGGAGGACAGGAGGCCCAGAGAGTCTGATGATCCTGAGGGAGACGATACAGACGTTATTGACCACACAGAGCTCAACCAACATTAATAAGACCTGTAATACTACTGTAACTATTTATACTACTGCTGCTGAGCTATTATCACAGCCACTGCTGCTGCTTTTACTTCTACTGTACAAGCACTACTATAACAACTCTCAATACTGCTGCTACTACTACTACTACTAGTTCTGCTATTGCTGATGACTACTGCCATTACTCTACTCCTGTAATTAATAATACTAGTCCATAGCCATTGGTAGCTTTGTCACCTTCTACCTATGCCAGTCCTCAATGCCTATGTGCAGTTTCACATAGATTGACCAGTGAGTAGATAAACGTGGGACAGACAGAATGACACACTGACAGTTTCTTTGATTATGTACAGCATACCATACCATGACTTAGTCATACCAAACATTAGAAAACACCAACATTGGTCCACAGGGGGAGCCACAGCCATCGGTCGCATTTTAGCCATTTTGAAGCATTTTTCTGTTGTTATAGCGCCACCCAGTTGCCAATTAGAGTTAAATTTCTCCAGTCACCTTGAGGCGTCCTGTTCTACATGTCTACCAAGTTTAGTAAAAATCCATATGGCGGTTAGGCCTAGATAAGAAATGAGCTCTCTAGCGCCCCCATTTTGTTTGATGGGGTCAATAATGGAGGGGTCCCCTCAGATTATGTGTGGTCATATGCCTACAAAGTTGCGTGGTGATGGGTGAAACCCTTGAGATGTTATACACCTTTATGTGATGAGCCACGCCCTCCGCAATATTCATTGCCTTATAGAAGCTCAGTTTTAGTAAGTTTTCCAACTTTTGCCAAGAGGGAACTTTAGATATTGGTCCCTAGATTATGTTCACCCAGTTTCATGCAGATCGCTCAAACTTCCTAGGAAGAGATCCATTTGAAGTGTTTTTCAAAACATTCAAAATGGCAGAAAATCTATATAAGCACAAGTTATGGGTTCTTGAGGCAAATGTGTTCCTCATGAGGAGAGGCATCTCTGTGCAAAGTTTCATGTCTCTACGAAATACGGGGCATGAGATATGCCCATTCAAAGTTTGACATTTCAATCGGTTGCTATTAGGGCATTAACAGAAAAGTCGATTTGTCGACGCATCGACGTCAGTAACACAAGTCGACACCCCCCGGGAGGAGTCGACATGTCGTGTGTTTTTTCCCTCTCTCTCTCTGTGTGTGCTTACGCTGATACTTTATCCTTGACTAAGTGAACATACTCGGGCGTACTATAAGCGGAGCGGACTCCGCGAGGAATGTCCGCAGTCATTCAGGCTTCCATAGTCGAGCGCACTTCTGCGTTGTAGTTTCCTGTAAAAATGTCCGTGAAAAATCCCCTGATGTGAAAAATACATGCCGAGCAGTCACTGGTGCACGGAGCGGACTCAAAGCGGACATCCGCAAGCCCTGTGTGCGCAAAGCTCAGATTTTATGCCCGAGTATGTTCAGGCCATGAGCTTTGCGCGCACAGGGCTTGCGGACGTCCGCAGAGTCCGTTCCGCAGTATGTTCGGGCCTTCACAGACACACATCACATGTGTGGAGATACTTCACTTTCCTCCGCTGTGTCAATGTGATGACGTAATCAAATGACTTGTCGACTCGACATCGACTTTATTGACAGATAAGTCGAGGTGAAAAAAATCAGCCCTAGTTGCTATAGCGCCCCCCTTTGGCCAATTGATGTAATATTGCTTCATTGGCATCCTCCCATGACCCTCTACCACTGTGCCAGATTTCACATGGATTGACCAAGTCAGTGAGGAGAAAAACATGGAACACACACACACACACAGAGTTTTCCTCATTATATAGTAAAACTACCACTACTATTTCCTAGACGAGTTATTTCCTACTGTAAACAGCTGCTAATTTGCTCTTAACATTACGACTCTTGCTGCTTTTATTAATGCCGTAACTGCTACAACTGCTGGCATTACTTATACAAAATGGCGTCCCACAATTCTTCCATTACTGACTATCGATACAATTACTACAATTAAAAATTTGTACATTTTGAAAGAGTTTAAAGGTGCTGACAGTTTTTGTTGCATCATCAGTGTGTTTTTCCATTTATCCATCACACTCTTTCCTTATGTTTTCAAAATAATCTGTCAGTAAACAAACAAAAGAGACTTCCTGATCTGAGACGAAGTTCCACCCCGACACCAGATAAACAGGAAATAATTTATCAGTTACCAGCCAGCCGCAACCGGATCCAGCGACCAGCGAGTCATTGGTCTGCTGTCACATCACTGTGTGTGTGTGTGTGTGTGTGCACGTGCTAGTGGGGGTCTTCTATTTACATCAGTTCACTTTACAGACTCAACATTTGGTTTGTGCAGTTTACATCCTGTATAAAAACCACCATCACACCTGCTCAGCTGCTCTCTGCTCTGAGAGGATGATGATGATGATGATGGTCACACACTGTAAACGACTAATGAAACTCTTCATCATCTTGAACGTGCCAACACACATGAAATACAATACTTCTCAGGGTATGTAATATTCATTCACTGTGCAAATTAAGAAAAGGCATGTTGGCTTAAAAAGTCTGTTTATACTCGCGATGTCTCCTTTATTCAAACAACGGAAACATCTCTAAATGCACAGGAGGACGCAGCTTCTAGAGACTATTTTAGAACATCTTAGTTTTGATTATAAGTTAGGTAAAATTGTCTTCATATCGGTGGAGGAAGAAACAATCGACAGTCATCCCTTCAATCGTCGACCAACAATCAGCACAGTTGAAGAAACTCTTAAATTTTACTGGCAGCGGTTTGTTTAACTTGACTACATTCTTAAAATTCATATGGGTAAAATATAAATCACACTCACACACACACACACACACACACACACACACACATTTCAGCGTCCAGATGACCAGGACAGGGACCAGAACGCTCTGCTGACAAGTTTTGATTCATACTTGAGTCTCATTTTCTCACATAGAAACCAGAGACACGTTCCATCTCTGCAGACTTTAAGGAATGAAGGAAATCCCAGAGACAGAAAATACAGTCAGCTGAGGAAAAATCAGCTCCCTGGAGTATCTGAGGGGAGTGACCTGCATCCTAAATCTCAACAGTGCTGTTCCTAATCTGATCATCTGATTGGTTCCTGCCTCCGCTGACTCTCTGGGCTAATGAGTGTACATTTAGAAATATAAACTCTGACCAAAAAAGGCTTCTCTCTCCCGTCTGCATCACTCAAACACACACACACACACGTGCACTGACTTGCAGCAGATCTATGATATACACACAGAGACAAATAACGTAAACACCTCATGAAAGAGGATTTAAACTGTGAAGTAATCTTATCACAGTTAAGCCATGTTGATATTATCACAGTGTGTGTTTCTTATCCATCAGTGTGTATGTGGTGTGTTGTACTGATGTATGTGTGGTATGCATAGCCTGCAGGTGGACATTCACATCACTTGACCTTTGACCTGACCTGTGCTGACCTTTGGGAGCCAGCAGCTGAAGCTACTTCTTGTGCTGCAATTTAAGATAAAAGGTGTGTTTGTGAACGCAGCAACATGTTAAGAAACAAATCATCTATGTTCTCGTCACTGGTCCTGTCAGTGTGTTGGATTATTTAACGCATCCGATTCAGCTAACAGGTGACTTTGGATCTGTTGTCATGGTACATTCAGACATTTTGGGAAATACACCTATTTGCTTTTTTGCAGAGAGTTCGATGAGGATCGATAACATCTTATGTGTCTTGGTTAAAGGCAGCGGTGAAAGAAGTAATCAGATCTTTGACTTCAGTGATATTGGGCTTTATAAATAAAACTGATTGATTGAAATTCATTGACATGACGTGGGCAAGAATGAGGATGAGCTACAGTTTCAATTTGTTCCACTGATTGACAACTGGCTGGTCACAGTCTCATCGCTTCACACAGATCTAAGGGTTTTAATCTTTAGTCACATGCTTCATATATGTATATATGCAATATATCATTTTGTTAATGCACAGATTGAAACAGATGGATGGCCTTCAGAGGGGACCATTGGAAAGAGTTGTAAGCACAGTATATCAGATCACTGGCTGTAAACTTCCCCGTCTCCTCCATATATGCCACATGTACCAGATGCAAGACCCAGATGGTGATCGCCGACTCCTCTCACCCTGCTAGCTCCATCTTTACATCTTTCCCCTCTGGAAGGAGATTCCAGAGTTTCAGATGTAGGACATCTCGCCTCAGGAACAGCACATATCCTGAGGCTGTTCAATACTTGAACTCTGATACACAACCACTTGTGGCCCACAGCACTTTAAGAGTAGGTAGGCTGCGGCAAAAATTGAAGGTACTTTTAAAGACTTCTTACGAGTGCTGCATGTCTTCATATATTATTACTGACGTCTGAGCAATCACTTCTCAGTTACTACACTTTACAAAGTGTTTGTCAGCCTGAGCACAACTGATTAATTGTTTTCTGATGTTTAACAATGGTTGGTGTGATGATTGTGTTCATCTTAAGAATTAACGATACAGGCACTACGAAGTTACAGCTGCTCTGCTGGAACCACAGCGATGCAGCATAACCACTGAAACTGCACTTGTTCTTTGCTGTTCTTTTCACTGCAGGTCTCTCTGGTGGCCTACACAAGCACCAACATACAAACAGGTTATTGGGGCATCTCTACATCCATTTACTGTGAACTGTACTGTTGGAATTGTGTCCAGCTCCACAACAACACCTCCTCACTCCGACCTTGTCACATATCGATGTTTGGTCATGGACTTTCTACTTCCAAGATACGATGTCCAAGGCACCCTGGGTGTGTTGGTTGTGGACGTTCTGGGACGCCGTGTCAAAGTCAGCCTGTTACATGCATTGTCTGTTTTCAAAATACACTTCTGTTTTCACAGGGAATGTACAGTTTGATACAGTCTCTTTCAAAATAAAAGCACTACGTAGGTACAACACTGTGAATTAACACGCATGGTAACATTTTGCAAACACACACCCATAGCTGAGTTTAGGAAAAAAGAAGAGGGTTTGGCTTTATAATCTTACCGGAAGTGAACACCAGCCTCCCAGATTAAAGTCAGTGGTTGTTGGACCCATACACCACCCCTCCCGCCTGCCCTACTCAGACGTCCAACGCCTTAACTTTCATTGTTGTCCCGCCCTGTTTCCTGTTTCCACCTGACACCACCAGGCGCCGTTATATAATGACAGCGACTGGTTGCATATCACGCTGACGTAAAAGGGCAGCTTTTTTCATTGGCATCTGACGCCGGACGTCACTGATTTCAGTGACTTTGGGCTGAGAACGGGTTGTCCACCATGATTTCAGATTTGTGAACCAGGACCAGGCGTATGCACAGCTTTGTAAATCTGACTAAATAAATACATACAGTATCCATGTTTCTGTTTTTGATCATACACACACTTTTAGCCATGAATGTAATGAATGAGTTTTATGCATCTGTTCTCCGGAAGTTAAAGACAGAAACATTGAAAATAGAGACAGTCAGAGACAGTAGATACAGAGACAGTTAGTAGATGTAGAAATAGAGATGTAAGAGTGACAGGCTGTATGGCCTCATGCAGCAGATGTTGTGCAGATGAGGGAAGAATTATATCTTCAATAATCCTACTATAAATTACACGATGATGCTTCAGTGCGCTTAACACTAAGAATGAACCTACAGAGATACAACAGTAAGAAAACAGTAGAGTTGCTGTTATGTACCACAGGCACTTTAAAGAGCCTGTATGATGACTGTGGTTGAACATTAGAGGAACACTGTGTCTAAGACAATGAGAGGAACACTGTGTTCTTTCTGCAGGAGGTTAAAAAATACCATTTACTGCAGTAACACTACTGTGGATTTACCAATTATTCAACCTGTTCTCACTCTTAGATCGTCAAATACCGAAGCTTTGTCACGCTCCCTCAGGGTCTCATACCGACACACAGCTGTCTCCTAGATGAAACCCGTTGTAACATGCGGGTAACTTTGTCAGTTGTGGTTCAGTTTGTGCAACAAAACTACTTGGTTAGGTTTAAAGACAACATGTTCTGGATTAAAGTAAGTGCGTAAAGTGACATAAATACATGACTGACGTAAGGAGTCACGTATCTTCCTACGCTACGTAAGGTTGCGTTAAAACAACTCTGATTTTTGGTTTGTCACAGGACACATAAAAGTGGTCTCCTGAGCAGCAGTACGACAACAACCTTGTTCTGCTAATGCTTCGTCTCTTGAGGAGGAGAAGGGAGGTAGAAGGTCGAGGAAGGGAGATAGAGGACCGAGCTGTGGCGAATGGAAACCGGTGAATGCAAGGAGTCCGAGTGCTCTATCTCAGCCCGTTGCTATGCGCGCTATTCACGTCATCGCGCCAGAAGGGCAAGGAAACGAGCATGTGCAAAAAGACCGGAATGGCTAGGAATTGGGTAGGAGGTGTATTCAAGACAGAAAACTTCTTCCATTCGGGTTCTGAAAAGGAATATTCCACCCCTGTGCACCCGATTAGATTCTCTTTCAGGTTGGCTGTTTTCATTTAGGTTGAGGTGTTTACAAGGAACATTTCTAATCGGGTAAGGCTTCCAACCCAAATGCAAAAGGAATACATGGCTCCATGTAAACGCACGTAGTGTCAAATACTGCTGCAGATGGGTTTAAACTTGAATTAGTTGAAAGGGCCTCGGATGGGGATTAAGGACTGGCCAGATCATTATGAGAGGATGAAAGGACTTTATCAGAGTATTCCAGTGAAACATTGGGATGCAAGGAAACGCTGCACAGGCAGACACAGAAGATTATCAATCTGACATGAGTAACCAGATCCTTTACAAGGTCCAACTGAATTAATAATTATAAAGTTGGATCAATTTACATTTAATTGACAGCCTGTTGTTCCTGTTTATGATGAGTGGATTATTCTATAATTGAACTGAATTACTGAACTGAAGCCAGATATATTTCAGGTTCCTATACAAGTGTTATGTAATGAACTCTGCAGTGTTTTCTGCTCAGGAGAAAGTCCAAAAGGTTGAATAGAAAACAGATGAGCTCCAGAAGAAGAGGGGTGGGACTGGGGGTGGGACAGGGGTGGTGGTGGAGGGGGGGTTTAGGGTTGGGGGGGGGGGGGTATAGTAGTGAATTCAGTCTCTGAAGTCCTTGAGGGCTGCTGCAGATCTTTCAGTAACATTAAACAGAGCTGCCTGATGTATGGAAGCTCATTAATGACTAACATATTAAGAGTGTTCAAAAAATGTCCAAACTGTTATCTAATCTTTGAAAACCAAACGTTACGCATGGTGTAAAGATATAAAACAGGTTTAAATATGAACATTAGTGGGTCATATTTGTTTTAAGTTGAAGTTTACACAACTGACAACGAGCTGATGTCCGTACAGAGAAGAGAAGAAACACTGCTGCTCGCTCAAATACACAAATACACAACCTCATCGTCCTGCAGGTAAAATAAAACAGAATCTATCACGCTTGAAACACAGTTGCAAACGTGAAAAATTCATTTGTTCAGGCATTTTTTGGATCACTCACATATGCACACATGAATTTTGCTTCTGCTTTATTGTTAAATTCACCATTTGCTAATATGTATTAAATTGTATTTACTGTAAATTTCCTCCAGATTCTGTCATTAAAAACCTGACTATATACCAAAGGAGACATTTATGTAAATTAACACACATCAAACACAAACTTTCAGAATGATGCCAGCTTAAATGTGTTCAGTTTTGTCGTTAATTAACTTCCATATGTTCTGGCTCTGATTTGAAATATTTCTCAACAGCAGTTATCGTGTGACACAAAAACTGAAACAGCTTTACAGTAAAACCTAAAAGGCTCAGCGCTGCATGTGTCAAAGGAGACCGAACAAAAAAACATGAGTGGAGTATTGTTGGAGTCTCCATGTGTTTTACATTGAGGGTCTGGTTCTGAAGACACCACACAGCATCATGTGAAAATCTCCTACTGTGGAGTGGAGACAGTGGAGGCACATTTGAGACAGAGGCTATGGAGGACGAGCAGTGTCCAACAGTTTAGCCAGAGAGGAAAGCATACTCAAGTAAAAACTAAAACACTACTTTGTTGTGATTTAGAAAAAAGTGCAGGAATACGAGGTATACTGAAGGACTTTTTGCATTTAATTTCCACTGAAAAAAATATTGAAATGATGATATTGTCATTATTTTTTGGGGCTCTGTATCAAACGAGCGTGTTCCCTTATGTCTGGAATATGATTTTGCGGGTGAGGCATCTCTGTAAAGCCACAGTGCTTCACTTATAACAGTATCCTGTGACACATTTTGCCTTTATAAAAAACTGCAGCTCCTGGGTCTTGGATATTGCATTTGGACATATGGTAATTTCAATAATATTTTGATTGTTTGCAGACCCTGAGTAAAGTGTATGTATAAAGCTGAAGCATTACGTTGATAAATCGTTTCAGTCAATTTTAAAAGACAAGATACTAAAAGCTTGAAGGTTCCAGCTTCTCAAACGAGAGAAGCTGCTGCTTTTCTTTACATGGTTAATGACAGTAAATTGAGATTTGTCACCTTCTGGTGGTAAGCCTTAATCTCCAGTAACCAGCAGTGTAACCCACATGTTTCCTGAACACATTCTGGCCAAGAACTGACATTCATTCATTTACAGACAGCTGCTATGTAATAAAGATTAAATATTATCCCAAACTACTGTTTTTACAGACTGACCTCACCATTTATAATGACCAGTAATTAAATCTGAGAGCCAGTTAATAACTCCAGCAGCTGACTGACACAGTTCAGTCTCCATGAACGTTCTTCAGAGTAATTAATAAAAAACATGTCAGGTCTAAACTCCATCACAGAGTTAAACACTACCTTTCAACATG
The DNA here is from genome assembly GCA_035609425.1 of Epinephelus awoara. Taxonomy (NCBI): domain Eukaryota; kingdom Metazoa; phylum Chordata; class Actinopteri; order Perciformes; family Serranidae; genus Epinephelus; species Epinephelus awoara. Next base: position 2,923,308 of record CM069300.1, read on the forward strand.
GAAGCTCATAATATTTGCAGAAAGCATAAATTTACATTTATTTTATACATTTAAAGTTTAAAATATTCAACAGGTTTCAATAATCTACAGTACTGTACTAAATCTGAGGCACTGGTACTTTTATTGGTTATATGGTTTTTCCATTTTCGCAACACTTCATACTTTTACTGCAGATTTTAGATGCAAAACATACCACAAGCTCTTAAAATGCATCAATATCCTGACCAAAACTCATAACACAAGCATAATCTGAACACATTTTTGTCTCTTAAAAAAGGCAAATCTTATATAAAGAGTCTTGCTTTACACCCCAAACCCCTGCACACATTGAATATAACAGAAGATGAGGCTGAAATGTGCATTTAAAAGTGACTTCACAGGCTAGAACAACTGTATTTGATCCTAAATTTAATCCTTTCTTGCATCAATTGCTCCAGTCTGAACTAAAAAAGAACCTCAGTTTGAATTAAGGTGATGGAAGTAAAGGTGATAAAGAAGCAAAGTCCGTCCCACAGCAGCTCTGAGTCTAAACGACTTAGATGCACATCAGCCTCTAAAACAAACCCCACTGTGCAGATGTGAAGGTGAGTCAGGTAACAAACACAACGGTGCACAGTCTTTATGCATTTCAGAATAAACTGATAATAATAATTCTGCACTGCTATTTGTTTTCCATTCATGCACAGGAGTAAAGAGTCACTTACAGGTCTGCTGCTCTGCGTCCTCGCCCACTGCACGCAAAACACACGAGTCCTACAGCCATGTAGGGAGGTGCAGGCTTGTTTCTGGAGGAAACACCCCCCAGCTGCCCACTCCTCCCCCTGGTCTGCATACTCTGCTGCAGAATCCTTTGGACATGTATCTGTTCCACAGAACTACAATTCTCAGTAATAAGTGATTCTGACGATTTCATGATTGACCATTATTTATTAGTTCAATCTTTAGGTGGAAACAAAGCTCTCAAAATTACATTTTATGTAAAATATTGTGTCACATAAAAAACACATTTATTTACATCTGAATTTTTCTGTAACTAAATTGTCTATCACTGCTTTCAGCACAAAATCCATCTCACTTCTATCACCCATTAGCAGCTAACATGCTCACACTATCAATGCTAACATGAGGATGCTTAGCTGGTATAATGTTCACCATCTTAATGTGGCGTGTTAGCATGCTAACATTAGCTAGTTATCAGTAAATACAGAGTCCAGGTGAGGCTGATGTCATTAGTTCTGCAGAAATTTGCAGCTTCATTGTGGGCGGGGTAAAGCATTTAACTCTGAGCACAGAGCGCCACCCTTCCTGTTTGATTTACTCAACAGCGCCACCTGAAGGTGGACATCAATACTGCATGAAGGACTAAATTATGAACCCTGCAGCGTTGAAAACATATAACACCAGTACATTTGTAATAACCATAATATGTGATATATTAATGCCTCCATGTAAAGAAATAAGGATATTGCAAATAAAATTCTTAGTTGTCTGGTGGACGAGCAGAGCACAGCCTGGGTCAGTGTGACTGATGTTGAGGCTCCTGTTGACAGAGCCAGGCAGCTGAGAGTCAAGCCAGGGCCTACGGAGCATGCTGGAGGTTTTCCCGGGACTGGAAAGGCTGTCATAGCAGCTGAGAGGAGAGCCAAGGTCTGCAGATCAAGCTGGAGGCTCCACATAGAGGTGTGTGAAAACTGGAGGACAGTCACGGTGAGTACAGACCCCACAGACCTCCTGCCTCCATCTGGCTCTACAACATGCTCTGTGGACCACGGCTTGACTCTCGCCTTCAGGAAGCCCCTCTGACCCAGGATGTGCTCTGCTCCACCACCACAGAGCCAGGAGGAGGACGGGAGGTCGGCAGAATTCGGGCATACATGGCTCCTGGTCAGCATCCCCCCCAACGTCCACATACCCCTGAGTGCTGAGCTGTGAGGGGGACTTGGCAACAAAAGCAGTGTGGCGTCATGATAACACATAAATTCATCATGCTTTTTTCCAAGATGATGTGGCCGTCACATTTCTTGGAGACGGACTGTACTGCAGCCTATGTCCCTCCACCTCACTCCCCACCTATGGGACAACTTAGCTGGGAGGACAGCAAACAGCAGCTTTGGAGACAGACCTTCATTTAGCAACCCCAATTTAGCCAGCACAAACCCCACCGCATCTGGAAGCTTCTGTTGCTGCCACAACACAGGTCAGACCCTGCCCTGCTGCTGGCCACCAGCCTGCTGTGACGCCTGGTGCTGGGTTAGCACGTTAGCACTGGCTGAATTTGAGTTGCTACAGCAAGGAGCAAGTAGTCACTGCCTCTCAGGGGGTCTCTCATATGTTTGACTCCGCCCATGTTGTTGAGCACAACGGTTTAGTGTGACAGTGGCTTTCATGTCAGCGCATTCAGTGCTAACGATGGATTGGAAATGTGCAACAACATTTTTTGCAGGAAAGAGAAGATAATGTTGTCTCAGAGCCTTATGGTGGAAGGTTTCTCCTTCTTGGTGGCACTGCAGCACGAGTGGTGTGAAAGTCAAGAGCACTAACTCCACGGCGAAATTCAGGGATGAATATATCTCCAGAAGTACACTGCACAGCACACTGACTCACAACAAACAAAAACAAAAAACTACTTGACTTGAAGCAATCCCAGTCAACTGTCTGCGACTGATGATTCAAATCTCCGATTTTCAAGGGGCAGCCCTACAGATTTCATCACAATCCATCCAACAGTTGGCTGGCATATTTAACTCATAACCACAAATCATAATCTTATGACGGCACTAGAGTCAGATGATCACCAAAGTCAGAGGGGTTCATCCTCAGGGGAACATGAGTGTCTGCACCAAATTCCACAAAGATCCATTCTAATTGTTGAGATATTTCACCAACCAACAGACTCACATTGTCATCGCTAGCATGGCTAAAAAGCCCCGAATACCTCAATTACCTAAAATCTGTGCACACACCCTTTGCACCAAACAATATAGTGTGATGTTGCTCATACTGACAAACCCACGAACAATCCTGCATCTCTACTGAGCTTTTTCAGCGTCTTTTGGCTGATGAGGGAACATTATTGTAGAGACGTCCAGCAGAAACAATGAGTGCCTTTCACACACATTGTTTCTGCTGGTGCTGTGCACATGTACACATGAGGCACAGCAGCCTATTGTCATTAAGTATTTGAATTTCCAAACACACTGAAAGGATCAGCCAAGGTTGGTCAGAATCTAATGCTAACTAATGTTCTGTCTTCTTCTGCACATCCAAAAGGTCGCACACACACACACACACACACACAGTTCATCGGGCCAGGTGCCTGGATGAAGTGACTGATGGGGCAATGTTTTCGACTGCATTAGTCATCTATGTAATCAATGGACAGCTGGTATTGATATTTGTGGGCATCATTGTCCGCAGCCAGCCCACTTGCCAGAGGAACATGTTAGCATTGTATGTTTCAGCACCACTGATACGTGACATTTGTACATTTCATACATATCATACCAACGTTTCTGAAGTGATACATTATAAAACTTACTGTTTCATCAGAAAGAAGAGGGGATGGTAAATGGCGCGACACCTAGAGACGGCTGCCAAGCTGCAGACCACTGTTCAAGACCAACAAACAACAACACAGGTTGTGATTAAGCTACTGTCGGCTGCTTTTCTAGCAGAGACTGTGCTCCCAAAACCAGATAGTTCAAGACAAACCTTGATCTTTTTTAACCATTAGTGGGGGGTTTTAACACCAGACTAAATGAACTGAACAAATCACACCAGTCAGTCAGAACTTAAACCCAGTGGATCAGGTGTGAAAGCACCTCACTGCATTTTAAAGCTCTAACTTCTCCTTCATCTCATTTTATCAGCTGTTTCTCATGGAAAAAAATCCCTCCTCTTCAAAGTGACTGATAACTGCAGCCTGGGCTCATGGCACACTGTAGGTGATCCAGGCCATTGCCTGAGACTGCGCCCTTTGCTGGGGCCCGGCCTTTCCCTTGGAGCCCCACACAGGAAGCTTGTCTTGTGGTATCGTACTTGGTTGTGTCTCTGAGGCTGCATAAATGGTTTCTGTTGCAGATAACAACTCAGACTTGAACAATGTCCAGGTCAAAACAAACTCTGCTCAATGCAGGCTGCTTGTGTTTTCTCTTCTCGTTATGTCCACTGACTCTTCACCTGTGCTCATGAGTCACATTCATTCTTTCAAAACAATAATAACACTGATAGTTTAATGAATTTTTCCTGCCAGTAACTACATTAAAGAATGACTTTACACCAGACTGAGTAGCAGCAGTTTCTCTGTCCTCTCTGGTTGAAAGTTTCAAGTCAGCTGTAATCACACCCAATAGTGATGTCACCGTGTCCTGGAATACACCTGTACATCACTGCATCAAGGTGAGAATTTAAACCAGCTGAGGTCAGCAAACACAAGATATTTCAGGCAGTGTTGAGTTACTCTTAATCTGCCTTTTATTTCATTTAGTCTTTCAACGCATTAATTTTGATTAATTAATCACAGAAAAAGTAACGTGTTAATAAAATTAACACTGATTAATTGTGTTCTGTGGTGCCCTTTGACCTGGTGCATCATTGAAGGCCACAGTGGCTCTGTCACATGATGCAAGGAGACGAGACGACACTGCTCGGCCCCGCGAATGGAACATTTATCATTTAATCACTTCATTATTTTATCTTGTTAGACGTGTAAAATTTTGTCAAAATTAGCCAATGAATTCTTGAGTTATGGCCAAAAACATGTTCTTTGGGGTCACAGTGACCTTGACCTTTGACCACCAAATTCCAATCAGTTCATCGCTGAGTCCAAGTGGACATTTGTGCCAATTTGTTTTTTAAATTCCCTTGAGGACTTTTTGAGATATTACATTCGAGAGGATGAGATGAATGGACAACCCAAAAAAAAAGAAATGCAAAGTTGTGCTGACCAAAAACAATGTGTCACTTTTTGGATGTGTAGAAAACATATAATTGTATTGTATCTGTGTATTTGCACATTTCTGGAGTATTTCTTTTAATGTACAGGCCTGTGTACCTGAGAGACATGTTACAGATGGTCACTGCTACTTCTTGAGAAGCTTGACTTTAAGAGCTTAAACCTTTTCATGCTGTTAACCACTGACCCTTGTCTTTTTTAATCTATTCAATATACTATAATGCAGATGTCTGAGCTGGGAGCAGTCAGTGGGTGTGTGTGTGTGTGTGTGTGTGTGTGTGTGTGTGTGTGTGTGTGTGTGTGTGTGTGTGTGTGTGTGTGTGTGTGTGTGAGAGAGAGAGAGAGAGAGAGAGAGAGAGAGAGAGAGAGAGAGAGAGAGAGAGTCTATATGTTTATTTTGGCTGACAGACATTGTGACTGATTTCTGGAGATCTCAACATACAGGACTCTTGTGGAAAAGTATTTGGTTTGGCCGGGATGAAGAGGAGGAGGAGGAGGTGCTGAGAAATCCTGAGAAAGATTGTAATGAAATATGTGAACATGTGTTAAAGTGTCATCTCAGTGTGTGTGGCGGTCAAGTCATTAACAGTAAAACATTATAACAGAGAACGTAATGTGGGAAAGGATTAATATTTCCAGACAAAAAACTGTGGCTCAGTCAGTAATTTCTGGAACATTAAAATAAAGTTATTTTGAAATATATAAAGTGTTTGTCTTCTAGGTGAAATTCTTAATTTAATAATAAAGAAAAATTCAGGTCTAGTTTTCTACTATGTTCACAGACATCACTGATGTAAACAAACCTTTAATAGCATCAGAACCACCACCTTGCAGTTGTATGCCTTCGTGCACCAATCGAGGTACAGTTAAATTTTTCATCCATGTCTGTGAAAACATGGATGCCTCACACACCATCTTCCCCCCGCTAGCACCGAACATCTATACAATCAGTACAGTTTCTAGGTGGAAACCCAAGATTAGAGTCACCAATTCAGTATCTGACCAAATGTTCCTGAAATATGACATTGAATAATGGCCAGAAAAGTGTTTTTGCAGAACATAATGATGTCACAGTGAAGTCAACCCTAAATCTTATTATGTTACTATGTCTTACTATATAATGACGAAAACTCTGTGTGTGTGTGTGTGTTCCATGTTTTTCTCCTCACTGACTTGGTCAATCCATGTGAAATGTGGCACAGTGGTAGAGGGTCATGGGAGGATGCCAATGAAGCAATATTACATCAATTGGCCAAAGGGGGGCGCTATATAGTTTATTGTGTCTTTTTATATCTTTTATATGTTTTGTCTTGCTCTTAGCTGGACCACTGAGTCTGTAATAAAGTTTATTATTATTATTATTATAGCAACCCATTGAAATGTCAAACTTTGAATGGGCATATCTCATGCCCCGTATGTCGTAGAGACATGAAACTTTGCCTCTCCTCATGAGGAACACATTTGCCTCAAGAACCCATAACTTCCGCTTATATAGATTTTCCGCCATTTTGAATTTTTTGAAAAACACTTCAAATGGATCTCTTCCTAGGAAGTCTGAGCGATCTGCATGAAACTGGGTGAACATAATCTAGGGACCAATATCTAAAGTTCCCTCTTGGCAAAAGTTGGAAAACTTACTAAAACTGAGCTTCTATAAGGCAATGACTTTAACCATCTGCCTTTCAATATGCTACCTCAACCACTAAGGTACAGTTTTAGCCCACTAACTATCCCACTATTGGCAATGGTACTACTGTACTTTCAATAAAGCAATCGTACTATCAAACTCAGAAACACTCTGTCTGAATACATTGCTCTTCTTAATGGGTTCAGTTGACTATTTAATCTGCAATTTCCTATGACCTGTATCCCAAACACACACCATGTGAAACTGTACATGGGCAACTGTGCACTCAGTGGGTATGGACCAGTATATATAAAACGTCATTACTTCATTCTATCCTGTTATACATTTTTGTAAAATTATGTCATAACTAGAGGCCAAAAACATGGTTGGTGGGGTCACAGTGGCCTTGACGTTTGACCTTCGTCCACCAAATTCAGTTCATCACTGAGTCACAGTGGATGTTGGGAAATCGCGTTCATGAGAATGAAACAGACACAAGGTTACTGTGACCTTGACCTTTGACCACCAAATTGTAATCACTTCATCACTAAGTCCAAATGGATGTGTGTATCAAATGTGAAAACATTCCCTCATGTTGTTCTTGAGATATCACTCACAAGAATAAGATAGATGATGTCACAGTGACCTTGACCTCTGACGTTCAACCACCAAATTTTAATCAGTTCATTATTGAGTCCAAGTGGACAGTTGTGCCAAATTTAAACAAAACAAATCCCTCAAAACGTTCTTGAGATATCGCATTCATGATAATGGGACAGACGGACTTACAGACATATGTACGAACAGACTTCCTGAATACGTAATTCCTCTGGCCACTGCCATCGCCGATACGTAGACATAACAACACGTTAAAATGTCATCAATTGTTTTATTTCTGTTTTAATTTGTGGGCACAAAGTATTAATTTGAGAGCATGAATTCATCCATCCATGTAGCTGCAAGTAATAGGCTTAATTCCTACAATGCGTATTAAATTTTCAATCGAGAAGACTTTAATAACTCAAGAGCTCAAATTAGTAATTCAAGGTATAATAGTCTGATGCCTTCATGACACCTGATAGGCTCCGTAGTGGTCCAGTTATTAGACTAAAAGTATTAAACCCTGAACAGTGACTGGCCACTGCTGGCTGTTTTCTGCTTCAGCTCTGAGTCACTTCTGTTACAGTCATAACAATCCAAATATGCTTCCATGTAACTCACTGTGAGACTGGAGGAGGAACCCAGTCATCCTGAATCATTCTTGTTATAACAACCCCCCGCTTCGTTTAATCGTGGAACTTTCTCACTACAGTTTCGGATATAAAGACGGATATTTGGGAAAGCCCTAATAAGTAGGTCTGGATTTGATTCTCCAGGAACAGCACAACATCACAACACAGTATATTATTATTATCATGATACAAAATGACACAAAGTGATGGAGGATTAATACTTTCCACACAATCAGACTAAATAATAAAGAGGAATTAAATGGTTATTTCATCTAATTATGAAGCTAAATCAACAGTTTAACTGTTCCTCAAACACTGAAACAGACCTCATAAACCAAACACAAACAAAACAGTGAAACTAACAACCTGATTTTATCACTTCTCTTATTGCCTGCGGTTGTGACCATGATGTAGGAACCATAATACACCCTGAGGTGTCCTCTTACAAAAAAAGTATTATTACCACAGCTGTCTGTGTCCATTTTTAATAGCTCTTCAGTACTGAAACTGCCCACTCCTGCTCATTAACAACTGTGAGGATATTTTATAGTGGCTGAAAGTCTTCCAGCTGATCCTGAGCCTTACTTATAAAACCAAAATCAAATATTAAAAACCATAAAGGAGGTCAACAGTTTGGTTCACCGACGGCAAACAACTTGACACTGCCTGCTGGCTGGAGTGCTGTGACTGAAGGGTTAAACCTTATGATCTGGTTATAAGATATATCTGGGCCAACACGCTCGCAGTATGACATCATATGAATACAATACTTAAACAACTACATATGTATAGTAAAACATAATTGTCCCACATTCAGTATCTGGCAGAAAACATTCGTTACAGTAATCATTTCCACATGTTCAGGTATTGTAAAAATCTGAACAGCTACATGTTCTTGGTATTGTGTGACACTTTAACGTGTGCCAGCTCTCCCTGAGCGTCCACCGGCCCACAGCAGCTCTGAATGCAACCCCCTTCATCATGGAGGTGGGAGCTCTCAGCTGTACATACACACAGCAGGAAACACTCAGAGGTTTGATTTGTGTCTGAGTAAAGAGCGGATCATCCCTGCAGCTGCTGTTGGCCCGGATGGCTGCTTCTTATCAGCCCACAGACTCTGAAGCGCTTCTTTCAGGACAAACTGAACTGCAACCACCAACAAGACTTCAAATGTACAGCCACGATAATATGGGAACAAACATCAGGATCACTGAAAGTTAAACACTCTGCAGCTATTTCCGCCAACAGACACTGATATTTGTAATCTCTGCTGTCAGACTCAAGCACAACACTGGATGACAGGCAGATTATGATTACAGCTCCCACTGGCAGCAATTTGTCCCACAAGCATTTGCTGTAAATAGATCAAAAAGGGTAAAGAAATGGAGGAAACAGAACAGAGAACCCTGCTGAGAAACTTAAAGGTGAGGGAACCTGATAGGGTGAGGGTACACTTCAGAGCTCTGCTACTGATGAACTGGATAACAAAACAATTTTGGCACAGCCGACTGCCCCTGGCTCAGGACCATCAGAATAGACCATCGAACTAGATCCACTTATAATGTGGAAATGTCCGGCACACATTTACAAGGATGTCTTAAGGATGCGGCCTGCTGTCTGGCCTGAACACTGCATCAGACGGACCAACTGCTGCCCTGAACAACACACCTGGCGCTCTCTGTCTCCCTCTTTATACAAGGCTAAGAGCCCCCTCTGCTGTTACAACATCTCTCAGTAACATACGATATTCAGTGATATAAAGCTGAAGGCATGCACGCATGATGGCATAACCTGAAAGGACTGGTGCAATCGGCAGTGCAAGTGATGTCAAAATTAACGACGTTAATTGTCAGGCTTCTCAAATATGTAACTGTAATCTTACTAAGGCGAAGCAGCAGTCCAAAGACTTAACTTAACAACGGTGAAACGAGGTGCAACAATTTATAAAATGTACAGTGCTGCTCCTGTACAAGTAGACGTTTCAAAACTTTAACTTTAAGGCGTGACTCACACTTAACCCTGCCCCTATGTGTATAGACCATCCCTATGTGAAGCCTTTAAGAGGGTAATTTCCCGTAGTCTGTCTAAACTGGATTGATGCTCAGGATTAAATGACGATTTGCAGATGCTGCCTCTAAATCAAACTCATGAGCGCTTATTTAAATAAAGAAAGTAGTCAATGTAGGGCTGCAACTAACAATCATCTTCATGATCTATTAATGTGCCAATTAGTTTCCCCTCTTTGATTTGTCATCCATTGATCATCTGATATTGTAGAAATTAAATATTGTTGCATCTATAGTGATAAACGTGACTTTCTGCAAGAAAAACCATGTGACCTTCATCACTGACGGGCCTATGAATATGTTTAATATTAGCGTTATTTACTGGTAATTATTTATCTGTCATCTAATTAGCATTTCTGAACAACAACAACAATGATAATAATAATAATAATAATAATAATAATAATAATAATGAGCCTTGTGAGCTTGAACCCCTAACAAGAGGATATGAAAAAGGTCACATTTTCAGTCATGACAAAAAGTCACATGTCAAAGAGGCTAGTTAAAATCTGACAAAACAGAAAATGAGACAATGATCTGCTGATGAGGGTCAGGAGATGAGATGCAGACCTTATTTTGTCAAATTGCTGTTTCAAAGATCATAAACCTTCAAGCTCAGATGACCTGAAACTTAATGACTAGAAAATAAAGTTAGTTTCTTGCAAGCTCTCATTAAAGTTCATTTCATGATGGTTCAAATCCAGATTCTGCAACAGCCTGAATTTAATGTCCAAACACTCAACAGGCAACAAATCAAAATATGACTCGACAAACCCTGGCTGATCACACACACACACACACAAACACACACACACACACACACACACACAAACAAAAAACTGGAATGATTTCTCCCACACATGCACAACACTTAAAGGAAAAGCACTGAAGGAGCCTGCAGTCCAACTGTGGACAACCGTGCACAGCGTACTGTCCAAACCACACATGTAGTCATAAAGTTCCGTGTCATGAAGCTCATAAAATTTAACCAACCGAGACATGCACTGAGTCCAACCCGAGGCTGATCTCTCTATAAGAGAAGAACTGTCCCAATAGGATCACGTCGTCTCATCAGTCTCAGTTCGTCATGCAGCTGTTTAGTTTTTCTCCTCTGACTGTTGGTCTTTTCTGTCTGCCAACATGGACTGTGGTTGCAGCACTCAGATAAGTTTACAAGCTAAATGTTGAGTTCTCCGTCATTATTGATACTGAGGGACTCTAATATACAACCCCCAATGCAGGGGCCTTTAAACTTTATTTAATCATGTTTATTAAGTATTAAACTTTCTTTTAGATGTACTGCTCTTTAAAAATGTGTTACCACTCCCTCTACACCTGCAACCTGTTGCTGTCTGATATCAACACTGCCGTGAAAACAAAATCAGGTGATGTGGTGTTGATTTTCTCTGCAGCACGTTTCAAGTCTCTGCATAATGAGTCTCACAGAAACAAACTGACAAAGAAAAGATTTCATGCTTTGGAAAACAGCTGGTGGCAATGGAAAGTTATCAGCGATCTGCAGTTAATGGACTAAAGCTCACAGAAACAACAGTGTAACCCCGAACACTTTAAAATGTTTTCTCTCCCTCTCAAGTTTCTCACTCTCTGACATCCTGATCTGAATCAGCCAATAAACTGCAGGTTTAATGAAGCCAGAGCACTTTATGGTGTGATTTGGCAGCTTTAAAGGATCATTACAGGCTGTGGTGGTGTATCATTAGGGTGACAGTTTGATTCATTGTAGCTATTAAACAAGCAGTCTTATCTGTCTTGAATCTCTCCCTCCAGCACTTTGCTCCAGACCAACTTATCTCAACATCCAAGGGCCGCATTGTCATGAACATTGTTGCGGGTCTTCGTGGTCCCCAGAGTGAGAAACCTAATTATTTTCCTGAGTCTCTGAACTTTTGTGCATTGCCTGAACATTTTTATTCAGGTTGAGGCATGAGGAATGGGACGTCCAGTTACGTGCTTTATTGCACGCACAGCGGTTTTACAACTGGGGTCTAATTCATGCCGTGATAGGACTTTCTTGCCGCTGGTTGCATACATCAATTTACATGAGCACAATGTGCAGAAACACGCAGCAAGTTCCCTTAATTTTTTGCACCAGCTCCCAAAAGGCTTTCCGTCTATGCCTACCTCTTCTACCCATGCCCAACGCCATTTCTTTTTGAGTCCGACTATCTGGACGTTTTCCCTGGGTTTCATTAACTCACTTTCCATCTTGATGAGAGTGTCTTCTGCATGGGCTCCACTAGAATCTGAAGTTGCCTCTGAACCAAGTTTGGCACAGGTTTGAAACCAAGAATTCTTTTTACTTTATAACCTATTTGTTCTGTTGCACCATTATTCAAATTTCTTCATCATCTCCTACTGTCGAATCCCGCTTGAACTATGCTACACCGCCTCCATGATCTTCTCAGGTACTGCTCCATTTCTGACGGACAAAATGAATACAGAGTACAGACAGCCGGCTCCGTAACTTAAACATAAACGAGCCCTATTTTAAGAGTGTTTAAATGGATGGTTTGATATGGATTTACCATTGTTAAGACCGTCCCAGTTTACCCCAATCCACAAAGAATATTTGTTTTTAAAATTCTTTGTTCACCGTGGCGGTATGAGTGAAATACAGAGTTTTTTCTTGAAACCAACACAAAACACATGGTTAGTAAATGAAATACAAATGGTCAATTTATGGGTGACGCATTCCTTTAAGCAGGATTAATACTTTTGCATTAAGGTGTCACGCCTTACCTGAGGTGGTTATATTCATCAGCTCAGAGGTTGTGCCGTAGCACCACAGATAATGTATGACTTCACGCTAGGACAGAGAAATCATGTAGGGCCTGTAAAAACTGTGACTGACTACTTGTGTTTTTCTCCTACAATTCTCTAAAGCCAGTGAGACTGTTGAAAATGAAACAGCATGAAGCAAGCTAAAGCAAGACTCTGCTTTTCAATAACACACATCTCGTAAAACCATCACACCGCAGAGCTTCTGTTAGCCGAGATCACCGCTCTGTATGAACAAATGAACTTGAACATAACAACTGCACGGCGGCAGTCTCCCATCAAGTTATTTCAGACAAGGCGATCTTACATTATAATCTACCTGGATGTCAAAGCAGCACAGTAAGTGTGTGTGTAGCGCACCTTTGCTCTATCACACAGTAAATAAAACAATGCAAACTTAAGTATTATAGGAATTATGATTAAAGCACAATATGGCGTGATCATGTACAATGCAGCTGTCAGGAAACACTCAACCACTGATCCTAACTTTTGCTTTAGGTACCGGGACTTTGTTTTATTGCTGGTTGCCTGAAATTGTGATTTTATTAAGAGCTTAAGATTATTCTACTGTTAGTCTCAGTGGAGTCTCTTAGTAACACTGCAATTGATTTGGTATTACAAAAATGTTGCTTTCTTGCCAATTGTTGGGCCTGGTTGGCACCATCAGCTGCACTGTGTGTGTGTGTGGAGCTCAGCCAGTACCGTCTCCTCCTCTTCACACTTTCCAGCCTTCTTAGACACTCTGAAGCTGAGAATCCCCCTCTTCTCCCAGAGGAATAAAACGGACTCGGAACTTTTACAAGATCAACACAGAAACCATGTTCAAAGAGTTTTCTTTCTGGACTTAAATTATTGTTAGTCAGCAGTCTTTGTGAATCATTTCCTCCACACCCCATCAAAAGACAGCTAATGAAAGTGACCTACCTCCCCCCTGGGAATCCTCCAGTGTCACAGAGCTGGGATCCTCAAATCTGCAGGTGGATCAACTTGGAGTTGGGGTAGTGATCTCAGTGTGTGTGACAAGCTTGAGCTCTCAGTAGACACTTCATTGATCCCAGCTGTAACACAGTGAAACAAAACATTAGTGAGAGTCACACACATAACACTCTGTATTACAACAATATGAGCCATTAGGAGTTTTATCAATACATTACTTTTGTTCCACGGAGTCAGCGACTGAAGATCTTTTTTGGAGCTCAGTAACAGTTTCTTCTGGAATAAAGGGGGACCCATGTTGTAAAGTTGGATCCAGTTTCCTCAATACTTCCATTGGGTAAATGCAGATGGCAGCTGGAGAGCATCCGTCAGAAATGTCAGCCTGGTCACTCCAGAGTTTACACAGGTAATTTGAGAGAATATATACATTTCAACTGCATTAATGTGTGCAGTAGACCTTTAATCAAAGTTCTCCCAGTGAAACTTTTCCCTTTTGGAAGTATATGACCAAGAACTAAAAAAAAATAAAGTTGAATTATTTTAATAAAACCTACAGTGACCTCTCACACACACTGATAAGGAATCAGCTAACATTAATTATTTATTTTTTGTCAGCCTTAACGTTATTTAAAATATATACATTAGCCTGTAAAATACCCACCTCAACATGGCGATTAGACTCAAGTGTTGATCAAAAACTAGCTTAGCAGGCTAATGTGGCTAACTAGCACTGACACATTAGCACCTAGCATTACCTAGCTTGTTACCAGCTAGCTCCTGAAACAAGTGTAGCTCACCAAGCACCACAGATTAATTAAATTACGACCTGTAAATATATTTCTTGTAATTTAAACAGTAATTGAATGTTAAAATACAGCCATGGACGCTTTAATGCCGTTTATATTAGCCAGTAACGCAATTAGCCACTACAGCTAATGTAGCTAGCCAGATTTGGTTCCCGGGCGGTCGCTAGCCTAGCTAACCGTTAAATCGCCTGTAGCATTCGATTGCTAAACCAATCCCCAATCAAAATACCAGCAGTTTAATGTTTGCCTTCTCACCAGTGGAGCGACACACGTGGCAGAATTTTTCTCAACATCTCTTCTGATTCTTTATGACCCTCTCCATAAATCGGCGCACATCCATTACATAAAGCATTGTTAAAACGCCTGGAGCATTCTTTCACTGCCCCAATCCCCATTAAAAATACCAGCAGATTTAGTGTTTCCTTCTCACCAGTGAAGCTACACACGAGGCAGAATATTTCTGTGCATGTTTTTTGATTCCTTGTGGCCCCTTCTATAAATCGGCATGCGTGCAGTACCAAAAGCACTGTTTCAATGCTACAGTTTCCATTAAAAAAGCCACGTGCAAGGCAGACTATTTAGACATATTAGATTAATTATGATTCTCACTATATATTAGCATCCAGTACAAAAAGCACTGTTAACTCAATAAGCAAGTTGTACCATCAATTCTGCAGCTGCTTGATTAATATTACTCTCAACCAGTGAGAAATATGTCACATAAATTGAAATGAGTGATGTCATCCTGGGATTGTGCATCGTTTACACCACAATGTAAAGAAACTAATTCCAGTATTTCACAGATATTCCCAGTGGTGGAACAAGTCGATCACATGTTTTACTCCTGTGGGCTAAAGTAGCAACACCATCCTGACAAAAATACTCTGGTAAATTAGGCCTCTGCATTCAAAGAACAAAAGTATTATTAGCAAAATGTAGCCGAAGTATTAAAAGTAAAAGTACTTGTTGGGCAGAACAGTACTTTGAGGGTGAAAATTGTCATGCATGATATACTGGATATTACTAATGCATTGACACAGGCAGTATCTTTACTCTGCAGCAGGTTGAGGTGGAATTAAAGGTTCAGCGTGTCAGATTTATGGGGATTTAGTGCCACCTAGTGGTGAGGACTGCAGATTACAACCAGCTAAAATGTTCCCAGCTGGAATCCCTTCAGTGTTCATTGATCAGGAGGTTTTTATCAGGAGCTGAATTATCCACAGATGTCTTTTCATCCCAAAACAAATCAACCAGGTGATTTAAACCAGAAAACACCATATAAAGCAGTTTCATATTTCAAATTAGTGTTTTTTCCCGATGCTGTCAAAGAGGGACTTCTAACGACAGAGGTCAACACCAAAACATGAATGTGGAGCCAGTGTTTAGTTTGTCTGTTCTGGGCTTCTGTAGGAACATGTTGGTGCAACATGGTGATCTCTATAAATGAGCACCGACGCACTATGTAGATATCAACGGCTCATTCTAAGGAGACAAAAACACAACACTATTCTATTATTATGTTATAAATTGATCATATTGTATGTGAAATCATAATCTATAACTACTTTCAGTTTTAGACAAATGTAATGGAGTGAAAAGTACAATATTACCTTTCGAAATGTAAAATGGTGTAAGTATAATGTTGTATAAAAACACTCAAATAAAGTCAGACATTTCCTTCACTCTCACACACCGAGCTTCCAGAGCCCGCGACACCGCTGATGATATTCTTTGCCGGCGGAGATCAAACACACCCTTCTTGACAAAATCAAATATGTCTGGGAGCGAGATTTAAACACTTCGTTGACAGACAGTGCATGAGACTCTGTCTTCAAACTGGTCAACTCATCATCTCTCTGTGCCCGCCACCGTCTATCACAGTTCAAAGTCGTGCACAGAGCCCATTTGTCTAAAGTCAGACTTTCATGTATTTAGCCAGATGTGAACCCAGGTTCTGATCAATGTTCAAGAAGCTTATTCACATTTATTGGACGTGTCCGAGCCTTGAAAAATACTGGAAGGACGTTTTATAACTTTATCCTCAATCCTCAACTTTGACCAGCAACCAAACCCTCCGGTCGCCCTCTTTGGCACCACCAGAGGATGATGTACACCTGACTCCAGTCCAACTATTCAGGAGATGGAGAACCGTCCTATTGGCAATATTCCGGCTGTTATTTGGAGTTAGTGGAATGGGGAGGATTGTGATTGGATTTCATGCTTTGCTGCTTGTCATGTATATGCTTTAAGTTTGATACTTGCTGTGAATATACATTACGTTAACGCTCAAAAACAGTAGAAGAACGTTTAAATCGCACTTGAGTGCAGTATTGCAGCACTTGAGTCAATGCACTTTGAGATTCCACCACTAAATGTTGTGAACCAGGTGGTAAAAATACTGAGCTCAGCCACTGAAGTAAAGTTACACACACTGTGAGGACACCTGCTTTCCAATCAAATGATTTGACGCCACCTTGTGGCAGAAAGACAGTACTGCGTGGATCTGCTGCAAACTGTAGATTACTTTGTTCAGACATCATTTTAAATCTGCTATATTTTACTGTGTTAAATTGCCCAGAGATTTAGTTCATTAGGAATAACTTTGCAGTGATGAGCAGCTATTTGAGCTTCACGCTTTACTAACCTTCAAAGCACAATTTTGAAATAAATAATATGTATTTATGTCTAGCTTCAGAGTTTGGTGTCACATTTGTGAGCAGTGTTTAGAGACAGATGGATGAGGACAGACAATCTGCATATTGATTGACAATCAAGGTTTGAAATGTATGTGAAATATTCATTTTAATAGAAACTAGTACAAAATATAAAATGATAGTGTGTTACTGAAGAAATGTTGCTAAATTCAGATGAATCATGTGACCTGCATTTCAGTCGTATTTGTTCTTTTTGACCTGCAACAATTTATCTTCTCTCAAAAATAGCACCTGGTCTCATGAAAAATCGAAAATATCCTGAAAGAAGCAGCACGGCGCTCCGTCGACCATCAGTCGTGTACAGTAAAAGATGGAATCAACGTCCAACAGACAGTTAACAAATGCAAAACACCTGGTGACAAACAGTAACGATTAAAAAAAAAGCTCCATGGGGAAGAAGATGCTCTTTTTAGGGAAAAACAAAACATGCATGTTCAAGGAAACCAATGCAAGGCAACTTGTCATGAGGAAAACTATTTAATAAGCATCTGTTGAGATTCTGGAACATGTTGATGTTTCCCTGATGTGTTCTGGTTTGCACTGAGCTGTGAGCGAACGCTTTTCAGCTCTCTGTGACGTCGCCTTGGTATTTTTCCTTGAAGATGCACATGCTTTTGGAAGATTTTTCCTGTTTCGCTTTAAGTGCAAAGTGGCAGTTTCCTTTAACCACTCCGGCGATATCCTGTGAAACGCCTTGCTGCTCCTCCTCTTCTTAATCGCTTCCTTGTCAGACAGAGTTTCACACAATCCTCCTGAGTCTCGAAGCGGTTTTCGTTGCCGTCGCAGCCGCCGTACCAGAAGCGAGAGCATCTACCCTTGTCACTGTCGAAGAACCACATTATGGTGTAGTTCTGGCAGCCGCCGCCGTCCTTGCTGAGGAGACAGGGGTCTAGATAAAAACCAGACAGAGAGAGAAAGTGTTATACTCAGTATGTCACTCTTCTCTTTGGTTAAAAGCTTTACAGACTTATTTGTAATGAAGAAGTCGCTAAACATCACACATTTTAATTGATTTAAAATAAAGAACCCAATTTCAATCAGACATCCTGGGGGGAAGAGGTCAAAGGACGTCTGTGAAAATGGCCATGCTATGTTTCCCCTGCCAAAAATTAGCCTAAATTTGAAGAGTTATTTAGCCCCCTTTCTGAGACGACAGCATGATACAGCACCACTGGTTTCCTTATGTCAGCTCTCTATAGCCTCTGAAAACAGCTGCGGTGAAAAATTAATCGATTAATTAATTAATTAAAAAGAATTAACACAACATGTTGGGACCTTTAACGCATCATTATCCGTGTGTACGTTTGACTCTAGTGAGTGGTCCTTTTTTTTTTCATCAAACATTTTCACTGGCCCCAAAACATGCTGTAAGTTATAATAAACGTTTGGACAAAATTGTCCTTAACCCCAAGTAACTGACACTGGTTCATTTGTTTCCGAGTGTCATTAAGAAAGTCTTAAAAAGCATTAAATTTAATTTGCCTTCAGCTGTAGGAACCCTGCCTTGAATGTTTCAGCTCCTGGTAAAAACCTCCTGAACAATGAACACTGAAGGGATTCTAACCAGGGGAAGTTTCAGCCGGTTGTAATCTGCAGTCCTTACCACTAGATGGCACTAAATCCCCCTAAAATCTTACACACTGGACCTTTAACAAAAGAATAATAACAAAAGGGAGGGATGTTCACATTAAACAAATGTAGGTATTCCTGGTTTTGTCCACCAGACACACAGATACAAGGTCTCCTTTAAAATCTTTGAAACATGCCGACAGGATCTAACTGTAACAGACACTTGATCTGCTGCAGACACATTCAAAGTGTGTACATACGTCAAGATAATCTGGAAGATGGCAATTATCTTTTAAGTTAACTGGATGATCAAAATAAGTTCTGTGGCGTCAGCAGGATTATTACAGACACTTGTTTGTTTATGCGTCATGCAAGTTTCCAGGTTGCTTTTCTTGAGTTTACAAAGAGCATTTATCGTGTGAGTTTGTTCAGGGACAAATCAAGTCATCTCCTCGAGGTCACTGCAAACAATTTACCTTCCAAAATACAAATTTGTCTTTTTAAAGAAATCCTGTCACGCTGAGTGTTCCTCTCACTTCATCTCAACCAAGAGCAGAACAGCAAAGATGATCGCAGCAGTTCAGTTTTTACCTTTGGGGACGGTAGTGGTCGTCTCCGGCGCCGGCAGGATGACAGGTTCTGTGAGAGACGACACAGTCAGCCAGAAGCTTCAGGTATTTAATCAGCAGCTGCTGTTTGTGCTTCCTGAGGCTTCATAAAAACAGTTTAATACTTCACTCACATGAGTTCAATAAAAGAAAGCGAACACTGATTACTGTCAGTGAACGCTCCATTAAAAACCCACTGAGAAGGTTTTTAAAAATGTGACACTGTGTCGGTTAAAATAAGACTCCTCTGATGACCTTTAAGAATCAGTCTACTGTTTGTCTGTATCTATCTTACTGTCAACACATCTCGTGCAACAACAAGTCAGTCTGTCTCTCAGTAGTGTCTGACTTCCTGTCTGTGTCTCTCAGCTTCAGGCTCACTGGTTCCCACTGAAGACAAAAATCTTTAAAGACACAAACATAAAGTTTCATCTGTAATTTCCTAAAACAGCTGCTCACTGACTTTGTTGGGGACGAGTTGCAGCAGCACATGAATCCACATTTAGTGCTCTAGTGGTCACCACTAGGGGTCGCCAAAGCTTTGCATGAAGGCGCAAGGCCTTCTTGATTTGGAGGGGTGTAAGAAAACTTTGAACAGCATCTCAGCATTTCATGAAAGAAAATGAAATAGTTATTTTTAAGATTTATTTTATTGTTCAAGATATAAACTTGAAAAAAAATCTAACAGGGTAAGGGCACAGTTTAGACCTGAGGCCTGAACCACGAAGCAGGATTTGGTGTTAGTGAGGAAGCTGGTTCTCTTTTTACCGGGATAAATCACCGCGGTAACTGATGCTGAAAAAGGTAGGAAAGCACTGTTCTAGTATTTGTGTCAGCAGGACGGTGTGTGTGGGATTGAGTCAAGATAAATTAAGTGTGTGTGCTCATAGTAATGCAGTGTTCATTTAATTAAAGAAAACTATGACAAAGACTTTTCATCAACAACCTTTTTTCCACCATGAAAACGAGACGGTGACGAGCTAAAAATAGATCTTGATAATAAACACTAAGATGAAATCTATGTTTCATGTTCACTGACAAGACGAGACGTGACAGAATGTTAGTGGCGGACTGTCGGACATTGAAAGCCGAGAACAGCCGTGCTTGTAATGATCTTCAGATGCCTGATGAGCGACAGCCTGGTAAACTCCAGTAAATAGTCTGCACCAGGATGTTTGGGTTGGTGCGAGTTGTGAGCTGTAATTCAGCAGTAAATAATGAGCCGTGTGTGTCTGACTGTGGATGGTGGAGCTGCTGAATGGATTTGTGGAGTTTGTTAGTTGCAGCGGTGGCTGTTAGCAGCTAGCTCCGCTCGCAGCCTTCACGGCAGGCAGGTAGGAGGCTCAGTTATCTGTGAGTGTAGCTGTGCTGTAAGTAAAGAGTCTGAACTCAGATCAGCCCTTAAACCTGTCACACACTGCTGGAGACATGACAGACAGGAAGTGCACACAGTGAATGCACATCACTTAGACACACAAACACTGAAGAAAGGGTCGAGCAGGTGAGACAATACTGACGTTCCCCCTTAATGTATTCTTTATAGGGATCTGGAGACGATCCTACATTCCTCCCATGACACTGACTCCGTCCCTCTGAGCTAAAACAAACCATAAAATGTATTTACAGTGTGTGTAAGTGTGTATTGAGTGGTGTGTGGGCTACCATTGACTTCAGCTCCTGAGAGGGAACTCTGGCTGTCTTCTCTGGTCAAAGTTTCAACGACGTCCAGATGTCTAGACTGAGTCTTTCCTCCTCTCTGCTCCTCAAACTCCTCCACAAAATCCAGGCGTAGCTCTGCTGACCCTTGACTGGACACACAGCAGACACAATTCACTGATTCATGGAAACATTTTCCCAAAACATTAGAGAGGTTTTTTAATCTGTCCTGCTGATCTTATCCTGGATCATTCTGTTTTTAGATTTCTTTCAGTACGGGAAGCCATTTTGGTCACGAGGAGGAGTCTAGACTCTCGATTTCTAAACTATAAAAAAGGTTCTAACACAGCTTGCTGGATTCCTGCTCTCATCTGAGGCAAAAAAATCAAGTTAAGTTGATGAATCACAGAGCAGGATTACATAATAACAGCATACTTGTAGCTGAAGCAGTGAGTTTAATTTGAACCATATGAGCTCATCACTTGTGTCTTTGTCCAGTTATACAGTCATGCTGTAATCCTCACAGATCTGTTCTCCCGGCTCAGCTTCGTTGGCCTTCAATGAATCAAACATGTAAATGTCACATTTGTGGTGACGGCACATTTTTAATATGTTTCATTTGTTCCTTCTGAGGTTGTGTGTAGAAAGTGTGAGTTACCCATTTTCAAATGCCAGAGCCTCCTGTGGCTCCCTCAGCTGGCTGCAGGTCTGTCTCAGTGAAGGAGGAGGATACGTGTTCGTCCCCACTGAGAGGAGCACACACACACACACACACACACACATTCAAGTTTGTTGTTGTTTAGAAACAAGAAGAAGAAATGTCTTTACAGTTATTATCTGGACGAGAAGCTGTCAGTGTGTTCTTACGTGTGAGGGTGGAGAGGAAGACTCTGAAGAAGCGCTGGGCGTAGTCCTGCTCGTCAGGCCTCAGTCTGCCCACGTGGATCAGGTGCTGCTCCACAGGCAAACCGGCCAGCTCCTCCACCTGCGCCTGGTCGTAGCGATCGCCGACTGTCACCACAAACAGCGCCACCCCCTCGCACTTGGCCTTCTGGGAGATGTAGCGCAGCCGGGCTTGGTCCTCGTAAGCCGTGCGGGTGCCCACCACGGTCAGCATCGCCCTCCTCCTCCGGGGCTGGCCGGCCTTCAGGAGCACGTCCCTCAGGGTGAACTCCAGCGTCTGTCCCAGCGCCGAGGAGCCGCCCTGCTGCGTCATGTTCCACAGCAGGTGGCTCCTCATCAGGTTCTGGTTCTGGTAGGTGACCAGTCCAAACTCCACCTTGGGCTTTCGGGTGCCGCTCTGTTGGACTACAGCCACACGGGCCTGTCTGCCGGCCCTGCGGGGCTGTGGGCTCACGACCAGCTGCTCCACCACAGAGCCAAGCAGCCGCTGGGCGCCGGCGTACTCATCAGCCTGTATCTCCCTGGAGCTGTCCAACACCATCACCAGGTCCATGTTGACTTCCTGAGGAGCTGGGACGTCCTGGATGAAGGTGCACAACGGTGAACGCCTACAGGGGTCTGAAGACAGAACAATCATCATCACTGACTTGGTTATAAACGGCTCCTGATGTGACTTCACTGATCTGACTTTGAGTTAAATATTTCTGATGGTACCACAAAGTTTTTCAGGTGATCCTCGTCACCGAGTTTTCAGTGTAATCTCAAACTTCAGTAAATGTGCTGGTGAACACGCACGCACATATTTGAGAATATGATTAATGACTGATATCAAATGTGAATCCAAGCACGAGGCTCAGTGTTTACCGTAACAGATTGCACAGTCCTTGACCTTCTGCAGGTCTGCAGCCATGTCCCGTCCCATCACCGTATAGACGAAGTTTCTTGTGTCGTCGACCTGAGGCCAAACAGCAGCTGTCATTATTTACCACTCAATTCATGCTGCCAAAAAGTGAGTCTGAGTTACTGTTGGTAAGATGACATGCAGCCTTAGAGGAGCTACATACAGCTGACATCCATCTCCAGACTTAGAGGTGCAGAAGTTCTTGTATATGCTCTCCAACGTAATTATTTATTTGACAGCAACAGTGTGATTTTTTTCAAGCACAGCAGCTGTTTCTTAATGCTGAAGACAAATTTCAGACATTAGACAGAAAATGTTTTTGTGACTGAGAGGAGAGACGAAGTACAAACGTAACAGAAATTAATTTGTGTTTGAAGGCTGAACCAGCTCCCAAAAAACTCCCTCTGCTGAACAACATTTAAGATCTGCTGAAAAATATAATAAAGTATTGGCGCTGATGCGAATGAGGAGGTGGTGTTGTGTAAAAGGTGGGGAGCACAGGGACTTGAAACAGTTCACAGCAGCAGAATAAACATCTTCAGGGAACATTATTTTACTGAATATGAGACTCTCAGAGCCAGACTAGATGATTTCAGCCTGAACCAACATACACAGGGTGTCAGGAATGAAAATAAGCATTGAAGCGCAACAGTTGCTTATTTTATCTCATGTACTGTGTCACAATCCCTTTTGACACCAAAATCCCCAAACCCACAAACCTTAGGTGTGGGTGGAGCCCTTCTGTGTGCAGTTTGCATGTTCTCCCTGTGTCAGTGTGGGTTTCCTCCAGGTGCTCCAGCTTCCTCCCACAGTCCAAAGACATGCAGGTTAACTGGTGACTCTAAATTGTCCGTAGGTGTGAATGTGAGTGTGAATGGTTGTCTGTCTTTATGTGTCAGCGCCTGACCTCGTGTTTTCCAGGTGGTTAAAGATGCGGCGCGTGTACGGCCCCAAGAGGTCATGGGTAGGCTCTGCTGTTTGTAAAATGTCTGCTGCACTGTAATGATTTGGAGGTTAGTTGTACCGCTTGGTTGCTAAATTATTATTTCGGGTGTAAGAGTGTGTAGCTACCAGAGAGCTGTGGATATGTTGAGTTCCAATAACAATATTTGACTGAATAGATAAAAATTAAAATTATGTAATGGCACTTTAATCAAAGACGTTGCCAACCCATGTTCTAATCTAATAACGTGACCATCTTGGGGCACAAACACACTGAGTAGTCTGATTACTGGCTCTTTCTCAACATTTGAAGTTTGAGGTGATCGATGACTCTTGATCGATACCTTGACGAACTGGAGCGACAGTGTCTAGTCTGGATGAGACTCCCTGAGGATGCTGGTTCAACAGAAATGACCTTGAGCTTCTGACCTCTGCAGATGAACCAAACCTACCTCCATCGCTCGTTCAACAGCCGGAGTGTTACGCAGAGAGATGACCACTGGGACGATGTTGAGGGCTCGGTACTCCATCATGGCGGTGACAATTTCAGAACTGTCCTGTGATTGCCCTTTGGAGAAAAAGACAGCCACCTTCCTCATCATCACTCCTGCACGAATACGTTTGAAGAGGTTATGAGCCACGAAGCGCATGGCGGCCCCCAGGTTGCGCCGCTGAGGCACTGTGTCCCAGCCAATGTTCTTCACAGATTCGATCAGCTTTTTCTTGCGGTGGTAGTCCTGGAAGCGGATCAGGTACGTGACACTGGCGTTGTAACCCACCACAGCGACACGAGCGCCGTTCGGACAGTTGCTCTCAGAGATGTTGATGTCCTCCAGCAGGCTGACAAGAGCTTTTCGCTGATCGTCAAAGTCTGTCTCGGTCACGTCCTCCGACATGTCCAGACCAAACACCAGCTCGGTGGGGTAGGCTGGACAGTCTTTATCTAGAGGAGTTAATGCAGACAAAAATGGAGAATAAAACAACAAATATAACTGAAAACCCTCAAAGTGGAAAAATGTTTGTTCAGATTTAGCACGTAACAGATTTCAGAGGTTCGACAGTTTTATTCAAAGTCATAGAAAGACGGAGCAGAAGAAAGCAAGACCCGGGAAATGAGCTCATCAAGATGATTTAAAGTATTCCGCTCCACTCCTACCACCCTTTTGCCCTCTGACTAGATAAGTGCTCTTTTTGTGAGACATTTTTTTCTTTAATTTCTTTTCGTAATTGTATTTCAAGTTTTATAATTTGGCCCATAGCATCAGTTCTCAATTAAAAGTGTGTTGTATGCCAGACAACTGTGTTTGAGTCGAGCCCCTCCTTCTCTAACCTCCCTTGTTGGAGTTGTTGAACTCCTCAAGTTCAACAACTCATCACTTCATCTCTTTTTTCGTCATCTTTTTTCCCATAGTCCAGTCAGATGATTTGAGAGACAGGCCTGATGATAGACAGCAGGTTGTCAAACTGCCCCTGAGTCATCCTTAAATATGCCCATCATGGAGGAGAAGCTCCTGGACCAACCGGTGGTACTCCCCATGGTCCAGCCTCTTTTTTAGGGTCTCATGTTTTCTGAGGGTCTTCACGCTTTCTGTGTGATCAGGGCCCAACTCTCTCTTGTGTACTGGGATTCACCAATTGCCCGGTGTGAGCAGAGATGGATGCTGAATTGTTTTCTGACCTTCACGTGTCTTTATAAACCAAAGCTTTACTTGAAACAATGTTTACATCTCCCAGATCACGGCTCTGATAGTTCATTTAAACTGCTGAACAAATGCGCCACACACAAAGACACGTTTGAGGAGATGAGGAGCTGCACGTGTGTGTTCTCTGGCATTCGTTAAGAATATTTAAAGCTTATTTAGAAGATTATTATAAGAATTTGACTATTTAAAGACGCGGATCAGAGAGCCAAGGAAAGGTTTAGAGAAGATAAAATGAGGAGAGGGAAGCAGAATGCGCTTAGCCTGACTGTTGCAATTAAACATAGGTCTACTTTGTAGTTTGGAGACTGGTTGGTTTATTATTTCATTTATTCAGAGAACTGTGTTGTTCAGGCTGCTGTCAGCCCTAGAGTGTCTCCTCTGGTCTCAATCAGGGACTCATGTTGTTCCAAAGTTGTATAACTGCCTAGAGTTGGTTCGTGTTCTCACGGCAGCATTTACAAGAGGACCAGATCAAATGCCTTGTGTGAGAAAGCTGCTCTTGATTGGTCAGAATTTCCATGTGGGAAAAATCCAGGAAGTAAAGCAAACGTTGAAGAAGAGTACACTTGCAAGATAAATGTGACACTTTCTAATGTCACAATGGAGGGACAACTACGCAGGTTGATTTTAGCGCTGCTCATCGTGGACTATATTGCTGTCATTGTTCATTTTAGTCAAACCATACAGTTTGAAAACGAGGCGCGGCTCCAACTAGAAAACAATGTTTTGATGCATTGGATGTGCTGAATGTGCATATTAAGGCAGTACAGGAGGAGGTGCACATTAATAATCCTCCAGGACTGTAACATGCTCATGTTTAACCCAAACAATGTGTCATGTGACTGCAGTTGCTTCACATCCAGGTCGCAACACCTTCTCACCACAAACCAACCGCACCAGAGTTCCTTTGGAACCAGACTGAGACCACCTCTTCAAGAAGGTCTCGGTCCGATTGTTTTGGTGTTTTCACACCTGCACACAGAGGTGCCTCGTGCTCTCTTACAGTCTGTTGTCTCTGGACGCGTGGTAGGTTGACTGCGGCTAAGCTCCGCAAAAATACTTTGCTTTTAAGGTTAAAAGCTAGTTTTTTTTTTGTGGCGTAAATGAGCCATAAAAGCTTGTGTTTTATTAGCTTGTTGGCCATTAGTTGAGGCTAATCCAGGTGATGTGGCTGTTTGATTTGTACCAAGCTTTACGTGTTTTGTTTCTCTTTGTGTTGCTGCACGTTGAGCTGCACTGTTAATGAGAGCTGGCTGTGGAGGCTGATTTTCTTGTTTTATATTCACCAGTGTCAAAATAAACGCGGGTCCAAGCTGAACAGTGGAGTACTAACTTGTTACATGTGCACAAAGGTTCTGTATGTACTGAGGCCTACAGAGCCCTTCAGGTGTGGGCAGAAACACAGAGACGTCTCAGCAGGGCGAGCTTTGCAAGCACACAAAAGAATATTTTTGCACATGTGCCAAAACTATTTGTGGAAGGGCTTCTCTTTTTCCCTTGAGCTCCTGCTGCCAAAAATGTCTGTGCATGGGACTGCTCCCAGCACTGTCTGTGACTGCAGTCTAATTCTTATAGATAATAGAAACATTCCTACATCACCGGCCTCTGCACAATAAATACAGAGACATTATGTAACTGCCCAAAATCATCAGTTACAGGCATGAAAAAAGACGGAGGAGTGAAAAGATGAATCAATATTTTCTTGATGATAAGGAGAGTAAATCTCACAGCTGAAGTTTTGTTCTGTACTCACCACACTGTTCTGAGAGACTGAATGGAGTTATAATACATACCAGTGCAACACTCTGTGTGGAGGAGAAAAAAAGGAAACATCATTTAATTCAGAGGTACTGCAGCAATAAAACATGTCACTACATTTTGCATGGTTGGTTTTCACACTGACAAACTACGTAGAAAAATCCTAACAACATCCACTGTGGCTCACTGTGGCAAAAATAAAACATAAGGAGATAATCAGAGAGTGTGAGCTGTTCACAAAGTTATATTCACAGTCTAAGTGTGAAGGCAGGAGAGAGGATGGCATGCAGGAGGGGGCTGCAGGCTGGAATCAAGCCTGTGGCTGCTGTGAGACACCTACTCTACCCACTGAGCCACCTGGTGCCCAACAAAACAGTGTTTTTTTAATCCCAATAATTAAATTAATGATCTACAGTACAGTATGACTCACTAAAAGGAGACTCACAAATACATGTTTCTATCTTATAAACAAATCAGCTGGTTCACAAACATGTTGAAACACTTACGACAGTTGTCTCTGATGTACGTGACCAGCTCGCAATCCTGAAACAACAGAAAGTAACGTGTGTTTAAATAAATCAGTTACTTCTTTTAATGTCGGCAGGTGAAGTGAGTTTAAAGGAAAACGTCCAGAAAAATGTCAGACCTTTTAC
Source organism: Epinephelus awoara (assembly GCA_035609425.1). NCBI lineage: Eukaryota > Metazoa > Chordata > Actinopteri > Perciformes > Serranidae > Epinephelus > Epinephelus awoara. The sequence goes on from CM069300.1 coordinate 2,951,135, forward strand.
CGCAGTAAAAGTACTGACACCACACTGTGAAAATACACCACTATGAGTAAGAGTCCTGCATTCAAAACCTTCCTTAAGTAAAAGTATGTGCGTTTAATAAGCAGGAGTGAAAGTATGTGTGTTGGAAAATATTTCCTGTGAGTGTTTTCCTATTTTATTTAATATCACTGCTGCATAAATGTGTATGTTGCATTTTACTGCTGTAGATGTGCTCATTTTAACTCCTTTATTCCCTCCTGAGACCTGAACTTTTGTTTGGTATGCATTTTTAATTTCTATTTGGGGTCAGTGGGACCTGATGAGTGTAAAACCTAAATACTGTCAACGATAATTCAGTCCCAGTGTCCTCAAACAAGACGATAATGAAGTCCCAATGTCTTCAAACGAGCCAATAATGAAATTAAATCCCAATGTCCTTAAGCGAGACAAGAACAAAGTTCCAGTGTCTTTAAATGAGCTCTTTCTAATAAACAGCATCTTATCTTGTTCCCGTTGCTAAAATTGGTCAAATTTGTTGCCATATCAAACTACAAACTTTATTAATCATAAAGAATTCAAGAATAAAAATGTGATCAGGTTTTGTCCACTTTTGTGTCAGGATCAGCTGCAGACTGACTTGGCAGAGATGGCCGCCATCTTGTTTTCACAGGGATTAGTGTATTGTGCTCTTACTACCACTAGATGAGACAAAAATGTGTCCATGAACGAGGACAACAGGTCTAAGCTGAGCAGTCTACAGAGACGCATCATGGTCTATAAGATCATCATATGTTTGTAGCGTGGCTGTTCATCATCCACCTGTCATCTGTCAGACAAATGTAGCGCATACAAATACAACAGTCACCTCTGAGATGTGGAGAAGGAGGAGAAGGAAAAAGTATCCTAACACGATCTTAAGCACAGTATTTGACTGAACAGTTAGATTCGAGCAGTGACTTACAGACTTGTCTCTGCCTCCAGGAGGACCTTTGGGACCCTGGATGGAGAGAAAAGAGCGACATCAGTGAACTGGTCAGACACCTTCTGACACAAGAACCAGACAGAAGATCTGCACTGTGTTAAAAGCTCCCAGTAGTTTTAACTGTGTAACGCTTCGATCTAATAGAGATCTTCATCAGGCATTTTGAAATCACAAAGCAGAAGAAGTTTATTAGGACACAAACACATTCATCATAATCCACTCTCAGGTTGGGCCAATCAGAGCAGAGCTGCACGGCGCTCTCTGACACGCCTACATGGAGAACAGAACACAGGTTCATCCCAATACCTGATCTCACATCCACGTCTCTTCCTCGTGTCTTAGCTCCGCCCTCGTAGGACGCGGGGGAGAGATGTGAGGACACAGATACATACGACATACAATAAAGATACAGATGCAGTTCTCAGTAGCAGAGCAGCAGTGTTTCCTCTCTGTCTAACAAACACATGAACCACAAACTGTGTTGTGTATCTTATAATCTGTCCTGTGTCCTGCTCAGAGTCACACGATGTGTAAATGATTTATTCATTGCTTGCATCTGTATTCATTGATATTGTGATTGTGAGTTCATCAGTTAATAACCCAGAATATGGCTGTGGTGTCTTTGATCACTGGAAATAATTTATTAGGCCAGATGTTTTATGGAAAATTGAAAATCTGCAACTCATCAATCCGATGCTCAGGAATGATAAGCCTCAGTGGGAATGAATGCTATTGACGGTCAGTGATGTTGAAGTGTTCCTGACAGACAGGCTCTGTGACTTTAACTGTGTCAATAATAACAGATGGTGAAGAGAAAACTATCGTACTATGTAATGACGAAAACTTCCGCTTATATAGATTTTCCGCCATTTTGAATTTTTTGAAAAACACTTCAAATGGATCTCTTCCTAGGAAGTTTGAGCGATCTGCATGAAACTGGGTGAACATAATCTAGGGACCAATATCTAAAGTTCCCTCTTGGCAAAAGTTGGAAAACTTACTAAAACTGAGCTTCTATAAGGCAATGAATATTGCGGAGGGCGTGGCTCATCACATAAAGGTGTATAACATCTCAAGGGTTTCACCCATCACCACGCAACTTTGTAGGCATATGACCACACATAATCTGAGGGGACCCCTCCATTATTGACCCCATCAAACAAAATGGGGGCGCTAGAGAGCTCATTTCTTATCTAGGCCGAACCGCCATATGGATTTTTACTAAACTTGGTAGATATGTAGAACAGGACGCCTCAAGGTGACTGGAGAAATTTAACTCTAATTGGCAACTGGGTGGCGCTATAACAACAGAAAAATGCTTCAAAATGGCTAAAATGCGACCGATGGCTGTGGCTCCCCCTGTGGACCAATGTTGGTGTTTCTAATGTTTGCTATGACTAAGTCATGGTATGGTATGCTGTACATAATCACAGAAACTGTCAGTGTGTCATTCTGTCAGTCAGTCATTCTGTCTGTCCCACGTTTTTCTACTCACTGACGTGGTCAATCTATGTGAAACTGCACATAGGCATTGAGGACTGGCATAGGTAGAAGGTGACACAGCTACCGATGGCTGTGGACTAGTGTGTAATAAATAAGGAAAATCGTTTGTTTCCTTTTCTTGTTCAGATTTTTAACTTGATGAAACAGAAAACAAATAAAATATAAAACTTGTCAGTGACACACTGAGTTTAATCTCTTATCTGTCTTCACTCTGTATGAAACTCCAGTGATGTTGGGATGTATCAGATCAGTCCAATCAGCTGTCCAATCAATAACAGATATCCAATCAGGGGGTGTGTCAGTCGGTAAAAGACTTCTGCAAAGGCTGCACTCATGTATCCTCGCTTCCCTCCCCTCTGAAAGCCTCCTCTCTCCTCGACTCCTCGGAGCGTATTTAACGAATTGAGACGTCCTTCAAGATGGTGGATGTCGATCAACAGCCGGGTCAAGTGATTGAGGATAGAGGAGTTGAGGAGGGATATTGGGATGAACCCCAAGTCTCCATGAAAAGAAACCAAAACAACGAAAGCAATACTATACAAGGATACACTGAATCCTACACATCAGAGGTTACATCATAGACGTGTCACAAATCAGCAAAAAAACAAAAAACAAAAAACCAATAATCATGAAAAACTACGATATAGAAAAATACATAAAAAATAAGAAATAAAAAACAGAGTAAACTGTTGAAGATGCCGACGAGTTCAGTCGAATTTGTGTCGGACAGAAGAACAACACAAACAAGTTCCAGACACCTTCTGACGGCCGTATAAGCAGCCTGATACTCAGATTATCATTAAGCTAACACATCACTACTGATGCCTCCTGTTGCTATGAGAGGAGGAGGAGAAGGAGGAGGTGTTTCCATTTGTTGATGACGACTGAACTAAACTCTGAACGCGCTCTCACCTTGTGTCCTCGATGTCCCTTGTCTCCAGGTGGGCCTGGATCTCCCGTCCTGCCTGAGTTCCCCTGGATTGATCAGACCAGAAATAAAAAATAAGTCACAGATAAAGCACAGTAGAAATAAAACAAAGAAAAAAGAGGAGATATTTTGTGGCTCACCCCTCGACCTAGGTTCCCTTTACGTCCTGGATATCCTACAGTTCCCTTCTGACCGTCCTCACCCTGAACACACACAAAGAAAACCGGGTCACTCATGTCTGAACCGTTTGGACTCCAACATGTTTCCTCATGTTCATGATTTGGCGTCAGATTTGATTTAGACTTCACTTCTTAGGAAACAGATGGACTCACCACAAGACCAGGGTAACCAGGGAAACCAGGATCTCCCTGTAAAGAGAGGGTAAACAGTAATGAACTGCACTTGTATAGTGCTTTTCTAGTTTTCAAACCGCTCAAAGTGCTTTTACACCACATGTCACATTCATGTCACATTCACCCATTCACACGCTGGAGGCCAGTCTACTGATTAGTGGACGACCTGCTGTCCCTCTGACAGTGATCATCTGACTGTGGGTAAAATCTTCTGATGTCAAGAGGATTTTCTGTTATAACATTTCATTTAAATTTTGCACTAAAGTTGGATGGAAACTGTTGAGATAGTTTAACATATACAATGTACTCACAAGCAAGTTGTTTTATAAACTCCTTGCAGACAGTTGGGTCCACTCTTATTCAGTTAAACTTTGGCAGATTCTTGAAAAACTCTGAGACATTCATTCACATTATCCTTTGATGGTATTCTGGAAATTCCCTTAAAATTTGCAGTTCGAGTTTTGATTGAAACTTTCCAGGCATTTCAAGTTGTTAAGGTCGGCTCTACCTTGACACCCTTGGGTCCTTGAGGTCCAAATCCGTCTCTGCCGTCCTCACCCTGAAGCAGAGGACAGACAGACGGTCAGAGTCAGTGACGATGAATACACAGTTTGCATCACAGTTTTTACAAACACAGCAGATGTTCAGCTCCTCACCGGCATCCCTCGAGGTCCCTCTGATCCCGGACCTCCCTTAATACCCGGCTCTCCTGGTTGGCCCTTTGAAAACAAAAAGAGTATTAATAAAGAAATCACATTTGAGGCGTTCGTCTAACTGTTCAGTGAATGTCTGCTTCCTACGCTGTTCATGTTCCCCTCACATAGTTGTCAAGTCTCCCATTTTGGCCGGGAAACTACCGTATTTCATCCCTCTTTCCCGCCGTCCTCTCGTATTTGTATTTTCCCGTAAATCTCCCGTATTATAATATAAAAAACCCCAAAAAACATTCCTCTGCCTCTCCAAACTGAACTCTGTTACTAGCCTTGCGAGGAGTACAGGAATACGGTGGAGACTCATAGTGCTCTGCGGCGCAAGATAACGGCTTACCGGCGACAGAGAAGTCCGACTCCAGGTCCAGTAATTTCCTCTTTCGTTGCTGTCATGACTGCCCAGTAGTCATCTGGACAGCCGAGCCGTGGCGGCACACAGTATGTGGCGTGTCAGAGGAGAAATGAGCCGTTCACATTTCTCTCTTTGTGGCAGGTAACGATCCACAATCCTCACCGCACTTTAGGGACTGTTCTTTACTTATGGAGGGACTTGTCAGGGGAGGAGGGTGGCTGGTTGATTTTTATTTTATTTTGATCCCCCTATGTTAATCACTTATTGATGCTGTTTTTGAAGTATGAATAAGTGATTTATCTTTTTATAAATGGCAAAAGGCACATCTGCCTCATTTTCGCTGTGGTACCGTGATACTACTCAGAACCATGATACTTTCACTGGTATCGGTTTCGCGGCCGGGGGCCAAAAAATTTCCCTTATTTTCAAACCCAAAACTTAACAGGTACTGTATGTCCCCTCAGGATGAACTTTAACAGTGATCCTTTGACTTTTCACCCCATTTCACGGAGTCCAATATGCTTTACAACCAAATACTCATCTTACTAATAAGATGCTGATCATGATTAGCTTAAGACCTGCATGATTAGCTTAAAACATCAACACTGCTGCGTCAGTGCAGCCTCATAGAGCTGCGAGCACAACTGCAGACTTTCAGGGCTTTATCTGAACCATCTATAGCTCAGAGTCTAAAATTCATTGTGTAAGCACATTTAGGGCACGTCCAGCGCCACTTTTGCACACGGTGCATATTCTGGTTAAAAGTAAGGCCAAAGGGGGCAAAAAGGGTGCATTTTGTCCCTTAGTTAATCATAGGTGTGTTTTTGGGACATAACATGAATTCAACCAATCTGAATGCCAGGTGAACCTGCACCTGATGCTGTTTACATGGCAGCAGCGAGTTGTTACATGCTGAGAGTAATGCAGTAAGTGCAGTGATGTCACTGCAGAAAATATCGTGGGGCATTTAAACAGCTTAACTAAAAACTGTAGTTATAAACCTGACAGAGGAAACAAGTGAACTTTTAGCTTCTGAAAGAATTGATGAAGTTGGCCTAAAACTGACAGTGACAGTGGAGCTGCGCTGTGTGCTGGGTTCAAGATGGGCTCACAGTGTTTGTATTCAAATGTTACTCGAGTATAACTACAGAAGTATTATTACAAAATGTACTTAAAGTATCAAAAGTAAAAGTACCATGCACAATGGGTCCCTCCACAGAGTTATATGATCATAATATTAGTATAATATTAACTAATAAGAAATACATGTAAGAGCATTTTATAGTTGTAGTGTGTCACACACCTTCTGTCCATTAGGGCCACGGCGTCCAGCTGATCCCTTGTCTCCAGGTGATCCTTGTGGTCCCTGCAGGAGAACCAACAGCACGGTCGCATCGTTCACACAGTATCACAGTTTATCACAACTGCTGAAACAACAGTTTATGATCTGACATTAAAACAAGGACACATCAACATTCAGCACAGGTAAAAACCAAGTGGCAGCTTCCAGGGCTGAGAAATGAAGCCTAGGTGCAAAAACTGCAGTTCCTCTCATGACCACTTGAGGCTGACTCCATGGAAACAGTCCTTGAAGACCTCCATGTTAAAATGTCCAACTTCACAGCAGAGATAAACACGTTTAAAGTCTGATACATAAACAGTTTTGGTCCCTGTAACCAATGTCAACATTCACAACAACTGTACAGGGGTGATTTTTTTTTTTTATAAAACTCACCTGTTTACATTTTATTAAGGATAAAAGTTACACATAATTAAAGGTGAGGCCTCTCTGAGTGACAGGCTGCTAGAAGTCTTCTTGGCTTCTCAGTCAGATCCACCCCTCGCTCTGCCACTGCTCCGTCCTCTCAGTCGCTTCTAGTTCCAAAACACCAAAATGGTGACGGCTGAAATGCTGAACCTGAGGCTTCAGAATGGGAGTCCACAAACCGATGGGCAACTCAATGCATATAGTCATGTAGACATGGTGAAGACGAGCTGCTGAAGTTCAAACGGAGCATCAGAATGATGAAGAAAGGTGATTGAAGTGACTTTGAACGTGGTTAACATGGTTGTTGGTGCCAGACGGGCTGCTCTGAGTATTTACTGGGATTTTCAGCACAACCATCTCTAGGGTTTACAGAGGATGGTCCCAAAAAGAGAAAATATCCAGTGAGCCAAAATGCCTTGTTGATGCCAGAGGTCAGAGGAGAATGGCCAGACTGGTTCAAGATGATAGAAAGGCAACAGGAAGTCAAATAAGCACTGGTTCCAACCAAGGTGTGCAGAAGACCATCTCTGAAGCAACAACACCTTGTCCAACCTTGAAGCAGATGGGCTACAGCAGCAGAAGACCACACCAGGTGCCACTCCTGTCAGCTAACAACAGGAAACTGAGGCTACAATTCAAAACTGGACAATAGAAGATTGGAAAAACCACATTCAGATGGAAGCATGGATCCATCCTGCCTTGTATCAACGCTTCAGGCTGCTGCTGGTGGTGTAATGGTGTGGGGGAGATTTTCTTAGTACCAACTGAGCATGGTTTAAACACCACAGCCTACCTGAGTATTGTTGCTGAGCGTGTCCATCCCTTTATGACCACAGTGTACCATCTTCTGATGGCTACTTCCAGCAGGATAACGCACCATGTCACAAAGCTCACATCATCTCAAACATGACAATGAGTTCACTGTACTCCAATGGCCTCCACAGTCACCAGATCTCAGTCCAACAGAGCACCTTTGGGATGTGCTGGAACGGGAGATTCTCATCACGGATCAACTGTGTGATGTCATCATGTCAATATGGACCAACATCTCTGAGGAATGTTTCAGCACCTTGTTGAGTCTATGACACCACGAATTAAAAAGGGGGTCCAACCTGGTACAAACAGGGTGTACCTAATAAAGTGGCCATTGAGTATATATGTCTTTTAGCATACTGAAGCTTTTAAACTGGCTACAAACATGTAAATCACTGACATGCCTTGTTTGTTATCAATGGCAAAACTTCAGACTACAACCTTGAGGTGAGCAGCTGGAGAAGCAGAATATGTTCCGATTAAATGAAGTGTACGAGCTGAGAACTGAACCTAAGTGTGTTTTAATAAGTAAATTTCACTCTGCTCATAAATAATGATGCTGGTTGTGTGCAGTCAGTTCACACACTGCTGTAATCACAAACATCCAACATGAGGTCACACTGTAAAAACCCCCCAACTTGTTTAAGAAGTGAGAAACTAAAACTAAAATACAAGCAAATGTTGACTGTTAGCCTGAAATCCAACTAATGCGAACATGTTTACTCTCCAGCAGACCTCCTAATGATCTGTGTAATGAATGCAGTTTGTTGTTACGGTAACATTTCCACAATCACATTTCCTGATTACACTAAAGATTATCTGTTCAGTTTTCCAGTCGGAGCTGAGTCATTTCATTCAGTCTGATTAGACCCAGTCGAGTCCTGCTGTCCTGCTGCAGGTCTGGATCCTGGTGGACCGTGCGATAGCTCTGATCATGTGGTATGCCATGAACAACATGCAGTGTTTGTATGTTTGTTATTTCCCCTCTTACCTGCAGTGCTGATAATCAGTCTAGATTGTTTTAGTGTGAGTTGGCGAGTGTTGTCGGCTGTAGGGATGTCTGCCTTCTCTCCAGTAAAATGAAAACAGATGACACTCGGCCTGCCACGTGATCTCACCCCGACTGGTCATATTTTGCTGCTTTGGCAGAAGCTGTGGTGTTACTTTAATAACGCTGGGTGCAGCCTCTTCTGTTGTATTTTTGACGTAGAAGGAGTGGATGGTGAGAGGGTTTAGAACTTGGTTATGGTTAAGGAAAGATCACCGATGTCACTGTCACAGCTGGCTGTGAGTGACACACATGATGGTTGATTTGATGGAAAGCCCAGTGTGTCTCACACAGTTGCTAAACCATGGATGTATAAAGAGAACTGGATACAGTGTTGGAGGCAGGACCCCGTTCATTCCTATGAAAGTTGCTCAGAGGCACATGAAACCAAACATGTTCAACTGCTGCTTATAAAATTAACCAGATGATCAGCACTGCCTCTGCATCATTGCGAGTAGGTATAACTAGGAATCCTAGTTAAGTTTCATATACCTCTTATTATCTGTCTTTTTATTCTATTCTGTGCTGCTGCAACAACCGAATTTCTCCTCCGGGCATTAATAAAGGGTCTTGTCCATGAGTGAGGGTAGAATGGAGCATGAGATCGGCGGTTTGCAGCCGGTGAAGAGGGAGCTGAGCCAGAAGGCGAAGCTTTTGATTTCCTGGTCCATCTACGTCCCAACCCTCACCTATGGTCATGAGCTCTGGGTAGTGACTGAAATGAGTTTCCTCTGTAGGGTGTCTGGGCTCAGCCTTAGAGATAGGGGGAGGAGTCAGACATCTGGAGGGAGCTCGGAGTAGAGCCGCTGCTCCTTCATGTTGAGGTGGTTCAACATCTGATCAGGATCCTCCTGGGCGCCTCCTGTTAGAGGTGTTCCTGGCACGTCCCACTGGTAGGAGGCCCCGGGGCAGAGCCAGAACACACTGGAGGGATTATATCTCGTCTGGCCTGAGAAGAGGGATGTCTGGGGTGCTTTCCTCAGCCTGCTGCCCCTGCGACGGGGCTTCGGAAAAGCAGTTGAAAATAGATGGATGGATGAATAAAGGTTTATCTTATTTCACATAAACATTGGGTTTTTGGTCGCTGTCCTGAGTGGTCCCATTGAGATCTCTTCTTAAAGTCCTGTCAGTGTGAAACAACTGAATCCACAGTGCTCAGTCTGTGTCACAATACATCGAAAAGTTCAACCAAAGCTCATAAGACTTAATGCACCGACCTGAGGTCCAGGAGAACCATTGATTCCTTTTGGTCCACGATCACCGGGTCCCCCTCTGCGTCCCTGCAGAGACAACACAGACTGGTTTAGGACACTTGTGTGCTCACCTGATTCCTTACCTGACACGGGTTCCCACAGCTCCCTGGGACTACTTATTCATTGGCTTTGATCCTCATATTCTTCTTCGATGAATATGGGTGGGGTTAAAAAAAAAAGTGTGTGTACATGTGAAACTACGCCCTGTACATGATTTTTTTGCTCTCAAGGAGGGGAACGGCATGACCTGCCCAACTCTCCCTCTGAGTGGAGGTTAGGTTTAGGCAGGAGGAGTGAGACTGGTTGGGGTAAAGATAAGAAAGTCAGATAAGCCAATTAGAGGCCGAACTGACACCCAACACTTGTTGCTGCAGACGGGCGTGACGCACTACAAACGAAAGCTGAGCTGGCCTCTACTTTTTAGCGTTCAAATGATGCGATGAAGTGTCAGCCATCATGTTTTTAGTTAGCTGAGCTATGCTAGCTTTATGTGCATTGCAGAGCACACAGGGATGAAATGGGGCAGGCTGTTCTTACAGATTTAGAGTGTGTTTTCTTTCTAATGGCAAAGCGCACAAATTTGTGCATATCCCACGTATATCTAAAGGTTGCGATCATGAAACTACTGTTGCTCGTAGTGGGAACACAACACAAGGCAGAGAAGGGCGGGTCATGTCTTTGCCCTCATAAGAAATAAGGCAACATCACAACCTTAAAATGTGTACCTGCAATTCAAATAAAAAGACTGATCTTGTTTTAGGCAGTAAAAATGCTGCGGTGCCCGCTCACCTGTCAGTGACGCTGCAAGACCTGACATCATCACCGCTCCACCACCTGTCTCCCCTGTCCCCAATACAGTGCCTAAACCTGACCCAACGTCTTCAGCGTTTACAATCATATACATAATATGTTATGAAATCATTACTGTGTATGGGAACCGACAATAAAGGTAACATTTGGAATGTATTACTGTGGCACCAAAACTCTGTGCAGCTCAGGCACATCATTGCAACCTCAAGTTAGCCTGGAGCCCTGCTGTACAGAGAACAGTTCACAGGCCATTAAGTTTCCACAGAATTCTGAGGAAAGCATTGAACCAACAGCAGGAGGATTGGACAGCATAAAGCAGCATTACTCAGCTATTTTTATTGGCTCTTTACTTTGATTTTTTCCTTTTCCCCTCAGTCGACACACACACACATGGTCTCGTTTTCACCGAGGAGTTCAGCTGAAATTCTGTGGAAGTCTGTCCGCCAGCCAAGGCAGCTATTTATCACATCCGAATCTGGAAAAATTCCCCTTTCTCCACACCAAAGCCCGACCCGACTGATTCCACAGCTCCTTGCTTTAAACCTTATTGTTGTTCTGTTAATGTGACTGTCAGAAAAAACATCTGCGTGTTTGGGACAAGAATGGCTCTCAACATGACTCTTAAGCTCACTTGGCAACACTGACAGTTTTTCCCAGAGGCAAAGGGGAGTGGAGAGAGTTTTGGGTTACTATGACAACCAGCAACCATGTGTGTGTGTGTGTGTGTATATATATAAATATATAAAAAGAACTTAGACTTCCTGAAGAAGATGCAGTGTGAGATCTGGAAGCTGCTGATGGTCCCAGCTGTGGCTCCAGCAGCAATTTTTGAGTGCAGCTGAAATTGTATCAAACAGCACAGACTTGTTCGTCATTCCCATCCGTATAACTTTGCCGAATTGGTTACCAACTATGCCTCTAAGCAGGATTCAAACTACCAACCTTTGGATCTAAAAGGGGCACAGAACTGACCCTTAGGCCCTGATCACACAGGAAGTGTTTCAGCAGCTTTCGGTAATAGTTTTTAATGAGAATGAAGCTTTTTGCTCGTGTTGTGATGCAACTCGTGTGTCTGCACTCTGGGCGCCTAGTGTTTATGCCGGAGCGCTCTGAACTCCTCAAGTTAAAAAAAAAACTTCAACTCAGAGCAGAAAAATGCCCCATGTCATCTCCGCTTTTTTCCCATTGTCCAATGGGATGATCTGAGAGGCGGACACAGGAAAGTTAGAATAAGTAGGTGAGTCCTTGGCTGCCTGACAAGGACAGTAGTCCAGGTAAATGGCCTCGTTGAGCTGTAACTGTAGCTCCACTAAACTGTGCACGTAATTATAGTGCCTGCAACACGGAGCACAAATTCTAATTTTGTTAATTTCCCTAAACCAAAGCTTGCAGGTCAGAAATTGCACATTATTAAGGATTATGTTGTATCTTGAACAGCAGCATCATGTCCAGCGCTGCACATGTGAGTCAGTCTCACAGGGTTTGATTTTATTCCCTCAAGGTGAAGCCTGCATGAGTCAGGTTTCGAACTATCAACCCTGCGCTTCCCAAAACTCCTGATGATTTACACCATGTGCACTACCAAGAGAGATCAGGAGGAGAGAAGACCTGGCGACAGCTGTTCACTCACCTGTGGGCCAGCAGCACCTGGGCTGCCAGGAAGTCCTGGATCACCTGGATCTCCTGGTAAACCCTGCAAACACACACACACACACACACACACACACACACACAGTTCAAAAAGAGTATTTCAGTGTGTAATAGATACATAAACCTTTACCTCAATAACTGAAGGTTGTTGAGTTCCTCTCCTACCTTCCCACCCGGAGAGCCTCTTCTTCCATCTGGACCCTGCACAGCACAAACAGCATGTTTAATATACACTGTCTTATTCACTGTAAGATAGGGTGGTGTCTATTTTTTTGAAGTTTTATACCCATCACTGTGCAGCTGACCATGCTGTGTTTCTAATGTGCAGTTAGTCTACTTAGACAAGTCCTGCTGGGTTTGAATAAGGCCCACAGAATAATGGATATAAATAAAAAGTGCGATGCAGCTCCCCGTCTTCTCTAGTGTTCAACAAGCATCTTCAAACATGCTTAATGTGTTAAAGAAGTAACTGACCTTGCTTTACCCAAATTATAGTGGTATAGCATAGACTAGTATAAAATAGAAAAATGTACTTGGATGCGTTTCCCAGATCGCTGTTAGCACTAAGAGCTTCTCAAGAACACTCTTAAGCCTCCCGTGAAAGAAAAACATGTTTCCCAGATCGCTCTTAGCTTAAGAAGATCTTTCACTAAGAAGGAGTTGTAAGATCCAGCTGACCCACCCTTAACAGTCTTCTTAGCGACCAAATGCTCACAGCTCCAGCTGCAGCAGGCACATTAATATTACACTAAGCAAGGAGATGTTAAAACAGTGCGCACCGTATATATTTTGATCTATTTCATACTTCAGATTTATATTGTTGTCGTGTCCTTACTGTGCATATGACAATAAACACTTTGAATCTTGAATTTATATGTTTTATGAAGACCCTGTGTGCGCTCACAGCTGTGGCACAAGTTACGCACCCAAATCTGGCAAAAGAAAAATAATGAGATGAAAAACAAGTATGAGGAATAACAAGTGTGTCCCTGTATGTGCTGTGCACATCACGCACACAAATAAAATGAATCATCATGACGATCATTTATCATAATTTGTATATCCCATATCCCACATGTGACAGAAACACATCCACCCTCCAAACCTGCGACATTCAGACATCAGGCAACTGACAGGTGTAACTGAGCTCAGCTGGAACCTCATCAAGGGACGCTCCACCCGCTGCTCTACATGAAGGCGTTGCCACATCACACATGTGTGAAATACCATGGCTGCTTTTTTTGTTTAAATATATTACATTTCCTCATGATTCTCTTACCAAGACTACTTCTTATTTAGTCGTAGTCTTGTTTTCGTCATGACAATAGGTCATTAACAAATATTTATCATCTTAGTTTTTTATTAGAATTATTAGAGCACACATACACACGAGCAGCAGGGAATTAGTGCGTTAAGTAGCAGCGCTGTGTGTGATGAAGTGGTGGCTGATCGATTTGCCTGACATTGATTGATTAATTTAGTTTCAGCACCGCGGTAGTGGCCAGCTCCTGTTAAGAGCTTCTTAAAGAGCGATCCTAAGAAGGGCATTAAGAACGCATCATGAAAACACTCTTCTCTTAGCGACTCTTCTTACCAAAGATGTTCTTAGCTGTGCTCTGAAGTCTTAAGATCGCTCTTAACTGGGAAACGCAGCCCTTATCGTTCAGTAAATACATTTTGTTTCTATCTGCCACTGGTCATGTACATTATCATGTGTATGACATTACATCGAGATATACATATGTTTACATATATGTGTTAATGAGATAATGTACTGTAGATGTGTATAAACAAAATAATGTAGGTATGACAGGTCAGACAACTCACTGGGTCTCCGACTTCTCCGTCACCACCTGGCAGCCCGTCCAGTCCAGGCAAACCCTGTGGATTCAAACATGATCATTACTGTGATAAATGATGAATACATTTACTTTAAATAAATATGAATATACTTCCAATCCTGCACATTTGTCGACTATCAGAGCTGATCGTATTTCTCAAAAGTAAATTTGGGTGAAGCCCAAGTTAAAATATGTAATCAGCACAATATACCTGAGGTAAAAGTGTGTGTGTTGCATTAAACTGTTTGATGCTGTCAGTGTTTTTCTCTCTGAATATTCCTGCTGCATTAATGTGTCATTTTCCTGCTGTAGATGTTTCACGTTGAGCTCATTTTAACTCCTTTATATCCTGTTGGGTCGTTTAATCTACAGCAATGCATCATGGTCTATAAGATCATCATATGTTTGTAGCGTGGCTGTCCTGTGAGGACCACGTATCTCTAAACAGTCAGAAAAACAGCCTGTTTTCAGTTTTGTGACGACGACTGTTGAGCTAAATGAGGCTTGGATTATACTGCATGAGTTGTGTAAAGTTTGTAAATGAATGTCTTGATAAAGGTTTAAGATGCAGTCTTCAGTTCATCAACAATGTTCGCTTTTTTGGATTCTCAGTTCACTGTGTAGTAGTAAAGCATTTTATACCAGCCTCTATCAGCTGCAAGTCTGAAGCGCTCTGATTGGATGTGGTAAACATGTGCCCTGGATTTCTTTAGTGAATTAAACATGTTCATTTGTCGCTGTATGATCTGCAGTAAAGGACCTATTATCACAGCTCTGTCTCTGATTGGATGTTTCTTACAGAGCTGTATTGAGCGACTTGAGGATGACGTCATAAAATCAACACAGATGAGGCGTGTGGTGACTCTTACCGGCAAACCTGGGTTCCCAGGCTCTCCTTTAGGTCCTGGCTTGTTGTTATCAGCTCCCCGTTCACCCTGTCAGAGAACACACAGAGAGCCTAAGTCTTAACTCTGATCGTTGTTTAAGATAAACTCAACTGTGTTTAATTTCCTGAAGTGGATTCTCCAGCTGCGATCCAGCTGCACGGCTCTGTGACAGGAGGCAGGGACGATATTAGATTACATTTTCATTGATATTAGAGCCATTAAACGATGACATTTTATAAACAAGATGTCATGTGATGGTAGAGAAGATGGATGGGAGCAAATTTGTCGATGTATGACTGATAGGGAGAGCTCCGACTGAAAACTAAATTTGGAAGGAGGTTGTGTGTTTGTCTGCTGGCTAATATTCTCAAGACGCTGCAACAGAGTTTGGCTGAGCTCTGCTCGACTTTGCTTTTCCTTTAAGGGTTTGTTGATAAGACATGTCAGATGTGGGTTTTTTATGAACCTATTACACTCTGGTTTTTAAACACTGAGAGTCTCTGTCTCAGCAGTTCCTTATATGCAGACCTGGCCTGTGGGAGCTTTGCTGAAGCAGGGAGGCTCTCTCTCAGATTCTGTGATAAAGAAAGAGACTGATTTTAGTCTGAAGCCACAAGTCAGACATCTCCACACCCTTCACATATTTCCCTCGCCGCTGCTTAGCCATTAATCTGTTGTTTCAAACAAGGTAACACCACTACAGCTTCTTTCTGCAGGCTCATCTGCTGCACAGTAACAAACAGCTTGTGTAACAGGGTGGATTATACAGCAGCAACACGTTGAACACAGTCAGATGTACATTTGTAATATTAACTGTTATAATTAAACAACATTTGTTCAGTTGTTATCACCTGACATGCTCAGGCCTCCTTAGTCAATGTGTGGAACGTTTGATACTCTGGGTGTCAAATATCAAGGATCCTTCCTCGCTGATGTTGTAAAGTTATACCAGATGTATCAGTATTTTCAGAGTCACGTGACTTTTATGGAGAATATATTTCTGAATCATACTTAAGAGTAAGTGAAGTAATGAAGTAAAGACAACGGCTAAAAAAAAGGTATAAATGATAATTTACAGTGTGAACACAGACTCACACAGAGAATCACTCTGTGACTCCAAAGTGTTCCATATTTTATGAGTCACGTAGGAAAGACGCAAGCACTCTCAAAATAAATCCCCTCGAAAGGTGCACGGCTAGAAACAGCAAAAACAGAACAATGCCAGCACCCACAAATGTCCCTCTGGTACTGCCACCCAAGTTGGTTTATTCAATTTTCCAAAAGGACATTTGTGAGTGCTGGCATTGTTCCCATATTTTATGAGTGTAAGATCGGATCTGATCTAATGAGCCGCGCTGCTGTCGGGTAGATTGTTGGTTTGTTATTTTATTTATTCAGAGAACAGTGTTTTTCGGTTTTGTGTTAAGACTTGTTGACAGTGATGGTTATTTACTTTATAGATCACTAAAGTGTGCACAGTGTGTCTTTGTTTTCTTTGTTGCTGCCTGTTATAGATATGTGATCTGCTCATTACTGTGCACAAATGTTCTGTGTATATTTAGGCCTCAAGAAACCATCTGGTAGGACGCACTTTTCATGCACACACTTTTATATTTACTTCACTTTTATTTCCTGAGCACTAACACTTGCAGACATGTGCGACAAAAATGTCTCACATTTACCATCAAAGATTACCGCCAAAGACCGAGCAAGACGATTCCCTAATGTTCTGCACTAAAGCTCCCGACCCCAGGATGATGAGCTGCTGTTTGTGTATGTTAAGTGTGTGTGTGTGTGTAGCAGCTGCCAGATGTATACAGTAAAGGTATTTAGACACTTCACATGGAAGCTATACAGAAATGTCTCTGCTTATTACTGTGCACAAATGTTTAGTACTGTATGTATTTAAGTCTCAAGAAAGCATCTGGTGCTGCAGACAGAAACCTCCCGACACTTTGCATGTGCACAATTTTTTGGACTTGTGGAAAGGATGCTTTTTTTTCTCTACTTGAGCACCTTCCCTGCAAATTGTCTGTGCACGGCACTGACTGTAAATGTTGGCTTTTAAATTGTAAATTGGCTTTTTTTTAATTGCAGATGAAAACATGCAGGAATTTTTCTTTCAGAGCAGATAAACCCGCACAGACGTCCAGATAAACGTCTCCTCAAAACGTTAAATCGATTCACCTGCTCTGGTGAGAAATTTAAAAGCAAAACAAAACCAGATAATGTTGGGACTCACCGGATCTCCTCTCAGACCTCGCTCTCCTTTCTGCCCCGCCTCCCCTCTGATTCCTGTGATACCCTGAGGACAAAAGTTCAACCTGTCAATCAACCAGCTGGAGGTCAGAGGTCAACGCTTCTGAGCTGATCAGTGTGGATTAATAAGGAGGTATTCCACTGAACTACAGCAGGACACAGAATTAAAATATATGTAGACATAACAAAAGTTTCTGCAATAACAAGACAAACTAATACTACAGTTTACGACAGGTAATTATAATGCCAGAATAAAACGTCCTTTATTTTAATTATTTCTATGAATATGTCACATATTTAATCATAAATTAAGGGTCATTCATTCTGTCCTATTAATATTTGAATTGTGGGGAGATTATTGTCTTCTTATTCATCAAACGTCCAGTCGGACTCAATTTATTACGAAGTACCGCCATGCATGGAAATGAAATTAAATATTCTGGTGTCTTTTACTGGGTTTCCTGGATCTCCTTTCTCTCCTCGAGCTCCGTCGTGTCCCGTCAGTCCCTGCAGACACAGAACCAGAAGCAGCTCAGTACTGACAGACTCATCACCAACCACAAACCACATGTTTTGTGCACTTTTGTTTTGTGCTGGGAAACACATTGACGCGTTGGATAAAAACACCCAGGTTTGGTACCACAAACTGGTGAAAACACAACAAACGGTTGCCAAAAGACAACCAGTGTTGTTTTGTTGATTTTCAAAAGTGGTCTGCAGCTTGGCAGCAAGTGGCAACCTCCAGGGCTGAAAAATGGAGCCAGTGCAGAAGTGCCACTAGTAGAACCCCAAAATAGGAGCCCAAGTACAGGTATCATACATTAGAACAGTAGTTCCCAACTGGTCCATCCACAGGCTCCAGATTTCTCCTGAGTCAGTAGCTCAAGGTCCACACAGTTGAATACATTCAGCACCATTCTTGTGTTTGGTCATGTAGTTGAGCTAGTTTGCTGTCTCTGTCAAGTAGCTGTCTGTTAGTCACTCACTCTACAGCAGGAAACAGCACTTCAAAATAAAAGCTCTGTGCCAGAAATTCACTGTTCTCAAAAACAAAGTGTGTTTTTTAAAAAACTGACATTTCCCTGTGCAGGAAGACAGGCTGTTTACGCATTGCACAAAATATCTGGACCACTTGAGGAATTCAGTCCTAGCTTAGAGAAAAGTGTCGAATGCAACAACTTCTGTTCAGCGAATCGTACAAATCTGTTGGTGTGAGCGGTGCTCCTATGAGCCGTGTTTTTTGAAAGCTTCCCAGATGATCAGAATATTAGAATTCAAGATTTTAAAATCATTAAAAACAGATTTAAACTATTATATTTCCGAAAAAGAATAATATCACATAAAGCTTTGGTTTGGTACGTTAGATGTGTCAAAGCTAACATTTGTACCTGCTCTCCGTTGATTCCCTCCACTCCGTCCTCGCCGTCTTCGCCCTGCAGCGAGAATCAGCCGTCACATATCACTGCTTTCCTCTGTTAACAAGACTCAGCTAAAATATTTGTTTAGAAGTGTTTGTCCAAACATTCTTCAGTAGATGCACTTTTACATCTTCATTCATTGACCGCTGACTTTACATTCCAGCAGCCTTGAGTCACTCACCCTGTCGCCCGAACCTCCTCGGAAGCCCTGCAGATACAAACAACATGGTTTAAACACATCAGCAACATCTGCTCTTTTGTCGTCCATCATCACTCTAATGACAGTTTTAAGCCCGGTCTCATCGGAAAACTTGTAAATATTTGTGTGGAATTAAATGCCACCTTTTTTGGGCTGATATGCACAAAGCCCCGAACTGTGGCTAAACTGGGCGGCTGGTTCTCCAGCGGGAAGAAAGTGAGAACGTGAGTGTGTCCTAATATACTCAGATTACTTTATAGTATCTACATTTTCACACCCAGGAACAAACGCTGAAATTGAAAGACATTCGTCACGTCTTGCAGAATATGACACGAAAGCCAAAATGAAAATATGTTGCATTAATATCACATAATATGATCTCATAACCTTCTGTCCTCTGGGTCCAGGACAGCCCTCGATGCCCGGAGGTCCACTTGGTCCAGGAGGCCCTCGTTCACCCTGTAACAAGCAAACACAGTGAGCAGTGACACAGCAGACGACAGTGAAGGCACCAACAGGTCCATGTTTCTATGATGCATGCTTTTATCTCTAGTCGGTTAGATTACTGTAATGCCCTGCTCTCTGGTCTTCCCAAAAAGAGTATTAATAATCTACAATTACTACAGAACTCAGCCGCTCGCGTGCTGACGAGGACCAGAGGGCGGGAGCACATTACACCTGTTTTAAAATCGCTGCATTGGCTCCCCGTCCGTTTCAGGATTGATTTTAAGGTTCTTTTACTGGTTTTTAAATGTGTTAACGGCCTTGGGCCCTCTTATCTATCCGACCTGCTTTTACCATATCAGCCCTCGCGGACCCTGAGGTCCTCTGGCACTGGCCTTTTTATTGTTCCACGAGTTAAAACCAAAACCCACGGTGAGGCAGCATTTAGCCATTACGGCCCCCGTTTGTGGAACAGCCTGCCGGAGAACCTCAGGGCCGCAGAGACTGTTGATATTTTTAAAAGGAGGCTCAAGAACCACCTTTTTAGTTTAGCTTTTAATTGACCTTTCTAGTTTAGCTTTTAATTGACCTACTTAATTTATTTCCTTATAGCTATTTATTTCCTTTATTAATATTTAATCCTCAATGTTTCTAATGATTTTTATTACCTTTAAATTTTCTTAAACCTTCTCTCTTCTCTTTTTACAATTTTTAGACTGATGCATATCTTAGTTTTTAGCTCCAGTGTTTCCTCATGGGGGCCCTCCGCAGCGGTAGTTATGCCTGCTCTCCATGGGGGCACGCTGTCCTGGGGACCCCTCAGTGTGCACCCCGGCCCAGGTGGGGGTCCCTGGGGCGGTGCTCCCTGTGGCTGAGAGCTGTGGCGCCTCTTGTTGCGGACGGCCCCCTCACGTTGTCCTCACCTGGACCCTTGGTGTCGAGCCATATCACCATTTTATCTTTGTGTGTGTATGTGTGTGTGTGTGTGTGTGTGTGTGTGTGTGTGTGCATGCTTGTGTGTGTGTGCACTTGTGCGTGCGTGTATGTGTGTTTGTTTGGACGGGGGTGGGAAGGATGGGTTTTCATTATTATCTATATATTTTGTTTTGTTTTATTTCATCTTGTTTGTTTTGTAAAGCACTTTGTGTTACACTTGTATGTATGAAAAGTGCTATATAAATAAATAAAGTTTGAAGTTTGAAGTTTGACAAATAGAGAGATATACTCGCTGTCTGTTCAGCAGATTAGAAATAATCCATGATCATCAAAAACACACTAGATATCACTTAGCACAGCTTATTTCTGCGCGCTGGTCTGTCAGTTAGTTTGCCTGGTACCTCAACAACGTGTTAACAAATGGTAAAGACATTTAATGGAAAGTAAGCAGCTGATTATAGTCCTTCAACCAAATGACACCCAGATTTTTAAAAGGAACACATAAATAAATAAATCATAAACTGATTTTAAACATGTCTAAAAACAGATGATGTTTCCAGCTGCATAAAGCTGAGTTGTCTCACCCCTCCCCCTCCTGGTTTCATCCCATCCTGACCAAAGTTGGACAAACTGCACAAAGACGCACTCACGATAATCTCCTTCCATATTTTATGTTTCAAGTCCAAAAGCTGTTGTGTTTTCAGCTTCATGAGGCTTCAAGTTTTTTCACCGTCCTCCTCCTAGTTTCATCCAGTCTGTGTAAAAGGTACAATTCTGCAACTGGACCTTTTATACAGAACGGCGAGGCAGCATAGTGGTGTGACAGTCCTGCCTTGAACTGGTGGTGGAAAAGGGACAATAAGCGACGGGATGGGAGGAGAACGCGTTGGCCTGATTGCAATCATTCATGTGGCAAAGTTTAATGTTGCCTTTGCACCAAGAACACAGAGGGCTGAACAACAGAGGGAGAGGGAAGAAGACGGCGAGCTACAGGTTCTGACTGACGAGGTTCAGAGGCATTCCTCTAAATTTCACAAGAGGAATTTAAACATGACAGAGGGAGACTGTAGTTGGAACAGTCCCAGGTGCGACACCCTTATAAGTGCAGTAACGTTACCACCAGCTCTCTGCAGACACTGATACCTTTGCTGTTACTGTTTGTGGCTTTTATGGATTCATTATGCTTTGTGAAATCTGGACTAAATATTGGCGGCATGGTGGTGCAGTGGTTAGCACTGTCGCCTCACAGCAAGAAAGTTCCTGGTTCAAAGCGGGTGCTCCATCTTCCTCCCACAGTCCAAAGACATGCAGGTTAACTGGTGACTCTAAATTGTCCGTAGGTGTGAATGTGAGTGTGAATGGTTGTCTGTCTCTATGTGTCAGCCCTGTGATAGTCTGGTGACCTGTCCAGGGTGAACCCTGCCTCTCACCCAGAGTCAGCTGGGACAGGCTCCAGCACACCTATGACCCTCAAGAGGATAAATGGTTACATGAATATACTAAATATTGCTGCCTTGTTAATGCACTATTGTGTCATGTATTCGGACATACCTATTGTTGCTGTTGTGGTTTGATATCCTGCTTGTGTTGGATGCTGCTTTTTGACCCTGTCTTGGTTCGGTCTCACTTGCAAACAAGATTTTAATCTCAAAGTGATCCCTTGTTTTCGCTGTGAGGCTCATTTGCAGAGAAAAGGGGGGCAATTTAGCAGCAAACGTTTGCACATGACCTTATCTGAATATGTGCAAGTGGCACGGGAGAGCAAAAGATGCTGTTTGACTGGCGTCATCTCACCCTCACCCCCATTGAGATCCACACAGTTCCTTTTGTCTTATTTGTGGATGTGTAGCGATGGCAAAAGACGCCCAGTCATTTTGTGATTGTGTAGATAAACTGCATACGGAACCACTTACAACAGTTTTCTTCCTCTCTTTACGTTTCAACGCATCCTAAAACTGTCCAGCTGCAGAACTTCACCCTTTGTTCACCCCTCCTCCTCCTAGTCTCATCCCATCCTGACCAAAGTTGGTATAAAATGACGGAGTGAATGAATAAACACTGTTGTGATAAACTGAACTATGAAGCACTTACAGCGACTCCTTCCTCTCCTGGGAAGCCCGACTGGCCCTTCTGTCCAGGCCCACCCTGTTCATAAAATCAAACACAACAACATCAGTGGCAGAAACGTTCACAAAAACTCTCAAATGTCAAAAACTAAAAAGTAAAGCCGCCAACTTGACCACATGAATTTAGATTAAACTTTACTGTCACAGCACAGAGTGCAAACACTGAGACACTGAAACACAGTTTAACATCTGACCAGAAGTGCAGTAAAGTTCAGAGAAATGTAAACAGTCACAGAGAGAATAAACATTTATATAGAATAAATATAGGATGACTGCATCTGAAGAACCTACAGCTGGCTGACCTCCGGTACTGTTGCTTCTTCTTTTTTTTTTGCACACACATAAAACTGCATTAAATCCAAATCGTAAAAAAAAGAAAGAGGAATGTAAGTCCTGTTTCTGCATGTTACCAACTCGGCCTGACTCTGGGCAGGACAGACAGCATTACAGTAATTTCCAAGTGAGCGGTGCCGCTAGCTAATGTTGGCCCCAACCAGACATGGGTGACATGCAGTGCAGTAAACTGAAGAGTGGCAAAGTTAACCCACCGGCCTAAATTATTCTCTGCTGTTAACCGATTAACAAGTACATGTTGACATCTCTAATCTTTACACTTATTTTCTTTTAAATCAAATTTTTCATGCATGAACAGAAATGTTTTTAATGTGTATCTCACATGTTGTAACGGCTATACATAAACTGAGCATCTGTCAATAAAACTAATCTGTAAAAAAAAACAGAGTCCGACTTTTTTGCCTATTTTCCCAAATCACTGAAGAGTCCGCTTCCTCTCAGCCTGCTTATTGCTTTAGACACTAATTTTCCCAAACGTTCTGACATCATGTATAAAGTCAAAGGTGTGTGTACTCCAGTCACCTTTTGTCCCGGTTTTCCTGGAAAGCCACGCATGCCTTCATGACCTGTACATTTGCAAGTGACGTTGCAGCATATCCTATTCGCCACCGCGTCCTGCAGAGACAGAGAGCAGAGGAGAAAACAGTCAACAGAAAATAATTCACACACCGTCAAACAACTCCAGAGTGTGTTCTTTGTATCTGATGTGATGTGATGTTTGCTCTTTCTTTCTCTCTGCTGTTCTCATGTCTCTCTTAAAAAAGAATTCTTAATCTCAGTAGGATTACATGATTAAATACAGGTTACTTATATTTCATACTACATAGGGGAGGAGTCCAGAGTATTGATAGATGACGCAGAAAATGAAAAGAGATGGAAAAATAACTTACTAAATCACTAAATAAATAATACAATTAAAAAATGAAATAAAACTTTAACAAAAGTTAAAATAAATAAATAGATAATAAATCAATAAATATAAAAAACTAAACAAAAAGTAAAAAATAAATAAATGAGTTAACAAAGAAATAAATAATTAAAAAAAATTAAATTTAAAATTTAAAAAATTAAATAATTTTTAAAAATTAAATCAAATTTTTAACAAAAGTTAAAATAGATAAATAAACAAACAGACTTTTCACCCTGACTTCCTTTTTTTTTTTTTTTTTTTACACAACTGAAACCTTATTGTTTTTGTGTGAACTTATTACTGATTACTTATTACTTGCCTGACCAGCCTTTCTGCCAAATTGAATTTTTTGAAAAACACATTTTTACATTTCCAAAACAGTAGGTCTGATTTATACCAACATGTTTTTGGATCATCAGCAGACCTAGCTTCTCAAAAGTTATTAAAAGCTTGTTGGAAGTTAATCGGGTTTTGATGATATTGACCTTTACAAAGTGCGTGGCTCAGCACATAAATAGACCTACTGTAACTCCATAACTTTAGGGCCAACGTCACAAAACTTGTAGGAAGTGTCTACATAGGTACTAGCGTTGTTTCCTGAAGGTGTCATACACATCGACCACCCGGGCGCACTGTCAAAAATGGGCGTGGCATAACACAAATCAGACTATGAAAAAAATATTTATTCATATTTATTTTGAAATTGCTCAATGGGGGGCGCCACCAGTTCCAAACAACTGCACTGCCTTTTGCAAATATTTGGCCATAGATAAATCAATGACTGTTTGTACAGACAACACCAAACTTGGTGGATATTTGAACACTAACTCTAACTGAAGCATGTCCCCAAAAATCTTTCTGCAACTGACCAATAGGAAGTGACAGCGTTGCCAACAAAGCATATGGCCAAGCACAGATTTAGGCCTGAATAAATGAGCGTTCATCCGATCATCATAAAACCTGTTGGTAATTTTTAATGTAGGTTCGTAAACTGTCAAAGGTCTGTGCTGCCCGTGCTGGCTTGAACCCATGAATCACTGCCTTTGGCTATATTTTTTTATTTCAGTTAAGTGAAATTATAGTATATTAGTTTAGTTTTAGTTAACTATAACAACCTTAATTCAGAACAGGTAGAAACATTTTGGCTTCCTATGTGGTCAGACAACACATCATACGAGCTAGTTCCTTGAAGCAGACTGTGGTTGGGAATGACATGATGGACTTACGATCTGATTGAGGATGGTGCTGCCGACGCTTGGCATACCGATGCTGAGAGGAAGCTTGTAGCCGAATCCTCGGCCATACTCCACATTCTGCAGCTCGGTGGGGTCATGCGCGCCCTCTAGAGCCACAGTCATCAAAGCGCTGATCCCTGCAGACGACAAACAATCAACAGATTGTAGGGTTACTGTCTTAGAGGAGTTACCCACAACATCAAAGACTCATATGGGATCAGTAACAACAACAAAAATGACTGGAAATGTCCTCCGTCATCTATTAATATTTTGATGGGTTTAAGTAAATGACACAATAATGACTTGAGTAACATGCATGAGACTTAAAGACAGGAGGGGATTTAGGAGCGGGAAAGGCCAGAAAGATGGAAAAGAAAGTCAGGATAAAGAAGGAATATAAAAGAAAGAGGAGCTGAAGAGAAATGAAGAGAAGAGAAAAAGCCACTGAACAGCAAAGGGAAAATGAAAGCGAAGACAGAATGGAAAAATGGAAGCAGAGGAAAAAAGTGTTTTGCAGAGTTTTGCAATGACTCAATTGAAAGAAATAATCTCGGAGGAGAACTGATTCATCTTTATTTCTACTTATCAGAAGAGTGAAAACAGCTTCCAGTTTTTACCAGACTTCTGCAGCTCCTCTGATACAGACTCCAGTTCCATCACGTCTTCATCGAGTCCATCTGAGAAGATCACCAGCACCTGATGGATGAAGTTAAACGTCAACAGATCATGTTAAGAGTACCTGGTAGGAACCACCTCATTCTGACAGACCATTAGCATGGAAAGCAATTCAAGATGGCCGCCAAACAAACCCCATGGGTCATGAGTCGACCTTGGCAACAAGAAAAGTTCTTAACTAGACACCATTAGGGTTTTTAAAAACAGGTTAGAAAAAAAATGTCACGCTGGTACATGGGGACCCGTTTCTCCTGCTAGACTAGTAGTCTTTAGGCCCGTTTCCACCGCAGGAACTTCGGGGTAGATTTACGGGGCCGGGCCGTTGGTGCGTGTCTCCACCGCAGGAACCAGCCCCGAAGGACAGAGTTCCGGAACTTTTACAGGAGCTAAACAAGTCCCTGCTTCGGGGTAGGTACTCAGAACGGCCCTGAAAGACTCCTGGGTGGGGCTTGGGGGTTACTTGGTGCTGATTGGATTTACTCAAGGCGGAATGTGACGTTAACAGAAAGCAACAAAATAGCCGGCATTTTTAAAACTCAGCAGACGAGGGTTAGCTCGTTCATAGCTTCCACCGCCATGTAAACAAACTCAATAACCGGTCCGTGAAAACATATTTTTTCCGGCGGATATCTTAGTTACAACACGATTGAGCTAGCAAAGCAGTTTTGTGTTGCTGTGTGTGGTATTTATTCAGTTTTGGGAAATCACGATGTCTAGAAAGCATCAGTAGCTGCAGCTGACAGGGACAGCTAACAGCAGCAGCAAAGCTAACATCAGGACGTCATCTGTTAAAAGCCTCCTGTTGTCGGATACGACATGAAACTACTCCAGTTAGCTCAATCATGTTGTAATTAAGACATCCGCTGTAAAAAAAAATTCACGGGCCACTTTGTGAGTTTAGTGAGTTATTACAGACACCGCTAACAGCGTCCCTACGCCGCTACTTTTTGCTCCGGTCGCATAACGATTACATCACATCCAGAGCCTGGTAACTTCACAGGAACCTTCCTCCTACTCTGCTCTCTCAGTGGAGACACGGCGGTTGAGAGGGCCGAGCGAGAGGACGTTCCTGTAGTAGTTCCTGTCCCCCAAATAGTACCAGGAACTTCTTCGGTGGAAACGGGCCTTTTGTGGTGTGTTCAGGTGCAGACACAGGTGACATGAGACAATGCAACAATCGGCTGTTGTTGCCGCTAGTTCCTTGATGGCAGTTTAGTGTGTCTGTGCCTAAAAACTGCAAACGTTTATGATACTTATATAATTTGTTCAGCAAGCTAGTCTTCACAAGTCAACACCACTTTTTGGGATTTTTGAAGTGTAAATGCAACTACCTGGAGTAAAAAGCTAACGTTATGCTATAAACAAACTACACCATGGTAGCATGACTACAACTTTGCCACCACAATGAGACTGTAAAGCCATGGTGACATGATGATGTTCTGTGGCTCATTCAGCCACTTGTTAGCAACTGTCTGTTTTGCGACACGTAATGGCTTCAGCATACAGATGTATTTTATGGCGCGGAACAAAAGTTGAAAGTCTCTTAAGCTTGAGTTAACCACAAACCTTATTTCAGGCATCTCACTAAAAAGTCTTTTAAAAAACCCATTGACTTTGAGTCAAGGTAACCAAGGGTGCTAAAATGCTAACTCATTTCCAGTTTTCCAGGTCCAAATCCTGAACTAATGACATCACCATCAGCCTTAGCTGTACTTTGTGTTTACTGCTTATTAGCAGATTTTGACATGCTAATGCTTAACACCATGACTGTGAACATGGTAAAAATTATACCTGCTAAACATTAGCATGTTAGCATGTGGATTATATACACTGTGGCCACAGATTGAGGAGGCATTTGCCACCCTAAAATAATTTCATGTTGAATAAAGGCAAACACAATTTAAGATTTTCAGGGGATGCAAGCTGTGTCACTCTCACCTTCACATGAGCCTGGGATTTGAGCCTGAACTTCTTCTTGAAGGCATTCAGCAGGGCACTGTTGAAATATGTGGGTTCAGATATTCGCAGGCCCATGACTTTATTCACCACGTGCTCATTGTATTCTTCGAAGCTTGTGTCATACAAGGAAGATCCAGCAGCATCTACCACTTGGAAGGCAATGTTGGTCTTGATAGGTGAGGGGCCAGTACAGCACAGGCGTGGTACTGAGGAAACATAATAGGCAATCTTTGGCAGGAAGGTCCGGAGCTTGCTGTGGCCGCTGACCAGCGTCTCACCAAGAACTCCAGTTCTTTGAGAAATATCGAATCCCATGGCAATATCAATGGTGCAAACTGGGGGGGGAGGAGGGGGAGGAGGAGGGGGGGGAGGAGGAGGGGGGGGAGGGGAAGGGGGTTGATCACACATGACATCGACCACCTTTTGCTTGATATGTGTTAAGCCATTGAAGTTCCGCACAGTAAACAGCCTCTCTGGGGTGCCAGTGATCTGCAGGAGTGACAGGGGGTGGACGTCTCCAACACCGATGGCAAACATCTCAATATTCAGGCCCTTTAGAATCATGGCTATATCCTCCACTTCCTCCGAATCATGACAATTGCCATCTGTGATCACCACCAGGTTCTTGGGGACCTCTTGACGACTGCCACGGTACTCCTCAAAGTAATCCCTAATGTGCTTCAGGCCCGCTGCAAGGTAGGTGTCTCCACCGGTGTATTTTAATTTTGTGATGCGTTCAAACAAAGGGTCCTTCTGGAGGAAGTCCCTGAGGTAAAACTCATGGTTAGGCTGTGTGCTGAACTGTGCAAGTCCAACATGCACAGCTTCTTGACTGACATTAAATTTGTTCACTAGGTCTTTAGTGAAGGTTTTCATGATGTCGTGTTCCTCTTCGTTGATGCTGCTGGACCGATCAAGTAGGAAGACCAGGTCAGCAACCTTGCAATCTGTCAAAGCAAAGCAAAAGAAAGGCATTTGTCCACATTTCTAATAAACAAGTGTGCCATGAAGTTATCACTGTAGAAAGCCACTGCTGGGAATGTTGGGCCCCATGAAAAGAAAACACTTTGGGCCCAACCCCCACAGGTCACACACACCCATAACAGTTGCTGGAACACACAACTTAAGAACCCAATCAACCCATTCAAAGCTTTAAATAACTCAACTCAACCCTTGCTGGCTTGCAACTGTCTTGTGGTCCAGTATTTACTGTATGATATTCACTGACAGTGAGCTGTGACAATATAACACAGTGCGGACATGCATTTGACCCGCTCCATCCCGCCTGCACAATCGCACCTATTTCCACAACCCGCCCCACCCTGCCCCCGCTGCAATTAACGTACCCGCCTTGTGGCTCTCATGCTTGTACAGCTTATCACAGGAATTGCACTTCACATAGCCAGTGCTGCTGTCCTCTGCTGCACTAACTACCTCACAGAAATTGTCCCAGACATGAGGTTTAGCAGCTTGGCCGTCTTCTCTTTTAACTCTGTACTCGCCTGACCGTAATCTTTCCCTCACTTCTTCCGTCACCACCGCTTCATTATTTCTGGTTTGTTGTGGCTGCTGCTTGGCTCTTTTGTGATGTCAGGTCGCAGGTTACGTTACGTAACATGCATTTACCTCACCTACACCGACAGTGTTGTTAACAAGTAGGCTATATCTGACATATTTAATTTTTAATGACACGCCCCAACCCGACCCACGGGTAAACCGCGAGACCCACAGGTTACGGGTCGGCCCGCACATCACTAATAGAGACCCCAGTGACATGGCCTCAGACTTTGCAAAATTAGTTTTGTACGCTATAAGCACAGATTTTAATATAACTAGATACTGTACACCAATAAGTGACTATGCATTCCAATAGAGTTTCTCGCCTGGTGCATCTGGGTTTCCTTTTGCAATACATGGCTCATTGAAATGTGCAGTAGTAGTAGTAGTAAAATTTGTTGCAAGGCCAACGCTGTCTCGCTCTGAAGCTGTTGGATACCGGCCCTGGGCATCGGGCACCGACATAAAAAGCCGTCATTTCACATCGGCATGACGTGTGGCTGATTGATGTTGCTTCCTGTAAGATAGTAAAGCCAAACCCTGTTCTTTTTTCCTAAACCCAACCAAATCCACGTTGGCTAAACGTAACCACATGTTTGTTCTTGAAGGTAAAAAAAATGTCAATTCCCTGTGTTGCCCAGACGTAGTGTGTCTACTTTCAAAGAGACTGTATGCAAACTCTACATTTCTTGTGAAAATGAAATTGTAATCTGAAAACAGACAATGCATGTAACAGGCTGAAGTTGACACAGTGTCCCAGCACGCCAACAACCAGGATACCTTGCACGCTGTTCAATGACCCAGCGTTGGTATGTGATGAGGTTGGAGTGAGAATGTGTTGGCAATGAGTGGCTTTTCTGGGCCCTGACTGGGAGTGTCATCTAGTTCATTAAAACCTTGAGCTTCTCATTTAAACAGAAGGATGTGCAGACGGGGCTGCTGCTGTCTACCCAAGGAGTTTTGGCTTGGCCAATTTTGGCTTTTTGAAATTAACTGAATCAAGCAATTAAAACTCATCATGGTCAGACACCTCCGAGTTCAAGTGTAAAATATGTATTTGGTGAGTTTGCTGTTTAACAATTTAATCTTGAGTTCAGATGGTGTGGGACACCCTTTGGCACTACATATAATGCATCTTCACAGTGAAGATTCAGAACTACTGTGCATGTCAGCTCCACCAATATGCCATGACACACTCTTACCTGGCTTAGTGTTATTGCAGAGAATAGAAGTTATTTTCTTGTACTGAGCTTCCAGAGTTGAAAAATCCTCCACATAGAAGACTCTGGACTCTTCACCACCAGCCATCGTCAGCAGTTCATCCTTGTTTGCCTCTTTCACTCCAATACTGAGGACAATGACCCCGTTCTGTCGTAGTTTATCAGATGGCCCCTGTAAGTTGTAAGGGTTGGTGGCATTCCCGTCTGTGATCACCATGAGAATCTGTGGCACGCCTTGCCGGCCACCGTATTCAGCGCCAAAGTACTTTAATGAGAATTCCATGGCCTTCCCTGTGTAGGTGTTTCCTTGTGGTGGCTTTACCTTTGGTATTGCTTCATGGACTTTTCGTCTTGAGTCATGGGTATCCAGAGTAAAATGTAACATGGGGTTATTAGAGTAGGAAATAAGCCCAAACTGAGTCAGGTTCCTGCCAACCGTGGTGTCGTCCACTATTTTCTCCATAAACCTGCGCATGCTTTGATACTCATTTGAATCGATGCTTATGGAGCTGTCCACCAGGAAAATTACATCAGCTTTTTCTATCACACATTCTGGTTGAAGAAAAAAGACAAAAAAAAATAAAAATCAGTGTAAATCATACAACTGTCAGACAGCATTTTTGGTGAAATATAAATGGGTGTCAAGCATGTATGTTGTTTAACAAAACTATAAAACATTTGCATGCTTAATTGAACTGCAAACTCATTTAGAGCAGACTTAACCAAGTCTCTGAACCCATCAGCTATCATTTGACAATAATAAAGCCTCTGGAGATCCACTATAGATAATGTGGATATATGGGACAAGACTTCCTCTTCCATGTTCTGGTCATTTTGGCTAATCTCTATTAACAGATATCTGCATATAAATCCAAATACCTTAAAGGAAGCTTATATAGAGCAAGTGGCAACCTCTATTACTGAATTAAACGTGTTTACTGCCTGGTACACAAAATGGTTTTAGTCTCTGTAGCTAATTTCAGCATCCATGAAAACTGTTTGGGGGCCCAATCTCTTTTAGAAGTCACTTGTTTACATTTTACTAAGGCTTAAAATGATGCATATTTTAAGCCCACTTTGAGTGACAGACTGTCTGCAAGGCATCACCGCCACAGCGTCAGCCTCTTATCCAAATATGGTCACTTCAGGTTCCAAAAAACCAAGATGGCAACAGCCGAAATGTCTAACTCAAGGCTTCATGGAGCTTGAAGGAGTGCTCAGCTGTCACTCAAACATGATTGGTCAATACTACTGGACTACTACAATAGGACTACAAACAGAAACCCCCAAAATCTTGTCCTGTTGCCTACAGACTCCACGTTCATATGCAAATATCTGTTTACAAAAATTAACCTTAAACTAATGGCTTTTACAAAAACACGATCTGGGTAATTCAGAATATTTTTTGGTACAGTCTGATACTGCTCTTACTTTTCTCACAGATCTTCAGGGCCACCTTGCTCGTCAAGTCATTAAGCCCATCAAAGTTCTTCTCAGAATACACCCTCTCCGATGAACCGCTGATCTCCAGCAGCTGGGTTATGTTGGCGCTCATCACACCAATGGCGTAGATCTCCACTCCCTTTTGCCTCAAAGCCTCAGCAGGGCTGTCGACCCGATCTTTGGATTCACCGTCTGTTATCACTATCAACCTCTGAGTCAGTTCAGGACGCCCTCCTCTGTTATTTTCAAAGTACTGTGACACCTCAGTGATGGCCTTCCCTGTGAGTGTGCCTTCATCCATCTGCTGCATACCATCAATGGCATTCGCAATGTCATCTGCGTCGTAGTATTCGTCGAGGCGAAACTCCAGATTGTAATTGGTGCTGAACTGCATGACACCAACATGCACCTTGTTCTGCCCGATGTCGGTCTTCCTGATGACAGATTTCATAAAGTCTTTCATTTTCTCGAAGTCTTCTTTAGAAATGCTCTCAGAGCTGTCAGTTAAGAAGAAGACGTCGCCCTGTGCATCCTTGCAAGCTGTGGACACAGAACACAAAGAGGTTATTGTGGTGTTCCCTTTTCCCCTGCTTTTCTTGTAGCAGTTTCAGATAAAAAAGAAACTGGGGGTTTTCCGACACTGCTAGTAACAGAGGGGCTGCTAACTACGTTTGCCAACGTGAAAACATGAATGGTCTTATCTGGAGCCAATGTTTGGTTTGTCCAATATGGGCTACTGCAGAAACATGGCGGTGCAACCTGGCATAGACAAGGACCCACTCCCCATGTAGACATGTACGTCTCATTCTAAGGTAATGAAAACAAATAGGACCTCATTCACCAATATCTGTTGTTTGCACCTGTATTCTTATTATAATGAATCCCATTGTCCTTGTAAGTTGACAGCACGTGTCAGTTGATCCTAATCAGCATAGCTCAAAGCAAAACGTTAAGCATGGTAACTCCCCATAAAAGGGCATGAGACTGCAGAGCCGTGTGTAAACACAAAGACTGAGCAGGAGGAAGAATTTGAGAAAATTATTGCCTAAACAAAAGTCATGCGAGGGTTGAACACTGGAACCCAAACATAAAAAATGAGAAATATGTTTCTGCCTCAAGCTAAAGAGTTCAATTATCTCCGGGGGTCATGAGTGAGGGTGGAATGGAGCATGAAATGATTCAGCTGTTTGGTGCAGCATCTGCAGCGATGCGGGTGCTGCGCTGGACCATCATGGTGAGAAGGGAGCTGAGGCAGTAGGCTAAACTTTCGATTTATTGGTCCATATTCTTCCCAATCCTCACCTATGGTCATGAGCTCTGGGTAGTGACCATAGAATGAGGTCACGGATACAAGCGGGCTAAAATGACCTCAGAAGGGTGTCTGGGCTCAGCCTTAGAGATAGGGGGAGGAGCTTGGAGTAGAGCCGCTTCTCCTTTACATTGAAAGGGGTCAGTTGAGGTGGATCTGGTCAGGATCCCCCTGGGCGCCTCCCATTAGAGGCGTTCCAGGCACGTACCACTGGTGGGAGGCCCTCGGCAGACCCAGAACACGCTGGAGGGATTATATATCTCAGCAGGCCTGGGAACACCTCAGGATTGCTGGGGAGAGGGACGTGTGGAGTACTTTACCTGGCCTGCTGCCCCCAGGATCACTGACACATGTCTACTCAAAGCATATGTGGGGTTGTACATTGAAAATAATCGGGGCGTCTTTTTTTATGTGTGGCATTTGAAGCCAGTGTGCTTTAGCCTTCACTGTTCTCATGCCACAGTATAACTTCCCTTTGGGAATTTACAGTTTTGCATGGAGGCCTGAGCTCTCAAGTCCAACAACAACAATGCTTCTGTGCCTCAAACCACCAAAATATCAAATCAAAAATGGCTGCATGTGTCAGATTCTCCTTCCCTGAATTCCGCTAAATCCTAAACACTGGGCTTTAAAGATGACTACGTTAAACCTGCAGTGGTCTCCGGCATACGGGAAATGGTGTCCATTAAAAACTACTAAAGATAGAAATATGAAACAAATAATATTCGCAGCATCTTTCATCATCATCGTCCAGACATAAAGTGAACAACACAACATACTGCTGACTCCGGTTATGTTTCAAGGTGGATTTCACCTTAGGAGCTCTTTTGAGGTCTAGGATGCTTTGTGAATAACTTATCTTTACAAGGACCTGATCTTAACTTTAAGGGGAAATTTTTCTTAGAGTTTCGTCACTTGGAGCGACTGTTAGCGCTAGGAAGCTTTGTGAATACGGCCCCTGGTTTCACGTCAGCTCTCTAAATACGAATTCTAAAGTGCAGTAACTTTTCCTTACCGTCTTCAGAGCAGATGTCTATGACGATGTCCTTGTTGATGGAATTCAAGGCATCAAAATTGTTGACAAAGATAGCCTTCGTTGGGTCACTGGCAATCAGTTTCAGCTCATCTTCTTTTGAGTCTTTCACGCCGATGGCATAGATGATGATGCCCTGCTTTCTCAGTTGCACTGCAGGAGCACTGACATCATCAGTGGATTCCCCGTCTGTGATGACAATCAGGTACTCTGGGACTTTGTGATCCCGAGCTGACCTCCTGAAGCGCTGGCCCATGGATTTTAGGGCTTTTCCTGTCTCTGTCCCACCTCCATCGTGACTAATACTCTCAACGGCTTCCTCCAGTGACTGGACATCTGAATAGTCTGTCATATCAATTTGCATACGTGGATCATCAGAATATTTAACAAGCCCCACACGGACAAGATCTGGCCCAATAGGGAAGGTTTTAAGAAACTTGATGATGAAGTCCTTCATTTCTCGGAAGTCTTGGTTCCCAATGCTTCCTGAGTCGTCCATTAGGAAGTAGATGTCTGCCTCCTTCTTTATACATGCTGCAGACGAAAAGCAACTACAAGGGTTAGTTCCTTTCACATAATCAAAGAGAGGAAAGTAAAAAGTAAAAACACTTAAACACTGGGAAAGGTTTGAGTAAAGGCTAAACATAAAGAACAACTATTCAAGAGGCAACAAGTACAAATTTAGATCCCCAGAGCTCAAACAAACACATGGCTGGGACGGACAGGCCGTTGGTTCATGATCAACTACAACCTGGAAACTGACCAGAGATTTCTGGCTTTCATTAATAATTCTGGGAACAAATAGTTTTTATGTTATTTTAAGTTCAGCCAAAATTACTTAGTGTTCCACACGCCTGGGATTGATTGATCAAAACACCCTAAGTGTGACACTTAGCTGAGGGACTAACAGAGTTGCACAGAAACCCTTAAAAGGTTTCCTCAGTTAAGGAAAAAAGATAACTCATTCACTACTTTGACAGAGACTTTACAGCGATAAAAGTTTCCATGGAGATTGTTTGTTGGCTCGTAGTTTGATGGCAGATGAAAATAAGACAATCATAGAAAGCGCAAACTACAAGGTAAATTTTAAAACCGAAAATGACAGTAGGAAGAAGCAACAAAACTAATTCAGTCACATCTAAAGTGTAAAATCAAAAGCATATCTGTTTCTTGATCGCAGAACCCTCTTCTCAGGGTGTGTGATTTTTCTTAATTTTAATTTATCGCCATAAAGACGAAGAGAAGAGTGAAGGGTGTTTTGTGCATCCGATTTCATTTTGAGGAAACCTTAAATATAACTTTAAGGAAAATCTTAACTTAAGGTGTTTTATGTAAGCAACCCCTGATTCTCATTTTTACTATTACCCCCTCTTAACAAATGTATTATTTTCATGTCACAACATACTAATTGGGTATTCTTGAGAATTGGGACAAAACCTTCATTTTTATTCATTTTATTTTATTTTTTTAAATGATAGCCGAAACAAGGTATTTTCAAAACCTTTCTAAAACTTTCCAGGTCTGGAAAAAGATTTTTCTAATTTCAGTTTTCCAGGAATTCTATGACTGTGGGAATCCAGATTTTAAGGTGTTTTTTTGTAAGAATGGGTTTAATATTGTCTTTAAACATTGACTGAATTTATGGAAGCTGTCAGTATTCACGTAACCAAAGACTACATTAATTTAAAAGATAATCATAATAATTGTCAAACCTTTTTTTGTTTCGTCTCCACTTGTGATGACTTCGATGTCTCCTTCAATGATGTTTTCACACAGGATTTTCTGCAGGCTCTGCCTCAGCACCTTCAGCTCAGTGAAACGTTTCACATTAAAAACATGCCTTTCAGGGGGATGAGACGCCATCAACTTCAGCTCATCCTCAATGGCATTTTCAACTCCTACACAGTAAACGGTGACACCAGCTCGACGGAGACTGATTGCAGCATCGCTCACAGAATCCTCGGATTGACCATCAGTGATCACCACCGCCACCTGCTTGATACCTTTATCCTTTCTGCTGCCCTTTCCCTTAATGAAGACGTTGTCCCGCGTGAAGTTTAGGGCAGCTCCAGTGTACGTACCACCTCCTCTGTAAGGCAGGAGCTTGATGAATTGCAGGACTTCGGCCTTGTGATTGAACGTGTTAAGGAAGGCCTGCGGTGTTGAGGCCCTGTTGTACGTAACGATGCCGACTCTGATTCTGGATTTATCGACATCCAGGCTGCTCACAAGTGACCCCAGGAACTTGCGCATCAGCATGAAGTTGGAGTTTCCAATGCTTCCGGACTCATCAACGATGAACACAATGTCTGCCAGATTGGCTCCTTTGCAATCTGTGGAAGGAGTGAAATTAGTTGACTTGAGCCATTTCAAATACAGAAGATGACATGTATTAAAAGAATGATAACAATAATTATGTACATTGACCTACACAACACGCATGATTTAGTGATTTGCAATCAGAAAGGTGCCCAGGTGTTTTTTTTAGAATCTACATTTCTCACTTGTTTCAACAGCATTCAGCCACTTTATTTCAAGATGAAGACATTTTAGTAGAACTGAGTATGTCATTCTTCTTTGTTCTTCACAGCCTGTGAAGCAGCTGTTTACCTCCAGATGTTACCTGAACAAGACTTGATCTAAACCTACTGGACTGTGTATGACATGCTGGAGGACTTTTAATTTGCAACAGGAAAAAGCCAGCCCAGTCATGGTCCCGTTGTTGTGGTCAAGCACAGAAATGAATGTAAATACATGTTAAAATGAAGAACAGTACAGTGAGACACAGTCACACAGCAGAACGGAGCTGCTTTCTCTGGAGCTGAACTCATCACATCCTTTTTGCTCATCTGAACAAACCTTCCCCTCTTCAGCTCCGGTCAGGGATGGACGTCCCGTGTGACTAGTGGAGGACCAACAATCCTGGACCAACATTGCAATCATCCAATCTTTAGTTTTCCAAGTAATCCTTCCTCATACTTAACGAAAACCCTGTAAGCTACTGCAGGGTTAGCAAGTTAGTTTGTTAACTAGGTAGGCAATGCTAACAAGTAAGCTGTTCACTAACAAAATGTAAGGATAATATAATTTTTCAGTTGCAATTTCCTGTAATGAATTTATTTTCCCTCCTTTCTTTCCATTTTGATCCTGGATAGATTTGGTTAGGCTTATCCAGGACCATCATCATCATCACTATGCTGATTCTGGATAATCTGTTATGTTGACATCAACATAGCGGTGATGGTGCTGGATCCACATCAACAATTCTTTTCAGGATCAACATGGCAATGATGGTCAAGATCAAGATAAACAAATTATCCAGGCTCAACATGACGATGGTCGTGGATCAAAATTAGGAACTCTGTCCAGGATCAACATGTCCGTGATCGTTCTGGATCAACACATGTACTGCAATCATGCAAAAAAAAAAAAGAGTTTTGAATAGGCTGTTAAAAAGGCAGCAAAGTGTGTCCTTTGCTGGTCTTTTTAATCGACTTTTAGGACAGCCAATAGCTACTTCTCTCACTGAGGAGTGGGCAACAGTGATTCCTACTTGGCAGAATCACGACAGGTTTCCGATGACAACAATAGTTTGTAAAACATCCTACAAGCGCAGATTCATTCATCCACTGCGTGGCATCCATTCTGACACTGTAACACGAAAAATCAATAACATTTAAATAAAGGCTTGTGTCAGACAGACACAGCTGTTCCTCAAGCAAATCGGTGGGGTGATCTTCTCTATCCTCAGTCCAAAACTGCCATTTTGTCTGCAGGTAGCATTAAGTCGTCGAATTTTACTCATGTAGCAGCTGGCTAGTTAGCTAGCTAGCCTGCTAATTCCACCGTGCTATCATACTACACTGGTTCCAGAAAATAAGGACTACAGTAAGACAGGACTGTCAGCATCCACGGCTCGGTCAGCACTTATTCATTTTAAAACAACCAATGGGGAAACACCAGCACTGACATCATCACACAGTCAGTCAGTCAGTCAGTTGGACAGACTTGTGTGTTTATAGGGCTGTCCTCGCCTCTGCACTCTGCATGACAAATCAAGAAATGTGGCTGATTAGGTGGTTGAGTTCCCAAAGGAATGACGATGATGTTTCTTACCTCCAGTTGTACTTTCCTTTCTCTCAGTCGTGATGATATCCTTCAAAACAAGCACTTTGAGATCGGGGAATGTGTAGTCAAACGCGTCTAATACCCTCATGTCTGCACCTGCACTCATCCCAATAAGAGTCACTCCTTCTGCTTTGATTGTTTGAGCATCCCGAGACACGGGATCATCCGAGTCTTTTCCACTCACAACAACCAGGTACTGTTGGGCGCCTTGCTCCGATCGGCCCCCTGCCTCCTTGGTAAAAAAGTGAGTGTTGGCGTACTGCAGAGCACTGCCCAGGTTACGTCGCTGGTTGGGTTGTGGGCGCAGGCGAAAACGCTTGACAGCATTTTGGGTCTCCTGTTTAGTTTTGTAGGTATTGAGAAGGAAGTCAGCTGTGGTAGATTCGCCGTACTGGGCCAAACCAATACGGTAGGTGGACTCTGAGACATTAAGTTGATTGATCAATCTGTTGAGTTCACCCCTGAATGTCACAAACTGTCTTTGAGCTATGCCACTGTCCACCAGGAAGAAAATATCTGCATACCTGTCGGCCAAGGCTGAAAGAAGACAAAAACATAAACATTATTACATGTTGCAGTTCAGGACCGTAAAATTACTTCAGGGCAGTAGATGTAAAATTTTCAGCGGTCTGAGCACCAGGTTGTCAGTATGCTTCAAACAAAAAGCTTGTTGGATTGTTAAAGTGTGTGTGCACCCACAGTTTCAAACTGGTTTTTCCCAGCCAGATGTTTCAACTCAGAGACGCATCAGACACAGACGCATTTCCAGGGCAGTTGCTTTTCCACTATAACCCCAAAACTGGGTATTTTAAGCCAAAACACAATCTTTTCCTAAGTTTTGACGTTTATGCGTTTATCATGGTTTGAAGAAATGTACAATGCCAATATTTTTCTGACAATTAAGTTGTTTTGTGGTTCGTACAAAACTGCGTAGGAACCTTTTCTTTTTGAAGCAAAATGACACCTAAACATCATCTGCTCACACACATTTTCATCCTGCCTTTGTAAAACAGGTGCAAACTCTTACTGGGCATTGGTGTAATCACTTGAACTTTTTTTTAAAGTGAACTGCAGATTGCAACAGTGGTGAACAAACTGTAAAGTAGACCGTAGGGGTTAGAGACGGGGGAACTATCTGTGCCTTGTTGAGATTCAAATAAACACAGTATTTCAATTCATAGATCAAAACCTTATTAGCAGCCACAGGTGCTCTCTGTATAATGTTACCTCCAATCCGTTGACTTACCTTCCAATTCATACGTCACAGAGTCACAAACAGTTTGCAGCAGGCGGTCCGTCAGCCTCTGCAGAGCCTGGTAGCTGTCGATGGTGTGGACGAAGCGTTCTGGAGGCCAGTTGGCAATGGTCTCAAGCTCTGTCTTGTTGACTTGACCCACCCCAATGCCAAACACAATGACTCCATGCTGCCTCAGTTGCTGGGCGGGTGCTTCCACTTCATCAGTTGACTTCCCACCTCTGAGGACCACAGCGATCTGGGGCACCCGTTGATCCATTCGGCTTCCTGCCTGTTTGGTGAAGTACTCTTTCAGGAGGTACTCCATGGCCTTTCCTGTACTTGTGTTTCCTGTTCGGTAGGGAATTTTTTCCACTGCAGCCAGAAGGGACCTCTCGTCCATGTGATCCTGCAGCAGGAACTCCTTGTGAGGTTCCTCATTGTACTGAGCCAAGCCTATCCGAATGTTGTCGGGGCCGATGTCGAGGCTCTTTACGATGTTCCGGAGAAAAGTCCGGACCTCTTGAAAGTTAGCACGGCCAATGCTGGTGGAGCCATCGACTAGGAAGACAATGTCGGCCGCGGTGGCATTTTCACACTCTGAACAAGGGAGAAAAAAGGTCACATGTGTCAAAATACAACATCTTAGACGAACAGATCAAGATGTCACAACTTGCAGTGATTTTAAAATGGTCAAATCTGCTTTTTACTTGAAACAGAAACCGTCACTGTTCCTTATTGTTTCAGGCTTCTTAAGAAATAAACCACATGAATACCAAATGTAGACTGTTCTGAACCACTTATTTAAAAAACACAAGATCATATATTCAGTTTAAATATCTACCTCTTGTCTGAGCAGCGATGCCAGAAAAATACACTGCTATGATGAGGCTGAAGAGGAGACTCGTTCTTCCCGCCATGCTGGGACAGCTCAGTTTCTCTCTTCCTGCAACAGATATCAGAGGAGACCGTCTTTAGTTTTTCCCACTCACATAAATCAAAGGTCCAGTGTGTGGGATTCAGGTGCATCTATTGGCAGAAATGGAACATAATATTCATATCTATGTTTCCCTGAGTGTACAATCACCTGAAAACAAGAAACGTTGTGCTTTTGTTACCTTAGAATGAGACATTTATATCTACATAGGAATCTGGTTCTTAGCCCAGAATGCACAAACCAAACACTGGCTTTAAGTTGGGCCATTTGTGTTTTAACTTTTTTCACTTCAGCCACCGTAGTTCTGCAACATAACACATGGGAGAGGTTTCAGTTCTGCATCCTCAAAGCTAGATGCCACTAAGTCCTACACACTGGACCTTTTTAAACACAACAACTAAAAGGGAGGGTAACGGTCAAGTCTTTGTCACTGGAGTCATTCATTTTGTGTTTGTAAACAGTGATGGTGTATTTTGTGGGCGGGGCCGAACTGGTGGCAGAAAGGGACAGTATTGGTATGGGTGTGAGCGCCAAATACAACCTAAAAAGCAGAGGTGGAAAGTAACTAATTACATTTACTCACGTTACTGTAATTCAGTAGTTTTTTTTGTGTAATTTGTAATTTTTCAGTAGTTTTTGAAATCTGTAATTTTACTTAAGTAAATTTTGACTGAAGTATTGTACCTTGCTACATTTGAAATCACATCAGTTACTAAGTAAACAAAAAAAAAAGTTTTTGGCTGCATGGAAACCAAAAGACTGGAGAGAGAGATGGAGGAGGGCAGACGCAGCAGCTGAAATGAACACAGACACAAACGAAACGAAAGACAACCCCGTGTGCACAGTGCCGCTTTTGATAGTCGGTCAGAAAAATGCAGCCCGCGCTCTTGTGTGCTCACCTGTGTCTCTGTCCGTGTGTGTGTGTGTGTGTGTGCGCGCGCGCATCGGGGCCGAACTCGGCCGGGCCCAATACAGAGAGCAGAGGAGGATTGTAAAGGTGCGACCATGTATAAACAGAAATGACATGCCGTCGTGTAAACAGTCATCAAGTCATCACGTTATAAAGTGAAACGTTTCACCGTATAACACGATAAACAGTATTGTTTTGTTATTATATGAAGCGTCTGTCGCACAAAATAATATAACTTTAGATTATGAAGAGATCAGACGGAGCCCTCTCCTCTCCTCTTATATGCTTTACTCACAAGTGTGTGAATTGACCTGGATATGAAGCGTCTGTAGCGCCAAATAATATAAAGTAGTTTCTCAAGACTTAAGACGAAAAAAAATAAAAATAAATCAGCAGGTCATATTTCAGTAGCGGAGCACCACCGCTCATAGTTGCATATAGAGGAAACACTGTTGCTCAATGGATTTGTTCTGTTTTGGAATACACAGTATTCTTCCAAATTAGTGTTAGTGTATTTTAATATTGAGAATTTCACTTCGACAAGCTCTCTCTTTTTTTGACCATGTTTGCATCCCTGAGAATAATGCCCGACAACATTGCTCAAAAAGTTGCTCTGTGTATCATCAGTCTAACAGCTGTGTTGGTGAGTCCAAATGAATGAGGGCTGCGCAACATTAGACAAAACTGACAATGCATGATTATTATTATTTGCATGAAATATACATTTTATAATCAAACTGTCCTGGAAACTGAGAACTTCACAACCTAAAGTATTAACCAGCAAAATAATATGGCATATTGCCTTTGACTAATATTATATTGATATGATGAACTTATACTGCGAGTCTCACAATGTGACTATTGCACAAGAACATGTTGCCATGGTGATGCTCTAAAGATATTGTGCAGCCCTACATTTAATTGAATTCTATGGTTCCTCATAGAAAAATAACCAGTTTTTGCACTGCACAGGGGTGAAGCCCATCAAGTTGTTGGAAGTAACTAAGTAACTTCTACTTTAAGTACATTTTAAACAAACTACTTTTTACTTTTACTTGAGTAGATTTTCAGATGGGTAGCTTTACTTGTACTTAAGTAGAATTTCATCAGAGTAAAGGTACTTTTACGTGTGCGCAATTTCATTGTATTTGTAGCATCCTTTTGTTCCTGTGCACTGACAATAGCTTTCTGTTCTATTCCAGGTTGTAGTGCTGTTGGTTCTCAACATCTGCTGCAGAAATTTTTATAAACATATTTTCTTCAATGAGAATACTAATCAACAAAGTGAAAAAAATAAAAGCACACAGTTAAAGCCAAAAAACTTGGGCCCCCAGTAGCTTATTGGGTAGAGCAGGCATCCCTTGTGCAAAGGCAATGTCCAGCTGTTGGTTCAATTCCAGCCCCCCCTAAATAATAAAACATATAATCAAAAAAATAATGGGCAAGCGCCAAGGAGAAAGAACATTATATTTAAAAAAAGACAAAATCATATATAAAGCTCCTAAAACATAAATAAAACTCATCGCTGAGCAAATAAGAACAGAATAGACTTTACTGTCATTGCACAAGAAGTACAACGAAATGGTAATAAATACACAACACATATGCGTACACAATCACCCCAAATCAATAAGTAAGAGTCACTCAACCCCACACACATCCGCTCACATATCCATACAAACAGCAGCTACACACGCGTTTTCAGAGAGCTGCTGCGTCTGTGACGATCTGCTGAAGATTCATCCAAACTGCTCGCTTTACACAAAATGTGTTTTTTAGTGAACATATGTTGATTGATTTTTAACATTTAACGTGGTACACCAACATGTGCGAAGTTGATGTAGTTGATGTAGTTGTTACAAAATTAAAAAATAATAATAATACAGCAAATTATCCTCAAATTAGTTTGTGTCCTTCATCTAAGCATCTCATTTTTAAGGCAGTTTTTCAGAAGCCAAACTCTCTGTTAAATCCTTCAACCAACGGCCAGGAGAGGGGCAACACACATTGTTCCAGCAGAGCGCAATTGAACGCCTCGTCTGTAGTAAACATAATTCAACCATGGTTTTCTCTTAAGGCAGGATGAAACTGTGGACACATGCCTAATAAGCAGAGCTTAGGACTTGAAGGTAACGGGGATGAGGTCATAAGGGGACACAAACTGCAGCACCAACCTCCAACATTTTTGCTTCTCAACACGCTCCCAAAAAAATATGAAATCTCTATAAAACATGTCACACAGCCAGGAGCTGTCAGTGAAACATCACTTTCAACATGTTACTCTGGACCTCTGGACCCATTGAACTAAAGCAGAATCCATCTGCATGAATCCCTGAGTAGCTTCTTCTACCATTAGTTACTTGACTAAATCAAAGGATCAGTCTGGTGTTATTATATTTTTTTTTTTCTTACTGACAGAAAATCCGTTTGCAGAGCCAAACCACACAACAGCACAACGAAATGTCAGTCTGACTCTCAGTTCTTTCTGACTGACTCTCTGTTGCTCTCTGCTCCAAGCCTGCTGCTCCTACTGAAGCTGTAAACCACCTCAAAATCAAAAAATGAGTCTTCCCTCTCTTAAATATTTCACCAGCACCTCTGTCCTGCAGATCTGAGTCATGCATTAGCCCTTTCATTTTACAGACTGAACCAGCAAAATCCACATTCCATCACAGCGAGTAAGAGGAGACATTCAAAGTCACTTACAGATCTGCTGCTGCATCTGCTCCCTCTGCACCCAGACACAGGAGTCCCACTCTCACAGAGCTGCAAGCTTCTTTCTGCAGAATGAAGAGGGGAGGAGGAGGAGGAGGAGGAAGAAGGGTGGGACTCAGCTTTCGGACCCCCACAGTCTCCAGCCAAATTCTGCAGAAGAGATGGATTATT
This sequence comes from Epinephelus awoara, assembly GCA_035609425.1. Taxonomy (NCBI): domain Eukaryota; kingdom Metazoa; phylum Chordata; class Actinopteri; order Perciformes; family Serranidae; genus Epinephelus; species Epinephelus awoara. The sequence continues at coordinate 2,995,184 of CM069300.1, forward strand.
TGTGTGTGTAAATCAGAGTTGGCATGAGACACAAAGTTTACAGGAATCTAATCCTCGTGGCAGCTGCTCCTCCGCACCAGCAGCCTCTCATAGCCAAATAACTCCCTGATGTTTTAGTTTGACTCAATTTCATTTGACTTTAGGATTCAACACATTCTCACTGCGACCTCGTCACATATCGACATTTGGTCATGGACTTTCCATGTAGAGATACGACGTGCAAGGTACCCTGGGTGTGTTGGTTGATGACACTCTGGGACGTCGTGTCAACTTCAGCCTGTTACATGCATTGTCTGCTTTCAAAATACACTTCTGTTTTCACAGGATATGTACAGTTTTTCTTCAACAACAAACACACATGGTTGGGTTTAGGAAAAAAAACAGGGTTTTCTTTAGGTTCTTACGGGACGCGAACACTGCTCTCTCGCCTGAAAGTTGATGTTTGTTGGACCCATCCATCACCCCTCGCGCCCGCCCGCCTCCACTCGGACTTTCGCAGCCTTAACTTTCGTCCTTGTCCCGCCACGTTTTCCCCTGATGCTGCCAACAAATCATGCGGATGTTAAAGGACAGCTTTATTCTTTGTTTTCTGACACCGCAAGTCACTGCTCAAGCACCTGATTTCAGTGACTTCAGAGAGAGACTGGGCTCTGCAGATTTAACAGAAGTTATCACACAGAATGGATCAATCACAGTGGGGGCGATGGTTAAAAAAGTGTATCCACTGATTTTCAGAAGTGTCTTTCGCAATGTAAGTTTATGGGAAAATGGTTTTTGGGACCATAAAGAATGAATGGGATAAAAACTTCCGAATAAGCATCAAGCATCAGTGCGTTTTGCAGGTGAAGACCAGTGGGGGCCCCTGGCACTTTGGGCCCCTGGGCCTGTGGATGATACTCCTGTAATCCATCCATGGTTTTAAAGTCTAAGACGATGATGTTTGGTCCCGAATATAAAAAGATGTTTGTGGTCTGGCTCTGCACACGCTGGGAAAACTCCGTGTGCACAGTGCCGTTTATAATTGTTGTCAGAAAAATGCGGCCCGAACCGCGCTCTTGTGTGTTCACTTGTGTGTGCGTGTTGGTATTGGCCACAGAGGACATGCTGGGGGGGGGTTTCTGTAGAAAAGTGTTGAGGTGCAGTCGATGGAGAAAGTTTCAAGATGTGAGGAAATTCTGAAGAAGTGAATTATTCATCACCATTTAAAATGGGTCGTGTTTACTGTTCTGAGTTTGTGCTAATACTCAGCCAGCCAGTCCCGGGCGAGCCCCCAGGCTGTGGCGGCAAAAGTGGACAAATAAATCAAATTGTCTTTTGTGGTATTTGATAAAATGATAAAACAACACTTTAGTATGGTTTCAGTCAGACTAACATGTTTACATGGGTTTTAAAAGTCTGGCTTTAGTTGGACTGACACAATAAATAGATTTCCTTGGATGTCATGTAAAAGTACTGAGTGTCTTCATTATGCATCTTGTTGTGGTTTTGTGTCTCTATGGTAATTTTATGTCTCCTTGTGGGAGTTTTGCATCTCTTTATAGCTGTTGGTGTTTTGGTTGTTTAAGGTCTCTGTGTGGTTGTTTGCCTCTTTATGTTGTTATATTTTTGCAGTTCCACATTCACAGACGCATCAGTGCAGATTCACAGATCTATTTTAGGTTTAGGACAGAACAGGGTTTGGACACGAACACCGCTCCCTTGGGTAAAAGTTGTGGTTTGTTGGACCCATCCACCACCACTTCCACCAACCCGTCCCAGTCGCACTTCCGCTGCCTTACCTTTTGTCCTTGTCCTGCTGCATTTCACCCTGATGCCGCCGGGTGCCGTTTAACTATAATGACTACGGGCTGCAAATCAAGCCGACGTTAGAGGACACCTTTTTCCTTTCCGGTTTCTGACGCAGTAAGTCACTGCCCAAGAGCAGCATTTTGAAGACATTGGAGTGAGACCGGGCCCTACTCTCCATTTTACGTACGCAGTCAGAAACTAAATGTGATCGAACTGTGGAACAGTCTCCCACGTACGGTTGGATCTATCGCCTCTGTTACATTTAAATCCGTCTTCAGACCCATCATCGTGAGGATGACACACCTGACCACACTGCTAACACGTGTTTTCTGCATTTCATTTTGTTTTGTTTTTTTGTGCAGTGCTTTTTGTGAAATTAATCTTACTTACATTCTCCTGTTTATGACTGTTTTTATTTGATTGTTGTTGTGCTTCTTTGTGAAGCACTTTGATCGACATTTGTTGGTTTTAAATGTGCCCTATAAATAAATCCGACCCGACCTCTCCACTGGGCTTTGCTGCAAAATGTAAAGCACTTCAACACCACACGTGGGCTCTGTGTTCTTGTGGGTGCCGCACATTTGTTGACGTTAGCGAACTCCATTTCTTAGCTAACACTGGCGAGTGTTGCACACTGTCAGTGCTGTAGCAGAGCTTTAGAGAGGTGAGGCAATGTGCATGATGTCACATCCTTTCAGGAAACTGAGATAGGCCAGTAAGTCTCAGTTTTTGAGTTACGTTACAACCCCTTTAACCACTGGCAACAAAAAACAACTAAAACATGTATAAAGTTACACACAGTACCTTTAGACAACTGGAGAGAATTAATTTTACCACCAGAGTTCCCTCTGCATTAGGAGTCTGCATGAAGTGACAGGAGTGAAAGGAAAGACGTGCTGTGAGTAAACATGTTGACTCTAAATCTGGTTCTGGTTAGTTTGAGATGTTGTTTTATGGGTTTTAATGTGTGAAACAGTGAGAACATAAAGAGGGGTCCATGACTCCCCCTGAAAGGAAACTTAAGACTTCCAGTGAATTTCAGGAAAGGTTTCCCATAATGTAAATTCTTACATCATCAAGCTAATGCCTGGGATACTTGGGCCAAGTCTCTCTGCAGCCAGCAGGGAAAAGAGTAGAGATTTGTCTGGTTAAACCAGTCACAGCTCTACACACACAGCTGACGTGGGCCTGTTCTCACAGGCTGTCGAGCTTCTGTCCAACACAGAGCTGTGACTTTAGGGCTGATGACTATTTATTTATGGGGGGACACAATGGACAGAAGGCAGTGTTGGACACCTCCACTTTTTATAGTCCAAAAATATTAAAACAAAAATTAGGGAAGCTGAAATGGTGTCTTCTAAGTTGTAGAAAAATAATGATTAGAGTAGATGGAGAGTACAGACGTGAGAACTGGCAGGTCCACCATCGGCGCCCTGTTCTCTTCACAGATGAGAGCAGGTTCACACTGAGCACGTGTGACAGGCGTGAAAGAGTCTGGAGACGCCGTGGTGAACGTTATACTGCCTGTGACATCATCCAGCATGACCGGCTTGGTGGTGGGTCAGTGATGGTCTGGGGAGGCAGATCCTTGGAGGGTCACACAGACCTCCATGTCAGAGCCAACAGTACCCTGACTGCTGTTAGGTACCAGGATGAAACCCTCAGAGTGACTGTCAGACCTTATGCTGGTGCAGTGGGCCCCGGGGTCCTCCTGGTGCAGAGGGCCCCGGGGTCCTCCTGGTGCAGAGGGCCCCGGGGTCCTCCTGGTGCAGAGGGCCCTAACAATGATTCACTAAGCCGCTCAGAGGTTCCTGGCAGCTGCCGGGAACTTTAGAGGAGTGTTTTCTTGCATGTTACTCAGTGCGTGTTCCAACGACATGAATCAGTACAATATGCCAAATCTGACGATTACAATTTGTTTCCTCACTTGGAGAAAAGAAACGGTGGGGTGCTGTTGCTATGCACTCTGGCAGCACTATGCTCCTGACTGTTTGTGCAAATATGAACTTGATCCAAGTGATAAGGAAAAAATGAGATTATGTAGTAACTCTTCTTCCCAGAGTGGTTTTAGAGGCTGTTTACACGTACACGGTGATTTTGATAAACGGAGACATCTTCCTTTGTTTGTGCCCTTCGTTGACACGCAAACAGAGATTTCTCCTCTGAAAACGAGTCTTTCTAAAAACTCCGGCCAGAGTGGAGATTTTGGAAAACTCCGGTTGCGCGTTTGCATGTAAACTGAGATAAACGGAGATAAACGCAGTTATAGGCAGCCAACGTCACAGTATGCACTGGAACTTGCGCCTGTGTCAAAAGTGCGACCTTTGTTGCTATGGTGACAATGGATACATGGAAGGCTTGAGCTTCTCGTTACACTGCCACCTACAGGTTTGGCATGCTCTTGTGTATTATATACACGGGTAAGTGTAAACGAAGATATTTTTGAAAACGGAGACGGTGAAATGTCCGTTTATGAAAATAGCCAGCAACATGTAAACGGCCTCTTATTCTGCATTTTCTAACCTATAAGGTGAGTCTATATACTGATCCATGTCATCACTTTATGCTGTATGAAAATATTTTTGTAACGTCCAACCATTTCACAAAGAGGACAAAAAGAAAAAGAAAAAAGTTGAAGCCTCCGTGTGAAGGGAAACAGATGCTGATAAAAAAGAAAGGGGGAGGATGAGACACAGACATAAAACAATGTGACAAGGCAGGAAATGCAAGAGATAGCACAGGGACCAGAAAGATCCATGAGGATTAAAAGAGTTAGTGTTTCTCAAAGGCAAGGATCCCTCCTTGGTAGGATGAGTCCTTCCAAGGAGGGATCCTCTAGAGGGAAGGCAAGAGTCCTCCCTGTTATTCAGTGAACACACATTGGAACAGGACTCCTTGACACTGGAACAGTATTTAGGTGGATTAAACGACGTAGCCTCCTTCACAATCAGCCATTTAAGGGTCCAGCCTTGATGCTGAGAAACTTCTGCTGCCTGAGGTTTCATTGGAAATGCTGTCAGGTTGAGTGAAGGGTGAGGATTTACAAGGCCAGCTTTGGGTGCTGGAGGTCTGTTAATTTCTTCACCAGGTTGGGTTTAATAGAGCTCAGCAACCTAACAAAAGACACACAGGGAGGAACACATCACAAGCTTGGTTCAAATAAAAACCTAAAAGCAGCATCATACCTTTAAAAATTATCTTCATGAGGAGGTGAGATGAAAATTCAAAGCGTAGCTCTGGCAGAGTGAAATCACTGCAGGCCAAAGAGATAAAGAGTGTGTGTGAAAGTGTGTGTCTTCAGAGAAAAGAGGAGAAACAAAGAGGGAGAAAGAAACATATCTGAGGGTCCCACAGTGGCGTCTGGAAATTTATAAAGACACAGATCCTAAATCAGAGCAGAGAACCTTGTTTTATTCTACCTCGGGCAGAGGTAGCTCTGTGGAGGGTCTGAGCCTGCACCAACTGTGTCGACCAACCTTTGAAATTAAAATTCAGTTCATGGACACGGGAGCTTTCAAACCACGCTGGGAGATAAAGAAATGAATGAGTCATGGATTAACTTCCCAGGAATGTCTATGAAAGGAGGAGGATCACCAACGTTTTCAAGGATTTCTCAGAGAGGTTTTTAACCTCTGGTCCCATTATTTTATCAGTTCTGTGTGTCCCCTCCAGTCTGAAACATGCTGTAGTACATTCACTTCTCAAGAAACCGAGCCTCGACCCCTCTGATTTGAAAAATTATAAACACGTTTTTTAAATCACCATTTTTAAATAAAGTTTTAGAGAAGACGGTTTATCTGCAGTTGACTTCTTTTATGCACATCTATGACATTTTTGACAAGTTTCAATCAGGTGTTTGTGCACTTTGCTGATCTGCTCAGTGATGGTATTTTATCTTTATTTTATTTTTATTGTTCTTTGTATTTTCTTAAAACTGCCTCATTTTATTTGCTTGAATCCTGCATTGTTTTAAATCCGGGATCAAGCATGTAAAGCCCCTTGTAACTGTTTTGAAATCTATTATCATTATTATTATTATTATAAATGTGTAAACCATTTCATCACAATCCATCCAATAACTGTTGAGATATTTTGGTCCAGACGTCACCACCACAGTCTCAGAACTTCATTTTAAACTTTAGCAGAGAGACAAAAGTTTCAAAAGACACTGAATTTGGGGAAAATGTGCAGAAAGCATCTCAAATATTTAACTGTTTACTTTGTAGTTGATGTTGATGAAGAGCAGATGGGTGATAAGACAAATTCAGCTGGTTTCATTTTTCTGTTACTTTCTCCTTCTCACCTGCAGGTGGCACCAGCAGGCAGGACAGTCAGCAGCAGGGAGGTCGAGGACATAAAACCAGCACACCCAGTTCATTAAGACTCCAAGAACAGATTTGACCAATTTACGTGTATGACAAAAATATGTTTTATGTAGATCTAAATAAAGACCAAGTCACATGAAGCAGGAGGCCTACACACAGAGGTGGAAAATAAAATGTAAAAGAACTTGACGTCTTCTGCACTACACTTTCTACACCATTAGTACTTTTTTCTTTGACTGTCAGACAAATGTAGATGAAGAAGAGCAGAAGTGCAGCAGAAAATAGAAATACTCAGGTACTTTGAATTTATACTTTAAGGTCCAATGTGAAGGATTTAGTGGCGTCTGTTGGTAGAAATGGAATATAATATTCATAACTGTATTTTCGTTAGTGCATGATCATCTTAAAATAAGAATTGTGTTTTTGTTATCAGCTGTTTATGTCTACATAAAGTGCAGGTTCTGTGAAATGCAACACATCCTCACTGTGACCTCGTCACATGTCCACGTTTGGTCATGGACTTTCCACGTCCACATGTGGCGTCCAAGGTACCCTGGGTGTGTTGGTTGTTGACGTTCTGGGACGCCGTGTCAACTTCAGCCTGTTACATGCATTGTCTGTTTTCAAAATACACTTCTGTTTTCACAGGAAATGCACAGTTTGCATACAGTCTCCTCCAAAATAAAAGCACTGTGTAAGTAAAACACTGTGAATTGACTTTTTTTTCCTTCAACAACAAACACAGGGTTGGGTTTAGGAAAAAAGAACAGGGTTTGGTCAAAATGACCACAAACAGATGCAGATCCCGAGTGAAAGTCAGTGGCTGTTCAACCCATCCACTGCCCCTCCCACCTGGACTCTCACTGCATTAACTTTCATTATTTCGCACCATGTATCCTCCGACACTGTCAGGTGCTGTCAAACACTAACAATGACTGGCTGCGTCTCTTGCCGAAGTGAAATGATGGCTTTTTTCATCTGTGTCTAACACCGGAGGTCACTGACAAAGCGCCGGTTTTAAACAACTTCAGAGTGAGACCACGTTGGCAAATCAAACACTGGAAAATGTGTCAGTGCTACTTTTGGGGAAACCAAACCTCTGCCCTGATTGAAGCATCTGGTGCTCAACATTTTAAGGATGTTGAGGGTTCAAAGCAACAGTGTGCATCTGAGATGGTCCTCACTTCATACAGGTGCTGAAGGTCATTGAGGGAAGCCCCTGTAGTCCTACAGATCAGCCTGACAATTCTTTCCATTATGTTTCTATTTTTAAAGCTCCAGTGTGTTGGGTTTAGGGGGATATATTGGCAGAGATGGAATATAATAAGTACGTTTTCTTTCGCGTATAATCACCTGACATTAAGAATTGTTGTGTTTTCGTTACCTTAGAATAAGTTGTTTATAATTACATAGGGAGCAGCTCCTGGTCTATGGAGATCATCAGGGACATTCGCCTTTTTGCAGCGGCCACCATAGTTAGCAGCCCCTTCACGATGAGCTGCCTGGTAAAAACACTTATTATTTGAAGTGAACCTGCTTCATTCAGGATTTTAAGTTGTCAGAGAAAAAAAGCAGATCACAGATTAGCAGGTGCTGAGCTAGCGTCTTGTGTCCGACATGCCACACAGGGTTAGAGAAACACTGATTTTTAACATGAAACTGTTTTATTTAGTGTTTTTACCAGTGTAACTCACCTGGTCTGTTTGTATAGTAGAGGAGGAGACCTCTGTGGATAATGGATGATTGTAAAAACCTGAATACTTCCTTATGATGGTGCCCCAGTGTGTGATTTCAGACAGCATGGAAGCAACAGATATTATTAAGATTATTTTTAGAGGCAGTTTTTGCCTTTAATGACAGTACAGCTGAAGAGACGCAGGAAATGTGGAGAAAGGGGGGATGACATGCAGCAAAGGGCTGCAAGTTAGAATCAAACCCGGGCCACTGCAAAGGGCTCAGTCTGCATGAGACGAACACTCCTCCAGGTGAGCCAGAGATCACGCCACAGTGAAGGAAATCTAACCAGGAGAAGTTTCAGCTGGTTGCAGTCTGCAATTCTCAGAGCAAGATGCCACTAAATCTCCCTAAATCTGGGTAGGACATACTGGCAATGTACTAAACTGGTTTAACTGCTACTTAATGGATATGGACTACTTTGTATCTATATAATTACACATCTAAGCGTGCAAAAATGACATGTGGAGTTCCCCAAAGCTCCATTCTGGGACCTCTTCTGTTTGACATCTACAGACTTCCATTGGCTCAGATTATGGAAAACAACAAAATTTGTTAGTTATGTAGATGACACTCAAATTTACATAACCATGTCACCAGGGGACTTTGGTCCAGTTCAAGCTCTGACTGAGTGCATCGAACAAATTAACCAATGGATGTGCCACAGTTTTTTTTAAACAAAGACAAAACTGAGGTAACAGATTTCAGAGCCAATGAGGAACAATCAAAAATCAGCACTTAATGTAAAAACAGAGACCAAGCCAGAGATCTTGGTGTAGTCATGGACTCAGACCCAAATACATCTCTGACCTGCTGCTACAGTAAAAACCATCCAGATCTCTCAGGTTTGTCTGGGACAGGTCTGCTTTGTGTCTCCAGAGTCAGGACTAAACATGGAGAACCAGTGTTTTGTTTTTATGCTCCACATATCTGGAACAAACTCAGAGAAAACTGCAGCTCTGCTGTAACTCTCTGTTCATTAAATCAGAGTTAAAGACTTTTTGTCTGCTGTTGACTTTTATTAAATCAAATATTTATTAATTTCTTGAACTGCACCGTAACTTTTACTCCCCTTGGTATATTCTAACTTTAATTCTTCAATGAATGTGTTTCTTTTGCAATGTGTCTTGATGCTTTTGATGTTTTACGTAGAGCACTTTGAACGACTTTGTTGCTGAAATGTGTTGTAGAAATAAACTCGCCTTGCCTTAAATGTTAAACACTGAACCTTAAAGACTAAAACTGCCAAAGCAGAAAGAACAAAACATTTTCATTAGTATCACATCCACATCAAAACTTCTCAACTTCTTTAAAAAGAACAAATGTTAATTTCCCCTTTTACAAACAGCATCTGTGTCCTAATACTGTTAATACTGCACTGCTGCCACTGACTGCCACTGGGCGAGGGGGAGGCCTCCTCCAAAAATCCATAAACATTTCTTTGGTCTTAGCCACAGTTATTTGGAGGAAAAACCGGTCACACCGGTGAAAGAAGCAGTGAGTATTGCAGACTGCAACTGTCTGAAACTTCTTCCATGTGCTGAACTTGGACTCCTGGTCAGGATTCCTTCAGTAGTTGTTGTTGGAGGTTTTTACCAGGAGATAAATTATCTACAGAAGTCTCTTCCTCTTCAAAACAAATGGACCAGGTGATTAAAAGTGAAAAAAAAAAAACGCTGAACAAAGATGTTTCAAGTTAAAAAATCTGTGTTTTTCTGACATTGTAGAGAGGCAAATGCAAAAATATGAAAGGCCCCATCTTGAGTCAGAAATTCCTTTTACACCGCCTGTTCAAGGCAGAGATATCACATCACTAATCCGCCTGGCTGTTTTTATGCAAGGTACGATTGTGGAATGGGGGGGGCACTTGTCTCGCCTTTAAGCCAGCCAAGGAGGAAGTAACAGCGCCTATCAGGGTCTGTGTAAAAGGGACAGCCGCAAGGACGAGTGTGATGTGTGACATTGGGACAAGGTGTTATGTTTGCAACCCACTGCAGGTTTAAAAAGCAGCTATCAGCAGTTAGCAGCTAACTCAAAGAAGAAAACAGCAGCTGAAAATATCTGCAAACTGGGGAAACAATGAGGTCCAGGAGCTCCTTACCCTCTGAGCAGAGGACATATTATGCCACTGGTATTATTTAGAAAATGCTTCTGATGCGTGTGTTATAGGTCACACTGGACGCCAACACTGTTGTGTTAAATGTCGTGTCGTAATGCCTCTTTTGTTTCTATGTTGCTGGCGTGCTGTCTAAAATCACACACTAGAGAGAAGAGAAAAGTTGCAGGGACTCCGTAGTCGCTCTACAGCGTGATCTCTGTGTAAAAAGGACCAGTGTTTGCTCCCTATGTAGATATAAATGGCTCACTCTAAGGTGACAAAAACACAACGATTCTTATTTGCTGGTGATTATACACTAAAGAAAACTTATTATATTTAATTTCAATATCTTCCAATAAATCCTTCTCACTGGAATTTGAGGTCTTCTGTATAAAACTGGGGGTATTGTGTCCTGAGGGTGGCACTAAAAGGAAAGATCAGGACTCATCAGGAGTCCTGACCCCGTGGGACACTGAGTCTGTTCTCCAGCCTCCGGGTCCTGCTCATCGGGGGGCGTGGTCACGTTGATAAGTGGGCGGAGTCAATGGGAGTAAATCCAGCCTCCTGTCTGTGAGCTGCAGAATAAAACCTGCTGTCAGGCTGCTGGATGTTTCTGTGACAGTCTCAGGTCCTGGCTGCACACAGATCTACATTTTTATTCATTTTAATTCATCTCAGAGTTTCCAGCATGTCGGCTCCCGAGTGGCTGCAGGAGATTTTTAACAACAGCACTGAGAAAAACACCACCGGAGCAAAAGACTGGACTGAGGTGAGAAATGCTCATCAGTTTATTACTGCTTTAACTGAGTAAAGAACCTGTAGTAATACAAAAAGCAAAATACTTTTTCTCCCTCATAAGTAAAAGCACAGAAGTATTATAAACTAACTATAGAAGAAGTGCTCAGATCTTTTACTTTTTGTCAAAGTATTAGCATCAACATATGTACTCATTATGCAGAGTGGCCCATATTGATGCATTCATGTGTTCATCACTTTAAAGTAGCAGCTTGCAAATGAGGAGCTCATTTTAATAACTTCATACACTGCAGGGTAGTTTCATCTAAAATAATACAAAATCATTTATCAGTTAATTATGTTTGTATCAATAATCTGAATCTGTAAAGTAACAAAAATAAACACAACAAAGTAAAAAAGACATTTTTATATATTTCTCTTCTCTCAGATGTGCAAATGAAGGTTGCGAAGTAGCAGGAAAATAAAAAGTACGTGAGTACTTAAGTAATTGGACTCACTCTCCACGGCTGCTTCAAGTATCAACAGTTAAAACCACATTATTCAGCATTGTTATGTTATTTATTGTATGTTTGTATTATTATTGTTATTATTGATGCACCTGCTGCACATGTTGTTGCTCATCAACTACTTGCACACAGAGATGGGTGGGTTAAACCAGAGGTTCAGACTGGACAGAATCAAAAAAGTTCTGCAATTTGACTTTAACACCAAGGACTCGTGACCTCACTTGGACTTGAGTCTTTGGACTTGAACATACTTGACACCTTCCCCACAAACCCAAAGATGAAATATATGTTATTAAAAAGTGTCACGTCACGTTATATTACTTTACTTTACGTCACTTGGTAAAAAGATATCAGAGATGTGTACAAAAACTACACAGTGGTAAAAAAAAAAAAAAAAAAAAAAAAACACCTATGTAGCATTATGCAAACTGTGCGGGTCAAAAATTACAGAGGGAAATAAAACAACTTTAAACAAACTTGTTTTCACAAATAAACAAACATTGATTTTTGTAAACTTTATGCATTGTTACTCTGTTGTTAAAATGGTGTCACATTTGGTGAAGAGCGCATCATGACTTGTTAAAGACTCGAAACTCAAATTTCAAGACTTGGGACTTAACTTGTGACTTGCAAACCACTGACTTGGTTTCACTTCTAGGTTTAAGTGAGGGTCAGGATTATTCAAGAAGGATAAAATAGCATAAAGTGGAAATCCTCAAATACAGAACTATAAATAAATGTACTTGTGTGTTTTCCTCCGCTGTGAGAGGGAATCACTGAAGGAGAATTAAAGCGTCTTTAGATGTAAATTAAGGAAGTAGAACGACACGTGTTTGGAAAGTTAAGGACTTCCACTGTTCTCTATAAAGGAGGAGATCTCACTTTTAAATCCTTCTGCTGCTTATAATCATTTTAGCACACACTGGACGCATAAAGCTGCAGCTCGTCCACAGAAGACCACACAAAGTTATTCCTACTTTTACTTAAAGATCTTTATTTCCTCCACCTACGTGTTAGCTTAAAATCATGTGTGGCCCCTGATTAAACTTGATTTCTCACCTGAAGGGCCAATCCCCAGAGCTGTGACTCACCAGGAAGTATCGTTTTTGACCATTGTAAGAATTGTAAGAAGTCCTAGTTTAGGAGTGAACTATAAAAGCTCTCAGAGCAAAAGTGAGGTCGACCCTGTTGCTAGGTGTGATATTCTTTTAACAGGTGTGATTGGTTGTCAGGGACATGCCCCTTTGTGAGCCCTGATTAAGAAACTCTTATTTAAAGTCCTCCTCCCTACTGCTAATCATTTTTCACCTTAGGAGCTCTCTTAAGGTCTGAGATGCACTCTGAATCATTTTTATCTTTACAAGGACTTAGTCTTAACTTTAAGGGGAAATTCACATCACAATTCTAAGAATTTTCTTAGAATTCAGTCACTAGGAGCAACTCTTAATGCGAGGAAGGTTTGTGAATACGGCCCCAGGAGACTCAGAATGACCAAACAGATGCAAAGGAGCTGCAAACATAACATAAAAAAGGTGTAAAACAACCACAAAGACACACAAAACCACAAAATGATGCATATCGACAATGAAAAGAGGCAAATCAAGAAGAAGAGGCTAAACACCTGTGAAGTCTGTGTGTCATGCTCCTGTGTTGTGGTGTCACAGTGATGTCATCAAACTGCTCATCAGCAGCATCACAGCTGTCAGAAAACTCAGAAAGATTCACTTCGTAACGATATGCAACAGAAAAAGCAACAACATGATGATGTTTGGCATTTTCATCAGTTAAAACTGAGTGTTACTCAGACTGTGAACAGGGATGAGGTGTTTTTCAGCTCAGCTGCAGAAACATTAACATATTAACTGAAGCTGGTTTCAGTCACGTCTCGTCATACTTCTTTAACCTCGGGGGATTTTATGTCTCACTGCCTTCTCTATTTTTTGCACTTTCACTCTCAAACAAATGCAGCTCATAGAAACCTGACCTTAAAGGACCGGTCTGCTGATTTTCTGATCAACAAATCTCCTGCCACAAATACTCACTACAGCACCAAATGTGGATTAATCTGCCGCTGGAAATAGTCCCTAACAAAGTCACTGTTTCCTCCCTTTAACCCTGTTGGCCGTGTTGCTGTTGTTAGCACTGTCCTGCCACTCGCTGCCCTTTCAGCTCAGCTACCTCCATGTTTGCTCGTGGCGTCTGAGGCTACAATCTGCCTGTAAACGTCCATGATGGAGGAGAAGCTCCTGGACCAACTGGTGGTACTCCCCATGATCCAGCCTCTTTTTTAGGGTCTCATGTACCCACACAGATCTCTGTTTATCTGCTGCAGCAGCTACACACTGATTACTGCAGGATAAATAAAGTAAACTGTAGATTTGGGCAACTATAGAAACATGGCGATACCTGTAAACGGCTCATTCTGAGGTGACAGAAAGTAACACAGCCACTTATTTCCAGGCGATAATGCACTGAAGAAAACATACTCATTATATTCCATTTCTGTCAATATGTCCTCCTAAACCCTGCACACTGACCCTTTAACAAAAATGAAAAATAACTGACATGTCCAGCCTCATAATTTGGATCAGCTGTGATGCTACTGACAAACAGACAAATGCACACACAGCACCAAAAACATGACCTGCTCATGACCTCCTATAATCAAATAACTTCTGAACTTTACTTTTTCCAGTTAGTTAGTTATTTTTTTGACACAAATAGATAAAATATTTGGGTACAGAAGCTCCCAACAGTCATTCTTTGGGACCTTGCCGGTCCTCCAACAGTGCGAGACAAGCTTGTAACATAAATAAAGTTCTTTTATGTCCACAAAGAGAGAGTTCAGTTCAGTGGAATCATGTCCATATTTTGCACGGATATCCTTCGTGTGAGGGTGCACCATGTTTTTCATCTTGTATGCCAGTATTACAGCAACATACTCGTTGCTCAGGTGGTGTATGACTCCATCTTCCCATTTACACTCGCAATCTATGGGATGACAACCGGGATCGTGTAAAAGTTATTCTCAAATGATATTCAATATAAACTGTGTACAGTGGATGAAGAGATGAGTCTGGGTTGATGGTTTGGTATGTCTTGTATCTTGTTCCCTCTTTAGTTTGTAATTCGTCAATCATCTCTCTGTGACTGCTCTCAAAGTAGTCTTGTCTTTGCGTGATCTCAGATAGATACGAGTTTATAACTTGGTTCTCCTTTCTTCTTAACTCGAAAACATAGTATAAAGGGTCATCAAGCATGCCATGACGCTGCTTTACCTTGCCTTGCTTTTCTGTCACTAGGGCTCGCACTGAAGGTAGTCCTGCCTCCAACAGGCAGAGCAGGTTGGGTGTAGCTGACCTCACATATGGGTGTAGCTGACTTTCATATAGAGAGACTCAACAGACTTCAGGGAAACCTTAAACCAAGCCTCACACCCATACAAGATAGCTGAAAATGCTGCCTCAAAAGTCTTTAACTTAACACAGAATGGAGCGTCATGTTTAGTCGATAAAAAGATAATTAATTTATTTACATTCCTTCTGGTAATTTTTATTCAGTTTCATTGCAGAAACTTAAAACTTTCTGTGGATACACGACATTTATTCTGTTGCTGAGAGGCTCTGATGATGAACTCTCTCCAGTGGTCAGGAAACTATGTATATTTATTTATGTGCTGGGTTCTGACCCTTCACTTCACTTTTCGGTTGTTGCCTATTTATCTGTTTTCTTTCCCGTTCTTTGTAAACTTCTTATCTGAGCATCTACATTTAAATACTTCATTGTACTTTACTTCTCCTTATTTTAGTATCAGGCTGTCTTTTATTTATTCTTCTAAAGTTCATTTATTTCAGTTCCTTTTATTTTGAAACTTCCTCAGCGTGTTGTTTGTGCTCTAAACTGACTCCGCCTGTGAGTCAGACACTGATCTGACGTCTGCTGTCTGCAGGTGTATGAAGCCGTCAGGTGGATCCAGCTCGTCATGGCTCTGCTCAGGTCAGTGAGGTCATCACTTACTGGTTTATCCCCTGATGGTTAAACTGGTTTACTGCAAAGCATTAAAGTAACGCATCTGATTTGTGACAGACGCACAGTCCTGCAGCACTGTTCCCTATTTACGCAGTCAGATTGTTTTTAAAATGATTTCTGAAAAGATATGAATTTAATGTATTTCAGACTCTTCAGCACATTAAGCGTTCATTTCTGCTTCAGTGACACATTTAAAGGTCAAAGGTCACTGCACTCAGACAACAGAAGAGGGAGAAGTTCCAGTCAGCATGAAATAATCTGATCAGAGCTCAATGTTTCATTGGGAGACATTTTGAGAAGCAGCATGAAATTTGTTATTAGATATAAAGGTTTACTGAGAATAAATGTTACATGTTTTTAACGGCAGTCTGTGATCGTGTTTCCAGTGTTCTGGGTTCAGGCTCCATCATCGTCTGTCTGATGTTACAGAGACTCAGCCGCACGCCCGAGGTCAGTCTCCGTTTTTTGTTTGACACATTTCTGCTCGCTGCAGCTGCAGTTTGCACGGCCTCAGACATGAGTTGATATGACATGGGACTTCTGAAATGCTGTTCAGAATCATCTCAAAGCCTGTAGCTACATGTATGTGACCCTTTGTAAAGCTATAGTTTATGAGTGCGTGGAAAAGTTTAAGTACAAATTCATTCCCCAATTCCCCACCACCTCTCCTAAACAGGAGCAAGACATACGGGATTTACTCACAGAATTATAAATTAAGTGGATAAAACCTGTAAAATCAACATTATTGTCCTTTGTATTGAGATGTATTTCAGTATGTAACCAGTGCAACTGTGTGTGTGTGTGTGCAGCTGCAGCCTCTGTTCCTGCTCAGTGTGTCCGACCTGCTGCTCGCTCTGTGCTGGCTGATCGGAGCCTCTCTGTTCTCTCAGCGCTGCAGCAGCATGAACACACACTGCTACCACCTGCACACTGTGGAGCAGGTAATACTATACATGACACGACACGACATGACACTACATCTGCAGAGCCGGATATATCATCTCCCTCTGTGCCACAGAGGCCTGTTGTTGTTAAAAACACATCAGTGAGCCGCACTGTGTCACTGATTGATATGTTTCTTAACACCATGAACACACACACTGTAGTTTATTGTGACTCAATCCCATACACATCATTCCAATGTGGATGGATCCACTGCTAAAAATAGTCCCCAACAAAGTCACTATTTCCTCCTGTTTGTCATTAAAAACTAAAGAAAAGCTGTAACTGTAAATGAAATAATGTTTTCCTGCCTCTCACAGCAGCTGGAGTCTTTTAAGGTGGAACGTTAACTTGTAATGTTACTCAATGCATGAGTTGATGACGTGACTCCATCAGCACACCTTAAATTTCGCTCTGACAACTTTGACCATCACTTTAGTTTTTATATGACACACACTTTTAGTAATGACTTAACAGCCTTGGGGAGTCACTTATCAGCTGATTTAGTCACAGATACTACTTCATATTTAATCAGGAAAAACTTCTCATGTGAAACCAGACAGCAGGTCAGTGCAGGGCAGACAGAGTTTTCTGATCTTTTAGGGGGAACTTTAGGTGCCTTTTCACCGGTGTTGAAAATATCATGGGATTTCCTTCCTCTCGTCACAAACAAAAAGGTGTTTCCTTAAAAAACAAGCAAAATAAGGAAGCCTCATATGAAGCTGGCCGTGCATCCTCCCGAAACACAGAGACAATTTGAAACTGGAAAATCTCAACTTCCTCCTGAGAGATGCAAAGTTTCAAAACTCCCAGTGAAACAACCTGCATTATCAACCACACCTCACCTCCACCTACCAGCAGCGGTGGACGAAACATTCAGATTCTTTACTAAAACCACACTGTGGAAAAACTTCACTACATGTAAAAGTCCTGCATTCAAAACCTCACTTAAATAAAAGGATGTAAGTATGGTCAGCAAAGAGAGGAAGTATAAAGTAACAATTAAATACCATGCACTGTTTCCACAGGAGGAGTGTGTCACATGACTTCAGGAAGTAACTTCCTCAGTGAGCTCAAACAGAAACAGTTTAACTGACTTTAAAACACGTCACAGCACATTTAACATCGTCTCACACAAACGGCTTCCTCCAAACAAATAACATAAAACATACTTACAGACTCTGACAGACTGGAAAACACACAAACACACGAGCTGTCGGTCAAACAGCTGCAGCCATCTTTCAGAATTTGAATTTGGTCCCTCCCACCAGCTCAGTGATTGGAGGATGGGTGTGTCAGTCAGCCTCAGTGGCCACCAGGTGAACTGCAGCTGAATAAAATACTGACTTCACTTTGTAGAGGAGCTGAACTTTAAATGACCACTGAGGATTCAGAGAATGTATATTCTCATACTGGGAACACTGGGTGACAAAACCAGGATGGTGCTGGGGTTCATAGTTTATTCAATCAACTATTGACCTGTTATTTCAAGATCATGATTTAATCAAAGTTGTGACCGCCTTGTTTTTTACAATCAGCATGTGTCCCATATGGTCTAGCGGTCAGGATTCCTGGTTTTCACCCAGGCGGCCCGGGTTCAACTCCCGGTATGGGAACAAGTTTATAAATATGCACTTATGATTTCCAAGTGTAAGTCTAGCATATCAAGATTTAGATAGAGTACTACATTCAGTAACTGACACTATACATATAGTGCAAAGGTCTGTAATCACCTGTTCAGCCCTAAAACCTGGACCAGACTAACTTAAAACCAGACCACATGGGTAATAAAGGCAGGAGAAGATGGTTACCACAAAATGACCCCATCAAAGTACCACTTCTAAGAGTTATTAGTTTCAGCTCAAGTGTAATTTGTGCGTCCATGATAAGTAGTCGTCCAGTTTGTCTTCACATTCACCAAGAAGAAGAATTAGCCCGACTTTGGAAAGATTTCAAGTTGTGTATCAGCCCGTTTGTGTTACAACACATTCATCCTTTTCATCAGTGGTTGTAATTTAACTGAATGTACATGTCACTGTCAGTTTCCTGGTTTTCAGCTCCTGGTTTATTAAATCAGTTTATCCAAATCTATTTATGATGGCACTGAGTCTGTGTATAATATACACCTGATGGTCCAAGTATAGAAATCCTGCGACGGCGCATAATCAACAATGTGCCTGTTCACATACCGGGAGCTGAACCTGGGCCACCTGGGTGAAAACCAGGAATCCTGACTGCTAGACCATATGGGACTTGTTGTCACTCACTGCTCCGTCCAGCAGTCGCTGTATTTCCTCATCAGCGGTGACACAGATGGAAGTCTGCACCTGGTTTATCGTCCACAGAACGAGGCTGAACGCCCACATTTTCAGGAATTATCTTGTGGTGACCATCTCATCCTGTCTTTTATTCCATATGGTCTAGTGGTCAGGATTCGACCCCCAGTTTGGGAAATTACCCGTTGGACCAGTTAATCATGACATTTAGTTGTTTAAATACAATTGGACACATGTTAATTAGCATATATTAATGTAAATGTCAAACACAGTTTGATATATTTTAAGATATTGAATGCAGTCTATTGAATGGGCTTCGTCCAAATATGGAAACCCTCTAACTGAATACATCATCCCAAATGTATATGGCTACCACAAAATACTCCCAACAGTCAGAAGGTTCTACTCCCAGTATGGTGATTGATGGATCTTAATATTAATCTTATATATATGTATCTTATTAAATACTGATTAAATCTGGCACTCCAGGTTGGGAGAGAGTTACTACCCCAGGAGAGGGAGTTCAAGTATCTCAGGGTCTTGTTCACAGTGAGGGTAGAATGAAGCCTGAGATGGATCAGAAGTTTGCCACAGAGTCTGCAGTGATGTGGACGCTGCGCCGGACTGTCGCGGTGAAGAGGGAGCTGAGCCAGAAGGCAAAGCTTTTGATTCACTGGTCCATCTGCGTCCCAACCCTCACCTATGGTCATGAGCTCTGGGTAGAGACCGAACGCATGAGAACACAGATACAAGCAGCTGAAATGAGTTTCCTCTGTAGGGTGTCTGGGCTCAGCCTTAGAGATAGAGGGAGGAGTCAGACATCTGGAGGGAGCTCGGAGTAGAGCCGCTGCTCCTTCATGTTGAGGTGGTTCAACATCTGATCAGGATCCTCCTGGGCGCCTCCTGTTAGAGGTGTTCTGGGCACGTCCCACTGGTAGGAGGCCCCGGGGCAGACCCAGAACACACTGGAGGATTGTATATCTCATCTGGTCTGGGAACACCTCGGGGTCCTCCAGGAGGAGCTGGAAAGTGTTGCTGGGGAGAGGGACGTCTGGAGTGCTTTGTTGCCCCCTGCGACCTGGCTTCGGATAGGCGGTTTCTTGAAAAAGGGGGTGAAATTCTGCACTTAATCACATATCGACAAAGAAATCAAACCAGGAGTTGAACCCAGGCTGCCTGGATAAAAATCAGGAATCCTGAGGAATCATGGGAGCTTGTTTGGTAATCTGAGAGCAGTTTTTATCTGCTGCTGATTGCCTCCAACATTCTGTTGAATTAATATTACTGACCATTCTGTTGTTGTTATTATTCTGTGTGAACCACCTCTTGTCTTTGTGTCCGGTATGATTCAGCGATCAGGAGTCCTTGAATGATTCCACGTGTATTAACAAAGACGCTGAGCTGTTAAAACAGGTGCTGATGGGACTTTAAATGTCTTCTATTGAAATGAATGGCCCCTGAACTTTTTGAAGAGATCCTGTCCTGGTACTTTGGGCAGTTTGTCCCCGATGACCCGGTCCAGAACTGATCCTGAATTGGGTCAGTTTGGGATGAAGTAGAGCAGCAGAATCAGGACAGATCACAGACCGGATGAAAATAGAAGAAAACACCACATTCCTGACCTACATGTATTGTTCAGACGCATCGAGCCTGTCAGTCAGCTGCTGATCTTACTGCTTGATCTTTCCACTGACGGATGTTTACTGTTCACAGAGTGTGAGTGTGAAGGACACGAGTGTTTTTTGCACACAAACAGGCTTCATATGAAAAGCAATTATGGTTTTACTGTGTTCTTGTTCTGTCAGGCTCTCTACATGGCCTCCTTCTTCTACACACTCAACTATGTGTTTGACCTCTACACCGGGATCAGAGAGAAGTTCTACAGCTGCATGAATGGATTCATACAGGTACACAAAAAACATCATTACACAACAAAGTCCGGGGGAGGTATGTATCTGGATATATTCACTCAAATACTGTACAAATTCATGGCACCTGTATCTGAGCCGCTAACAGCTGTTAGCGCTGTTAGTGCTGTTAGCGGCGCAGTGGTGCGAGGAGAGGGATGAGGTGTGTGAGGTTGAGCAGCTTGTCAGTTGTCAAAAGACACGACGTGATTGGTTTGTTTCGATTTACACCCGCCCCAACAGTCCTACGTTGTAAACACAGCCAGCATGGTGAGGATGAGGAGGGGGTTTGTCAACTCGCGTCACATGTGTCTGTGTAGGAGCCTGAATGAATGAATACTCCATGAAGTATTGGATGACATGGTTTCATCAATGTTATCATAGCTTTTCGGTACACAGCAGCTACTGTTGTTGCAATACGCGTTTCGAACAGTGAGGTGCTAGAGTGCACCATCCATTTGAATGCGATATACGATCTCAACACTAGATGGGAGGAATTCCTACACAGTGCCCGTTTAATTGTCAGAGACGTCACATGAAAGAAGTAAACATTATTTAAAATTGAGATGAGGGAGACGTGATGCTGCTCTGCAGGGCGCTCAATTAACATGTGGCTGCAGTTGAAGAGGGAGGAGCAGGCTTGACACAAATGCTATCAGGCAAACAAAACACTTTTAATTGAGAACCGATGCCATGGGCCAAATTTGAAAACAGAAATATAAAATTACTAAAAGAAATAGAAAACATGCCTTGCAAAAAGGGCACTTTTCTAATCAGAGGTCTAAAGTGCAGGTGCTGGAGCGCCACCTGGGGTCTATCTGTGCACCTGCCTGCATCACAGCATCAATCTTTTTATTTCACTCTCTGCTAGAAGGAAAATAAGTTTCCCAAAATGTCAAACTATTCCTTTAATGCCCAGATGCAGAAGCTGTCTGTGAATTTGTTCGTTAAAAGTCGTTTCTCATCTTTTTGTCCAGGTTTCCAACAGAGTGAGCACCGCCGGTAAAATCACCGCGCTGCTTTCAGGGTGAGAAGCTGTTCAGTAACTCTGACGTGTAATGTTCATGTTCCAACCTGGTTCCAGTTTAATTACATTTAACTTATGTCCTGACAGTGATTTAAAATGTATTTGATCTGGTCCTGTTGTGTTTGCAGTCTGATTCCTGTGCTGCTGATGACGCCTGTCTTTATACTGGGAGGCATCAACCACTGTCAAACCAACTTCAGCCAGCCCTACAGGTGAGGAGACAAAATGCAAAGGTTCACACACAAGTGAAAATGTGTGTAATGTTTGCAGTTTTTTTGTTTTCTTTATTTTGACCCTTGCTGTGCACCATACCACACCAGGTGTCTGCTGATGCACACCGGAGCGCTGTTTCTTACCTCAGAGCACCAGCTGCCAATGGGACTCTGCAGAGGGCTGCACTCCGTCCGCATCGCCATCTTCCTCACCACCTTCCTCCTCACACTTCTCAGCATCACAGTGAGTGACGTCACGGGATATGAAACGACGCAATGTCGAATCAAAACAGCAAAAATGTAAACGAACACCACAACGTGTCTGTGTGTAAACCTCCCCTCCTGCTCCAGGTGCTCGTGGTTAAAGCCCGTCGCATTTACAGGCGGGTTGTGACGGCAAACGGTTACCTAGGCAACCAGCAGCGGGCCTCCTTCCGTGTGATGGATCGGCGGATGCTCCTGTACCCGCTGGTCTTTGTCCTCTGCTGGGGTCCAGGTTTGTGTCTTTGTCCTAATTCAGATCACCATGGTTACTCAAGAGATGAGACATTGTTCTGAATGATGTAAGCAGGGTTTGAATCGGTACCTGTGGTTTTTCCTCAGCGGTGGGTCTGGCATTTCTTCGGGTGGTGAAGCCGTCGGCAGGTCAGGGCGAGGCCTGGGTCGCCCTCTACATATGTCAGGTCAGTCTGCAGCAGGACTTTGGGCCTGTGGTCCTTTATCACTGTGTAGACGTGTAAAAACAGTTCTGAGATCTGAACAACATCAGAAAAAGTCTGCACACTAATATTTAAGAGACGAGCACGGACAGCTTCTCTTTGTATCTTTATGTGGTGGTTTTGTGTCTCTCCGGGCCCTGAGCCGACAGTCAAATGCACAGGAACAGAGAGATGATACAGTTTCAGTGACGTGAATGTGTCTGCTGTCCTCAGGCTTTCACCTCGGCCTCTCAGGGTTTCCTCAACTGTCTGGTCTATGGATGGACTCGTGCACGTCTCCGGCAAGCTGGCAAGATGGTTTTATCTCGAGACGCTGACACTCAGACACCTCTGCTGAGATCTCAGAGGAACAGAGGCTACCAAACACTCCGCACTGGCTGAAAGACGCAGGGGAGAAGTGACACTGAAACTGAAAGTGACACCGAGCAGGTGCAGCAAAGACTCAAGCGACACGTCTGAACTTTCACTTTCACTGACAGGGGAAAACACCACGGCTGAGCGTCTGCAGGGGACAAAGACTTCCACCTCTGATCCTGAACCACTGACGTGAGAAAAAAGGGAAGAAGAAGAAGCAGGGGGACTTTACGTTGAGAAATACAGAGATAAAGAAAACAGGATTTGAAAGGGATGTGGCTGCATTGACACTTAACTGACACACCTCACAGATGGTTTGTTTTAACATCACTTTCCAGGTCACATGACTCCTGTGGGTCAGTGTCTGGAGGTCCATTTAGCAGGTTATTCATCAGAAGCTGAGCTGAAACGGACAAAAAGAAAATATATTTTACATTTATATTTGTAATGCATTAGAGATAGAAAGTGATTTCACAGTTTACATGAACCAGAGAAAAGAAGCACTTCATTTTTTTAATATTCAAAGGCCACTAAACTTTCAGATGATACAGTTCATTGAATATGTGGTTGTGTCAAGTTTGATACTACTGTTGAAGCCCGGTGCTGCAGGTTACATAAAGGTTAAAGGGATTTAGGGCCTGAATTTAAACAAAGAAAGCTGGTTTATACATTTTGTGATAACTGAAGCAACCTGAATTTTTTTTATAGGATGCTTGGTAGTGATTAAAGCTGGGTGTGCAGTTTTATTTTGGTGTCAATGGGTAAAAGTCCCATAATAAACTTTGAGCTTATTGATTCAAATGGTCTGAGAGAAAACTAGACCTCCTCTTGGCTCTGTTTTCAGGCTTAAGGAAGTCTAGCTGTGATGGGAGACTCCAAAATCACAATCAGAGAGGTGGTGTTCCTGTTGGCTGTTCTACAGATACAGATGTGCGTGCACGTCCCTTCAGATGGTGAAAGTCTGAATCAATGATGCAGAGAAAGTTGTTATTCCATTTGGCATCAACTGCCTCCACTGTAAAGGAACCCAAAAAAGGAAGTTGAACTCATCAGAAAGAGTCTGAAATTGGAAATCTGACAATAAATGAAATAAATTTCATGTCAATCCCGGTGAAGTGTTTCGGAGATGGAGAGAAAATGTTGCTTATAGTTCAGCCTTTTACTAAATGGAGCCAAAAGCTCATGACTGTAGTTTCAAGTTGACATTTATGTAGCTGATGTTAGCTAGATCCTCAAATCACAGTGTGTCCTACGCCTCACTCCCCGCCACTACAGACCACCTAACCAGGAGGAGAGTGGGCAACAGCTCCAGAGATGGAGCCCCCGTCAGCAGCAATCAATCACAGCAATCTGAATCAAGCCAGGGGACCAGACAGCCTGACTCACCGCAGAATCAGCAAACTTTCTGTTGCTGCTGTTACACAGACACACCAAGCCGACATCAAAGAACTAGCAGCCACAAAATCCAACTGTTACGTTGCCTCACATCACCTGTACCTCATCCAACAACAAACCACCACGTATGTTCTGCAATTGCGTGCGAGGTAATAGCTCTCCACACCAGCAGGCAGCGGTCATTTGTTTTCCTTATTAAAAGTGAAACCGGAAGACTAACAGGATGGATCAGAGACGCCAGTTAGCACATTAATAACATAACTTGATGTTTATAGAACAGAGCATATTTACCATGAAAGGTTTCTGATATAGAGCTCAGTGTCTAAAAACATAATCATACCTAATACAACAAGTTTGTTTTGGTCCCACTCCCTCTTGACTTAAGCTGTTTGTTTACTTTACTCACTTACATTTCTCTTCTCGTGTGCTGAGCTAAACTGACAATCAGAGGGATTTGATTCGCTGAGGGATTTTTGCTGGGTGAATTTGAGCCGCTAAAGCCGCCAACGAAAGGTCTGTCTCTGGAGCTGCTGCAGGGTACCACATCTGGTGGGAGGGGCTTAGGACAGAGCTGCAGGATGAGAGTCAATTTTAAAATTCTGCCATTGTTTTGCATTTCACAGATTTGTGGTCAGCAAGCTTTAAGTTTGTCTTTTCTGTCAGTACTGGCTGTTACTTTTGTCATGTTGGTTGAAGCTCTGCATGATTTCTGCTTCCCAAAGATTTAAAAGTGTTGTGAGGCAGAAACATTTTGTACAGTTTTTTGACTCAGCGCCTGAAGATTCATAGTACGTGTGTTTTGCACACTGATTGGTTGAAGCTCTGCAGTCACGCTGCTGAATGGACTCAACGTTTACATTCTGAGCTGTTTGTTTCCTTTTGTTTGGTTAAATTATAATGAAAGTATCTTCAGTTATGAAAATGATTTTTATGTGTGACTGATTTCAGTAAAGCAGAGACAGCAGTTGTGTTGTGACTTGACACGGTGAATGAAAGGAGCCTTCAACCGTCAGGATCTACAGAAATGACGAGGATGTGTTTTCCCTCTTGGTTGTCGCCGTGCGTTGCTGTGTAGAAATACAGTGAGGCCATCACACCACATGATCACCACTTCCCTCACAGAGACGCTGGCGCCTGACGCACGAGCTTGACCTCACTCATTATGTGATGCAGTGTCCAGAGGGGGGACACCGCCTCCCCCCGCCGATTCTCCTGCTGTGGGCATTTCGCCAGAATCTGCAGGAGAACAATGAATTTCCTCTTCAATCAGACCTCAGCTTAACTGAAATACTGAAGCTGATAATTTCACTGCAGGAAGCCGTCCGTGCAGATCAATCAAAACTGAAATCAGTGAAATGAGATGTCAACCTTATGTCTGTGGTCTCTGAAAAACAGAAAACTATTCATTCAAATGAACCTCAATGAACATCAGATATCAAGATACTGTGGAAGGTACAAAACATCCAGCGATAATAACAAAGTGCAGCAGCTGTACTAAAAGTTTTACATAACGATTAATAACTTTCTAAAATACATTTTAATTGTACATCTCTGTTAGGCTGCTTTCTTCTGTCTGTTGCTCGTACTTTCATGTTTCAGTTCATCATATAAAAACAGAAGAAGCAACTCATACTGCTGCAGGGTGTGTTCAAGCCAACCACCACTTGAGTCTCTGATACCTTTTACCAGACAACACTACAAACTGAAGCAGACACTGCTGGACTGTAAAGTGCACAATGAATTTTATTTTTATTTAACCAGATAAAAGACCCATTGAGATCAAGACCTCTTTCACAAGGGTGACCTGGTCAAGAAAGGCAGCAGCACACATCATAATAAATACTACAAATGTAAAGACAGATAAAAAGATACTAACACTGAAATATAGAAATCTAAACAATTTGACAAATAAAGTGCAGGAGTTATGGTTTCAGTAACAGCTTAAGAACAAAAGCACTGTTTGATAGATTCCCGTTCAAACACAAACACAAACTTAAGGTGTTCAGACTGAAGAACTAAAGGTGCATGTTAGCAGATATATAATGGTGGATCATGGGTAACTGATTGAGCCTATCAGGCATAGGCCCCCTACGCTGCGCAGGCCTTAGGCTATGTTTAAACTATTTATCTGTTGTTGGAAAGTCAATAAAATTACCAAAGAAAAGCAAAACAACCGCAAACACACACAAAATAACTACAAAGAGACTCAAATGACAAATGAGGGCTCATTTAAACTCCCTTTACGTACAAAAATAGATTTGTCTGTTTCAAACGTTTCAAACGTCCATGCCTCCTTAATGCTGGCATACATGCAGCCATAAATGGCACCTGAGGGCGGAGCCAAACGTTTCACACAACAGCAAATGAGGCGACGTGGAGGAGGTCATAATAATGTACCTGTTAATGGAGGCAGTGTTATGGACGGCGGTGGTCTGTGAGGCCAATAAACACATCGCGATACATGGACGGAGAATTATTTTCACTATGTTACCGATTTGTTCAGTTTCGCCACTTTTTAAACGTCTTCGTTATCTCCTACGGTCGTATCTCACTTGAACAACACTACACTGCCTCCATAATCTCCAGTGGTACTGTTACGTTTTGTCTGCATCCAAACAGAAGGCTCTGTCCTTGTCCGTATAGGTAGCATCATCCCACTGCACTCAGGCAGAACTACACCTACAAAACAACAAGAAAGAGACTCAAATGGCAACTAAGAGCTGCAAAACAACCACACCATGATTTAAAATGACTACAAAGATGCACAAACAACAAGACTTAAAATGAAGACAAACAACCAAAAGAGCTGCAAAACATCTACAGAGATGCACAAACAATAAATCAATTCGGTTCTATCAATTTTATTTATAAAGGCAAATCACAATTTACCTCAGAGGGCTTTACAGCATACGACATCCCTCTGTCCTTTGGACCCTCGCAGCAGATACAAAACATAGGTGATAGAAAATGACAGCAAAGATGCAGAAACAATGAGACAAAAAAAATGACTCCAGACAAAACAACTACATAGATAAACAAACAATGCAACATAAAATGACTACAAAGATACAAACAACCACAAAGATGCACAAAATGATAACAAAGACACACAAATGACCAACGGCAAAAACATCTACAAAGATGCAGAAACAACGAAATGAAAAAACATCTACAAAGATGCAGAAACAACGAAATGAAAAAACATCTACAAAGATGCGCAAACAAGACTTAAAATGACTGCAAAGACACAAACAACCACAAAAAAGTGCAAAACAACTACAAAGATGCACAAACAACGTGATGTAAAACGATGATAAAGATGCAGAACGAAACAAGACATAAAACGACTACAAAGACACACAAATAACCACATAGACACAAAATTACAAAGATGCACAAATGACCATAAGGAGATGCAAAACATCTATAAAGATGCACAGACAAGGAGGCACAGAATGACTACAAAGACACACAAACAACCACAAAGACACAAAAACGAGATGTAAAACGTCTGCAAAAAAATAAGACAAATGACGCTGAGCTGTTTGTCGTCCTCTAACGTCCCCCTACAGTTACGTCAGCTGCTCACCGCAGTGACTGAACACAGGGTGAAACAGTCGGGTTCCAAAGTTCCCATCTGATGGAAGGATGCAGCCATAAAAACACAGTGGAGTTTGAATGTTTCAATTCATGTAACATCACAGAGCTTCAGTGAACAGCTGATCAGCTCCATACAGAGACTGTGCTATTTGTTTTTTCTTGAAAGTGTTCCTCCAGAATCACAGACTTCACCTTTATGGGAGAAATCTAATTGGACTAAAGAGTTACAGAGGCTAAACACTCAGCATTTAACATATTTGATCAGTTGTGTTTAAACAATGAGTTCACTGAATTCTTGTAATTAAAGAAATCCCAGTTGACTCAGCATGTCTGACCAGTTAAACCAGTGAGCTAATATTTAAGGATTCACCTCACGTGGAGAAACACTGAGCTCAGCTCATTCACAAAACTCATGTGAATTACGTAACCTTTGCGTAACATGTAGCACGCTCTGCAGGGAAACACCACAGTGTGGTGACATAATCTCTGTGAGCGTGTCATCACAACTGATTACACACCTACAGCCGACCGTCTGTTCTTGTGCACAAACACTCCTGATCCGAGGTGAATGAAGCTCGACGTCACAACAGAAACAAAACCTACAAAGAAGAAGAACGAACAGCAGCGGGTGAGAGTGGGGTCTTTGTTCTCTGGCAGGTCACTTGGCAAACATCCTGCAGAGATGATCAGTCAGAGACGAGGCAGAGAAGCAGAAGAGATCTTATTATTATTGATTACGGTCAGATGGAGCAGGAAACAAAAACTCACTGAAGGAAAATCAACCAATAATGTTTTTTCATGAAGACTTTTCATGTTGAATGTGGAGAATGAAGACACTTTTTTATAACACATTCTCAGTGTTTGTAACCTGGAAGCTTCAGGTCTGAACTGCAGTCTCTACTTTCATACTTGATCACGATTGGCTCCAAACTAGTTGTGATGTCATAAGTCCGGCTGGTATGCCATGTCTTGTCTCTTACACCCCCAAAAAGAAGGTTTTAAGGCAGTGACTACTCTTTTTAGTGTCCAGCATGTACAGAGTCAGTCTGTCGAACATCTTGAGTGATGAATGAATTTCCCACTCACTCTTGTTATAAGAAACTGCCCAAGCTGCCTGCTACAGCGAGTGAAGAAAAAGCAGTCAAATAAGGGCTGACGTCACGATGATGTCATGTTATCACCTGGAGGTGCAGCTGGGTCATTCCAAAGATGGTGGATAAACAAGTTATAATACAGTATCTTTGGTCATGCCATGGAATCGGTGCCCTTTAGTGTCCCAAAAAAAGCTTAAAATAATTTATAAATATGTCATTTTAAAAATATAACTTTGTTGTGTCTTTTGCCTGTAATATAACATAAAATGAAAGTAAATGAAATGATATTTTAAATATATAAAACAACTTTATACTGATGAGAGTGAGGTTTTCGGCCTGTCCCTTGCTATAATAGTTTTACTTCAGCAGGACTTTAAAGAGTAACTAAACCCTAAAACCATTTTTTCCAGCTGATAATCATTGTTTCTGGTAGTGAAGTAGTGTTACTGACTGATGCTGCTCAAAATCTTGACATTTTAGTGCAAACTGTTGAAAATCTACATTTTATTTTAAAAATGTGGTGTGGAGTGCCCTCTACAGCTTGAAACCTGGTAACTACATTTGAATTTACATTACATTACATTTACATTACACTGGAGGCGAATGACTCTTTTTTCGAGGCGAATGACGTCACTAACCGTCCACGCTAAAGCCTGCTCTCCTCCCTTTGCTCCTCCCCTTACTATAAAACCATTCTGTCCACCGTTATTAAAGGGCCAGTGTGTAAAACTGTTGAAAACCGTTGAAAACAGTGACATCAGTGGTCAAATTCTAGATTGCAGGGCTCACTCGCTCACCCCTCCCGTCGGGTAAATGACGGTGGCCTCGTAGGGACAAAAAGCCTTGCGCGGACACAAGTTTTTCAGGAGTAGGTCTATCTAGCGACGAGGTGAACGTTTATTTAGAAATCTAAACCGTTACGATATTGTAATGAATCCCTCACAAGTAGGAGACCAGAGTAGCGTTCAGGAAAAAGGCCCGTTTATTTGAGCACTCCAAAAACTCCGGTAACACTCCAGGGGGTAAAAGACTCCGTCCCAAACTCTTCTAGTGTAACACGTACTTAATACACACATACTCGTTTACAGTACCTAGCAGGGACCCCCTCCCCTCTCTGCTCCACCAATCTCCAGCCTGCACACTGACTGACAGCGTAGCCTGTAAACAGAGCTCAGCTGTTTATTTAGCTTAGCAGTATCTCCGGACTGTAGCAGCTGCAATGGACGACTTTGAACACGATTTTGAAGAGTTTCTTGTAGCGGACACAGATCCAGAGCCACACCTGTTTGAGCCGGAGCACACAGATGAGGAGCTCCATGTGTTGGAAGCTGAGCGGGCGAGGAGAGAGGCTGAATCCTCCGCCCCCATTTAGCTGCACAGAATGGCAGCTAAATGGACATGACATTTAAATTCCGTCATGTAACGTTACAGATAATCTTACATTGAACCTGGAACTTAATAAGCATGACGTCATATTACAGTGAAGTGAGTTTGATGATGAAAGCGCTGAAACACAAATTTTATGTAGAAGCATCTGGAGCCCTCTGGTGGAACAAAAACTACATGACACCCTGTGAGAGGTTTTACCTGTAGAATCAAACGAAACAGGAGCTAATTTGTTTTCAGATTCATCATAGCTCTTGCTGCATCATGACAGTTGGCCCGTCGGACGCCGTAGGTTTCTCCTCCAGCTGGCCCGGATATATATATATATATATATATGATCTATACAAATCTCAGATTTGTGAGGACTTTTTGATGCAGCAGCACAGACCTGTGAAACAACTGAATCTGTGATGTCTTGCTCACCCTCCAGCTCAGCCTCATGTTGTCAGCTCTGGTCACCACCGTCTGAGAGGACCTGCCGGCAGCACACTGTTACAGCTTTAAACCATATTTTACTGCAGAAGTCACCAAATAACCCAAAGTACTTACTGCTGCTGCTGCTGCTGCTGCCAAACAACCAGGACTCCACAGTAACAGCCAGCACAGTGAGAGTCAGAGCACAGAGCAGCATCCTGAAGGAAAACATGTTGGATTATGATCTGGTCTTTGTTTTCCTGTCACAGCTCAGTGACACATTCAGTATATTCAAGTAAAGTGTTCTTTGTTGAGATTATCAAACAGACAGTGGATCATAGATATTTGTTTCTGGCTGCCAGCGTGAGCTAACTGAAAAATTTAAAATGCTGATCGACAATCTGTGTGTAAATGTGTAAACTGTAAATATAAAACACCTTCCACAAATACAAAAAAGATTTGTAAACTCACAAAAATATTTTGTCAGTGTAAAACGGATCTGCAAATACACAAACACATTACACAAATAAAAAGATATCTGTGAATACATTAAATTAATTTACAAATAAATGAAAAGCATTTGTGAATATCTTCCTAACTATTACAACTTTCAAATAGGCATTTGTGAACTCAGTTTTAATTTGTGAACTGAAAAAAACATTTGTGGTCTCAGTTCTACACGTGTGGATTTTTTTTACAAACACGGAGTCCTAGTCTATTTTAATTTTTTTGTTGTTTTTCCTCGCCTTCATCAAGGTGGACTATTATTTTTGCTCTGTATTTTTACATAAGGAACAACCTTCATGAGATGTTGTATGTTCTACGATGTTCAATAATACAAATAAATAAATAAAAAGGAAGAAACTCTGTGTGTGTGTGTGTGTGTGTGTGTGTGTGTGTGTGTGTGTGTGTGTGTGTGTGTGTGTGTGTTTTTACTAGATTCTATGACTGCTGGTAATACATGTATTGCTTTGTTGTGGGATAGCGCAGATCCTCACCCTGTCTCCATATGTCTCCACTTTCCACTGACTCATAAATCATCTAGTTCTTATATTTACTCGTACATTTTTTCATTTTTTCCCCCCATAGTATAAATCTCTAGTATTCAATCATTGTTTTCTTGTAACAGGTTCAGTCTTGTACTAGTTCCTTGTTATTGCCTTCTTGCATATGATGAATTATATCTTGGCCACATATCTACCATAATCTATGACATAATTGTTTATATTTCCACACTGTTGTTTTTAATCACGTGTTTTATAGCACTTTGAGATTCCCCGGAATGTAAAGTGCATTATAAATAAAATGTATTATTAAAATTATTATTATTATTATTATTATTATTATTATTATTATGTGGCTGAAAGACATTTCCTCATATACGGCATCAGAATAAGGAGCTACATGGGAAATACTTCACAGTCTGTTGTGGGTTAGATATGTTTCATATGTGCACATTAACATGTGTGCAGACATGTATAACTGATTTTTATTAATATTTGTTGCCACTGCTTTTAATATGGCCCTTGGTCTGGTGGTGGGGGCCCTATCTTGTGGAATTATTACTTATTTAATTTTCAAGTCTGTGTTTTCTTTTGCAGACTGCTCTGTGTTTGGGGAAAAAAACATCAACCAATTACAGGTGCTGCGCAGCAATGGTTGGGGCCGGGCAATTTTTTAATTTTAGGCAAAATTAGGCAATTCTGAGCAACACAAATAAAACAAAGCATACCACAACATAGAAGTTACATCATATAATTATGGCATGCCCTTCAAATTGTGGATGAGTGGCTGAAGTGATCAGACTCATAATTTACAAAGGAAAGAAAAAACTCAAGAACAAGAAAGTAAGAATAACATTAACTGCTAGCAATTATGAACAAACTGGCCTGATCTAGCTCAAAGCTAAACATTATCCATGGTGACAAAGATGAAAACATTTTTTAAAATGTAAAAGTAGCTATTGGATAGACTCTGCATATTGACTGATAGCTAAGCCAAATAAACAGGGAAAAGAGACAAGGGACAACAGGGAGAAGTGTTGACAAAGAGTGTTGTCTCGCCGCAAAACTGCCTGGATCATAATTATTACAGTCTGTAATCCACATAGCATGACGGCTGAACAGAGGACTTACACATTAGAATGTCTGTTCTGCCTTAGCTGAGGCTTGAACTCACAACTTCTGAGACTGAGGTCTGTCCTCTAACTCACTGAGCTAAGTTTTGAAATCTCGAGGCTTGCTGTAGCGCCACCATCAGGACTATTGTCTTGTGTTTCCGATTGAGAACATCTGGCATGGGACTGGACCTTTATGAAAAGTTTAGGTAGATTTCTCATATGGAAATGTTACACGAGCTGAGGCTTGAACTCACAATCTTCAACACCAAGAACCATCCTCTATCTCACTGAGCTAACTGGCAAACAGAAGCATCACATGTAGCTTCACAAACTGACTAAGCCAGTCACCTGTGTGCAAGACAGCAGCTGTTAGTGTGTAAAGGCAGATTTTAAACAGCTGTCAAAAATTCAGTTATTAAGACAAAAATCTGAAAATACACAGATTGCATCTAGACAGCATGGAGATGTTGGTAATTTGTTTTTAACAATGACTAATTGGCTCCATGAGTGAAAAACTGATGTTTAAAAATGCCATTTTTGCATTGACTCCAATTGTTCCCATGAGAGCGAAATTGAAAATGCTGTAAAACATTCAGTTTTTGTGATAAAATTCTGATATTTTCCAAACATCATCTACCATGACTCCAAAATTTTGTCATTTTTTAATGAACATTAAAAATATATTTAGCAAGAATTTGCAAGTATATGTTTACAATACCGTTTACAGTCAAACATTTTGATGCACTGTAGGCTCAATTTTTGATAAATCAAAAATCTGTGTGGATCGTTTGTGTAGGACAGTCTGAAGATGCTCTGTAGCAAGTTTGGTGTCAATTGAGCAAAAATTGTGGGAGAAGATAGGTTTAAGAAGTTTTACAGTTTTTGAAAAAAACAGAGTGATGGACTTTATAATTTGCAATAGATTTAAATGTACAAAAGTTTTGTCAGTATTGGGGCTACAGTTTTGTGAAAGTTGCAAATGTGTAGCACATATGGTTGATTTGTTGTGAATTTTCAAATTTTTGAACTTTAGAGGCTTGCTGTAGCGCCACCATCAGGACTATTGGCCTGTTTTTGCAGCTGAGGCAATCTGGCATGAGACTGGACCTTTGTGCAAAGTTTGGTGATTTTTCGCGCATGGGAAGTAGGATTTCCTCGGAAGAAGAAGAAGAAGAAGAAGAAGAAAAAGAAGAAGAAGAAGAAGAACATGCAGCAAAACAATAGGGTCCTGGCAGCTTATGCTGCCCGGCCCCTAATAAATATAAATTTTTAAAGAATGGTCTTGAGCTGATGGATCAAATCAGTCACATTTAAAATGACAATTTTTACGCTTTTAATTTAAAGGCAAACCGTCTAACTTCCTGTTATGTTCCGGTTCACTTCACGGAGCGTTTAGGTTCAGACCGACGGTGGCTGTCGGTGCCAGAAAGTTCCTTTTGATCCAAACAAAGATCGTGTGTGAAGAACAAGATGACTTAGTAATGGAAAACATGACAACATCCGCTCAGCAGTCAGACAGACTAATACTGATCATTGACACATTATGAGACAAATTAATCGATTTCATATTTTGAAATCTTGTAGTCTGTTATTTTCTTTCCAACAGAACCTTGCTGCAAAGGGTATTATCAGAAAAACATAGTTTATGTATCAAAAGCAAACTTTCATGCTAAAGAAGCTGCTTTTCACGTGAAAAAGAAACATTTTCTGTGTATATTCTAGACAAAACCTTTAACCTGAGTGAAACTGAATCAACAGGTTAATCTTACTTGAATATTTACAGCTATGACAGATAATGACAAGAGAGATAAGATCAATTTTGGTTCTTTTTTAATTGATGTATACCAATTGTAAAACATAACCAATTAGCTTTTGCTGAACTGAAAAAAAAAAAAACAGGAGAACCGGAGTACCCGGAGAAAACCCGTCACCCAGGTAGACAACACACAAACTCACAAATGCTCAGGACCGGATATCGATCCCTCACCTGTGAGGTTGCTCTGCTGACTCCCAAGGTGTTCCTGAGAGCTCAAGTCCTGTCTCGCATGTGTCCAAAAGGTAACCTGGAGGTCACCTGGATGGGATGGGAGGCAGGACATGAGCTCTCTATTGAATTCATGTTGAAGGAAAAATCCTCACGCCAATTTTTTCCTCCAACGTGAATCCTATTACACGTCACCTAAGAGGGGCTGACCCTCCTGCAGGTTGAAGTGAAGGGCTTAGAGATTACTTTGCCCACACTGGAAAAGAACCTGCAGATGGCGTTACCTTTTCTCTGTGGTGTCAGAAGGTGAGGTGTAAAGATGCGGACTGTATGATCGATTTCTGGTTGTTCTTGATACATAGAAAGCAGAACCAGCTCTGCACAGCCCCAGAATTCAATGAGGTCCTTGAAAACTGCCTTGTCCACGCTTTTAAAAGCTTCAATAGTGATATTAAAATCAGCTCCCTGGACTTCGGCCCATATCTTCTTGGACATGCGGTCGATGACGATATGGGGGTCAATCAATTTAATGTTGACCTTAGCTTTCTTGTAGACCTGCGTAACCAGCTTTTCAACGATAATGTGGACAGAGAGTTTTTTACTCTCTGTCTCAAACTCCTTGTCTGGTGTTACATGCAGCACAGATTCAGCATCCTCAGTGTCAGCAACCTTCAGATCTGCACATCTTGTTCTGAGACATAAACACACGTTGCCCATGAATGATGTTATCATGGAGCTCGCATGTTTGACCATGTCAGTCAGTCTGTGAGTCTGACAGCTAAACCGACTCTTCTTGTCCCGGCTCCTGCAGATGGAGGAGTTGATGCTCTCGGAGATCTCCTCAGACATCATCTGGGTAAGACTCTGAGAGCTGACACCTGGAACCTGAACGTTGACGCCCAGAGCCTGAGCAAAAGCCTCAGGGACAACATTGCCCAGTGTGGACACAACGCTCTCTTCGGTGACCGACTGATTTCCGGACTCATTTGTCACGGTGTCAGTCAGGTACTCCATCAGCTCCATGAGCAGCTCCGCCAACATATCTTTGGTCGCCTCATCAGTTTTCCCATCCTTCAGCTTATGGAGCTGCACTCCTGACAGCTGCTGGAAAAACCTCTCCACAGTTGGACTAACTTGGTCCACTCTCAGCTGAGATGACTCTGCTGTCTGTGATGGTGCCATGCTGAGTTCTGAGTTGAAGGCCTCAACGTCAGCATCCTCAGTGTCAGCAACCTTCAGATCTGCACATCTTGTTCTGAGACTTAAACACACGTTGCCCATGAATGATGTTATCATGGAGCTCGCGTGTTTGACCATGTCAGTCAGTCTGTGAGTCTGACAGCTAAACCGACTCTTCTTGTCCCGGCTCCTGCAGATGGAGGAGTTGATGCTCTCGGAGATCTCCTCAGACATCATCTGGGTAAGACTCTGAGAGCTGCCACCTGGATCCTGAACGTTGGCGCCCAGAGCCTGAGCAAAAGCCTCAGGGACGACATTGCCCAGTGTGGACACAACGCTCTCCTTGGTGACCGACTGATTTCCGAACACATTTGTCACGGTGTTAGTCAGGTACTCCATCAGCTCCATGAACAGTTCCGCCAACACATTTTTGGTCGCCTTATCAGGTTTCCCATCCTTCAGCTTTTGGAGCTGCACTCCTGACAGCTGCTGGAAAAACCTCTCCACAGTTGGACTAACTTGGTCCACTCTCAGCTGAGATGACTCTGCTGTCTGTGATGGTGCCATGATGAGTTCTGAGTTGAAGGTCTCAACGTCAGCATCCTCAGTGTCAGCAACCCTCAGACCTGCACATCTTCTTCTGAGACATAAACACACGTTGCCCATGAATGATGTTATCATGGAGCTCGCATGTTTGACCATGTCAGTCAGTCTGTGAGTCTGACAGCTAAACCGACTCTTCTTGTCCCGGCTCCTGCAGATGGAGGAGTTGATGCTCTCGGAGATCTCCTCAGACATCATCTGGGTAAGACTCTGAAAGCTGACACCTGGATCCTGAACGTTGACGCCCAGAGCCTGAGCAAAAGCCTCAGGGACAACATTGCCCAGTGTGGACACAACGCTCTCTTCGGTGAGCGACTGATTTCCGGACTCATTTGTCACGGTGTCAGTCAGGTACTCCATCAGATCCAGGAGCAGGTCCGCCAACATATCTTTGGTCGCCTCATCAGTTTTCCCATTCTTCAGCTTTCGGAGCTGCACTCCTGACAGCTGCTGGAAAAACCTCTCCACAATTGGACGAACTTGGTCCATTCTCAGCTGAGATGACTCTGCTGTCTGTGATGGTATCATGATGAGTTCTTTCTTCCACATGTTTTGATTTAAGAGTGGTTTGCAAATGTAGTCTGATAGACTTCTATTTACTAACTCACAAAATGTGCATCGTGATGTCACAAAGGCACCGAAGCCCTTTGATGTTCCGAATGGTGACGTCATCGAACAACCCATACGCTAACCCCTCCCCCAGAGCGACTGCAGCTTAGCAACCGTTGCTAGGCACTGGTGGAACGCTGTGTGGCACGGCCATGACGGCCATTTTGACCGTTTTCAAATTTCTATGTCAAAGAACTTCATTGAATTAAAAGTTACAGTGCTGCTGGGTCCTGCCTTTTCCTAAAAATGTCTGTAGCCTATTCTATTTAGGCCTATTTAAAACGTCATTTAAGCAAATTTGAATTGATCACACGGATTTTGCCGCTGATAAATTGATCAGTTTATCGCGCCGCAGCAGATGCGTCTTGGTTGCTAGGCAACCGTCATTGTCTCTGTCAACATAGTTAAGTCAGACACCAGCAGAGAGGCCGCGGTGAGTAAGTGCAATAAAACCTCTGCCAATAAAAAGCCAATACTTTATCAATACACGTGATCAGCATGTAGAAAGCCATATTTCAATCCGCTCTGTCCGCAGTCTCTCATTCAGCGCTGTTATGGTTTATGATCGCGCTCGCGGTGCTGACAGCAAAGTGTTTAAAGCTGTCTGTGTGTAGGATAACACTTCACCTGAACATGCACTTGAGGCAGCGACCTGCAGACAGTAGAGGAGGGACAGAGAGCAGGATCAATCACTGATGCTGAGGTTTGTGCTCAAGATAACTCTCTTCATGTCAGGAGGAATATTTATTTTATTGACATGTTAGATTTGTTTCCACTGAGACATTATTGAGTTTATATCGTGACTTTGTTGTTGTAAACATGACTGTTGCTGCCACGGACTGTATAAAACTACATCCTGTGTAACTGACCTATAAGGAAAGCATCAGGAGGTGAGCTGTGTGCATGTGTGTGTGTGCATGTGTGTGTGTGGAGGAGAGGAGAGAGGGAGATGCTGGTGTGTGTTATTAGATACTGTTAATGTTACTTATTATGCTTCTGTGCAGTGACAGCTCTTTTTTATTCTGTTTCTGAACGCGCGTGTGTGTATAGACGTGAAATAACTAGCGTTTGTTTTGTGTGATGACCAAAAATATTGAATAAATGTTTAATTAAACTTGTTGAAAGTTACATTTCTGTGTCACTGACTTGAACTGAAAATTGAAAACGTATCCTAACATCATAAATGCATTACTCTCTCTATGTGGTGTTTATTATGAGAGATTATAGAGTTTGGAATTTGGTGGTCTAAATTACCTCTCCTGCATCTTGCTGCGATGGTCTGCTCCACAGGTCTCCACGGTTGACATATCAGCTGTGCGTCCTCTGGAGAAACTGACTCATGATCTCAATAATAAATCAGAGTTCTGGCAACTTTGGGAACCATTACACTTTTTCCTCCAGAAACTCAATAGCACTTCACTGTACAGTTTGTTTTTCAAAACCTATTAGCTAACTCCTTCTTAGTTGCAACATACTGCAGCCTTTGTTCTTTTGGGGTGTTTATTTTTGTATGAACATACTTTCTATACTCCTCTGTCTTTATTTCTAGGTGTTGTTTATGTTGTAGTTCTGGCATTTTTGGGAACCATTACATGTTTTCCTCGTGATTGTTTTTTAACCAGGACAAAATGTCTTGACAAGCCACAGAGGTGTGAATAGGTGAACTTGTTCCGGACGCGTGCTCTGAGCTGCAATAAACCAATGTCCAATGGGCTTTGTCTCTTTGGATTTGGCGATCCATTTATTCTCAAAACAACATGCTCACCACAGCAAAGAAGGGCGACAGCATTGTCCATATGTAATCAATACTCCATTCAGCAATTCAGTTTTAACAAGCCACAAACGTGATGCTTTTCAACATGCTTCCACAACACGGTCAAACACTGTGCCTCCACGTTCCACACAGCTGATTCTCAACACCTGGAGCCTACCTACATGCCCTCACCCCTAACCCTAGAGATGGTTGTGCTGAAAATCCCAGTAAATACTCAGACCAGCCCACCTGGCACCAACAACCATGCCATGTTCAAAGGCACTTAAATCACCTTTCTTCTTCATTCTGTTGCTCCGTTTGAACTTCAGCAGCTCGTCTTCACCATGTCTACATGACTAAATGCATTGAGCTGCTGCCATGTGATTGGCTAATTAGCTATTTTTGTTAATGAGCAGTTAAACAGGTGTACCTAATAAAGTGGCCAGTAAGGGTATACATATATTTATACATATTCATACATATTGACACACACACGCACGCACACACACACACTTAGAAATTCGCTGGACTGGAGGCACCACAGAACGAGACATTTTGGGCTCTTCCGTCTTTTATTTTTGTGTTTTCTTAAAAAAAAAAACCATTTACAACTTAAATCACAGCCATATATAAATTACAACAGCAAACACAATTATCTATTTTAAATACACTCCTCTCCTCTGTGCTGACTGTAATCATCAAACCAGTAAAACAACCTGCAACACACCAAAGTCAAGTCAAATTCCCTTAAATTTAACTCTGAATGACCTGCAGTCCGGCGCATTAAAACATACAGTGTTGTGTTTTCCTCTGTGACACTGAGGGGGAAAAACAGCTTCATTCTGCTGCAGCGACACGTCCGTCACTCACAGGTAATCTACAGCAGACAGACACTCAAATGTCACATTAAAAAAAAGCCTCTTTCAACAGTGCACTTCCATTTTTTTTTAAATTGAAGCTGATATTTTCACGCAGATACAGAGTCAGTATTTATTTGCTCCGGGGCACCTGGCAGGAAATTAACCTGTTGGATCTGTGATTATAAACTTTTAATTTCATCACTGTACCGTATGTTATACAACCTGCTGATAACCCAGCTGACACTTCCTGTTTTTTATTTTTATTAAGGTTATTGGTGATGTAGTCACTTAAAATCAGGCCTCAGTTTCGTGTATTAAATCTGAATGGGTTAATCGATATCAGGAGGATTTCTGGACAGACAACGTAGAAATAAAACAGTCTGGTTACCATGGCAAATTAAAGAGTTAAGAAAATGTCGAACTGTCCCTTTAAAAGGAGACGTAGCAGCTGAAAATCTTGGTTTTGCTCACCCCACTACTGTGATGCACAAGTATGACCTCGAGTACACGTCTACATCAGCACAGCTGCTGTTGTGTTCAAGATCCTTAACCTTGTCAGTCCCAGCAGACGCTGTCGTCCCATCTACTGTCAAAGAGAAGCAAAATGACCTATCGTGCCTCAGGTGTTGACCTTTGACCCCACCAAGTAAGAACAGTTAATCACATGGTGTCATTTGGATGAAACCAGAGGACAAGATTCTTTATTACTTTAAATCTTTGTTGTTTTCGTTACAAGACTGTTATAAGCTTAAAGTTGCTGCCAGTTTAACCAAAAACCTGTTGATGATGGTTTCCTGTTAAGTTTTTGGCCTGGGACTGAAAGGGTTAAAGGCCTTAAAGAACGACTTAAGACTTACTTAAAGCTCATAGGTCGGACATTTAAACAAAATTATGCAAATCAAATAATGTTCAGCTTTTTCTGTCCCTCCATCAACT
Source organism: Epinephelus awoara (assembly GCA_035609425.1). Lineage (NCBI taxonomy): Eukaryota > Metazoa > Chordata > Actinopteri > Perciformes > Serranidae > Epinephelus > Epinephelus awoara. Next base: position 3,035,789 of record CM069300.1, read on the forward strand.
TGTTTTTGAATGAAATAATATTAACTGATGATAGTCATTTTATTTTATTTTTTATAATTTATTTTGCTTTTATTATTCTTTACTGTAAAACACTAACTCTGTTCTTAAAGGCTCAATCTAAATTAAATATTCGTATGTGGCTGAGGCGACAGTGAGGTTGTTGCTGTCGAGATGCCCTGGAGCGAGACGGTAAATGGAGCTGCTGCTCAGTGACGGACGACACGAGAATAAACTGGTCAGCTTACATACTGGACATTTCCCAGTCGGGAGGGTGAACAAGCATCAGATCAGGTCAGACTGAGCATGCTCCACACAACAAGTCCTTCTCTGATGAGTGTCTGGTTTGGGACGACAAACTGGACACAAAGTTACGACACATCCAATAATGATATTCTGGGTTAAAACGTAAACAGTGTTAAAATGAGCGAGTGGGGAAACATGACATTAAAAAAAATGGGTTTATTGTGTCAGTCCGCCTTAAACCGGACTTTTAAAATCCATATAAACATGTTAGTCTGACTGAAATCATACTAAATCGAATTTCTCACAGGTTGCGCCCCGGGCTTTGACCCAATAGCAGTCCAATAGCATTAAACGTGTAAGAGAAGAAGAAGCCGGTAACAACATGGAGAAATCTACATCCAGAGCCTTGACTTTTTGGACGGACGTCGATGACATGCAATGAGTAAATTTCTGTATTCAAGCACTGATGTGCATTTGTTTGATCTGTGCAGAACAATCTGAGCTCACTTTTCTTAGACTTCCTCAGGTATCGTCATGTGACCTCAGCGTGGGAACTTCAATCAGACACTTCTGTCACCGATGCAGAACGAAAGGTCCAAAACGCTGGTAAAAGCTAAGCTGGTTCACAGATTCTGAATTTAAGCTGCGGAATATTATTTCTGTCGGTCAGTTCTCAGAAATCACCAGCTGTTACATCTGATCTTGACTGACGGTCTTCACTTGTAATTATCTTCATGAATTTTACTGGACAGTTGTTTGGCTCTCAACGCTTAAAGTCCAGTCGAACCTGCTGTCTATCATCGGGCCGTACAACTCTGGGTATCCAGCAATCGCTACCACCAGTTTCTCCTCCATCGTTTACCAACTGTAAACTTGCTGTCGTGACCACCACAGAAGACCCGCCTCTCAAATCATTGGACAATGGGGAAAAAGTGGAGATGACGTGGGGCGCTTTTCTGCTCTGAGTTGAAGTTGTTATAACTTGAGTTCAGAGCGCTCCGGCAAAACACGGCAGGCGCAAAAACAGTGAGCCAAAAGTTTCAGTCTCATTAAAAACAATTACAAAAAGCCGCATCCAGCTGCTGAAACACTTCCTGTGAGATCGGGGCCTTATTTAGCAAACTAAACTTCTCAACATCACACCTAAAATAAAAATCTAAAATTTAACTAAACTCTCGTCCCAAACCAGACACACACAGCTGAAAATGTGGTTTATGAAGTGTCCGCGAAGACAAGTTAATGTTGATGAATCCCTCTTAAAGTTTCATTTTCTCAAACTCCCTTTAAGTCACATCGACAGGGGGAAAAACATATTAAAAAAAGAATAAAGCCATAATCTCTGTCACTATTTAGCAGCTGAGAGCATCAGAACTGCTGCACAATGTTATAACCCGCTGATGAAAAATGTCCTCCAGTTAGCACATATTACACAAACTCTCCGGGTTTGATTCAGTCATAAATAACTCTATCTACACTTTTTTATAATACAGATTTTACAGGTCGTAATAATCAGCAGTAAATGCAATAATGTGACTTCTTTTTTTTTTTTACATCGTCTTAATTTTAAATTTGAACCTTTTTTGATGAGTAATTACATTAATCAGAAGTTATGACGTCTCCAGCTGCTAAAAGCCTTCATACAGTGTTTTCAGTGAGAACGTTTTGACTCTTTCCATCTGTCTGTCTGTTAAATAAGTCAAATCAAGCCCTTCAACAACTTCCTCCTGTCTAAAAGATGAGAAACAAACCAGGTGGGAAAAGAAGGTAATAGCTGAGCGGTTTTCCAGAAAGCTGACGTCAAACAGCACTTTTAGAGCCGCTAAATGTTACTGCGACCTCCAGGTCCTGATGAAGATCCAGATTCAAGCAGAGACGATGAGAGATTCAAAGGTAGTGCTGAACTTTTGTTTTGTTGTGTGTTTGATGCAAAAAGAAAGAAAGATCCTTTATGAAAAATGTGATCCAGCTGGAAACATCCAACGACCCTGTGAAGTGGTAACTCCAAGCAGAAAAGAATCAGTTCCTGGTGGTTGGGACCTCTCCATGAGGTGTTAAGGTAAATCTGAGGGCGCGCAGGAAGAAAAAAAATTTGTTTTCTGACAAAGACTCTTCCAAACTTTGCTGGATACATTTCGTTTAACAACAACAACCAAAAAAACAGTGTTATTTATCTCTAACCAGAGGCAGTGGGGGAGCCTGTTAGCAGCAGTTAGCTTAACGTTTGTCACGTCGATCAAAGGGTTACACTGATTTAACATCTCATCCACACCTGTCGCCATTTTTCACCCTCTGGCACAGAAAGACGAGGTCACTTCATCCGGCCTACAAACGATCTGATTGGCTCAAAACAGCTGTCAGTGAACACAACACCCGACCTGTTTGAACTGCTGGAAAAACTTGCGGGTGGTAAATCAGATGTTTGAAACCTCGGCTGAGACGGTTGTGACAATCATTTAACAATGGAGGAGGTTTAGAAGGGAAGGGAACAGTTGGACGGATCATCTCAATCATCACTGCTTCATTTTAAAGACTCAAGAGCTAAAAAAAGAAACAAAGAGATGCTGAGAATGTTATCAAAACCTTGTTTGGTCATTTCCCTTGTGTTTAGATGGATGAGAATGAGCCAAAAGAGACGTCCTTCAAATTTTCTGACTTTCAGTAACACGTCACCCCTCACATGACCATTTTCTATCAGTTAGTCACCCTGTGTCACACTGAAGTCCAGGAGGAAAACTTTGTTTTTCTTGCATCATCACCGTGAATGAAGATTAAAAACACTGAGAAAATTATTGCCAAACTGAAATCATAGGGGTCCATGTTCAACAACGGCAAAACTTACCCAAGCTTCCAAACAGACACCTCCGACGGGGAACTTATCCATGCTCTCTCCAAAGCCAGACTCCTTTGACAAAAACAGTTATTTTACTTTGCTGAACACGAGAGGCTGCTGGTCTACGGCTGCCTCCATCAGTTAGTTCATTTGTTCATTCATTTTCTGTGACCGCTTATCCTGAGCGAGAGGCAGGGTTCACCCTGGACAGGTCACCAGACTATCACAGGACTGACACATAGAGACAGACAACCATTCACACACACATTCACACCTACGGACAATTTAGAGTCACCAATTAACCTGCATGTCTTTGGACTGTGGGAGGAAGCTGGAGCACCTGGAGGAAACCCACGCTGACACAGGGAGAACAGCAGTGGTCGACCAGCAGCTCCTGTGTTCTGCAAAGTAAAATGACTGTTTTCATTGGTGGAGTCTGGCTCTGAAGAGAGCATCAATACATTTCACTTTCAGTTCAGTTCCCCGTCAGAAAGGGCCGTCAACTTGTGAAGTACTGAGCATATGACTGGATAAATAAGACTTCAATTAATCAGGAATGTTCACTGTTTTTGGATTCTTCATTCACTGTAGAGGCATGGGAGAAAAATAAAGTTTTCTTTATGAATTTATCTAATGATTGCTTTACAAACAATCATTTGCGTATTCCTTTAAGTGATGCGACTTGTTTGGTTGTTTTTCCTGATTTGAAGGATGATAGCGGCGTCTTCTCAGTTCTAGTATCCAAAGCGTGATTGGGCGACCATGATCACACAGGGAAAAGTTCAAAACCTTATAACTTTGCTTCATATTAAAACTGTCCAAGAGTCTTTGTTCTCTGGAAAAATCCCAACAGACCGAAGATTTGAAGTTTTAGAGACTTAAAAAATTTCAGCTTCTTGTTTGGTGACTTCCTCGACTGCCTAATAATGAACGTTGACTTCTGACCTTATTTTCCCTTTTACAAACAAAACCTCGCTGCCTTGATCATGCTTACAATCACGCACGCACGCACGCACGCACACACGCACACACACACACACACACACACACACACAGAGGGGTGGAGAAACATGTTCAACTCTGAAGCTTCTCATCGGGTCGTGTTGCGTTGATGCTCTGCTCTGCATTTTAATCTTTATTTGACCTTTTTTATGATAAAATCCTGACTGCCAACCTTGGTCACAATCGGAACAGCAAATTTGACAATCTGACTCACTGTGGCTAAAACTTTCAGTCCTGCAGAAGATTCCCTCTGCTCCGATTTTAATCATCCGGATGTGTATTTAAAAAAAACACAGGGAAAAAGAAAACGTTCACAGCGACACAGCCGATCCCTCTGGACATGCACCAACCTGAGCTTCCACCAGTTTTCTTGCCTTCAGACGACTCCACGTGACAGACCGACAAACAGCCCTCGGCTCAGTGTTTTAACCCTTGGTGAGAGAAGTGTGTTCCTGTACGAGCTCTTCAGTCCAGATGAGCTGCGTGTGCTACAGCCGGATCAACTTTCAGGATCTTAAATGAAGACAAAGAACTGCTGGATTCACATCGACGAGGCAAACAGAGCTACAGTGGACAGGACGGAGCGCGTCACTCCGACGTCCTCCAGGCGGCAGCAGAAAGGTGAAGAATACAAGCAGGTGAAGGCAGCAGGGATCCTGGGTTTGCCGGCTCTCCTCTTCTCCCTCACAGGGACAAACGCTGCGGGAGTCATCAGGGACGTGTGGGACGTTGTGTTCCTGGATCATCAGCATTCGAGTGGCGGGTGGAAGCTGCGTCTGCAGTCGACGGCTTTTGGGCTGGGAGGCTGAGCCCGCTTCTTCCGGAGCTCTTCTCGACCCAGAGTGCTGCTGAGCCGAGAGTACGCCGCCTTGTACTTCTTATCGAACGCAGCTGCGGGGAGACAGAGAGTAGAGCATTATTATTTTGCCTCGACACACACACACACACACACACACTTCATTTGTGTCAATCACACAGTCAGTCAAGTGTGTGCATTAAGGGGTTGTAACATCTAGTCCTGAGCTGAACTGAACTGAACTATCTAACAAGTTGCAGTTGCATCTAGAGAATCTTACCGACGTGATCTTTGCCCATAGCTGCCAGAGTGAGGAAGAGGAACTCTCTGTACAAACTCCTGTCAAACAAAAAAACCACACAACATCCACCATCATTCAGATCGATGTCACATCACTGCGTTCAAAACGTACACTTTAAAGAGACGTTCTGCAGTTACCCTGAGTGAGAAAATAAACCTGGTGATCAACTTTATGATCATATAAACACATGTACAGTACATGTACGTTGTGTTGAGAGTTTGTGGAGAAATTACAACTCACCTGGAGGAAAACATGTATGCTTTCTGTCCTATTTAAACATGAAGTCGTGGTGCACATCGGCCTCTTGTGGCCAAAATGAGTACTAACAAACACTAAATTCACCTGCAGAAATATTTTGATATTGTCTACAGATGTTCATTGTTTTAAGGGACCTAGACCTTTTTGTACCTGCTCTTCTTGAAGCACAAACAGAGGGACAGAGAAAAGAAAACAATTCAGATTTAGATCTGCATGATGTGCTCTATGTCCTCCAGAACATTCACATTTCACTTAATTTATTCCACCAAAGACTGTCCACTCTGGGAGCCATTCAGCAGTAAAGAAAGTTCTCCTGTTTGAAGTAAAAACATTAAAACATATTTAAAAATGCAATGATGTCATATCGTGACTTAAATATTGTGTTAACATCATAGTATGGATCCTCTGGTGACTCCCACTCCTACTAATGACGAGGAACATGTTAACAGATCTCTTATCTTTGCTCTCTGCAGTGTGAGTATTTAAATGTGGAAACACTGAACCGTACCTCTGCGTCCAGGCGGAGCCTGGCTGTTTGGCCAGCGTGTCCAGGAAGAGGGTGACGGCTTTGTGCACCTCGTTCATGCCGACCCAGCGCAGCACCTCCTCCAGGAAGGCCAGTGTGAACGGGTGGTTGTGTTTCCGCCAGCTGTAGCTTCTCATCGGGACGCCACCTGGTGGAGGACAAAGGAGGGAGGTGGAGGAGCCTCGTTAAAAAGAGTCAAACACGTTATAAGAGTTGGGGATCTTGTTCCTGTGAGTGTGAGGTGTGTGCTCGTCTCACTGTGGATCCTCCAGAGGACGTAGAGGGGGGGCCACTGGTCTGTGTCGGGGGTCAGGGTGTCCCAGAGGAGCCTCACCCTCACTGCTGAGTTCTCCGCCTGGAAAACACACACAAGTAGAGGAAGAGAGTCTGTGCATCAGTGTGTTGATGTCTTTCATTTCATCATCTAACTTTATTTACCCGTGTCAAACCGTTTGATCTCTGCTTCGGTTTTAGGGTATCTAATATTTCTGGGCTGAATAAAGCTCCGATCACACTAGGGTTACTCCAAATGTGATGGAACCGGTTCCGGAACCGGAACTTTGGATCCGGTTCCAAAAAATCCCAACCCTAGATCACACAGAGAGTGTTTTGCAGGTTCCAGGCAGAGAGTAGTGTCTGTAGCTCTGGTTGAGGGTGAGAGGCTGTCAGCAGATAAACAGAGATCTGTGTGGGTACATGAGACCCTAAAAAAGAGGCTGGATCATGGGGAGTACCACCAGTTGGTCCAGGAGCTTCTCCTCCATCATGGACATTTACAGGCAGATTTTAGGATGACTCGGGGGCAGTTTGACAACCTGCTGTCTACCATCAGGCCGTATAGCTCTGGGTATCCAGCAACCACTACCACCAATATCTCCTCCATTGTTTAGCAGCTGTAAACTTGTTGTCGTGACCACCACAGAAGCCCCGCTACAAAAATATGAATCTGTCATTCAGTGACTGTTGATAACACAACTGTTGTTGACACAACTTTATTTACTCAAGCGACCTTGGGTATCTTGAGAGGTGCTTACAAATAATATTTGTTAATATTTTTCTGAGGGAAAATGCAGTGCAGCGGATTAAATACAAAGTGGGAGAGAGTGAAAAAATAAAACCTGCAATAACAAATGTTTCAGTTGTTTCTACTTTAACTTGGGATCTGAGCTGTTGTAGATGAAGAAGAATGTGAAGCTGTATCTCAGCAACATTTTCTGAACCAGATAATCAGCTTTCGTTTCAAAAGGTCGACGCGTGTTGAGCAGGTTTATCTTATATGTAGCAGTCCGGTGAAAACTGAGCTGTTTGTCCACTAAGTGTCACTTGGGAGCCTTTATTTCCATATGTTTTTATGTTTTTAGAGCTCTTTCTTTCTGTTCTTGTGCAGCTTCCTGCGAGCTGTAATTAGCTCAACCTTTTGTTATCAATGCCTCAGTGCTCGGTGCTTCAGACTGTGCGCTACCTGTGTGAACTGGCTGACCAGCGGCGAGGCTTTGACCAGCTGCAACAGGTTATTGGGCAGACCGAGGCGCTGGAAGTACCACACCAGGTTCCAAAAGATGATGGAGTGGTTGTCCAGGAACTGAGGCTGGGCCAGGACCGCCTCGCCCTCGTTCTCCAGCAGACTCTCCAGCTCCTTCCTCAGGACCAGAGGGCTCAGGTAGGCCACAGTCACCTGAGGGGTGCCGCCCACTGACGAACCCTGAGAGAGGCGGTTAAAAACTGTCAGTTCGACAGGAAGTACGGGGAGACCAGAGGATGGACAGAAACATGTACAGTGTGTGTTACCGTGGTGGTTCTGCTGTTCTCAGAGTAGCTGCTGGTCTCGGAGCTGGAGTCCTCACTCAAACCGTTACACTGGTGTCGCAGGGAGGCCTCCTGAGCACTGGGGGGCCTCACTGCACTCTCCACCTCATCCTCCACGTTCCAGTTGGTGCGCTCCGCACTGAGGAAAAGGAGAAAGAGGAAGACTTGAAGGGTCAGTTTTTGATCTTTTGCAGTGGAGTTGTATGACGTACGTATCCATGGTCAGTATTTTATCAACATGGCAACTTCAGGCAGTTCTTGGTCAGATATGCAACGCCCTATCCCGCCACTAGAGGGCACATGACCAACTTTCAGCTTGACCAATGTGTGTCCCTACTCTGGTATTGTAGGGTCCTCGGTTTAGAGTAAGAATGTAAGGGTGAACCAATCAGAGTCAGAGTAAGGCAGAGTGAGGCAGGCCATTCCTTCGCCACCCGAGAAGACACAAACTCACCTCCTGGCAGCAGGTCGCACATGTAACAAGTCGTCAAAACGTCACGCCCATGCCATCCGTAGTCCCGTCCTGCCAGCTGTCCCTTTTATACAGATGGTCGTTGTGGCGCTGTTACTATCTCCCATGCCGCCTCAAAGGTGAGACAACCCTGTCCCCTATTCTACCACTGTTTCTTTTCAGAACAGTGAGGGGGCACATTGGGGTGAAATTCCTTTCTTGAAGAAGCAGTGTAAAAGGGGCTAACATCACAAACAAACTGATCAAGGCAGGGGTAGACCAGCAGCTCCTGAGAGCATATATAGGGAACTGAAGCCATTAGTGACTTCAGAAATTGCTGTCGGAGATAAAAGTACAGTGAAAATATTCTAAATATAGTGTACAGTTGAACTGATATTAATTTTTAAGGTATTTTTAAGGTCAGTGCATTGCTGAGGTTCTGTGTCAGTACTCTTGCCTGCTTCTCCAAACTGGGGGTGTGTCATCTGACGTCGACTGTAGGTTGAAACACCTCATACAGCCCCGTTTTAAAAGATCCAAACTATCCCTTTAAAACAGTAAAATTTAGCTCCGTCATTTTTAAACAGTTGGTCGTCCTCATTACAATCTCACTATCTGGAGAAAACTCTGGATTAGACACCAAACCGCAGACGGGCTGCGCTGTGACAGATCGGGTACACTGGTGGACGTCTTTACCTGCTGACAGGTCCGAGGTCACAGATCTCGGCGTTCAGGAAGGGCACGAAGGAAGCGCAGCAGAACGGGCAGGACGAGTTCAGGTTGGAGTCGTCCGACGTCCAGCCAGCCATGATCTCCTCGTCATAGACTAACGAGTTACAGCTGCGACACAGAGAGCAGCTGGACATCAACACCTGGACACACAGAGAGGGTGGGAGGAGTCAGAGGCTGTGACATCAACACTGAGGGGAAGGTCACAACAGACCTGTCTATAGGACGCAACAAAACCACGCTGACTGCTGCTGTCATTTCATGACTAATGATCTATTCACCTCGAGCCCCGTTGCCTCTTGGTTGGCGTCCCACGACCGGCGCAGAGGATAGGCGGGACTGGGCGTGTCCGTCAAGTCGAGGTCACTTCCTACAGACAATGAACTCTGAGAAAAGACGACATGGAGTCAGATAATTTTATTACATCACCACCGCATGATTCTGTTTGACAAATATTAGAAGTCACAGAAAAATGATTATTTTTTCTTAATTTATTTTGATCTTTTTTGATTCATAGAAAATTGAATTTAAAAAAGATGAAATAATAGCTGTTGTTTTTTTAAAAATACATTCATTTTAAGGTGCTTTAAAGAAAAAACTGCTCATCATTTTTCTATTTTTGTACATTTTGCTTTTATGTTTGTACATTATGTAAAGTAACTGATATTGAAACTGATATCGAACAGTTACAAGTTGTGTTTAATAAAATAAAGACAACACGTCAGAATAAAGCAGATTCAAAAAGTCAAACCTCTGAGGTAGCGCTGACCAGCCTGTCCTTGGCCTTCAGCAGTGTTTCCGCCACTTGAGCTTTCCTGGACTGCCTCTGTTCAGATACTCTTCGTCCTATCCCTCCTCCTCCTCCTCCACCTCCTCCTGGTCGCCGGTCGTCAACGCTGGCAGCTCGTCGAACAGACACTCGATGTCTCGTTGGAGTGAGAAGCTGCTGGAGTTTCCCTGCCAGACCTCCTCGGCTCGGGGAGGAGACGTTGTTGTAGTTCTCGTCTACGACTTTATTTCTGCCGGACGAGTCTCGAGTCCCTGCAGGTCTGCAGGTCAGAGACGGATGAGGTGAGTTTAACAGAGCTACAACAGTACCAGCGTTAAAGGATCCAGTGCCTGTGTAGGTGATGTTATTTTGCTTTATTTGCACTCTTTCCTACTGCAAAGTTTTATCTTATTTCAAAAGCACGTTATTAAACATTAGAGCGCCATAAAACATCTCAAACTGATATCAAAGACGGGCTGGAAACATGACTGAATAAAGCAGGTGGGTAAAGATCAGTTAATAAAATCGTATTAAAGAGCAAACCAATCAAAACAGATTGTGAGGTTATTTTCCGTCCTAACCGACCTGCCGTCTCTCTCTGCTGGCTGACAGCAGTCTGGCTCGGAGTCGGCCGACTCTGCACACTCTTTGTAGAAGGTGGAGAGGCAGACTTGACTCCGCCGCACTAGAACACCACCGGGGGGCATCGGAGGTGGGGTGGAGGTGTCTCTGCGTCCAATCGGAGGCTTGCGGGAGACTGCGTCACTGCAGCCGTTGGTCCCTGCGTTGCGGAGGATGGTCTTCTTGCAGAGCTTCAACTCTGTGGCACAGAGAGCAGAAAGAGGAGTTAAAACAAATCGATAGAAATAAAATACTGGACAGTCTGTTTCACAGGAGATGAGAGAAAAAATCTGGTGTGGAGATAACAGAGAAGAACTGGAATAACACATGGTTCCCAGTCCTGGTGAGAGTTCTGTTGAAGGAACAAATTTGTGACTCTTTTTTGACAGTCATGGGCTTGGTTTGGTTTGTGTTGGTTTAGACTGGACCGTCAGCCCGGCGCAGCAGGGATTTGCATTTCCATTACAACAGGGCTACCTGCGTGAAGGTGTGTCTTTAACTGATGACGTTTAAAAGCAGCAGGCTGATCCTCAGCTAAGTCCTCTGTTAGTTTTGCTGCGTGTTTTCCCACAGCAGGGCAGCTGAAAGAAGTTCACCTGTTGGAGGTGCGCTGTTTGCAGAGGTGCAGGAAGAGCTTAATGGCTGATAGCGAACATGAAACAGTAAAATAAAGCAGATATGTAAAGTCTCTGGGGTTGGCTTAAGTCGGCGAGACGTCACTGCTACCCACTTGAGGGCAGGCAGCCAGCTTTAGACCTACTGCGGAGAAGGTCCGTGTCTAGCACAGCTCAGCGTGGCACGTTAAGTCTAAACTGATAATGGACACTGGAAATCGGCGCAATATGGCGTGACCTGGCACAGCCAGAAGTGACAGCACAAAAGGCCCAAGAGAGCGCCAGGTGATTAGCGGAGAGATGATGATGGTGAGGAGGACAAATGATGCAGTTTGTGTCTTACTGTCAGCCGGCGCCTTCATGCTGTTCAGACTGTTGCTCTTCACCAGCGAGCCCGTCAGAGACTCGTGACTGGAGCTTTCCGACAGGCCGCTCCAACTGGACTGACGAATCAGAGTCGACTGGGGGCGGGGCCTCTGATCCAGGTCCATCATAGTTTCTTTTAATGGAAAGAAAAAAAAACAGTAGAATTTTATCTTGAAAACCAGAGTTACAGCATGACTCTGGAAAATCCTGTTTCTTCATCAAATGTATGCAGAAAAATACTCATCAATAAAACCATGATCACATGATCAGTGATGGAAGAAGTATTCAGAGACTTTACTGACGTAAAAGTACAACTACTGCTCTACAAGTTAAAGTCCTGCACTCACAACTATACTTCAGTATGTGTCGGCAAAATGTGGCAGAACAATTTAAAGTCAAGTCGAAGCACAGAAATAAAATATTGATAGAATATTTTCTGACCTCCTCGTGACCCCACAGAGCCGCTCTTCTGACGCCGTTTGATTGGCTGTCTGAACTGGGCCACAGCCAACAGCACGTTCCTTAGCTTGGCCCAGCGGAGACGTCCTCCCTGATTGGTGGACGGCCACTTGCTCTCCAGCACTGCCTGAGGACAGAGGACATCTGATTACATCACACCTCTCTGTATCAATGCTCACACCCGCCCACTGATCTGTTACTGAAGCCAGTGTGTTTATATTTACACTGCTGTCTGTGCTGCGTATATCTGATCTGTAGTGTTGGGTACTCAGATCAAACCTCTGGTAGTTTACACTGTACACATTATATCCCATTAGTGCACTCATACCTGCACAATATATCTTATCAAACTGCAATATACGTCCCAACCCTCACCTATGGTCATGAGCTCTGGGTAGTGACCGAAAGAACGAGGTCGCAAATACAAGCAGACAAAATGAGTTTCCTCTGTAGGGTGTCTGGGCTCAGCCTTAGAGATAGGGGGAGGAGTCAGACATCTGGAGGGAGCTCGGAGTAGAGCCGCTGCTCCTTCATGTTGAAAGGGGTCAGCTGAGGTGGTTCGAGAACTGGATGTGTATGTCCACGTGTGTGCAGGGCAGGGTGTGTGTTTTTGTGTGAATATTTTGAAACCTTGTTGTAGTATCCGTAGGTGATGGTGTTGGGTGTGATTCCAGCCTTCTTCATCTCCAGCAGGACCCGTACGGCGAGGACCGGCTGACCGTACTGACCGCACAGCTGCATCAGGATCCTGTAACACACCTGGAACACACACACACACACACACACACACACACACACACACACACACACACACACACACACACACACACACACACACACAGTCACTCACACACTGTGGCTTCATAATTCATCCTCTCCATGGTAGAGTAACATGTATCAACAATCTCTGGATCTGCTTTTGTTTCCACTGTTCTCAGCACAGCTTGGGGACGAGCTCCTTAAACTAAACCTGAGCTCTTCTCAAATGAAGCTCCAGGAGATTCAGGGCTGATGACCACAAAGGGCCATCTCCTGTGTTCAGTTGTTTCCAGTGAGAAGAGAGCGTATGTGGTTGCCTCAAGAAAAAGCACTTTGCCGAGCATCTTTTTTCAAAGAGCTCCAGCTTGTCTGTGCAGCCAATCGGCGCTGGTGTCGTCACTGCTGCTCATTCTGCTAAGCTGCCAAGGCACTTTATATCAGGACCCCGTCAGTGTCTCACCTCGTCCGGCAGCACCACCTTGCGGTTCTCCATGTGTTTGAGGACGTCGTAGGCCGTGTGCAGAGCGCGCACCTTCGCGCTCTCCGCCCGCACGAAGGTGGGCAGGTAGATGAACCAGAGGCCGTAACAGTGACCCAGCAGACACTTGGACCACATGTCTGGCACCGTGGAGTATTTCTGAGCTCGCTTCTGGGCCAACTTGATCTCCTGGGAGGAAAAAGACAGGTGACATCACATCAGATACCGAAGAGGTGAACATGATAGAAACTCTCGTTGTTTCCTGGAGGATCGATGTTGGATAAGATTCAAGAAAAATGCTGCAGTATATTTCAGTATCCTTTCTGGAATTTCTCTTCAAACAGTCTTTACTCTACATGCAGTGGCATCAGACATTATGTTCTTAAAAAGCAGCGTGAGAGGAGGAGTCACTGTTAAATATAAATCTAAAACATAAAGAAAGGGAATACTACAACTTTGGAAGAAGAGGTTTAAATTATCTGGTTAAACTGGTCAGATTTGAAATTAACGTCTGTAGTTTTCACTCTCACAGTCTGTGGCGTCTGAATATTGGATGAGCAGTGAAATATTGATAATGATTCATTAAAATGAGATGATACACAGTAAAACTGTTAACACAGTCTCTGGTCTTCATTCTGGGAAAACTGGGTCACAATGTAAAACCCACTCAGTGGTTCAGAGGGAGGCACCAAGTCTCTGCTCCTCTACTTAATACTGATTCAGAACGAGCCGTTATCAGTGACTGCCACCTTGAACATGTGCCTGTGTTCAGTGCCGTTTGCTATAAATGCCTTTAAAAAGGTGAACTCATCTCTGTCATGTATATTTTTGTCTTTTGTTAAACAGTCAGTAGCATCTATAAAAAATGACATGTTTATTCCAAATAAACCATAAGAAACGCTCTCATCAATATCTGAAGTAGTTTACTTTTTATAGTTGTCTTTTTCTTCGCTTGCAGACTAGTTTAATACATATAAGTTTTCGTATTAGCAGCTCAGACATATTTGTATTATTATATACAGTGTACTTCAGTTTGTGAAGCTGTGTGTTGGTGTACCTGTTTGGTGCGGCGGGGGGCGGGGCTGCTGGGGGCGCTGCCCTTAGCTGGGACCCTCAGCTGGTCCTGAGGCCGGTCAAACAGCTCCGGCTTCAGTGTGGGGAAGGTTTCATAACTGAAAGGAGGAACGTGTGAGTACGTGTAAGACACAGACACACAGGGACGTGTTGTGGTGCAGTTTAAAGACCTTTATGATGGAGCATTGTGTACCTGTAGAGTGCGGGGCACTCGGACCCGTCAGGTTCCTGCGGTTCTTCAGGAGGCATGATGAAGACGGTGTGTTCTCCGCTGTGAGTCTCATCCAGATCGATCAGCCTCACGTCCTCCGGCTTCTCCACGTCCACCTGGTGACAAATAAATAAATACATTGATGATACAACTTATAACAGTGAGGTCATGTCTTTGGTTCGGTTTGACAGAAAAACTAAAGGGCTGGAGTCAGTTACACAAAACATCCTTAAGTTAAGATGTGCTTTAAAGTCGTAGTTAAGGTTTCCTCAAAATAAAATCGGTTGCACAAAATACCCTTAAGTCTTCTCCTTAAAATTTCCTTAAAATGTTCACTTAAGTATTTATGGTGTTCTTCTTGTCTTGGTTTTATACTTAAGGAATCCCTTGATTATTGCACAAAAGACCTTAGTAACCAAAGTAGGTAAAAAAAACTTAAGGTATCTCTGACTCTATCTTAACTGCAACATGACTGAGTTTATGGTGATGGATGAAAAACATAACACAGCCTGAGAAGAGTGTTCTGCAACCAGGAGAACCTGATGGATACACTTCTGATTTTACACTTTAGACGTGACTGAATTAAATTTTATTGCTTCTTCCTGCAGGCATTTCCTGTTTTCTGGGACCAAAGTTGCTTTGACGTTTATACTTTCTATGATTGTATTCCTCCTGAAGTTTAAACTATTTTCCCTCTGACCAATATGGTTTTCTTTTCTTCTTTTCTTCTGCCATTTTTTCCACTGTCAGCCAACTCTAGATGAGTTTTTCTTTAGCTAAGGAAACCTTTAAGGGATTCTGTGCAACTGTGTCAGTCCCTCAGCTAAGGAGACATTAAGCCTTTTAAGTGTCCTACTTAAGGAGAAAACTTAAGGTGTTTTCTGCAACAGGTCACTGATTTTCATCAACCTTTGTGGAAGGGTGGAGCACAGGCCAGAGAGGAAGCCATTACATTTTGGAGCGGATCAGAATCCCACCAGGGCGGGTCACTTCTGTTAACGTTGCCAGATGAAGCATTTGGCCTCGGTTGAAAAAATACAATATGTCTTAAAATCCAGTAGATGGTAGTAAAGTTCAACAGTGACAAAACAGCCGATTGTAGAGATGACTCCATGTTCACAGGTGCCAGTAATCCTCTGTGGTCGCCTTCACATGCAGCTGCTCAAATATCACACAGAGTAGTCGTTACGGAGCGCTCAGTGGTTTCAGAGGAGAACTGGTGCAACTAATGCCTTTTTGTCAAACTAAGGTATGACTATGGAAACATAAATACACACATATCACACAACTAATGATACTCTTACTCACATTCAAATGTCAAGAGTCTGCAATAAATTTGTTTTTAATCTAATTTTCTTTTTCTAAACAACTTTAAAATAGAGATTACTTTTTCGTGGAAATATCAAGATAACATCGTGGTGCTTTAGTAATTAGCCTTTAGATATCTTTTTTCTGGGACTTTAAATCCCATCTCACGGCCTTCACTGGCAAATGGACTTCGCTGATAAATGCTACAAAGTGTCTGACGGCATTATAAAAAGGACCCGACAGAGGAAATTAAACACTTTTCTGTCCGTTATGTTTGTACGGGTCTGTATTGTGTCTTGATCTGAAGTCTCAGTAAAACACATTCAGGCTGTGGGATGCTGTGAGTGATAATCAGTGTGATAATCAGTGATGTAACAGCGAATGCCAGTCGTGTTTCTGACCTTCTGGACGCACTCGTCAAAGAACTCGAGGCAGGCGTGCCGGTCGCTGACGAAGGAGCACTCCTCGATGAACTGCGTGAACATCTGAGTCCTCGTCAGCTGACTGTAGATCTTCTGCTGCGTTCGATCACGAGACTTCAAGAAACCTGCAGGAAGAATTCATCCATCAGTCATTGGTCACAGTCATCAGCCTTAAATTTATCTTCCACTGTGACTGAAGTTTGGGAAGAAAACCTGATGCATGATACTGATACTCCTCCTACTGTAAAGAAAGATTTGACAAAATTCTAGTTGATTTGTTTGGATTTGACTTTATTAGTTTCAATGCCTGTGACCTGTGTTTGTGCAAATGCTTTCACACAAACTAAGTTTTCTCCAGGTGGTAAATAAGAGTTAACGTTGGTGTCACTATTGGTGGAGAACATGCTACAATATCTCAGTGAAAATCTGACCATATCTTCATGTTATCAGCTGAACAATCCAAAAGGATGAATCTTAATAGGACAATGAGTGTTTGTGACATACCACTATAAGAACAAAATCTAGACTTGTACAAGAGAAACATAAAGAGGAAGAGGAGGGACCCTTTCCAAAGCCAAACTGAACATTTTTTGGCTCGGAGAAAAACTAACCTCCCAAAATCTGACACACTGGACCTTAAATCCTCGACAAATTTTATTTTGTTGTCTTTAATAATGGGCTGCTCTGAATCCTTACTCTGGAAATTAGAAAACTGTTGCATCACACAGTCAGTATCATCAAAAGTGAGAAGTGTAAAAGTTTGAAATGACGGTATTTCAGTGAGCGCTCACCCTGCAGGTTAAAGAGGGAGCTGCAGTCGGTGGTGGTGTCTGACGGCGCCTGGGTGATGGGCAGCAGGAAGGTTCTGTATCCTCGCAGCAGGCAGCTCATGAAGCGAAGGAACGCCTCCTGGATCTCCAGCTCCAGCTGCTTCTGACTCCTGTAGATCTGATCGTAGTCCGTCAACAGGAACTCCAGCGTCGCCTCCTCCTGACCGGGAGTGCAAACTGCAGCGGCGAGCGGGAAGAGCAAAGAGGAACATTTTCTGCTCAGGCAAACTCAAGATGCTCAAGATGTGTCAGATATTTAATGTTTTAAAATGTGAGGACATAGCAAATAAAAAAATAAAATAAGTAAGAAAAAGGTGAACTGTGGAGAAATGTTAAACACAGAGCAGTTCTTTGTTTCTCGTCACTCTGTTTTGAAGACTCACTTTTCTCCAGGGTCTTGTGGAGGTTAGTCAGGGTGTTGAACAGCATCTTGCCGTGCTTCCTGGGTAACGATCGCCATGACAACGGCTTCTTGTCCTCTGACCTGAGACACGACAGGAGGCAAAAGTCAGACGAATAGTTTCAAGGTGGTATTTGTTTGTTAGAGAAAAATGTACAAGTTTTAAAAGTTGTTAACTTGAGCATATTTCAGTAAAATATTTCACTTCAACTTAAAAGATAAACATAATTTTTTTCACCTGGAAATAACAACGTTAAAGAAAACATATTACTTGAACTACACATAATTTAGGGACATTATTTGCCCCCTAAATGTTAAATTTATTATTATTTATTATAAAAAAACAATTAAAGAAATCAGAAATTCCTCGTCAGGTAGGTGGGGCGGTGTGGAGGAGGGAAGCTGCCAAAATAAAATAAATAAATATAAAATTGACAAAATTAAAAATATTTATGACTTGATAAATAAATACATAAATAAGTTATTAAATGTACCAAATATTAATAATAAATGTAAGCATTAATTTATTGATAAAACGTGACATAAATTCAAACTTCTGTTTTAATTTGCTTCTTTATTTATTTAGCTTTGCATCAATGCCGCTTTTCCTTTTCATTAACTATTCTCAGAATTATTTTAATGTATGTAAAAAATGAATACATTTATTTAAAAACTAATTTAAAATAACAAAAAACATGCAAAAAATTACAACCATCAAAAAAAATGATAATAATAAAAAAATAAAAATAAATAAAAATAAAACTAAATATGAAAATAAATGAATAGAGTAATTAATACAAAGGTAAAGAAGCAATATGAAACAGAATTATCCATTTTTGTCACATCTAATGAAGTAATTAAGGTATTTATTTATTTGAAATATAATTTTTGGTACATTAAATGGCATACTATTTTTTTTACATATCTATTTATTTTGATAAACACAGTGCACACTGCTCTTGCTCAGTTTACAAGTTATACTAACATTTCGGTCAATCTGGATCTTTGTCAAGAGTATTTTAAAACAATAAAATACTGAACACTAGTTAAATACTCTTGACGAAGGTCCAGAGGAACAGAAACCTTTGTATAACTAATAAATTAGGGAAGGTGAGCGAGGGCAGTGTGCAGGATCTTCATTTCAGGACTTAAGTGACACTGGATGTGCAAATATCTCCCTGTCAGCATCTTTTTTTTTTAAATTTTGCCTCTGCCTCTGAGCTGCCCTTAAGAATCCTCATTCACTGGTTGAGTTCAGGAAGCCCAGCACAATCATGGACTCACTGGAAGATGGTGTTGGTGTCCAGGTCGACACACACAACATCAGCGGGGGGGTCGTACAGGTCGAAGTAACTGGAGTGGACGCCCACAATGAAGGGCATCGGCGCCAGCAGCACGTCGGCCATTTGCAGCGGACAAAGAGGGATGTAGGGACAGAGCCAGCGCAGCGGGAAGCTCATCTGGACACAGAGACACGGACAGATTAAGAAACAGACCTTATCATATACAGTTAGTGCTAAGTGTTAAGTCTTACAGAGACGAGGGCCTCGCTGACGGAGGTGAGGACGTCGGGGCGCAGTGAGTGCAGCAGCAGTTTGTGTTCGGTGAGGACGGCGAGCAGCAGCGTGCAGGCGTTCTCTGGACCGAGGTTCTGCAGCAGCTTCAGGAAGCTCGCACCGCTGTCACACAAAAATTAGAATTATTATATAATTATTTACAAATTAAATAATTGTAAATAAAAATAATATTTGTAATAATAATAATATTAATTTAAAAGGTAAGTGAGGAAAAAACACAACAGAAAAAAAAGAAACATACAATTATTAGTGAACTAATAATTAGAAAATATATAAAGATAAATTACATAAGTCCAAATAGCTCTAATTATTATTTAATATCAATGATTTTCAAATATAAATAAAAATAGAGTAAAAAAATAATAGGTGCGGGGCTTGTCAGTTTTTAATCTTTACATTTTAAATAAAAATATTCACTCTTCTTATTTATAGAAACTTCAGCTTTATATTTTATCTAAATTTATATTATTTATCAGAACCTGCACACACATCACCACGTCCTTTACACACACTGTAATTACAGATGAAATCCTGTTTCTGTGGAGGTTGAATGTGTTTTTTTAATCGTGAGTCACTCTGGATAAAAAGCGAACTCGACTGCAGTGAACTGACCTGAGTGGGAGCGGAGAGGAGACCGGCTGGCAGAGCAGCAGGTTGTCGTACGGAGAGAGCTGGAAGATAAATATACGGCATTATCACCGAATACATCACACACACACACACACACACACACACACACACACACACACACACACACACACACACACACACACACACACACACACACACACACACACACACACACACACACACACACACACACAGTGACAGTTTTGGTTTCTACGTGATTTCACAGGTTATTTACTGTTTAATTTACAACTTGTTTTCAAAGTTTTGGCTTTCAGTTAAGAGAAGATTTTACTCACCAACTTTATTCCTGGAAGGTGAATTTAAATTAAACATGGGCGCAGCGAGCCGTCAGACAGGTTTTATACAAATATACAGTTCATCTAAATCATTTATCAGGTAATAAAAGAGAAAGTAAAATGACAGTTTGGATGATGGGTCCTCTGTGGATCTGACACTCTGAGTGGACTCTTCTCCAGCTGTTGTAAAGCTGACGCTGGTGAGTAAAATGTTCTTATAACTGACCTGAATGACGACCAAAAACTTTTCATGTTGGCTCAAGATGAAAAAATTCTAATAATATTATCCACTGAAAATATTTACATTTAAATAAAATCCTGACACAAACAAACAGAAAATTACGACCTCATTGTCGGCCATGCTGAGATAAAATCATCCTGCATGCAGCTGAGTGAGATCACATCTGAACCTGATAAATCATCTGAAAATTATTCTTTAATTGGAAGAATTATGTCAAGAAATTTTGTTTGCTAATTGGAGCCGATCAGTTAGAAGGCTGCTTCTGATTGGACAGTTACCAAGTTCAGGTTGGGACCAGATCACCGCCTACATCCTGTTGGAGGAGGAAGTGAAGGACTGAAGTCAGAAGGTGTAAAAGTCCGTGCTGGTTTCCTCTGCTGCTGTTTTTATAAACCTGTCATGTCTAATATGTTTTTTCTTTTCTGTGTAATGATTATTCTATTGATTTCTTCTGTAAACACCGTCACATTTGGGTCAACAAATCAAATGACGCCCGCAGAAAATAAAATCAAAAAATCAAATGACTCAAATAAATAATTAAATACATAATAAAAACACAAAAATTGAAGGTTTGTAGTTTTTCTTCTTTTCTGTGTTTAGATTTGAACAACTGGTTCTCTGAAAAGACTTTCGAAGTTGTACATTATCTTTGATGACGTGAAGGAGACCACAAGACATCATATATAGAAGGTTCGAGTCTGTACCTGAACGAGGATGCGAGGTCGCTGTGGGGAAGGAAACGGGACGTTGTGCATGAAGCTGGAGACGTGTCTGCAGAGACAGAAAATCAGACGAAACAAACAAAAAAAATCAACAAAATCAAAAATCAATCAAAAATTCAAAATAGTTCATATCATGTAACATAACAGGGAAATGTGGTTAAAGGTGCCTTAGCTTTATCACTCATGTTATTGCAAGCAAAACACTATTCAGAGTGGATCTGTCGGTTGGTTAGCGTCACCAATTACTTTCCCTGCTAATGTGATCAATAATTATAGCTTGTTTATTACAGCAAACAATCCTGATTTAACCAACAATAACTCCAGATTTATGGACATCTGTTTGATCTGATGATGCTGATATCCTGGGAAGCATTAGTCACTCTGAATTTAAAAATATGGGTTAGGGGTCGACAGATAATCAGCCTGAACGATTATTGGGGCCGATATTATGAATTTTTAGGGTTATCGGTATCTGTGATTTTTTCCAGCGATATGCCGATATACAGTTATGTTTTACTTAGCTGCACTGTTTTGCCCCTGGCGAGGGGCAAACCTCAAAATTCCTCCTATCTTATAGTGTGAAGAAGAATATTGTAAAAAAAATCATCCATTTATAAACAGAGGATGAGCAGCCTGAGATGTTGTAATAAAAATATGAGTGTCACACTCAGAGTTTGGCTCTGATGCTACGTTGTCAGTAATAAGGTAGCTCGCTCTCACAGCTGCGTCACTGATCTCTCGGCTATGACTAAAAAACAGTTCACGAATATTCTCTGTTCTCAGTTCGCCTTGCAAGTTCCTGTATTTTTCACGCCTGTTCCTGAGCCTGATAGTGGTGCTGAATAATATGTTGCCTGAGCACTGAATGCTGTGAACACACAGAGCACACTGGCTCCAAATTAACCTCGGTAAAGAAAAAGGAACTGGTCCATTTTTCTTGGAAAACCCAACTTTCTGCTTCCACTTTTTGACAAAGACATTTTCCACTGGTGGCTCCTGTATAAGCATTTTATTGAAAAATTGGACTTAATGACTTATGACGGGCCATATGTTTTCATCTAGACAATCCTGTTTATGTACATACAGGTTCAAGATGCTTTACATGACAGTGTCCTTCTGACAAGATGCCAGTGTGCTTCTCTCCTCTCACACTCTCCATGCAGCTCTGCCCCACTCACAAGTTCTGCTTCATCGTGTCAGATGAGCGTTTGTTTGCTAGCTTGTGTACCCATCTTCTCCATGGTAACCTACCTATCTAAGCAGTAGTGCAACCACCTCATTAACTCCCACTACACCACCGCCTTCACCTGACAGATAAATAACTCGTCAATAAAACATCAGCAGACCTGATTTAGTCCAAAAAGAAAATTGTGAGCACTGACTTTTCGAGCGGCAGGACGTGAGGTCCGGAGATGGAGTATCTGTAGATGAAGGTGAGGAACTTCTGGAAGACAGTGAAGAAGGGCCAGTGGGAGAGCACGCAGATGCTCTTCTTCACCTGCAGGCTGCGGTTGGTGATCGGCCGCCGGTCGACCACGCTGAGCAGGCCGAGCCTCACGCTCTGCCGCTCCGACAGCAGCTCCCTGGGGAACGACTCGTAGAACTGGATGGCTGCTCCGTAAACCTGCAGGGACAACAGGGGAGTTTTAACAGACAGGCAGAACTTTAAATATACAGACACAGAGCTTTAATGGGTCAAACACGAACTGATGCCAGCTTCTGAGCAGGTTAAGATCTGCTGCGTTCATGTGTCATTTTCCTGCTGTACATGTTTCAGCTTGAGCTCATTTTAACTCCTTTATGTCCTGATGGATAGTTTAATCTACAGCGATGGTGACTGTGTGTTAAAAACACATCAGCTAAGACTGAAATGTCTATTTAGAGCCATACTGTAAATCACCAGAAACGCTTTCCAGCTCCTCCTGGAGGACCCTGAGGTGTTCCCAGGCCAGATGAGATTGTATCTGTGACCTCATTCTTTCGGTCACTACCTAGAGCTCATGGCCATAGGTGAGGGTTGGGACGCACATGGACCAGGAAATCGAAAGTTTTGCCTTTCAGCTCAGTTTCCTCCGGTACAGCGCCCGCATCACTGCAGACGCAGCACCAAACCGCCAACGTGAAAATCTAAGTTACGATTACAACACTTGCTTTATTGACCACAACACACAGTGACTGAATGAATTAATGAATTAACCCTCCAGGAAGCTAACTGTTTCTTTTTAAGGGAAGTGTGTGTGTGTGTGTATGTATACGTGTGTATGCTGCTGCTCCTCTGACCTTGTCCCCGGAGGCGGAGGTGAGGACGAAGGTGGAGAAGACGGGCAGCTGGTACTTGGTGTTCAGAGGCCAGCTCTCCACGGTGACGCCCATCGGCAGACAGAAGACCGGCACCGACTCTGGCAGAGGAAACGACTCCAGGTCCTCCTCCGGGTACCGACTGATCAGACCTGTAGCACACAGCAGACAGTCTCTTTACACTTCAATTTCAATATGCATAATAATAATCATAATGTTTTATGCATAGAAATGTTTTTAAAATCCTTTAGAAGTCCAGCGTGTAAGATTCAGAGGGATTCAGTGGTGAGGACTGCAGATTGTAACCGGCTGAAATTTCTCAGGAGGTTTTTACCAAAAAACACCATGATTGTTATTTTCAGGTGTTCACACAATCAAGAAAACATACTTTTAATTAATAATAAATGTCCTTAAAGGAAGAGTCCAGTAATATTCCACCTGTGTCTTTCTAACGGGTCATACTAACTTTTCTACTCGCCATCTCTCTTGATTTGGGCACAATTATGAGTTGAAACACACTATATTTCCTTAAACTTTGGTACTTTCGCCCAGTGTGTGGGGGCCGAGATAACATTACAGTGTGTGGTGCAGAGGAGTGAAAGATACTCACTGGCTTTGTAGACGAGGGCGTTGGCTTTGGCCACAGCTCTCTTGTAGCACACGTACAGAGCCGGACCCCACTGGAGACAAACAACAAACACACAGCTGAGATAAACTCGTCTGCAGGGACCAACATTTATAAAGACAATGCTGGTTTGTTAAAGTATGTTTCATTTAAACAAACAGTTTTACTTTATTTTAAAGAGGCAACTGTTTCATTTTGAACTTCATTTTCTTTATTTTTAAGCACATTAATCAACATTTCTGTAACGTTTCTGCTGTTCGTTCACAAAACATGTTTTTATATTCTGTACTGAGGGTACGTACAGAGTTTAGCATACTCCTGAAAAATCTCATGAAACAAAAAATGGACCACAAAAAATACAAAAAATAACTAAATAAATAAATAAACATTTCCGTAAATGTACCAGTGTTTGTCAGCCGGCTAACTTTCAGCTGCAGCCATCTGACAAGATGCTCCAATCTGAGACCAGCTTTTTCTATTTTCTCCTCCTATCAGTCATTTTAATTTGCTGTTTAAATCCCTCCAAGACTTTTATTGTGAAACATCTACAGGAAGTGCTAAGGGTCATTTCCAGCAGCATGAGTAAATTCCTGGTAGAATTTCACAGCTCAATGCTGAACCATCACTACCTCTCACAACAACAAATCTACAAACCCCTCCCAGACATGCTCACCATGCCGGTGTTGAGGTTCTTGTCGACTCGGCTGAAGGTGTGCGGGGCGACCTCTCCTTTGCTGGGCAGCAGGAGGGCGATGTCGGTGACGCCCAGCGTGTGGAGGCCCTGCGAGTCCAGAGCCCGCCGGTACGTCAGGAACACCCGGTGAGCTGTGGGGCCGCCGCCGGAGCTCAGGCTGGCCGAGCGGCTGTAGGGCGTCGTCTCGATGACGTACCAGCCCTGCTTCAGCTGCTCCTTCCCCTCATACAGAACCCTGCAGGGACAGGTTCAGACAAAACAGATTGTTTCAGGTGAAAACTCTGTAATGACGTTTGCGAATTCGACCCACAAAAGGCTGGAAAAATATGAATGTCTGCATTAAAATGTTTCTTCAGCTGCTCAGAAAAACCTTTGTGTTACTGTGTCAACATGTTGATTCACTGCAGTGCTGAAAATCTGATAAAAACATTATCAACAATTGTGACTTTTTATGACCTTCAGAAGCAAACCAGACCAACAGAGAGAGGATTGACTGTTTCTACATGGGTGGAAAACCTGATGTTTAATTGTTAATTTAGACATTTAATTAAATTAGCATCACATTCTTAGTTTGTCTTTTTATTAACATTTTCAAGCATTCCCTTTTATCCTTTTATCACTAAATTTTTCTAAATAAATCCTTTTCCCCAGTTTCACTTTCATGTCACATCCCTCGTCCCCCGAGTCTGATCTGGGAACATAACAATATAGTTATTCCTAATGCCTGTTCCTGGATCGACTCCCCACCAAATCAGACAAAACGATTTACAGGACGCAGGCTGAAGAGCCTACACATATTTTTTCCGGGCAAGGTTTGGCAGTGAGTCGTATGTTAGCCAGTTAAAACGAAGCAGCGGGAGATTTTTCTTCAGAGAGTTTTATTTTTGACGTTATCTTTTGTTGTTGTGGCTGATACTGTGGCAGCATCAGGGAAGAGAAAAAGAAAAGACCTGACTGGAGAGCAGTGATAGAGCACGGGCCGAAACACAAGTCAAACCTGGTCGCAACAGAACTGATTCAAAAGTGTTTAAAAATAGTGTTGTGCCTCCTCCTCCTACACTGGTATGAAAAATGTCTGTTTCGAGGCTGCACAATAAAATCAGCATGTCATCGGTTTCGGCAGATATTGGCTTTAAAATGAACTATCAGAATCAGCCAACATGCTTTTTCTTATTCTGCACAATGAATGAATATTACAGACACTGAGAAGTATTTCATGTCTCCATCTGCTGGTGGGCCGTCACCATAAGAGTATATATGTATACTATGACGTTGAGTCTGTGTCACTGTGCAGTTATATTTCTGGGAAGCTGCACGTTAGGGTACAGCGTAGGGTGCGCATCTATGCAAAGTCTGTGCTGAAGGTACGACATTGTTTCAACGCAGCAGAATAAACCCCAGTTAATATGATGATGTTTTGCAGGAAATCACGTGCATTACTTCATTTTTGGAACAATGTTTCCATGGAATCAGCTGTGGCTACGACCTGAGCCCTGTTTAATTTAGTCTGTATTTGTTTCGGCGAATTAGCAGCATTAAAAATTGTCTGAATGATCCATCAGCAGCTCCTGTTGCAGTGTATCCATGCATGAACACACACCTGCCAGTGTATTACTGTGGGACAGAAGAAAATGTTCTGCAGCAACAAGGAGCATCTTTTTAATGATTTGTGAGCAAAGTTATGGTTTTTAGATTTGCTGATGGTGCACGTCATACTGCATCTAAAAATATGTTTCATGTCTTTGTGTTCACATTTGAGTTATGACTCAGAGAAGGAGAATGATTTGTGATGAAAACTGCTCCAATTAGATAAAAATAAAAATCCTGGAAAAACTTCAGACTCAGTGATTCTCTACCTGCCAGCTTCACTCCTGACAAGATGTAATCTGATTTTAATATAAGAGGATTTCCCTCATTATCCTCCAACAGGAGCGTAATCCTGAGTAATTAAACAGTTAAACATGAGAGAGACAATAGAGAAGAGTCTGTGTGTTGCTGATGAGAACACGACACAGCCTGCCCACCACTGCATTACATAATCCTCTGGATTATATAATCTTTAATATGCATCACGTGAACTAAACGCTCTGGACCTGATCGTGGTGCAGATGGTTTCTATTCATTTCAAACTGAAACAGCAGAATCATTTACAGAGCGACATGAAGTCTGAGTGTTTGATATTAATTACAACACTTTATTCCTGTGGTGTGACCGAAGCTGTGACCACGACGGGTCAGAAGAGGCATCAAGATAAACAGCAGATTGATGACGATATAGGAAACAAACAAAAATACGTCCTCGATGTTAAAAAACAAACAAACAAACAAAAAACAACAACATACTTTCTCTCTAATGTGCCTAATTTCATTGAGGACAAAGTCATGTGACATCTGGAGCCAGTGACGGGCAGATTATTCTCTGAGCATCACGTCATCATTACTGTGGATGACGGAAGATCCAAAAATACAATAATAATAATAATAATAATAATAATAATAATAATGATAATAATAACTTTTATTTATTTTAAATCTAAATAAATAAAGACAAAGCAACTGTTTCATCTTTCAGTGAAGAATTATTTCACTTTTCTTTAGTTTAATTCTTATTTGCAATACATAAAATACTAATGAATCGTTTTTATTTATTTTAAACATAAATACAAATTTATTTAATTTTTTACAAATTTTTACATTTTATTAATTGATTAATATTATTTTTGGCACATTTAATGATATATTGTATTTGTATTGTATTTATTAAATTATTTATTTATTTTTGCTGGCAGCTTCCGTCCTCTATACATTACAACAAAACCCAAAGTTGAAGACATAATATTAGATACTGAGGCTCTGGTCTGACGTTTGGTCCTCAGGTGTACTCACCTGTACAACTACAATTTACAGATTATTTTATCTTCTGTAAAATGAAAACATCCAATGAAAATAACTAGAGCTGCAAGAATTAGTCAGAAAAGTAATCTGCAACTATTTTTTGATAATTTATGAATTGTTTAAGGTCGTTTTTAAACAATAATAAAAGCATTTGATGGTTTAAGCTTCTTAAACTTTTCTGTTTTTGCTTTATGTTGACTGTTTGAAAATTCACACATTGTGATCATCGCTCTCGGGAATGAGCACCGGTTTGTTTCCGATCACGAGAACCAATGTCAAGAGAACCAATACTTCGGTACAAGTTGATGCCAAAGTGCTGATAATGTGACAGTAGTAGGTACTGAGGATGCAAATTATCTGGCACTGACATATACGCTTGGAGGTGATCCAGTCTGCTGTTAAATGTTTTGATGCATTGGATGTGCTGAATGTGCATATTAAGGCAGTACAGGAGGAGGTGCACATTAATAATCCTCCAGGACTGTAACATGCTCATGTTTAACCCAAACAATGTGTCATGTGACTGCAGTTGCTTTACATCCAGGTCGAACACCTTCTCACCACAAACCAACAGAGTGTGATTGCTGTATTCACACCTGCACAAACGAACCGCACTGAGGGGGCAAATGAACTAGAGTTTGATTGAACTGAACCACACGGGGCAGGTGTGAAAGCACCCTTAACTACATTTCTTCAAATTCCATCCAATCGCTGTTCAGACACTTCAGAGACATTCTAAAGCAGGTAGACAAACTGACAGACTGACGCTGCTAAACAGTCAGCCTGGTCTCTCCTGTCAGCATCTTGTTTCATGTGTTAAAGCTCTCAAACTGCACAGACAGAGCCAGACAGAAGAGTTCATCTCACCCGAGGTCCAGTATGGGAGGTTTGTCTCGTCCTCTGCGGTAGCACAGGTACAGGTGAGGGTTGTTGATGAGGCCGGCGCTCAGCTCGGCCGAGTGTCCGCCCAGCGTCCTCTCGATGCAGGTGAAGCCCTCTGGCACTTCCTCCCCGAGCCCACGGGCGATCACCGCCAGGTCCGTCACCGACTCCACCGCTCGGCCCGACGAGGTAGAGGAGGAGGATGTGGAGGAGGAGGAGGTTTTGCCATCCTCGTCCAGGGGCTTCCAGTCCCCCGCAGGGTCGAGACCTGCTACTACAAAGTAGTCCACCAGCTGGGGACATTTCTCCTCTGTCATGCCGTCTGTCTGCCCTCCACTGCAGAGAGAAAGAAGACAGAGTCCAGGTTAATTAATCAAATATCACACGTTAGAGAGTTCAGACTTTCCCTAAATGTATGCGGTCAAAGAGACGGGTACAAAATATTTGTTTAAAAAAACAAGTTGCAAACCATTTATATCCAGTCACATGGGACAAAACGTTGCAAAAAGACACAGTGAAAACAAAACTTAATCTGCAGATACAGACTCTGGTAAGTAGGTTGCAGCACAGATGTTAAGGTACATCATGATGGGAAAACTGACAGTTCTCATACTGTGTACATTTGCTTAACTATGGTATTGAGTTATTTCCAAAAGGGGAGACTTTTTACATTTACCTCCATTAAAAAAAGTTCAAGTTTCAGTTATCACAATAAGACGTTGGTTCAACCATAAATAACTCTTCCTTTTCCTTCCTTTAAGGATCATTCTAACTGATAATAATAATAATTCTGTAATACTGTGATACAGTGAAACTGTGATATTTTCTGAGACGTTTATTGTACCATAAAAATCCCACCCTTTTGCTACCCAACTGGTAACTGTGACCTACGAGGTGGAAGCGACATGATCGATGTTGGTCGTCTTCCTAGCTTGTCTATTTTTATTTTAAAAAGTAAACTCATAACAAAACTGTGCTCAGAAAATTAATAAAACTCTCAACAGCGAAGGGAAAAACACTTTAAAGCTCGTTAATAGTTTGTGATTCAAACTATGCAATAAATTTAAAAATGTAAAAATGATGATCCCTAACTAAAACAGTGCACAGCAACTCATACCACTGTGACATCGTCACATGTCCACGTTTGGTCATGGACTTTCCACGTCCACATATGACGTCCAAGGTACCCTGGGTGTGTTGGTTGTTCTGGGACGCCGCGTCAACTTCAGCCTGTTACATGCATTGTCTGTTTTCAAAATACACTTCTGCTTTCACAGGAAATGTACAGTTTGCATACAGTCTCTTTCAAAATAAAAGGTACAACATCACAAATCGATGTTTTTTTCCTTTAACAACACACACTTGGTTGGGTTTAGAAAAAAGAACAGGGTTTGCTTTTGAATCTTACGGGACACAAACACCGCTCTCTCAGGTGAAAGTTGGTGTTTGTTAAACCCATCCACCATCCATCCCGCCCCACTCTAGACTTTTCATGCTTTAACTTTTGTCCTTATCCCACGTGTTTCCCCCTAATGCTGTCAGGCGCCGTTAAACTATAACGGCAACCCGGCCGCATATCATGCTGACGTTAAAGGACGCCTTTTTCGTTGTTTTCTGACACGGCAAGTCACTGCCCAAGAGACAGGCGCCAAGCACTTGTGAGTGAAACCGGGCTCTGCTCAGCAGAGTGCAGATCTCCAAGAGGAGGCCGCCCGGGCTGATCGCAGCCACGCCAAACACTTCTTGTGATGAGTTGGAAATAACAACAACACTATGAAAAGCTGCGTAAGTGTGACCTTGAAGCTGTAGCCGTGAGCCTTTAGCTCTGCTGAGCAGACCGCCAAACTATTAGCAACATTTTCTCCCCATCTCCGAAACATTTTGCTTATTTTGAATGGAACTTTATTTTGTTTATTGTCATTATTTTTTGGGGTTGCTTTGCAGTGTAGGCAGATGATGCCAATTCTGGAACAGCAACTTTCTCTGCAGGATTCTCCACCATTGAATCAGATTTCACTGAAGAGACTTGCATGCACATCTGGTTTTATAGAGCAGCCAATAGGAACTCCCTCTCTCTGAAAGTCCCCCGTCACAGACTGGATTTTCTAAAGCCTGAAAACAAAAACAGCCAAGAGGAGGAGCAGGAGTCTCGTGTTCTCTCGGATCAGATCTGCTCAAAGTTTCATGATGGAATTTTAAGCCCACTGACGCTAAAATTCAACTGCCTACCTGAGCTTTAATCAACACTTTGTCTAATTGTTTGTATCAGTGTTAGTTTTTATACTTTGTCACGTTTGCACCTGCTGTTGAGTTTTTGATATTTTTCTGTCCTGTAGTTTCATGTTGATAAAGTTCACAGAGGTGAGACTGAATTAAAACTGACGAGAGCCACTGAAGAAACACAGCAGCTGCTCTCTCTCTCTCTCTCTCTCTCTCTCACACACACACGACTCAGAGGTCAGACCAGTGAGTCAAAGCCCTGAATCTCATCAGCCAATCAGAGAGGAGGCAGAGAGCCCACAGCGCTCCTTTAAAATCTGACTCTTCCTTTTTTACCAATATTTTTAGATCTTTAGATAAATCCTCCGTTGTTGTGTAATCTAGTATCTACGTGCACACCATTTGTTGTCTTATTTATTTTATGTTTTTTTGTGAAAAATTCTGAATAACTGCTGCCAAAAAGCTAATTTGAATTAGAGATAGAAATGAGAGACGAATAGAGAGAGGTACGAGCAGACTGGACATGGTGGTGTTGATTTACAAGATCAATACGTGATTAAACTGAAGAGCAGAGGACAGGCTAGTGTGTGTGTGTGTGTGTGTGTGTGTGTGTGTTATAAAAATAGGACATACAGTGATGCTGTGAGATGCTGAAAGCACTCTTATGTAACTGTAAATGTCCTTTGCCCTCTCTCACCCTCCATCCTCTTTCTTCTTCTCTGCCTCTCTCTGATGAAATGTTTACAGAGGCTGAGGGGGAATAAGATAGACAGACAGACAGACAGACAGACAGACAGACAGAGAACCAGACACACAGACAGACGGACGTGACTATGAATGAATCATAACAACAAAAAAACCCTCAAAACTTTGCGCCATCCTCCCAAATTTAAACCCAAATTCCTTCAAACTTTGAATAGAAACGTCAGACTTCAGGAACACATGAGTAAAATCTGTTTATGAGCTGTTTGTCCATCACAGTAAATATATTTAAATACACACCTGTCTACAACCTGTTCTCATTATGTAACTGCTCTAACAGCGGCCATCCCAGCTGACACTGGGTGAGAGGCAGGGTTCACCCTGGACAGGTCACCAGACTATCACAGGGCTAACACATAGAGACAAACAACCATTCACACTCACATTCACACCTACGGACAATTTAGAGTCACCAGTTAACCTGCATGTCTTTGGACTGTGGGAGGAAGCTGGAGCACCTGGAGGAAACCCACGCTGACACAGGGAGAACATGCAAACTCTGCACAGAAGGGCTCCCACACCCGGGATCGAACCGGGAACCCTCTTTCTGTGCAGTGCTAACCACTGCAACACCGTGTCTTGTAGGAACTATTTTCTTTCTACAGAACTAAAATCAACGACGTTGTCAATCCACAGAAGGAAATGTGCATCAGCTGCTAGCTAAGTGGTTCACTTTCACACTGTGATCTGCAGCCGATAGTTCAGCTTTTGCTTCTAACTATCTTTGTCTTTTTAACCTGTTGTTGCTGCTGAGTCAGTTTGACATCTGGATATATCCTTCAAACAGACTGTCGACCCCTCTGTCTGCTGCTCTCTGGAATCACTCTTTACAAAAATATCATCATGTTTCTTCAGGGAGTGCAGTTAGTGACAGTGTGGGCTCCATGCTTAGCGAAACGTAATTAAAAGCTACGCAAACATGAACTTGAAGTCGCAGCCGTGAGCCTTTAGCTCCAGTTGGCAGAAGGCTTCACTATTGGCAGCACTTTCTCTCCACCTCTGAAACACTTCGCTGACACTGACAGGAGTTTAATTTGGATTGTTGTCAGACTCTATTTAGACTCTTTTAGACAAGTCTGTCTTGGTGTTGTGAGGTGCTCCGCAGTGTGGGCAGTTGATGCAAATTCTGGAATAGCAACTTTCTCTGCCACCGTTGAATCAGACCATCACCATCTGGTGCTTTTAGCGCAACTGAGCTAGTTTATGTTCCAGCTCAGCCAAGGAGGACGCTATTAATGTTTACAGCTCGCACTGTCACAACCACGAGCCTCTTGTCCATGTCTAGATGCACATTTGCTTCTGTGCAGGGATACGATCCCTGTCCCTGTAAGAGTCGGCTTCAACACTGTGCTCCTGGTTTAAAAACGTGACGGGGAGCAGCGTGCAGGGGGTTTTAAGTGGGCGTCCCCACTGTCACACTGTCTTCATCCACTAATCTCTACTCTTCCAGCACAGAATGCTGTCTCAGATTACAGCTGCATCATGGGTAAATCCCCGCAGCTCGCACACATTCAGCCGACTGAAAAAGAGAAAATTACAACTTGCATTCTGCTCGATTTAGACTCAAACAGCTGAGGACCAAAGACTGTGCAATTGTGCAAAGACAAGATAACACAGAGAGGGAACATCTCAAAGCACACAGGGTTTGAAACATGGCTATAGGAAGTTAAACTGGAGCTGTTCACAAAAATAACAATAAAGTCAGTTATGAGGTGGAAAAAGTATCAAACATCTGCAGAAACCTCTCAAATACCAAACTGAACTCTGACTAATCACACCTCTTGCTTCTGATTAACCAATGAACCGTTTGGTCTTTAAAGACACCAAAAAACTTAAAAGAAGAAATCCCTTTATAATCTAAAGCCCAAGTTGTCGTCTTCAAATGTCTCATTCTGTTTGACCAGAAGTTCAAAACCCCAAAATATTCAGTTTACTGTAATAAAAGATCAAGAGAAGCAGCAAACTCTGACAGTTTAAAGCAAACATTAGGCTTGTTGCTTTAAAAAGACAGTTTAACACTCACTGAAATGATTCGATGATAAAAAGTCATACTTGTCTTGTAACTCTGAATCAGCAGCTGCTGCTGTGTCTGACGGATACAACATTTAATTTCCTTTCCTTCCTATGAACCAGATATTTCTTCCTGCGAGGCGACGGTCGACTCGTCGCTGTCATCAGAGGGTGAAAGTGAGAGACGGACGATAAAAAGGACAGAGCGAAGGAAGTGGAACGAATGAAGGGGGTGAAAGGTCAGATGGCAAACAGGAAGAGGACTGGCAGCCTGCTTCCTGTTCATCGATGACTTGGTGGTGACAAAGCAGCACACGTGATGAAACACACCGCTATCTCCTCAACAACACACAAATCTACACTTGACTTCAGTCTGACATCCACAGCCTCTGTGACGTGCAGCAAAAAAAAGACTTTAATATGAATCAAGCAGTAACTGAGATTTGAGGCACTTCTGAATATCATCATTGACTTCACCACTGACGGGTGGAGTCACTGCACTGCATGAGGTATATTTAAGAAAAAGTGGTGTATACTGTGGACATTTTTCATTCTATGGAAGGAAAAGAGGCAGAAGTAAATAGTGCAGTATGAACACAGACTTCAGACGTCATTGGACACCGGTACACACACTAAACATCCCATACAGTTAGAGGAAATAAAGTAGAGTAACTGGGACAGGACAAAAGGGAGGGCAAATGTTGCTAAAATTGCTGATTTGTCAGGACAGATGTTGCTCAGCGACGCTGGAAACAAGACAGTGGTGCTTCCTGATGTTGCGTCAGGATGCCAGGTAGCTTTTTTGGACTGAAACTATCTGTCAAATGGACAAAAGTTGAAGACAAACGTTTTTAACCAGAATCGGAAACAAAAAAAAGTACCTTAGTTCTTAGGTGCGTAAATCTTAGAGTCTTAAAGGTAAAGTTTGGATCTTTTAAAGTAGGGTTGTACTGAGTATTTCTCCACTGGAGGTTATACACTGACTATAGATGTCAGCTGACACACCCCCAATTTGGAGAAGCAGGCTGGAGTACCACCACAGAATCTGAGCAATGTACTCCTGTGGTTGGGTTAGCAACAAAATCTGTTCTAGCCACCTAAAAAAATCAGCATCAGTTTCAGTGTACGCTATATTGTGAGTATTTTCACCGCTTTACCTTAATGTCAGACAAGCTGTTTCCACAGGGGAGCCATTAACGGTCACCCAGCTATGCTCTCGTCAAAGTCACCAGACTCCATCAACAAAAGCAGTAATTTTAGCTCACTGAACATGGAAGCTGCTAAACGACTGCTGCCTCGATGAGTTAGTTAAAGTTATCGCGTGACTTTGGTGAATCCAAACTAACCCTTTAAGCATCCAAGTCGTCACTTTACCTTTCCATCAGACATCCCAATCCAGTGGGGAAGACGTTACGAGCTTCAGTTCAACATCTATGCTCTCGTCAAAGTCACCAGACTCCATTGACAAAAGCAGTAATTTTAGCACACTGAACATATGAGCTGATAAACGACTGCTGCCTCGATGAGTTTGCTAGTTTAAGTTACCGTGTGACTTTAGTGAATCCAAAAACACCAAAGTCCCACTGTAACACCAACAAACTAACTAATCAAGGCAGCAGTAGACCAGCAGCTCCTGTGTTCAGGGATGTTAAATCACTGTTTTCCTCAATGGAGTCTGGCTTTGAAGAGAGTGATGTAACAGCTTTATTTTCCCGTTAGAAATCAATGTCTTACATTAAAGTAAAGCTGTGAAAATACTCTAAATTTAGTGTACACTTAAACTGATATTGATTTTTTTTAGGTGGCTAAAATACATCTTGTTGCTGACCCCTCCACAGCCGCAGACTTCAGTCTCCAGCCTGCCTCTTCAAACTGGGGGCTTGTCACCTAACATCCACTGTATGTGACACACTGTCTATGGATACGTGCCTCACACAACCCCACTTCAAAACATCTGAACTATCCCTTCAAATATAAAACAGAAATCTACAATAAAAATCATGTTATTACATATGTGTGTAAAAGAGCTGCACTGTGTTTGAAAAGACGAGGACGGAGTGTTCAAACGTTCACAGCATGAAGAATATAAGAATATGTGCAATAAGGGTTTGCATTACAAACAGCAAATTGCTCCAGTGCTGTAAAATCATTGAATCTTCCTCAGTAAGCCGATTTAAACACAACAGTGTTGTTAATGGTAAAAACAGTACTCAGATCTTTCACTTAATTACAACTATTACTATTAGTTTGTAATACTACAGTGTAGAAATACTTTGTTACAAGTAAAAGCACAGTAAAAGCTCATTATCATTAAAATATAGTTAAAGTACAAGAAGTAAAAGTACTTTATATGCAGAGAAAATAATTGTGTTGTATGTGTTCATCACTTTAGTAAAAAAGTACAATATTTAATGTAGAGTTAAAGTATAGAGGTAGGAATTATCAGAGGATCCACGATATGATATTATCATGATACGTAAGTCACGATACAATATTAGTGCGATAAAAATATATTTAATTTTTAATATTTTTAACTCTAAATTATGTGCCCAAAGGGAAAACTTTGTCAACATCTGTTTTATCTAAAGAATAAGATAAAGTTTGTTAAAAGTCTGCAGCAAAATGTAGCTAGTGGACAGTTTAGCAATTAATTACATTATTCTCGTAGGTTACCTGAAGTTGAATTTGAATTAGTGATATTAATAATTTATAGAATTAAAAAAATCAATACTTAGAATTGTGTGACAACAAAAATATTGCGATACAATGCTGTATTGATTTTATCTCTACACTGAACTTCAGTGAATGACCTCAGTAACTTTCCACCACTAAGGTGAGTACACGTATTGAATATTAGTGTTCCTCACACTGAGGCGCTCCAATGTTTCTTAAATAAGGAGCTGAAAGGTCAGAGCCTCGGCGTATCGCCACTGAGGTTTCATCTTTTTCTGTCCATCCTGTATTCTACTGTCGGAGTAACTGACCTCCGTCCTCTCCTCTACGTGCATCTAAACGTCACTGTTTATTAAAGCAAACGTCTGCTGTCACCAACATTCACTTCACGTTCCACACAGAGGGAGTTGTCTGCTGAAGATGCAAAAACAAAAAAAGGCCATTTTTAGCTGAAACAGCTGATTTCACCACGATCACTTCCCTTTTTGCTGGGCCATGTGCAACAATGGAAACCACACACACAGGAAAGGCCAGAGAAATGCACCAGATTTCCTCACTGACAGAGTGCACTACAGTACACCAGTATACACTGTGTCAGTACATCCAGCTGCTTCAAACACCAACAATTGTTTCTTGTTTCAATGAAACAGAAAATAACGCGGCTGAAATGAATGATTATGATTATGGGTTTATATGTTGACTTTATTTGTGATTGATAAGATTGTTGAGTCTATAAAAATGTCAGTTTACAAAGGTGTAAAACAAAAGCCAGTTTGTTCAACTAAAAACTTAAATTGTATTTACAGTGACTTTAAAAGCAGCTTGGAAACAAAAGACAGTAAAGTTACAGGCACACCTGAACTATTTAAATCACTTGTTCTTGTCAGACCAGATACATATCCAACACTTCAGTATAAAACAGTAACTAATAACAGGTTTCTAAACATTACTGCCCTCTCCCTCAGCAGAGCTCATTAGGTCCCTTTGTCACGTTCCATCCCCGCAGCAAGCGATGACATTATGGTCGTGTACTGGAGCGAGGTCAGGACATGATGTCGTCCGCCCTGAGCTGAGCTGTGATGTAACGTTGGAGTGTCTGTGGTTTGGAGTTGCCTGTTCAACTGTTTCTTTTAAATGCAGATTCGTAGAAGCACGAAACCGATAGTTTCATTAAGTTAAACTAACTGTCGGTCAGCCGTCTGCTGTTTACTCCGGTCTTTGTGGTGCATTCACGTGCAGTCGGGAGCCAACAACATCAGTGTGTCAGTGCTCTAAAACACTTTTCTGTAGATACAATAAAACTTAAGTCATCTGTTCACACCCAACGCAACCCACAACCAAGTGTTTTAAAACCCTACAGACTTGTTTTTAATGCCCAGTACAGACGAAAGATTTGCAACAAGACAAACTACTACTACAACTACTTGCAGTGCATCATTTTGTAACGTTCTAAAAACCTGCCGGTTCACACCAAGCGACCACGATGAGATGGTGCATCATCTCCAGTCAACAACCCTCTGTGCTTCTGATCTGATTTCCTGTTTTCAGACTTTTGTGGCGGAATATAATTTGTAGCTTCTTAAAATATGAATGAGGATAGTGATAGTGAGATACTGGTTACAGCTGCATTTGTTATAATAATAAACGTATATATATATAGCACCTTTAAAAACAGCTACAAAGTGCTATACAAGAAAACTAAACACATTTAAAACACAAGGAAAATACATCAAATAACGTGTCATAAAATGTCATCTAGAAAAGTTAAAAAATAAGGAAGGCCGAAACTAAAATCAAGATAATAAATGTTAAATAACATCAATAAGATGGCAATAAAATAGACAGTGACTCAGACAGCCTTACAGCAGAGATGAAACAGCCAAACACAGAAACAAAACCAGCATCAGATGGACTGTATTCATAATCAGTACGCCACAATAATATAAATAACCAGCGCCAATTCATCAGTCAGTGAGCACATAGAGCCAGCAGCAGCAGTAGCGACCCACCGTCCGAAACAGAGGGCTTGGTGGGGACGGAGCACCTGCTGCAGCAAGCCAACACGCCGTCTGTGGTCATTTTGACTTGACCAGTGGACTTCACTACAAGCTGACTGGCTGCTGAAACAAGTGACGTGCTTTAAAACCATCAGCCGGCTTGAGTCGAGCTCAGGCCGGTCATCACCCGCTGCAGCTTTTCTCTGCAAAGTTCTAAAACGGTTTTGTCTCGTCACAAATCTTTGGTCTGAACTGGGCTTAATGTGATTCAGTCATGTTTTCCTCAGGGTAAACTGCCATAACTTTGGTGACCCTCTGACGTGTCATGTAGCGCCATCATCAGGTCAACATTTGAATATGTCCAACACATATGTCCAACACTCCCATCAGCCTCAGCTGGACTCTGAGTTTACAGATAATTAGCTTGTGTTAGCGTGAGTGCTGCAGGGACATTGTACTGTTTTGGAGGTCGACCAAGAAGTTAGCATCGCCCTGGTTTCCTCAACAAATGGGATTTTCCATGTGAATTCAATCAACAGACGTATAAAGCTAACGTTATAAACAAACTACACTGTGGTTGCTACCACAAGGAGGCTGTAAAGCCATGTTCGGCGTGATGGCGCTCTATAGTCTCATTTAGCCACTTGTTAGCAACTACCTTTTTTTAAGACACAAAAAGTCTTTAAAATTCATGAGTGGGTTATTTACTGATGTATTTTGTGTCATAGAACTAAACGTGAAAGTCTCTTCAGTTTGGGTTAACCTTTTTTCAGACATTGAACCAAAAACACGACAGCCTTTTTCCCACTGCAAAAAAACACACTAATGCGAACATCTGGCTTTTGTATTTAACGGGAAACATTACAATCAGCTTTCACTCCCGAATCTCGAAACGTTTGGAATGAGTCATATTTTCCGTGTACACGGGTTTCACCGCAGGGTGGTGCTATTGCGTTATACCAGTAAAGCCCCAGTTGTCCGAATACCAACCGAACGGGCCATTTAACCAACAGTTACAGGTCGCCACACCAAAATATAGCCATTCTGACAATACGGCCAAGTGTATGCGTGTACACGGACTCACCCCTAAATGTGACACACCAGCAACCAGTGTGCTGGCAATAAAAAAGCAGTGTATCGCCTATTTTTACAACCGTGTCTCATTTCGAAGTCGTTGAAAATCGGCGCTTTGTCAGCACCTTCTGACACTGACGAAAAAAGCCATCCCTTCATGTTAACCATTTACCGTTATTGTTTAACAGTGCCCGGTGGCATCAGAGGGAAACGTGGTGCGACAACAAATAAAATTAAGGTGGTGGAAGTCCGAGCAGGGCAGGCGGGTCCAACAACCACTGACTTTCACCCAGGAGGCCGGTGTTTGCTTCCAGTAAGATTGTCCAACCAAACCCTGTTCTTTCTTCCTAAACCCAGCCACATGTGTACGTTGGCAAAACATTACCTTGTGTGTGTTATTAAAGGAAAAAAAACCTTAAATTTGCAGTGTTGTACCAATGTAGTGCTTTTATTTTCAAAGAGACTGTATGCAAACTGTACATTTCCTGTGAAAACGGAAGTGTATTTTCAACATGTCAACAACCAACACACCCAGGGAACCTTTAACGACATATCTCAACGTGGAAAGTCCATGACCAATTGTCGATATGTGACGAGGTCGGAGTGAGAGTGTTGATTTTTAACATGCTTTCCATATGCGAGGTTTGGTGGAAAAACAATATTACAATAATATATCCTGCACACATATTGCTGATGATTTGTGTCATGTTCATTACTTTTTTACACTGCCTTGATTTTTTTTAAATTGTTTTCATTGGTGAAACAAAGACAAATGTTCTGAGCTGTTCATTGCTTGAACACCAAACACCACTATTCACATGTAACAAACGTACCGCCAATGTACTGCAGAACAAACTGTACGCACGCCAGCATCACAGAAACACCTCTATTAACATAATTGTTTTTGGCAGATGAAGGACAGCTTTGTTTATTTGAACGACACCTGAATCAGAAACAGGGAAACTGTTCAGTCAGGGTTGTACTGTAGTAAAAAGGAAGTGAGAAGCCTGAGAGGAAGTCTTTCTCAACTCTATCAAATGAAGCTGTTATTAATAACGGCAGCAGCTGCTGAAGGCTGCAGCATTCATCCGCTATCAGCTGTGGTCTCCCTTAAACCACTTCTCTGTTTCCAAATCCTGAACAACTCTTTCTTTTGCTATCTTTCTTCAGGCTTCAGTCTCACCACCCTGATAAAAACCCAGCGGGTTTCCTCAGAAATCAGAGTATTTCTCCAGTTAATGACATTACCGACACTACAGGAGATAAAGTGTTAACACTGGGTGTCACTTTGCTGCACGGTTAAATGAGGAAACGGGGCCACAGACTGTCCAGGTGCAGCCTAATTAAAACGAACCATGGCTGCTTTCTGACCAGAAAACCAACGTGTCTGCTGAGAGAAACAGAGTCTAGACCTGCATCTGCATTATTTAAGAGTTTTAACTGTCAGCCTGCTGGTTTGACCCTCTAGAAACACTGCTCCCTCACCCTGAGTGTTCGACTCTCAGTGAAAGGCTTTGTCTCTCTGAAAGACTGAACTCATACTCATACAGTCCAATATCACAAACTACAATTTTGCCTAAGGGGGCTTTTACAGCCTGCACAACATACGACAGCCTCTGTCCTGTTCAACCTCACTTTGGTTTAAAAATATCCCCCAAAAAACCCCTTGACAGGAAAAAAAAACAGAAGAAACCTCAGGAAGAGATCCTCCCTGGACGGACAGACGAGCAATGTCATAGACCAACACAATAAAATTACAATACAGACAATCTACATGACTAAATAAGACTAATCAGGAGAAATTCCCTCGAGCCCTTCTTGAGATCTTTTACCTACGACCACCAAACACTAATCACTTTAATTTTGATTATTTGGAGAAATTCCCTTGAGGTGTTGTAGACATGTTATGTTCACAAGGATGGGACGGATGTGTACGTTCTTAATGGGAGAATATGCCGCTACTCGCTGCTACAGCCAGTGCAGAGAGCCCTGTTTACACCGCACAGTACAGCTATTCACCCTCGCCATTCTTTGTAAAAGGTACGATCGTGACGGTAGACAGAGTTGTCTCACCTTTAAGCCCGCAGCAGAAGTAGTAGCAGCACTGAATCAATGTCTGTGTAGAAGGAACAGCCCGCAGGACGGGACGAGCGTGACGTTTTGATGACATGTTATATGTGCGACCCACAGTGGGAGATCTAAAAAGCAGCTGGAAGCAGTTAGCAGCTAACTCAAAGAAAAAGAACAGCAGCCAGAAATGTCTGCAAATTGGGGAGACAGTGAGGTCCAGGAGCTCCTTCCCCTCCGAGCAGAGATCAAGATCAGCCGCCATATAACAGAGGCAGTTAATGACTGTTATGTTAATGCTGTTGTTGTTGTCGTTCATAAAACGCTGCAGACATGTATGTTACATGTCATACTAGAGGCCAAAGCTGTTGTGCCACGTTTGTTACGCCTCTCTTGATTCTGGGATGCTGCCATGCTGTCTAAACTCACACACATGCTGCTGCTGCTGTTTGGTGCTGTGTAAAAAAGCAAAGACGTTGTGTAATGAAGGGGCTTTGTAGCGTAAACAAGGCCTCTGAGATGCAGGAGACCTGGAAACACTGACCAGTCAGAGCAGACTCGGCTTTTCTTCAGGAGGGGTGTGTAAAGAGACAGGTGCTAAAACAGAGCATCTCAAACAGAGGAAGTGTTCAGAGGCAGCATGAGGAAAATAAAGTGCTTTTTGAACATGAACGCGTGTAAACGTGTTCTAATAGAAACCCAAAATATAAGCAGAACAGGTCCCTGTTAAACTGTTTCCTGTGTGAAGTTAAAAGAAGACCTTTGCTATACACATTAGTGAGCACTCGACAGTGA
This sequence comes from Epinephelus awoara, assembly GCA_035609425.1. Lineage (NCBI taxonomy): Eukaryota > Metazoa > Chordata > Actinopteri > Perciformes > Serranidae > Epinephelus > Epinephelus awoara. The sequence continues at coordinate 3,077,499 of CM069300.1, forward strand.
AACAGGAACCTGCTCATATTTAACTCTGTGCATATTTTGATGCTGAGCTTCCAGTTTCTTTCACCAGTGACTGCTGATCCTTCTGTTCTTATTCAGCTGCTGCTCTGAGGGGTCTTTGTCCCTGTCAGTCTAGTTGAAACGTTGTACGTACAAAACAAATAAAATCAGGTCGTGAGACGACCTAAAACCATCAAAGACCATTCAAACATACAATCGGCCTCTCACACACGTGACTGGAGCACATCAAACTCTGTGGCAGCACGTCACAGACTTATTTTGTTGCTCTTATGTCAATAAAACATCACTGATCATATACTTTTATATTCTGAGTGTGCTGTTGCACCACGCTGAAATACACATTCATCTTAATGCTGCCAGCTCCTACTAGATAATGTATTAGTATCAGCCTCATTTAAAGTTATTTAAAAAGCGTCTCTGGTCTTGTTGTCACATGTCTGTGTGCAGTCCTACCTGAGAAGCTGTCAGAGTCTTTAGCTCTAGTTCTGACAGTTAATTTGAAAACCTGCCACAGGAAGTCAGTGATGCTGTGAGGGAGAAAAATAACAGCGTTCAATTTCCAGTTCCTCAGCGAAGTGAAAAGTGATGCTGAGAAAGACACAGCAGCTTTTTACTGAGAACTGAAGGTGAACATCACCACCACAAAAACACTGCAGGGATGTCTGTGTGTATCTGTGTGTGTGGGTGTATCTGTGCGCGTGTGTGTGAGTGTGTATCTCCGTGCGAGATGGTACGGGGGCGTCGTGAACCACAGTGGCTCTTTTGTCTCCTCTGGGCGTCACGGTAACACATCAGCATCTCACACAGCAGCGACTGACATCGTCTCTCGACACGTTCAATGAGCACATTATAAGCGACGTCACGTCACATGATCGATTCCCACAGCACAGAGGAGCAGACACAACACATCACAACAGAAACACAGAATAATGAAGCTATTGGTACAATCATCATTTAGCTAATCCCTGAACATACTTTTACTTAAAACACTTCTTCCTATTTTTAATTTTATTTTACATTTTTAAGTTTATTTGATTGTTGTTGTTTTTTTTTGTTTTTTTTAACCTTTTATCTATTTATTTGTGCTGATTTCTGTCTTTGTTAATACATGAAATGACTGAATTTGGTAAGTTAATATATCTAAAAATATCTGCTGTTTCATAATAATACAATTTTCATCTCTTATTCCAAAATTATTATTAATATTTAATTTTGTTTAATTATTATGTTATTCATTCATTTTTTTCTCGCAGAGACGTAGAGCCACATGTAGAAACAAGGCAACGCACATTAAAAGCACTGAAGATCGACAAAGTTTAATTAAACCACTGGAAAATAATATGTTTGAGAAACAGGAGGTGTGACCAGCGTCAACTCTGACCAATCATAAAGTGATCGCTCAGCGTTAATTATCTCCATCAGATGTTTCATCATCAGAATGTGAGTATTTTCATCACTTCCCTCACAGCAGAGTGTAACGCTTCATTCAGGAGAAACAACAGTCTGTGGTCACATCACAAAGTGCACGTGTCACTGCTCATTCATTAAACTGAACTCAACCAACAAGCACAGCTCACAGCACCGACTAACATCACGGTCAATGTTTTTTGTTTTACAGCAGAGTTTAAAGATTATACAGAGGAGATGGAGCAGAGCTCAGGTTGTTTAATATTATGAGGGATTATAGGACATTATAGTCTGAACATAAAACATATTCTTATATTATTATTATTAATAATATATTATTATTATGACAAAGTACATTACTGAAAACAACTCTTAGTTGCAGCCCTATAAGATGCAGCTCTTCTAATAAATACTAAAAAGCTCCAGTCAACAGTGAAACCACACACTTCTTCTGTGAAAGTCAAAAACTTACCAGAAGATGTTTGGCCTCAAATAACCACTGTCTCAGAAACACAAACAGGACGGGAACATGTTTGTCCTCACATGTGAAGACACAGAAGGCAGGTTTGTGGACGCACAGAGAAAAATAACAGAAACACCCACACAGGAAAAAAACAAATGAGACGTAAATAATGAGCCATATTATCACCTTGCCACCCGGCAGCTGTTCCTGTAAACTGCAGGTGAGGAAGTGAAAATGATTTTTTCATTGACTTTAAGGAGCAAAGAAAAGCCTCTGCTTACAAGGACTTACGGTCTGACAACATCTTTTAGTTTCGGTATCATTCACCACTCATGTTGTTTGGCAAGTTGTTACTTTGCCTGCAGGCCAACCAAAGTGTGGGTGCTCAGCTAACTTTCATTTTAAATACACGTTAGGGGAAATTCCACCAGTGATGCATTCAGCCCATCAACAAACACTGATGTGTAACTGCACATATCTGAGGTAATATTACTCTTTATGCTTTATGCTTTTCCTCCTCCACATCTCAGAGGAAAACAATGTACTTTTTACTGCACTACATTTATCTGACAGCTTCAGTTACTGACAAAGGAAGATTTTTGCACACAAAACATTAAAATGTAAAAGTACATCAGCAGCCATTAGTCCATGTATCAATGAGTTTACTGACAGAAAATGAATGTGAAACTATCTTCATCTTTCATGTAAAAACATTTCATGGTTTCAGCTTCACAAACTTTTATTTAAATAATGTTAATAATTGTAATGCCTCAGTCAGGCTGGGGAGGTGTGACCGTAATACGGTATACCACTGAGTACTGTCAAAACTCATGTTGTGCAGTGCACAGCGTGCACAATCAAAGGCCAGTGTCCACTGGTGGATCAGGCAGCCGGGCTGACAGACAGTGTGGGGATAACGTGACAGGACTGTAAACAGTAGAGAGACTGTGGGGAAAACATCACAAACTCTGAATCAAGGGTTGATTTGGACCAAACAAGAGTTGGTGATTGTCTGAACAGACTAACCAACTAGATAATTAACAAGACTAAAGCAAGGTTTATGCTTCTGCGTACCTACGATGCAGAGGGCTTTGCGGAGGCCTTGCGTCCCCCTACGACCAACGCGGAGACGCAATGTGCACCTCCAAAAAGTTGTAACCGCACGTCGAGGCAACGCAGACTCAACGCAGCCCGCAAGTGCTATGATTGGTCCTTCAAACTACATCGTTTTCGGCATTTCTCAAGGTTTCACTTCCTGCTGCAGTACCACAACACCACCATTTTCAAAAGTCGAGCCACTCAACAGGCGCACAGACCATCGGCGCAGTCGCCTCTCTCTTCGTCATCGTCCTAACATTTGCAATAAGAGCATTCGTTGTTTAATGTCAATCATTTCAAGCTCCAGCAACATTCTCTCTCTCTCTCTCTCTTGGTCGCCATCTTCACTGTGATACGAGAAAAGCCGGAAGGTAAACAAACAATGAACGAGCAACGACCATAGACGTCACAGAGTCTAGGTAGGTATATAAAAGAGCACTGCGCCCAAGCGCTTTGACATAGACCAACAGGACGCAGAACTATGATAGGCACACAAAAACTGAGTGCACATTGCATCAAGTGTACGCAAGAAACATTAGCTGAGTCATTTTGGTGAGTTTAACCTTGTTTCTGTAGAGTCTGAATGAAGTGTGACATAATCATTTAAAGATGTCATAAGAAAGTGTAGCAGTCACATCAGACATGTTTATACTTTTTAAACTTTTAAATAGATTTTCCTGATTATAATTATATACGTCAATGCAGAACTTAAACTGTTAACAGAATATTTTCACAGTGTGATATTTGTACTTTTAATTCAGTAAAGGACCTGAACCACTGACGCCTCAGGCTGTGTTGTCCTGAGCTGAGCTAAGTGTCCTCAGATGGTGTCTGGAGGTGCGGGGGCCTCAGTGCAGGCCGTCACAGACCTGCTAACATCAGGTTCAGATATTTAAAGCCTGCTCAGTAAACTCAGACCTCTGGGACAGTTCATGGGCGTCCCTAATCTCAGCCCGAGCTTCTATAAACCAAATGTTTGACAGCAACACTTGAGCGTCTCTGCAGTAAACAGTAATTATCATCCAGGAGTGAGCGGCAGAACTGGATCACTACAGACAGACGGACAGACAGACAGACAGAGACAGCAGAGCTGAAAGTGGAGGAGCTGAGACGACTGCAGACTGCTGAAGGAGATTTAAATATCTGTCGTCTATATTTAGTCCGTCCACAGAGCGCCGGCTCACTTTATGAACAGCAGCATCAGGAGGACTGAGAGGACACGCAGCCGCTTTCCAAAATTACTTCACATGTGATGACGTAAACAACGACCGGAGGAATAAACAAACACAAACACATCGGCAGGAGGCCTATAAAACAGGTCTACACATGAATACGTTAAAGTGCTTTGCACAGTAACTGTCAGTCATGATGTGAGCCACCTGCATTCATAATTAAACTAATTTCCTGTAACATATCTGCGCACTGATCTCTACACTCAAGGAAACGAAACAAAACATTTACAACTGAAGAGTGTTATTAAAACTTGTCCTGTAAAGGTTTAAAACCCGAGGACTTAAAAATTGTTTGAATGCTCAGGTGTGTCACGACATAATTAAAGTATTTAGACACGATTCTTAGATTAAGAAGAAGAAGACAATATACTGTATTCATTCCCGAGGGGAAATTTAAGTTTTTCATCACTCTGTTGTCATACACACACAGGCCTGAAATACACACACATGCACAACCAGGACCTGTATGTGCATTAAATGGAGAGTCGTCTCCATCTGTCCTTGGACAGGCGCTGTGAGCATTTTGGAGTTGAGTGCATTGCTCAGGTGTACCTCGACAGTGCCCAGGAGGTGAACTGGCACCTCTCCAGCTACCAGTCCCTGCTCAATACTTGGTCCATACAGGGACCCTCTGCTTCGCAAGCTAAGTCCCTCTGGACTAAGCTACTGCCGCCCCGTATTGTTATTATATAATAAGAGTTTCATAGACTCTTATAAGACTCTGCTAGCAGCTCTGTGAGGCTGCACTTAGACACAGCAGTGCTTTGAGCTAAACGCTAACATGCTGCAGGTCTAATGTTTACCAAGTTCTCCTTCCTGGTTTAGGGTGTTAGCATGCTAGTGTTACCAAATTATCAGCAAATCAAAGCAGAGCAGAGGCAAATGCCTATCAGTCTGATGAGTGATTCTGCAGGTATTTGGCCAAAGCATTGTGACGTACACGAATGATTCCAGCTGCATCTCTACCAGCTCTGCTAAATTTGGGCTCCTGTGTCTTTTTTTACAAGTCTTGGTGGTGCTATTTGTGTTTGGCTTTGTTCGGTGGCGGCAGTGGCTGCGAGTCACTCATCAGGATGAGAAAAACAGCTCACAAGCCTGTAAATCTTTTGCTATCTCGCCAGGTGGCAGATCTCTAATGTTAACATCGAGGAAAAGGTGAAGAAGAATGAACACCATCTGAACTCGTATCCTGTTACAGGCTTTGGAAAATAACCTGGACTCTGTGCTGCAGCAACAGGATATCAGGAGCTGCAATGTCACACAGTTACTATAGAATAATAGTAAATGTAAAATACAGATGTGTTTCAGTTTTGCGAGTCAAGTTATGGAGTGAGCTCAGTGCTGATTTCAAACTGGGTAGCTGTCTGTTGACTTTTAAAAAAGCCTTAAAATGCAAAGTTATTATGGATCAAAATGTAAAAGAATTGTGGATTATAATTTAGAGTATAATGTATAAATAATTTACTTATTTATTTCCTTTCTTTGGTATAGTTGATGCCTGCGCCTTCAGCCTGTTCCTTTTTCAGATACTGACTGTGACAAAAATTTGTGTGAAATAATCTTTGTTTGTCCAGGTTTATGTAACTATTAAAATTACTGATTGATTCATTCATTACAATGTGAAATACTTCCTCTGCTGAAATGTTTTAATTGATAAAAGTATATTTTGATTTTTACAGTTTCGTCTCTGTTTCAGGTGAGGTGAAATAATCAATACAGCAAAGTATCGCAATTATTTGCGTGGCAATACTGTACGATACACGATAGCCACATACCTACTTTTTAAATTCTATAAATAATAATAATAATTTTGCAAATACAAATTCAACTTGTGGTCACCTACCAGAACAATTAAATATATTGCTTTTCCAGTCTGAGATTCATTTTGCTGCAAATAGCGTGGGACTCAAAACCGTTTAAAATTGCAGTAATATTGTATTGGGACTTAAATACTGTGATCATATTGTATCATGAAGTGTCTGATGATTCCTACCCCTCAGAAATACAGTACACAGGAAAAATACAGTAGATCTCTGTATGAATGTGTCTCTGAACTGCACTGAATCTTAAAATTAAAAACTAACAGTATCTAAAATACAGAACATATATCATATATATAACAGAGGGCACAAGGAGGAAGACACAAAGATGGACGACTGTTCAAACTGCTGCAGAGGGGTTTCAATGGACGTCCTGAAACTGGAGCTCAGCAGATAAACCCTGTCTGTGTGTGTGTGTGTGTGTGTGTGTGTGTGTGTGTGTGTGTGTGTGTGTGTGTGTGTGTGTGTGTGTCAGGATGCACGTCAAGGTGGCTGCTGCAGGTGTGCAAGATCAGCAGTAAGCTGGAGGTCAGTGGTGGAATGGTGAATGGAAGTGCTCAATCCTTTGCTTCAGTGAAGTCGCAGAGGCCTTGTTCAGACTGCCAGCCTTAATCTGGGTTTGGAATATTCAGATTGTATCCAGAGTCTGGACCAGATTAAAAAAAACACATTAAATGCCAATTTTGCTGATCTGATCCAAACCACATTTGGGAGTGTTTTGAAATTTGATTTGAATCGTGATTTTAAACTAATCTTTTGACAGCCCCACTCACAATTATTGACATTATTTAAAGCCACAGTTTGCGAAGCTGGAACCATGAAATGTTTGAACGGGAAAAATGATTTCAACCATCAAATATCTTGATTTATAAAGTAACTAAAACTGTCAGATAAATAGAGTCAAGTGATAAGTTGAATATTTTCCTCTGAGATGTAGAGGAGTAGAAATATACAGTACAAGTACTTCAAAGTTTAGTGAGATCTTCTTAGTGTCATTTATTTTGTTTGTGCATGTGTGAGGGGGTTTGGCAGAGAAGCAGGAAAACACAGAGCAATATTCTGTCGCAGATGGTGACTGAGGACGGAGGCCGGCTGCAGGCCAACATGACCGAGGGCTACTGAGGGGGACATACTGGCAGAAATGGAATATAATATAATCAGTGTGTTTTCTTTTGTGTAAAAAAAATCACCTGACAATAAGAATCGTTGTGTTTTCGTTACCTCAGAATGAGTTGTTTGAGAGCAGGTCTTCATCTACGGAGATCGCCATGTTGCACTGTTTCTACAGTAGCCCAGAACGGACAAACCCAACACTGGCTCTAGATAGGAACATTCACATTTTAGCGTTAGCGTTTTTAACATGAAACTGCTTTATTCCATGTTTTTAAATCAGCTGGTCAGTTTGTTTTGGAGAGGAAGAGACCTCTGTGGATCACTCAGCTCCTGGTAAAAACCTCCTGAACAATAAACACTGAAGGAATTCTACCACGGAGAAGTTTCAGCCGGTTGTAATCTGCAGTCCTCAACACTAGATGGCACTAAATCCCCCTAAATCTTGAGTCACTTAACCTTTAAAATCTAGATGATTATGTTGAGTGATTTTATGATCACTGGAAACCACTAATTGAATATGTCGATCGCCTCCCATCTGGTGAGGTGGTACCGTACAAATTAACATCTCTGCTGCCTGCCCACCACACACACAGCCAGCTATTACTCGACCTCGGGAAGCTTTAGTAGACCATCAAAATGACTCTGATGCTAGTAAGTATTTTTTTTAATGTGTTTGTGTATTTCCACTTATTTAAGTACCTATTTTTTCTATTTATTTTGTCTGTGTATTAACCTTTTTATTTTTGTTTACTTCTTTTCTTTCTCCTCTGATTATGTTTAGATTTAATATTTAATTATATGCTACGTGGTTCAGCTCACTTTGGGAAGGGGTCTATGGAGCAGGGAGGGTTGGGTGGGATTTCAGGGTGGCTATTAAAAGTTAAAGCAATCTTATAACGGCTGTACATTTCACAGTATGGACTACTGTTACTGTTCTCAGCTATGTGAATTTTTGTTTGTGTGCTTATTTTATTAGTCAATCCAACGAACAATCTATTACTCATTGGAATACCTCATTTTGGATTGTGATCTACAAAAAAAAGTCCTTGTTTATTTTTTATTTATTTACTTTCCTCATTTTCTATTCCTTTTTGTGTACGATTGAACCGACAGTGAAATGTATAACTTGTTTCAGTTCACATTCAACAAAAATTTTGTTTAGAAAAAATAAAATAAAATGTAAACGATTATACTTATGATTATGTCAGTGCGGAGCAGCTGACGGTGTTGCCAGGCAACAGTAAACATTCTAACCCTTGAGGCTAACGTTAGCTAGCATACTGCTGTTGACAGATAATTTCCTCTATTACAGACAAAATAAAATATATAATCAAAACATATTCATGTTGAGGGGCAATTAGCTCTCAAAATAACAAACTTTTTGCCACTGTTGTCTCTGTTTCCATGGAAATACACAGGGTCTGACTAATAACTGGACAAGAATCACTCACGTCAGTAGACTCCTATATGTAATGAAATCAAGTTTACTGCTCCAGCAAGTAGGTCAAACCATAGCAACGACCTGCAACAGACCGGTTTTCTAGTCCCTGCTGAGTCCGCCATCCAACATGAGCTTAGTACTGCAAACCAAATAAATACTCCAGATATAAACACACAAGTGCCCGGCTAGCTCGGCCTTGTTACGACTAAGATATGTGATGACAAAAATAGACGACGTGCGTTCTCCATTTTCTCACCCAGACTCATTTAGCCCTCTTCTTTTGTTTTTATCGATGCAGTCTAGTTTGTTTACATCGGTGTCCCTATGAGATCATGTGAGGTGGTGCATTCATGCTCCGTCCGGCACAATAATCTTAAAAGGATAGTCTGGATTTCTTCAAGTGGGGTTGTATGAGGTACTTATCCATAGTCAGTGTATTACATACAGTAGATGTCAGTCGGTGGCCTTCAGTTTGGAGAAGCAGGCTGGAGTCTGACATGAAAGCTAAGCAATGAACTGCTGTTGATGGGGACTGCAACAAAACATGTTGTAGCCACATAAAAAACCTGCAGCAGTTTAAGTTAACGCCATATTGGGAGTATTTTCAACGCTTCATCTTGCCATCACACAGGCTGTTTAAGTGGGGCAGTCGTTAACAGCTTTACTTCCCCATCTATGCTCTTGTCAGAGTCAGACCAGCAGCTCCTGTGTTCAGCAATATTAAATCACTGTTTTTTACAGTGGAGTCTGGCTTTTAATTTACTGTGTGACATTAAGGTGAAGCAGTGAAAATATTTTGAATATAGCGTTCACCCTTCCACAGCAGTAGATTGCTTAGCTTCCATGTGCGCCTACGTGCTTCTCCAACAGGGGGCGTGCTGCCTGACACCAGTTGCATGTAACACACTGTCTATAGATAAGTACCCCACTTCAAAAAAACAGAACTATCCCTTTAATAATATGCTGCAGTGTGCGATGCACCATTAGATGCATGGATTAGAGAGAAAAACATCTGAGAGAATTCTCATTATGTGATTCCAAAATCAGTCAGGATTTTAACACTGCTGTTGTTTAATTAAGATTATTTCAACTTCTTCAGAAAATAAAAACATTGCAAAAACAATAAAGGCGTCTGACTTCTAGCAAAGTGATATAAACTGAGAACACTGCAGCCTGACTTTGTGTGCACACCCTCCAGGAAATATTCATGACATAAAACACTAGAAATGTGTAACGGGGTGTGTAGAGGTCCACAGAGAGTTATGAACTTCGAGGAGCCCCCTGTTTGTCGAGGATGTTACGCAATCTGATGGAGTCAGTGAACGCAGCGCAGGAGGAATGTCGAGGAGCGAGTCAGAGGGTTGATCTAACAGTTGATTTTAAAGTTTTTGTTTCCTCCCACAGAACAGAGGAGACATGCAGGGGAACTGAACTGGAAACGTGTTTGTTCCCAGTGCATGCTGGGACATGCTGCAGCCCCCCCGCACCCCTGAACAGGGCCATCTGGTACTGAGAGTGTCGCTGTTCATCATCTGTATGACTCGGTGCAGAAGTGTTGCAGGGAGACAAACCTGCCTTTTATATTTTCAGAACACTAAAAAGATTAATTCATCCACAGCATCGAGGTGATTAATATGTGTACATTTTGAACAATCCTCAGATACAGAGCTGAAGGGCTGGGAACGAGGGGTGGCATGAGGGCAGGAGAGCAGACTAGACGGGGTGAACGGGACGTATCGATGGCAGATTGACTGAATATTGACAGGATGAAAGAATGCTGGAGGCGGTACAGTGAGGGGGCAAGAGAGTACAACAGAAGGGTACATAAGAGTTCTTTCCTTGCCTGGATCCAGACCTTTAGGTCCGCCCACGACTGATTCACATTCACAAGGTCACAGTGACCTTTCACCTTCAACCACTGGAATTTTATCAGTTCATTGTTGAGTCCAAGGGGGCTGTCAAGTTGTCTTGCTTTGGTCTGAATCAGGGACTCATGTTGATCCAAAGTTGTATAATTGCCTAGAGTTGGTTCGTGTTGAAGAAGAGTACACTTGCAAGATAAATGTGACACTTTCTAATGTCACAATGGAGGGACAACTACGCAGGTTGATTTTAGCGCTGCTCATCGTGGACTATATTGCTGTCATTGTTCATTTTAGTCAAAGCATACAGGAACAGATCTGCACTTCACTTCAAATCAACAGGGTGAGCAGCACAAACAGAGCTCGGCATTGTTGTTGTGACGGTTGGCATGCCTAGTGAATGGAAGCGTAATGCGCATGTGCAACATGTCTCCGTTTTCAGAGGAACTGCATATTGCAAGTTTACATAACAACAGAGATGCCGGCGTTTCCAAAAAAGTTGCACTCTGGAACCCGTTTTCAAAATGTTGCGTTTCCAGGCAACCAACTCGCCGCTGTCGTGTAAGCGATCGGCCAAAACGCAAGCTGAAATCGTTGTCGTATAAACGGGGCCTTAGAGTGGACGCCATGTCAGACTGAGGATGGAAACAGAGTGAGGTGAAATTTGTGTCTGATGTCAGCCAAAGTCTTTCCTGCTTCGTATGTTCTGAAGAAGAGGGGATGTAATATCTAAACGTTTGTACCCAATAAACAACCAAATCTTCTCCTCAGAGACTCTGAGGGTCTCTCAGTGCCGAGTCTTCACTCTGCAGCGACAGATTCTTTACAAGAGGCGACTCGTCCTGACAGTTATCTCAGGTATCCTGATGTCTGACAGCGCAGGTATGTTGAACACTGTTCACCTGCAGACCGTGTGTGTGTGTGTGTGTGTGTGTGTGAGATGTCCTACTCTCCTGTGTGTCACCACGTATCAGCACACTCAACTTGAGTCTGAACCACAGGAGGAAAAGTTCAACAAACACGGACGAATGAAACGTAAACCGAGGCCTGAGGGTGTCTAACAACAGATCTGAGTCCAGTCTGTGAATCACAGAGCAGGTTTAATATTTTCAGGAGAGTAAAGTAGGACTGTGTGTGGAAAAAAGCCTGCAGCGACGTGTTACTGTCCCAGGTCCAACAAACACACTGACGGGACAAGTACTCTGATACTCGACTGCTGTAAAAGTACTAATACAACACAAGTAAAAGTCTTTAAAACCTTTAATAAAAGCAGTGAAATGTAGTTTCAGTACTCAAAGTAAAAGTTTGGTTTGTTGCAGTAAAATGTTCCAGTGTTTTCCCATTGGATCAATATTATTGCTGCATAAATGTGTGTGTTGCATTTTATTGCTGTGGATGTTTAAAGTTGTGCCGCTGTAAAAACAAACCAGTTTGATGTTAAACCAACAAGAGGCTGGACTGGTACACTAAAGTTTACAACTAGGTGTCACACTTGACTCAACAGCTGCTCCAGAGTGAAACATACTGACTAAATAATACAAAAAACACAGCAAACCCCATTTTTGGCTGTTTGACTGTTTTCCAAATTTGCAGACATTTCCAGCTGCTGTTCTTCTTCTTTGAGTTAGCCACTAACTGCTTCTAGCTGCTTTTTAAATCTCCGGAGAGCGGAGGGTCGCACAGACAACTTGACGTCAAAACGACACATCTGCCCTGCCCGCGGTCCCATCCTGTGGTGACGCTGGTTTGGCGCTGTTACAACCTCCACTGCCCGCTAGAGGCTAAACACAATGGGCGCTGCTCTCCCCCTCCTGCCTGTACTGAAATTTGATTTCTTCATGTTGCCGTACTCCCTTCAGGGCCTACACTATTGGCAAGGGCATGTTTCTATGAATTTTGCATGTTCTCCCTGTGTCAGCGTGGGTTTCCTCCAGGTGCTCCAGTTTCCTCCCACAGTCCAAAGACATGCAGGTTAACTGGTGACTCTAAATTGTCCGTAGGTGTGAATGTGAATGGTTGTCTGTCTCTATGTGTCAGCCCTGTGATAGTCTGGTGACCTGTCCAGGGTGAACCCTGCCTCTCACCTAATGACAGCACACCTGCAGGACCCGTGACGGGATAAACAGTTACGGAAAATGAATTAATGTTATAATAATAAAAGCTGGTTCAATCAGTTTGCCTTAAATCAACTAAATCAAACTGGTTGAAGCTGCACATCGGACGGGACAGGCAAAACAAGAGATCAACTAGGGCTGAGCGATATGGAGAAAATCACATATAACAATATTTGACCAAGTACGTTAATTATCAATATTGTGGGGTCAACTATTGGTGCATTTACAAAATATTTACACAATGAGATTACTGATAAATAACCATCCATCCATTCAGAGAAACAGTTTTCAGCTGTGTGACGATGCATTTTCCAGCTGATCCAGGAGGGTTTTGAAATCAAATTAAATAAATCATTGCTTTAATACATTAACTTCTTATACATCGTTAAACTGAGTGAATGAGAGGCCTGTTGTTGTTGTTGTTGTGGTGGAGGTGGTTAAATCCTCCCACTGATGTTTTATGTGTTTAACACTCCTGCTGCCAAATGGCCTCCAGAGGAAAATAATCTGCCTGTTTCTCCAGACAAGCGTCCCATAATTCACAGAGGCAACACAACCGCTGTGAACACTGGAGGATCGTAGAGGAAATGTCAGGTTCAACAGAGACGCTCTGACCTGGATATCTGTCGTTTTGTCTCTTTTACATGTAAACTTGCCTCCTTTCACACCTAATAAATAAAGCTTACAATCATCTTTATTGAGTTATTAGCTGGACAGTATTTTAGAGTCGTGTCAAACATGAAACTGAAACACATAAAGTTGATTTTCTGGTATTCACAGACAGAAAATAAAACCGTCTTCATGGGAGATAAAAATGGATTTCACGGAGACTCTCTGCTTCAGTAACAGCTGACTGAACACGACCGCACTATGATGAAAATGTGTCAGCTCACTGACACTGAAACACAAAGACAACACTCTTAGAAAGCTGAGAAGTCTGACGATTTACCGTCACTGTGAAAACTGTGAAAACCTCTTTATGTTCAGGTCTAATGCTGCGTTCACATCACATCACGCAGACTGTTACAACAAGACACCTAGCTGTTATTGTGATATATCGTAAAAGTCTCACGATTGCTCGGCAAAACAGAAACTGCAGAAAGGTCAATAAACTCTTAGGAAAAGAGCTGTGGAGCCACAATCACTGCATGTACATGAAATCCATCTTGAACCACTGCGATCTGCTCACATGTTCACACATCTGTGCAGTTGAAACTCGCTTTCCAACAGCAGAATGAGGAAGAAGATGTTTCTGTGTGCAGATTATAGGACATATAGCACTTTTCCACATTAAAGGACAAAACATTATTCACACATCAAAGGTCTGACCATCAGGAGCGACTTGACAAGGACACTCCGACATGTGGACAGGAAGAGCCGAGGAACTAACCACCAGCGACTGTGTGACTAATGGACGCTGTGCCTTCTGAACCACAGCTGCTCCGTCATGTTTAACAATCAGAGTGACGCTGACGGCGCTGAACTGCAGGGTGATGTCGAGTTTGAGATCGATCTGAAGTGAACACGTGCTGTGACATCAAAGCTCTTTTATCCAGTCATGAAAAATAAGATTTTTGTTGTTGTCTCTGCTCATTTTTTTTATATTTCTGCTGCTGTATTACCTGATTTAATTTATTGTCCAGTGTTGGAAAATAGGTTTACTTTCCTTTTTTTGTTAACAAATAAATAAGGGACTGTTCTCTATTTATCAGAGGAGGAGGGAAGCTCGGGTGTGACTGGGTTCTTTGTTTTGCTTTGGTTTTTTACCCTCCCCGAAGCTACATATATTTTTTCCTTGAGCCTCTCTGAGTGACTGGCAGGAAATGCACGACCCTCCCTGCACCGAAAATTAGCTATTAGATTTTAAAAACTTACCCTTTCATATTTGAAAGTTAAAAGTTAAGTTTTTTTTCAATTTGGCCAATGTTTTTAAGGATTATTTTGGTTGGGGGTTTTTTTTGCCTTCATTTTTTAGGACAGTCTAGGCGCCGCAGCTGAAACATTGGCTTCAAATATAGGACACCTGCTCTACCCGCCGCAGTCACTGGGCGCCCCAAATTTGGCCAAATTTGAAGTGAGATGAAATGTTGCTGTTCATGGCTTTTCTCTGACAGAACCATTCCTCTCACATAATGCGTTCAAGGACCATTGGAAATGTGAAAATACGATGATAACAAGCCTTCCAAACTTGCTGGTTTGGAGAATATGTTATCTTAGAAATCATCTGTAGAAATCTGTATGTCCCTCCCCTGAGCCACAATAAAAAACATAAGACCCAATGCTTTAAAAAATCATTTGACATGCCTCCCTCTTTTTGCATCGCCCTGCTCGTCTCATAAATAAGCAGCAGTCCCTAAAGATTTTTTGTTTGATCTTTTATTGAGTGTTTCAAGGGTTGAAAACCTGCTCACAGTGTTTGCGTTTCACCCTCCTGCACAAATCAACAGTCAGATAAATGCAGCAGAAGCCCTGCACGCACACACACACACACACACACACACACACACACACACACACACACACACACACACACACACAGATGGACAGACAGACAGACAGACAGACAGCTCCTCCTGTTCACCTCCTCTCAAACACCCCACAGTCTGCAGGAGTCTGATGGAGGCAGAGCTGCAGTGCAACAAACAGGCCCGAGCTCCAACAAACAGAAACCCCCTCTCTGTGCTTCCATTATCGGACACAGCTGTGCACGATTTTATTTCATTTGAGTCCAGAAACGTTTCCGACTTTAAATCATCCGGAAACAAACCTGTGGTGTGAACAGTCACAGCGGTTAATGTGTTAACGAGCGCTGCGTCGGTTCACCGGGACAGACGATGGTCGCCTGCAGCTGCACTGCAATTTAAAGCCCGAGTGAGCGAGTTCCATTATCGGACGCACAGCCGCCTGCACTCCAACAATATTCACAATGATTTATTTCGTGTGTCAGTCTCAACGTGTGATTTAACACAGGAACGGGCTGTTTCCACTCGTGTTTACACGGGTTAAGTTAGACATGTAATATCAATAACCAAACATGAGCGCGTCGGAGGCCATGAACGCATCATTTAAACCACTACAACCGGATGAAAGCGCGCGGTGCTCGGTGCTCGGTGTCTCCGGTGGACTCGGGCTGATGTGGAAATATTTCGGGGACAAAATGAAGAAGCGCTTCGGAGGGAGGCGTGTCCGATAATGGGCGCACCGAGGGTCCCGTTAAACGCTATAACGTTTGTTAGCTCCCCCGGGTTAGCTAGCGTTAAACAAGCTAACCGGGCGAGCTGGTTTCAAACGTCAACAGTCACCGGGTCCGTTAACGCGCGAGACAGAGTCGGTAACGGTGAAATAATGTGAGTCGTACCTTGTTGTCTCTGCTGGTTTTTCCCACAGATAACTGGAAGGATCATGTTTAGGTCATTCTCTCACATGTGACGTCCATGTTTGCTGTCTGCTGCGGCGTCAAGCTACACATTATAACACTTCCTGTTTCCGGTCACAGGCTTCAAAATAAAAGCCCTGTTGACAAAAGTCCTCAGACCCTTAATATTTATTATTACTATTGATTAAGAGTCATTTTCTGCACTCTTGCTATTTTTATGGTGATTTTTTGAAATAATAAATCATTTATAATTAATTTTACCTTTTATATCTTATTTCTCTTTATTCCTTTCTGTATCCTTTATTATGTTTTATATTTTATTGCTCTGTAAAACACTTTGAATTGCCCTTGTGTATGAAATGTGCCTCATTAGTAGTAATAATTAGAAGTATTATTGTCCAGAGGTGAAATGCAACTTGTACTTCATTTAAGTATTTCTATTTCTATGTTCTTTATACTTGTACTCATCTCTCTACATCTCAGAGGGAAATACTGTAGGCGTCTTTGTATATTATGTGTATTTAATATTGTGCACTACACATTGTGATAAGTTACTTTGCAAATTCAGACAACAAAAATAATAACAATAGCACTAATACTAATTATTATGATCATAATTTGTAGCAGTGTAAATCTGATAATAAATGATTGTGTATTATTATAGATTACTCTACGCAGCAGTGTAAGAAATTAAAATAATTAAAATGAGGATCGTTAGCAGCTGCAATATTAAAGTGATGAACACTATACTGCAATAGTGACAACAATCCAATAATATAAATATGTATTTTCCTGAAATGGGCCATTCTGCATAACGAGTACTTTTACTTTTGATACTTTAAGTACATTTTGATGCAGATACTTTGGTACTTTTACTAAAGTAGGAATTTAAGCACTTGTAACAGAATATGTTTTTACACTCTAGTATATAAACTTTTACTGAAGACCACTGCTAAAATAAAATCCTCTGTTACAAGTAAAACTGCTGCACTAAAAATGTTCCTAAGTAAAAGCATGATCAGGAAAATGTACTAAAAGTACATTAAGTAAAGTACTTAAAGTAAAAGTAAGTAATACAAAAAAATGTCTATTACAGTGTTGAAAGAAGCACTCAGATCTTTTACTGAAGTAAATATTGTAGATTATCAGCACAGTCACCACAAGTAAAAAAAAACCATCAGCATACAAATGTAATTAAAGTGTAAAAATAAAAGTAATATTTTGTATTTTTAAACCAAACCTGGAACGTAAGTCTGAGATGTAGTAGAAGTATGAAGCAGCATGAAAAGAAAGTTCTCAAGTGAAGTACAAGTACCTTAAAACTGTACTAAAGCATAGTACTTGAGCCAATGTGAGTAATAACATTCTGCCATATAATTTAATCACACATATTTATAGGTATAAAAGACATATCTGTTCATACATCACATAAATTTGACCTTTAGCTGGATGAATCGCTCCCCTCCGTGCTTAATGATATTACAACTAATAATAATAATAATGAAGTTAATTTGTTCACTATCAGGTTTGTTTTACAGGATGCACAATATAAATCAGATATAAGATATTTTAAATTATTCAGCTTTTTTCTTTTTAACCTTAAGATATCTTCTCAAACAAATATCAGAAATTAAAACCCCCTGAAGTCCCAGAGACACTCTGAGGACACGACCTGGTGCTGCTGCCCTGCAGGAGACAGTCAGAGAGAGAACTGGTCAATATGTGTGATCGTTTCTGCTCCGTCAGCCTGCAGATCAATTATTACCCAGACCTGCAGCTGTGAGCAGCAGCGTGTCACCTGTGAGGTCTGACCTGAAGGTGAACACCTGAACCAGGGACGGTCCTGTAAACAGGTCACGTAGAGCTCCACATGATTTATTAGGTTGTTATCTCTTAATAAAGGTTAAAAGTTCTGCAGAAAGGAAAAAGACACTGTTAGAAATGAACCATTGGCAAAGATAGCGAAATCACACAAACACAAATAAAGAAATGTGTGATTATTATTGCTGATATTTAACATCTGCATTTCCTTTATACAAGCTTTGTTTCCTCAAGACTGAACTGTTGACCTTCTGAGTGACGTCTGTTTTCATCAAAATGACTGTGAGCATAAAAATCAGCTCAATTTAAAAGGGAAAAAAATATTTTAACAGTCTTTAAAAATAGATATTACAGCTAATAAAGATGTTTTCTCCCTCTCAAACTGATTTATTCCTCGTTACTGATCTTTCCTTTTGAAAAGTTTGGGGTCCGTCTCAAACAAAAACTTTCTTCAAACGTTCATTTGCACAAAAAATGTTTTTAAATCTGATTTCCAGACTTTTCCATCCACACTTGATCTGATCTGACATGTTTCAGTGTTCAGTCTGAATCCTGGAAGTTGGTTTTGTTCCTCTAACTCTATCATGAAGATGAACTAACAGGAAGTGTACATCTGTGTGAGTTTAGTCAATGTTACCACAAAAACAAAAACAAAACAAACAAAATGTAATAACAAGACATTTAGTCTAAAACCTTCCTTCCAGTGCAGCTCCTCTTCTTTAGGTGTTTTACATGGTGTTCAGTGAACATGTTTAGAAAATATTAGTCACCTGTAATCTGTACAAAAGCTTCAATTCTTGTTTTTAAAACGTGACCGACTTTATGCTTTTATTTTGAAGCCAGAGCACCTCTGTTTCCGGTGTTATTACCTGTCTCTGGACGCAGCTGTCAGACAGAACGTGAACTGGTGAATTAACTATTTCTGTTTTTGGAGGTTTAAATACAGACAGTGTTATTATTATTATTCACCAGAATAAAAACAACAATAAAACATCTGAATTAAACAATAATAAATTATTTAGTTGTGTTCACCTGCTGCAGTTTGGAGCTTAAACTGTAGTGTTACAATATAGTTTAGCTGTTGTGTGCGATGACAGTCTGAATATATGAAAAAAACCTTGAATGTATAGAATTAAAGTTCAAATATATGGAAACAGTCTTGAATGAATGAATCTAAACTTGAATATATAGAATTAAAGTTTGAATATATTAAATAAAGTTTGAATATATTGAATAACAGTTGTAATATATAAACTTTCATTCTCTATATTCACATTCTATTCCATGGATTCAAAGTTCATGTGATATATGCTGTCATTCCATGTTTTTTAACTTCCATTCTATAAATTGGCATATTCAAGGTTCACTCCATACCACTCAAGCTCTGATTCTATAAATTTCAACTTTCATTCTATTAATACGTGTCATTCCACATATAAATGGGTTTATTCCATAAATGAAAACTTTCTTTCCATAAATTCAAACTTTCATCCTATATATACAAGTTTCATTCCAAACATTCCAACCTTTATTCCATAAATGCAAATTTTAATTTTAAATATTCTAGTCTCAAGCCATATTGTGGCCGTCATTACAAATACTAAAATCCTCATTTTATATATTCCGACTTCCTTTCATTCTGTTATTCCATAGGTTCATTCATAAAGTTCATTCCATAAATTTAAACTGCCATTCTATATTCTTCTTTATGTACAAGTTTCATTGCATATATTTAAGTTTAATTCCATACATTCAAACTTTCATTCCATATATCCTCGTTCCATTTAATAGATTCAGATTTTATTCAATATATGCTGTCATTCCATATACTCAACCTTTCATTCTTTATATTCCGACTTTCAGTCTATCAAAACAAGTTTCCTTCCATATATTCACGGTTGCTTCCAAACATTCTTCACGCCATATTATGACCTTCATTCCATACATATTAATACAAATGTGTTATTACATACTACACTGGATTATATTTGTTTCAGCTACGCTGGTATATTTATGTGACCATACTTAGGTTGCATTTACAGTCATGGAAAAAATTATTAGACCACCCTTGTTGTCTTCAATTTCTCGTTCATTCTAATATCTGGTACCACTAAACGTATAATACAATGAACACAACAAAAAATGCAGCTGGTCACATAATACTTTATGGCCCATTTGACATTCTTAAGCTTAATTGATTCCCAGGGTATATAAGAGGCCATTTCATGTCACAAGCAGCACTGCACATGCAAAGGCCTAGAGTGGTTTCCTGCTTACATTCAAGCCGTAGCACAACTCAGAAGTTGTCAGCTCTCACATAATGCCTAAAACAAAAGAATTATGTGAAGCCACAAAGGCAGCCATCTTGGCACTGCTGGAAATTGGCATGAGTGAGAGACAGGTAGCGAAAAAACTGAAGATCTCCAAGACAGCCGTTCATTACAACAAAAA
Source organism: Epinephelus awoara (assembly GCA_035609425.1). NCBI lineage: Eukaryota > Metazoa > Chordata > Actinopteri > Perciformes > Serranidae > Epinephelus > Epinephelus awoara. The sequence goes on from CM069300.1 coordinate 3,097,715, forward strand.
AAAACAAGCTGAACATGGCACTACCAAATTGCTACCTGGCCGTGGCAGGAAACGTCTTTCTACCCCACGAGATGACCGTGCACTCATCCGTTCCTGTGTCAGGAATCGTCGTCAGACCTCCAGGGACCTTAAAAATGAGTGGGCACTGTCGAGAAATGTGACTTGTTCGGCAAGGACAGTTCAAAACCGACTTGTTGAAGCTGGTTTGAAGTCACACAGCATGCAAGAAGCCCTTCATCAATGAAAGGCAGAGGAAGGCCCGGTTACTCTTTGCTCAAGACCACAAGGATTGGACTGTTGATGATTGGGCTAAGGTTCTCTTCAGTGATGAATCCAATTTTGAATTGATGCCGACTCCAGCCAACTTACTGGTTAGGAGGAAGCCTGGAGAAGCTTACAACCCAGACTGTCTTGCCCCTACAGTAAAACATGGGGGTGGATCAGTCATGATCTGGGGTTGTTTCAGTCTGAGTGGAACAGGGCAAATGCAATTGTGTGAAGGCCGAATGAACCAGGTCATGTACAGGACTACCCTTGAAAACAGTCTTCTTTCATCAGCCGGAAAACTCTTTCCTGCCTCGAATGACTGGATTTTCCAACAAGACAATGCCCCTTGCCACACGGCAAGGTCAGTTAAAGCCTGGATGGAGAACCACAACCTTGGCCTGCTCAATCACCAGATCTTAATCCAATTGAAAACCTGTGGAAAATCATCAAACTCAAAATGGAGAACCACAAGCCCAAAAACAAAGAAAATTTGTTTGAATTTGTCCAACAGGAATGGGCTGCTGTGACAGCAGAACAATGTCAGAAGCTGGTGGAGAGCATGCCAAGACGCATGGCTGCAGTCATCAAAAACAATTGTTATGCAATCAAGTATTAACTCTTGTGTGTATCATGTGTTTAAAGCAAACAGAAAACATGGAATGCTTAAAAGTAGTGTTTTTGGCGGTACAATGCCATAGCTATTGATGTAAGAATTTAAGTAATTTTGGTTATTATCAAGAAAACCATGGAAAATGAATAGTTCTTAGTTCTTAAATTAAACTCTCATGAGCTATTTTTGTTGTTATCATTATAATTGTCCAAACAAATGTACCTTTAGTTGAGCCAGGCATTAAAATTAACAAGAAATTGAAGAAAACAAGGGTGGTCTAATAATTTTTTCCATGACTGTATATTTTTTTTTATTATGTGGTAAATATCAGTTATAGTCCTATAAACACAGAATAAGCTGTGACATACCAACAGTGTACAGCTGTATCTTCATATAGACACGCTAAACTGTAGTAGAACCAATATAATGGAGAAGTTAATACAAATAATAGTATATGTGTATGATCATGAATGATATTTTATAAACCACACTGTTGTATACTTGTTACAGGCAGGACTTCAACAGTGTGGTATTAGTACTTTATACTTACTCCTCTACTGAGCAGTCCACAGATATAAATATTTCATTGCAGTATAAAAACAAACCCACACACACACACACACACACTGCAGAAGTTCCAGGTTTCATTTGTTTATTTTCTGGAAAATAATGTGAAGGTACAGTCTCTTTAAAAATCTCTCCTGTTAGCTTCAGAAGCACCTCTGTTTGAAAACATATTCATATGTACAACACACTCAACATTCCCTGGTTATTTATTTATTACAAGGTTCAAATAAAAATCTGAATACAACAAAAAGTCAATTTATTATTCAAATACAAAGCAACAGACGCTGAACGCTCGTTTTTATTTTATTCTCCGGAGCCTAAAAACATGAAAAACTAACAATAACATTAATAATAATAATAATAATAATAATATGAGAGCAATTAATATCATACATCAATAAAAAATATGAAAAAATATGAAATATGGCCTTTAACTGATCCCTAGTCTGCGCGCACGCACACACACACACAGACACACACACAGACACACACTCTCACAGACGCACTACCTCGCTGGTCAACAGCTCCCTCTACTGGCAGAGTCTGGAACTGCATGTGAACTCACAACAGGTTTATTGCATAACAACAAAATGCTCCACACACACACACACACACACACACACACACACACACACACACACACACACACACACACACACACACACACACACACACACACAGGATGACGTCAGTGTTACAAACGGGAAAACACAGGTGGGTAAATTATCAGATGATTGTGTTTGACCTACTGAGTGACGCCTGCTCTTGTTAAAAAAATAAATGACTGAGAGTAAAAATAAAACGATGGTGGTTTTAAAACAAATATTAGTTTAATTCAAAGAAAAAACAAAAACAAAACAAAACATAAAAAGAATTTCAACAGTTAAAAAAACAGAAATTAAAAGTGTTTTCTCTCTCAAACTGATTTGATCCTGATCTTTTCATCTCAAGCAAAACTTTATTTAAACTTTTATTTGGACACAAACAGCTTTAAGTTTCCATTCACACCTGCTCTGATCCGACACGTTTCAGTCTGAATCCTGAAAGTCGTTAGAAAGATGAAACTATTTGAAGGTGCAATCGTCTGTACGAGTTTCACTGCAAAGAGTCGTGTAACAACAAGACATTTAGTCTGGAGAAAATCTGCTTCTTAAAGGTGTTCTTACTTAAAATAAGAGTGCATGCACAGAAAATACTGATCCAGCTCAGTGAACAGATACATTTAAAGGGATAGTTTCCATTTTTATTTTCTGCAGTGGGGCTGTACGACGCACTTATCCACAGATAGCATATATACCTACAGTAGATGTCAGTCAGCACGCCCACAGTTTGGAGAAGCAGACTGGAGTCGGACACTAAGCTACACAACGTACTGCTGTGGACAAGGTCAGCAACAAAACATCTCTTACACACACAAAAAAAGGCCAACCTAAAAAGAACTATATCAGTTTATGCTTTTTTCAGAGCCACCAGACTCCATTGACAAAAACAGTAATTTAAGCTTGTTGAAAATAGGAGCTGCTGGTCTGCTGCTGCCTCGATTAGTTACTCATTTTGTGTTACTGTGTGACTTTAGTGCGTCTGAACTAACCTTTTAAAAAGCCAAAGCCATCCAATAACACTAACAAACTAACAGATCGAGGCAGCAGTAGACCAACAGCTCCTGTGTTCAGCAATGTAAAATTGCTGTTTTTCTCAATGGAGTCTGGCTTTGACCAGAGCAATGTAATGGCTTAATTTTCCCATTGAAAATCACTGTCTGACATTAAGGTAAAGCAGTGAAAATATTCTAAATATAGTGTACACTTAAACTGACATTGATTTTATTAGGCAGGACTTTTTTAGGTGGCTAAAAAAAAAGTTTTGTGGCTGACCCCTCCACAGCAGTACACAGTACACTTAGCTTCCACGTCACACTCGTGTCTGCTTCTCCAAACTTGGAGCGTGCCGACTGACATCTACTGCATGTATAAACTATCTGTGGATAAGTATGCCAAAAAAAACTCACTTAAAAAATGTGAAGTAGCCCTTTAAGTTTTCTCTACTTACATTAAATACAAATACACATAATTTCTAAACAAGGGAGTAAAGTGAAGAAATGAAGAGAAGGAAAGAGAAAAGAAAGGACTGAATCTGTCTCTGTTGGTCTTAAAAATATCTCGATTACAGAAAGCTGACTTGTGGAAGCTGCAAAACGTATTTCTGATCAATGAGATTTTACGGCTCATAAAGAAGTAACGACTTGTTAAAAGGTTAAATATTTGCAGTACTTAAAAAAGCTGGAACTTGTGACCGAATCAAACTTTCTGCTCACAACATGAACATAAGATCTGCTCACACACACATCAACACTCAGTGCTTCACTGTCAGACTGCATTTCAACAACAGGACAAAAAACAAACCGATCAAATCTATTTTCCATCCTGACTTTAACTTCAGTAACATTTTCATCCAACGTGGCTGCACCCCCGTCTTTAATCACCTCACCACACAGACACACATTTATCAGCTCGCTCCCAAAGTTTGAATCTCTGACTGAAATCTCATCGGCTGCCGGCGCCGACAGAAACCATCTCAGACATCTCAGAATTAAGGTTTGAACTTTCTCCTCGACGTGATGAATCCAACAGTGCAGCACAGAGACACTGAAGCACCGACACGTCACTGACCTGCAGGGGGCAGCAGTGACACTTAACACCACTTTCTGTTGTGACTGTCGTTCCTACATCGCCGTCACCACCAACACCAGCAGCTGTGTTCCCACTCTGACCCTCAACAGTCCCAAGTTTCAGTCCAACTCCGGGCACATTATTGATTTCATTATCAATCACAATCTGTTTTCACTGTCTTGTATCTGCAGAGGCGTTAAAGCTAAAATCCATCCCATAATCTCCTCCTGGGTTTCCACCACAGACCTCAGTGTCTCTCTGAATTCACTTGGATGTTGCGGACTTTTTATTAACTAGTAACTCAAACTGATTTCCAAAACTCTCCAGACCTGCAATATGACCCCTAGTAAGACAGGAAGTGCATTTTCAAAATAATGGCACCGCCGGCAGTGAGTGTAACATTTACTTTCCTGTTAAAAGAATCAATTTTTGGAATCAATAAAAACAGAAAACAGGACGACTGAATTCAGCTTCTAATTTTTTTTCTGGTAGTTTTTTTGTTTGTCAGATTGATGAAAAATTAAAATAAATAACATTTTGGACTTTTTTCCTTCTCAATCTGCCTCAATTTCATCTTAAAAACAAAGACAGCTGTTTAACCCTTTAAAACCTGACAGCAAACTGGCTTGATTTCTTTCAAGTGAGCAATGAAAGAAGAAATGACCCAAAAAAATCTGCAAGAAATAAGTAAAAACAATAAAATTAGTAAAAAAAAAAAATGAAACAAACAAATAAATAAATGACCTGGAAAAAGTGCTTAACATAATTTTAAACATGAAGAAATAATAATTATATTTTTTCCTTGGCTTTTTTCCCTATTTTAAAAATTTTTTTTTTCTTTATCTATTAATTTCTTTCCAAGTTGCTTGTTGACGTTCTTCCCATGTTTCTGAAAGAAATCACATCAGTGTGCAGGGTTAAATGGCTAAAATCAATATTATAGGAATTTTATTTTAACTGGTAGATATACCTCTGGCTTTTGCTATCAACAAATCTATTTAATAAATTAATCTGTGAAGCTTGTTACAAGACATCATGGGAGGTTTGACAGTAATTTAACTTCCTCACTTCTGGAAGAGGCGTTTAGATGATCAAAAAAACATCCTCCTGACATCCCTCGTTAATTCTGTTGTTTATAATCTGACATAAAATCTTTGTCTAATTTTTCAACTGATCTTTTGTTTGCTGAGGACGTGTAATTTGAAAGGACACTGTGTGTTGTCAGGGATGTGCATATTACCAAAGTCGATACTAGGAGAGAGTGTGTGTCGTCAGGGCCCCGAGGCTCTGACATGACCCGCCCAAAGGGAAATATAAAAGACGGAAATGTCATGACGTCAGTGACAGCGCTTGAGGAGCCAGAGTTTGGTGTCAGCTCTCCATATCTTTGTTGTTTTAACTTTGACTGATCCAACACACATGACATGATGTCGACTGACATTTATATCTAAATGTTCCCGTTTATTATCCTTGTTTTTGATCTCCAAACAGATGTTTCTGTCCGTCAGCTGCGTATAACTCCACTCAAGCTTCTCGTTGGTGCAAGGTAGCTAACCTGCTGTTAGCAGGTACGTGTATTTATTATCAATAACTAACTAAACATTAAACTGTTAATGATATTAAAGAACATTTAGGAGGGCTAATGAAGATAATGTTTCCTACTGTTGTCAGGAGCTGGTGCTAATCATCAAACGAGTCGCCTTACGTTAACCTGAACTGTAAATGAAGGTGTAAGAGAAACGGACAGAGAGCTGTGGTGATGTTTCAGCCTCTCAAGCTTCATCGCTGTCGTGACTCATGCGTGTGCAGCTAATCAATGTTAGATGACTAACGTTAGCAGGAATGTAAATCACTGAGGCAAATTGCACGGCGTTACAGCCTCCAGTCCAGTCCTGGTTTAGCAGATATTTACCAAACTGACAGGTGACATCATGAAGTCCAGTTAGAACAATAATCAGAGCCTTTAAGACCTGATGTGGCTCTATGCAGTCTGGTCCTGATAACAGGTCGGACCTGCTCTGTTTGTTCATGTATTACGATGTAATGTTATGATGTAATAAGGAGGACAGATCTGTTTGGAGATCAATAACACGAGAGGCAAATATTTAAATAAAAAACATCAGCTGATGGCATCACGTGGAAGGAGCTTTCAGTCAGAGTTGAAACAACAAAGACATCACTGGTCACAGTGATTTGACGTGCTCGCCCCTGTGATCCCCAAAGAGCTAACACCAAAGTCTGTCACTGACGTCATGACCTTTGCTTTTATAGTTTGCTCGAGGGATGAGTCAGCGCTCACATTCAAGTCCTTTCTTGTCTTCTTTATCAGAGAACTTTTGCAGATTGTACTAAAGATCTACTTTCCTTTGACATTCATCACTGCGGTTTGAGGGTTTTATACGGTTTTCTTTTTAAAACTGTTTTTATGACTTGCTTTTTTTGTTGTTGCCTTGTAAAAACACTTCATAACTCTGCTTTAAACAGTGCTTTATAAATACAGATTATTATCATTACTGGTTGCAAAAGTTCACTTTAAAATAAGTGTCTTTCTCCTCTTTGTTTTATCCGAATAATATAATGTTTTATGATCATGTTTACTGAAGAATAAACATTTATTAGATTTAATCTTCTTAAAAATCCTGTGAATGATCTTGTGACCCTGACTGGGGGTCCCGCCACCAGGTTGGGATATTTGTCAGTAACAGAGGAGCCTCTCAGTCGACAGCCGAAACAAAAACTACTCTGATTTTCTATTTGTCAATTGTGAATTTTAAATCAAACGGTCCAAAATGTAGAATTTGTTTTACAGATATTATCATATATAACAAATATAATTTTAGAGACTTGACTTCAGTTTTCCAGTTTCCTATAATCAGTGATTCAAATATAAAATTAAAGGGACATTTCAACAAAAGCCTCTCGTTGCACAGACACCAGGAAATTCTGAACTCTTCCACAACGTTACAAAAACAAACTAAAGACGGGGCTGCGTCTGACGACCGTATTATCAACGGTGGGTTTGGGGATGGGGGATGGGTGGGTGGGTGGGGGTGGGGGGGCACCAGACAACATTTCATGGCGACATGTTTTTACTATAAATGCTCACACAAACACATGCAGCTAATTTTACAAGCTGTTGTTCAAAAACTCATTTCAGGCGTCAAACTTCTACAAGCTGATTTTTTTTTTCTTTCTCGTCTTAAATATACTGTGTTTATTTATTTATTTAAAGATATTATCTGAGAAATTATGTACATACAGATTTCGACCACTTTGGATTAAAAAATAAAACTTCTTTATAGTCAGAATAATATTAATAATAATCTTTTTTTTACCTTTTGTTACATAAAAATATGTTGCTATGCTCCGGCCCTGGGCGGGGCTGAAAGCACAGGTGCAGCAAGTGCAGGTAGAGAGGGGGCGGGGCTAAAGGCTGTCAATCACAGTGACTGGGGTTAAAGGGCAATCCCGCCAAAAATTGCATTGGGGTCGTAGTTGGTATAAAGTTCACATCACATCATTGGAGGAAGATTTTAAATTAAAGTTCAACATCTTGTTTTCTGTTTCATACGTTCAAATGTCTGAGCAAGGCACAGGAAGTGACACCCCTTCAAAATATAACTGCTCACCCGGCTGCAGTGATGAACAGGTGTACTCCAGGACACCGTGACATCACTGCTGGGTTTGATTACAGGTGCAATAAAAACTGCAGCTGGGGGTTGTTTTTATTATCAGTCAATCTCCTGTCTAATCGATTAAATGTTTGGTTTATAAATTGTGAAGAATTTTCTATGATGTTTGGTCATCTCTGACAGTCCGAACCCAAAATCGTTCACTTTACAATGATCAGAAAATTCTCAAGATTAAGAAGCTCATATAGAAAAACTCTAGCAAATATTTTCGCAAGAAAAATACATGATAATCGACTAATTTCAGCCCTTTAAACAAAAAAAAAAGCTGAATATTCTTCTATGTGAGCTTCTCAAATGTGAACTTTTTCTGTTTTTCTTTGTTTAATGTTGTTATAAACTGATTGTCTTTCTTTTTTTATTCTTTTTTTACTCAATTAAACTTCATTTGGACTTTTGGTCAGACAAAAAACAAACAAACAAAAAAAAAAACTACGACGGACATTTTTCTCCATCGTCTGACAACTTTTAGAACAAATTATTAATCAGTTAATTTGGAAAAATAATTGGCAGATTAATTCATAACAGAAATAGTTAGTTGCAGCCCTTGAGTAACGACCTTTTGGCACTTTGGGTACTTTGTGGTTTTGGGAAAATGCCTGTTAATATATATAAAATATCAACATAAACATTGGTGGAATTGCCCTTTAAGAAGTTGACCTGAAAGGGCGATAAAGCTGAAGCCTGAGGGGCGACTGTAGCTGTCATACGAACATTTCAGCGGGAAGAAGATGCAGATTTGTGAGCTCAGGGTTCCTGCACATCAACACTAATCTGTGTATTAATATTTTGTCTTGTGTTCGTAAATTTGTCACTGAAAGAAATCTCCGTCTGATTTCTGTTTCTTTCCCCGAGGTGTACAGAATCCCTGCTTCCCATCTGCTATTCTTTCATTCACCCTCACATTCAGTTTCATCATTTAAATGCATAATCTTCCATTAAAAAAGCAGCCAAGTTTCACACACGACTACAGGCAAGTGCATCCGATGCATTGTCAGTGCGTTCTTCTTTAGCAAGACACTAATGTTTTCTCTGTTAGAGGGAATGTGGACGAGAGTGAAGTCTGAAACGTGATGCTGCCAAAGGTGTTTGTCTCTGAATGTTTGAGACATCTGTGAAGATTTAACTGGAATCCATCCAAACATGTGACTCTGAGAACAACAGTGTGTACTCCCTCTGATTGCACACGCTGTGATGTGTTGTGTTCATACAGTGTGTCGCATTCTGTCAGACGCAGCAGCGTGTTTCAGACTTCAGACTGCGGCTCAGTAAAATAAAGTCTTAACAGTGACACTCGTGTAGCTGGCAGTGATGTAGCAACTAAAAGATAAACTGATTATCTGTGATCAGACAGGACGCTTTTTTTTCCTCATTTCTCGTGTGCTGAAGGCTTCAAGTGCGAGTCACTCTGAATAAAAGTGTCAGACATAAATGTAACGCAGTGAGTTTTGGTGGTTCTGGTGGGAAATGATGATGATTCCCAACCTTTATGTCTTGAGAAATGTCTCCCTGTGACAAAAATATGAAGAGAGACAAGTATCTACAATCTAACAATAAATTGGTCAGAAAAAATAAACGTGTAACAAAGATATATATTTTTTCTCCATCTTGTCACTCTTCAGATTCTTTTTGAGACTCTGCTCAAAGTTCTTAACAATTATTGATGCAGACGCATTTTCATAAACAGATTTCAACTTGTAGCAGAAAGAAGACAAACTCTTCAACCAAATTTAGTTTGGTTTTATCTGTGTCTTCTCACACTAAAACTGATGTTAATGTTAAAATCAGAAACAAACAAGACATTCACGGACGTCTCTTCTTGCTGAAGAACAGAAGGGGAGTCACCAGATTTCTGTGACTTGCTGATAAAGCCGATAAGCTGATTTGTCTTTATCGTCTCTCTGTAGATGAACGGCCATAAAGAAGAAAGTATACAAAAGTATAATTGTGCATATTATTGCAATTCCACATGTGACGAAAAGTTATTTTTGGTTTACGTCCTGAACTGCAGATTAGTAACTTCACAACTCAAAGAAAAGCTTCAGCGTTTTGAGGACAACGTCCTGTGTGATCACGGGATAATTTCACGGGTATAAAGCTGCTCTGATTGGACACAAATCAGGGGCATCACAATGATTATATGACTTGAAAAGAAGCAGCATATCAGGGGCTTTAAGCACTGAACGCACTCCTGAGAGGGCTTCATCAAAAACCTTTAACCTGCTTATAATTAACTGAATAAAAATTCTTTTGACCAGTTTGGTTTAAGTAGAATCTCACAACCTCTTTCAGGCTGTTAAACTGGCATCTGTGACTGTCGGAGCAGGAAACATATTATTTCAAAAATATATAGAGCTCTAGGTCATGGCTGAGTTCCTGTCAAAGTGGCTGATAAAGCAGAGAAAGCCAAACATCAACTGTATTGGCCTCTGGCTGGTACCTAACCTAAAGAGTTCTGGGGTAAAATCATTCGAACCAATCACACGTTTCCTTGTTTCCTGTAGAGAACATGGCTGCCGGGGGAGCAGAGACCAGTCAGAGAGCTCTGCCGTGGGGAAGATCCACGCGTATCTGGATGCATAATTCTTTTCAAGATCTTCCAAGCGTTGCTGGTTTTTACAGACAGTTTCTTTACATAAAGCCGACGTCACGTGAGCGGTTTATTCCTGCGTGTTTGCATTTACGCGAGTGCATTTTTCATTAACATGCAGATAAGACTCGTACAAGCTAATGCCTAAAAAGAGAAGCATCTTGTTTTTTTTTCTTGACTTCAAGCATTGCAAGAGCGTTTTCAGTTAAGTGCCTTCGACGGAAAACTCCCCCCTCCTTCAGTTCATCACGACCCCGGACAGAAATCTCTTCTCACCGAGACTCCCGCAGGTTCCCAAGTTACTTCCACGCCTCGCTCTGCAGTCCGTCTTGTAGGGGGAGCGGTGAGTGGGCGGCGGAGCGGCGCAGATCCCAGTCTCTCCACCTCCATCAGGGTGGCCCTCTCCTTCGCCGACTCCCTCCGAGCTCCTGGAGCGCGGGGGGGTTGCGGGGTCACTTTAGCCGGTCGGATCGGAAGGAGTCCTCCACAGCCGGGTCGGCGAGCATCAAGTCGCCGTCCAACATGTCCAGAGCCAGGGGGTCCATCCTGAGGGGATCGTCCAGGGAGAAGGGATCCATCTCAAAGCCGGGGACGTGGGACAGAGCGCTGGCGATCTCTTTAGACAAACCCGGCGGGGAGTCGCCTGCAGGGAGGGAGGGACAGCGGACATGTTAGACTTTCAGGAAATAAAACCTGAAAGAAAACTATGGATCACCTGACTTGTTAAGCAGCATGACTTCTTCATAACAACAACTCAACTTCCCTAAACATCAATGTTCAGAAAGATTTAAATGGACCAAATAATAAAATAAATTCTTTAAGATATACTCTGCAGGATTTTCCTAAAGCACAATGTACAGACTCATACAGAACTTCTCTCATTCAGAGGTGTGCGGTGGTGTATTTTTATGCAGAGACTCACCGCTAGATAAATCCCCCCAAATCTTACACACTGAACCTTTAAATTTCAGCAAAAATTAACTCTGAATATTGTAACAACCAAAATGTGAGGTCACATTCATAATCTTCTTATTCTCTGATCAGTTAATTTCTGGTTTAAATCAACATTTTACACTGAACTTTATTCAGGTTTAAGTTTTTTTTTAAAGTTTTTAGCAGCGTGAGTTCAGACAATATTTATTATTTGAGAACGTTGACCTCTTTTGTTAAATTAAGGAGTTATTTGTCACTCTTTTGCTATCTGTGCTGAAACTCTGGAATCATATCGGCACTAGGAATGAAACAAAATATCAAACTCTGACACTTTAAACACCAGCTGGTCTTAGGGCTGGGCAATAAAACGATCCCGAAACAGGATCGCAATAAAATGTGTGTCAATGACGATAATGAACTAGTCATTTTTACTCGATATGGACAAACAGGGCGTCACGCTTCAGAAGTGATCAGACAGCTGTCAGCCAATCTGCAGTGTTGGAGATGCGCGTCACTGCATACGCCCATTTTTCACTACGAAGTTTGTGCTGACGTGAGTGAGCCGAGGTGAGGAGGAAGTGAAAGTAGCATGAACACGAAGGGGGGGAAATGAGCGAAAGTGAGGAGCAGTGAAGTCGGCGGTGACAAACATCCTCAATAATTTGGAAGTAGTTTGGCTACTCGAAAAGTAACTACAGAAGGACAAAGACGGTCGGCAAGATATGTCATCTGTCACCTGAAAAGGTGGCGTCCCAGCGACTACACTGAGAGCATGAAAATCTGCCCAAAGCTGCAGTAAGTCCTCCAACAAGTGCTGCTTAAAGGCCGAGCACTTCTGCTGCTGTGGGCAGCGCTAACGGGGCTGCATCAAAACAGCAATCAATAGTGTCCTCTTTTGTGGAAAAGGAAAAAGGAGCAGACACAGCCGAAGACATGATGGCCATGAGCACCGTGAGAAGGACGGGTTCAGGAAATGAATTAAAGACTCAGAATCAGGATACTTTTCAGACGCACAGCATTATCAATTTATATATCGTGATAAATATCTTTATCGATCGATACAGGGAAATTTATCGTGATGGAATGTTTTACCATAACGCCTGGCCCTAGCTGGTCTCATAAACACCAGTCGACACCCACCAGTGAGGATGATGTTGGGCACGTTGTGTCGTCCGTCCCCGCTGCCGTAGTTCTGGTTCTGGTTGTTGAGGAGCTGCTGGTCTCCGGGATCCTGCAGGTCCAGGTGCCCCTGCATGTTGGAGGGGTACTGGTTCTTGTCGGTGCTGCTGCAGCTCAGACCGCTGTGGTTCAGAGACAGACCGTCACCCTGGTTCTCTGCTGTGAACTGAAGCAGAAGAAAACAGATTTAATGCAGGAAATATAGGATGTGGGTTTTACTGAATATTTTATGACCAAATGTCATGTTTTGCCTGTATTTATGATTTACTTGATGACCAACAAGATAGTAAAGAGGTGATACAAGTGACTAAGAGGGAGCAGAAATCTTAGTCAGTATTGTCAGTAAATCTGCGGCAGTGGTACCTACCTACCTACCTACCCATCTATCCATCATCTATCCACCTACCTGGCTACCTACCTACATATCTATCAATCTATCCATCTACCTTTCTATCTATCTAACTACCTAGCTACCCAGTGGCAGTGGTACCTACCTACCTACCTGCCCATTTATCCATCCACCTACCTACCTACCTATCTACTCATCTATCTACCTTTCTACCTATCTATTCATCTACCTACCCATCTATCCATCCACCTACATACCTACCTACCTACCCATCCATCCATCCATCTACCTACCTACCCATCCATCCATCTATCTACCTATCCACCCATCTATCCATCCACCTACATACCTACCTATCTATCTACCCATCTATCTACCTTTCTATCTATTCACCTACCTACCTACCTACCTACCTACCTACCTACCTACCTACCTATCCATCCATCTGGATATATATTTAACGTGATATATATGGTTCTAAAGGTATGAGATTCTCACAGTATGATAACTGAAAATATTGCAGTACCACAACATTATTATCATCATCAGGCAGAAAGACCCTTAAATGAAATCTGAAGGGTTGTGTTTGGCTGAACGGATGAGTTAATACTTTAATTGTGTCTTGAAACTGTTCTTTGAAGGTTTGTGTAAAAAGTCTTCCGTTTGAAAATGACTAAAATATAGTTGAGAATTTCATTCAAGTGGCATTTTTCCAATATTGTAGATAAACAAATGGACACGGTATATTAATTGTCAATTTTCATGTCATTTAATACCTTAAAACTGGTATACTGCTGCAACCCTGATATTAAGGAGTTAGAATGATGACAACTGGAATCATCTACAGCAGTAAAATGACACATTAATGCAGCAGTGATATTAATCCAAAAACACTTGATAGAAGAAGAAGCACAGCAGGGAACACTTTAGTGCAAAACACATACTTGTACTTTAACTACTTTAAGTACATGTTACTGATTACGTACTTTCACTTGCATAAAGTTTGAATACAGGACTTTAACTTGAAGTGGAGTATTTTCACAGTGTGGTGTTAGTACTTTAACTGCAGAAGAGGATCAACTGGTCTGTGAAGTTAGATTTATATCATCATCAGTGACAGACACAGTTCGGCGCATGGTAACAAGAATATTCCAGATACAAACCCACAAATGGCCTGGACTTGATTAGATGAACAAATTCACAAGAGAGCTCAAGGAAGTGAGACAAAGGCTCCAGTATAAAGCTTGGTAATTATCTTGTGTGGGACTATCCAAATAACTTGGGGCAGACTAAAGCCATGTAAAGTCTGAGAGTAAACCCTGACTGAGTCACTCTAAACTCTACAGGAAGCCAGCAGAGCTCAGAATAAGCCAAGCCTGACTGATGCCAGAACATCTGTGAGACAAACTCAAAGGTCTCTCCTTCTGCAGCTTTAAGGGTCCTCATGTCTGCACCTCAAAGAGTCAAGAGGGTGCATCTCCTGTTGTTCTGGTGCATGAACACAGACGAAAGTGAGAGAAAGAAAAACTCCACTCTCATCCAGGTGTTTCATTCCAGATCCATCTAGTTAGTAACACTCTCCTCACACATTGCAACACATGTAACGGCAGCATTTCCCCTACATCAGCTCTCCTGGCAGTGCGGCGCGTGGATGGATGTGTACACATTTCAAATTAACTAACAGCTAATTCGTCAAGAAGCTGGGTCACATCCTGTGCTTCTCTGCTGGTCCATGGGCAGTGGATGATGTTCCTGGGGGCTGTGCACATGCTGCGTTTTTGTGCAGCACCGCTTAAACCCCAGAGCGATGCCGTCGCAACGTGCACATGTTCCTGAGCGCATATCTTTATTCTTTTTTAAGTGCTTCTTAAAACTTAGCTGTTCAAAAATGATTAATTTCAGCACACTGCCTTTTTTATATAGGTCTCATTTGATTATTTTTTATTGTTTTTACCTAGTGTTGTTGGCGGTTTTGTATTCTTTTATTTTGTATTACTCCCGTTGTTTGACATTGCTGTACCTCGGTGCAACCTGCAGGGCGATTAATCGCCAACTTTACTGGTATTTTACCTTTATCTTATTTTTTGTTCTTTGTATTTTCTTAAAATTGTCTCTTTATATTTGCTTGAATTCTGCATTATTTTAAATCATGGATCAACAATATAAAGAACTTTTCAGGGTGCCATGGCTGCGCCCACAGATAGACAGCGTTCAACTTTTTAGAGCGCAGCAGCACGCACCGCATGTCATGTGATGAGGAACAACCAATCACAGCTGACAGATATCTTTCGCTTCATCCATAAATATCAGTCCGTGAAAAATATGGAGGAGAAAATTGATCATTTTAGTGCAGAGCTGCCAGAGCTTTACATCTAAGCCTCCACAGAAAACAGCGATCATACTGATTTACCGGAGACCACGTTTAACAACAGCAAAACTATATCAAACATGAGCGGGCACATGAGGAGAAACATGCAGCTAATGAGTAAGACCGGTGACGTTGTGATTCATGGTCGGTGCCTCGACCCCAAAGCCACCAGACCTTTAAAACCAAGAAAAAACACCAATGAAGAGAAAATGACAAATTTTCAGACTGGCTCTGCCCTCAACTGTAAACACAACCAGCTGGGTTTACAATGATCAGCTCAGGCACCAGCGAGTGACATCATGCTCCCCTCAGCCACTGTTATTCACAGTTTATAATGACATCATGAGAACGTGCTGCTCAGTTACCTGCTGGTTGGATTTGCCCGAGAGCTGCAGACTTAGATATGGGTCGTCCAGGAGAGAGTTGAACAAGGCATCCTAGAAGACATTGAAATAAGATCTTAGTTACACTGAGGGGTGGATCTAACTGTAGACAGTCACTCAACTGGCCCTGTCCTTAAATATGCAGAACTTTAGGTCTTCATAAAATGTAAACGGGTGATATGTATATAAAAATGTACCCTGTACAGTTGTCATGAATGTTGAGACCAAAACCATGTTTGTATCAGGAAATAAACATGTTTATTTTTGCTGTTAAGTTGGGCATTTAAACATGGAGGTCTATGGGGATTGACTCTGTTTTGGAGCCAGCCTCAAGTGGCAACAAGAGGAACTGCAGTTTTTTGGCACTTCCACATTGGCTTCATTTTACAGCCTCAGAGGCTAGCTTGGTAGCTAGCTTGAAATGAAAAATGACAACTAAATTTCAAGAACAGAATTAAAGGCTTGATACTTTCACTGTGGATGATGGCAGTACATGAAATCTGCTGTGTGACCACTACTTGATCATTAGTTTAAGTTTTATCAGAATATTCCTTTATTTAGAGCGTAAACACAGCAAAAAATGGACAAACTAAAATCGTTTCGGTTTCTGTTCAGTTTCCTTTCTCTCTCTATTGTGCCCCTACCTCTGGCTCATTTTCTCAGGATTAATGGCGGGAGTTAGATTGCACCTGAAACAAAACATGCATCATGTAACAACCCACAAACAGACTGAGTCCTGTAATTGGAGATCTTGTTTGTACTGCATGAAGAGCGAGTGTGAAGAGAAGGGTTTAGTTTGCCAGTTGGGATATAGATTCCCTCTGATGTAATAAACGTGTTAACTCTTTTTAGATTAAAAAATGACAAAAGATTAAAACACAATATTGTGTAAGGAAACTCTTCAACAGTCACTAATCTGTGTGTTTAAATGGCTCGTGCAGCAACTTGCAGGTAAATCTCTGAGGCTGCAGCGTTAGAAGCCAGAATGCCTCCTGGTGTCTGTTTGCTGAATGAATGATCAGATATCTCAGTACACAATGACTTCCACTCAGCGAACCTCCAAAAATAGCATCAAGTGGTTTTTCTCAGCATTACATCACACACAGTGAACACGACACCTCTGATCCTGACAGATGAGGTCATGCATCCTTCACATCTGCGCCTGTTAATTAATATCTGTTTAAAATGGGATGAAAACACTTAATTTGTTTCTATTTTTGCAGCAGCTGTGAAATTCAGACTCTAGCACATGTGCTCATGTAACTAAGTGGCACCCACAAACACAGTAGTGTGAATAATTTGTATCACATCTATGACGTCAGTACTTTCGGGGGAAAAACTAGAATTACTGCCTCGCGGTTGTATGCCTCTGTGGACCAGTCAAGTTGCAGTTAAAATCCATGTTTGCTGCTGCAAAGAAGCTACAAATTCTAAAACATGGACACTCCACACACAGAAGATCTACACAATCAGCACAGTTTCAAGATTAGAGTCACCAATTCACTTCTGTTCCTGAGATATGACACTGAATAATGGCCAGAAAAGGGTTTTTGAAGAACATTATGATGTCACAGTGAAGCTGACCTTTGACCTTTTAAATATAAAATGTCATCACTTCATTATTTTATCCTGTAAGACATTTGTTTGAAATTTTGTCATGAAATGTTTGTCACAGACCAGGTCACAGTGACTTTAACCTTTGACCAACAAAATCTAATCGTTTATCTTTGAGTCCAAGAGGCTGTTTGCGCCAAATTTGAGGAAATCCTCTCAAAGCTTTCTTGAGATATAGTGTTCACAAGAATGAGACAGAGGCAAGGTCACAGTGACACTGACCTCTGACCACTGACCACCAAATTCTAATCTGTCCATTGTTAAATCCAAGTGGACGTTTGTGCCAAATTTTAAGATATTCCCTCAAGGTGTTCTTGAGATATCAAGTTCATGAGAATGGGGCAAACCAGGTCACAGTGACCAAAATCTAATTTTGTATCTTTGAGTCCAAGAGGCTGTTTGTGCCAAATTTGAGGAACTTGAGATATTGTGCTCACAAGAATGGGATGGATGCAAGGTCAGTGTGACCTCGACCTTTCACTCCCAAAACCTAATGAGTTGATCGTTAAGTCCAAGTGGATGTTTGTGCCAAGTTTGAAGAAATTCTTTCGAGGTGTTCTTGAGACATCGCATTCATGAGAACGGGACAAACCAAGTCACAGGGACTTTAACCTTTGCACATCAAAATCTTTATCTTTGAGTCCAAGAGGCCGTCTGTGCCAAATTTGAGAAAAATGATCATTCACAAGAATGGGACAGAGGCAAGTTCACCGTGACATTGACCTTTGACCACAGAAAATGAAATCAGTTCCTTGTTAAGTCCAAGTGGACGTTTGTGCCAAGTTTGAAGAAATTCCTTCAATGTGTTCTTGAGATATCACGTGAGATGTCACAGTGACTTTAACCTTTGACCACCAAATCCTATTGTTTATCTTTGAGTCCAAGAGGCTGTTTGTGCCAAATTTGAGGACATTGGTGAGCTGTTCTTGAGCCATCATGTTCACTAGACATCTTGTTCACATACAAACAAATGGATCGACAGAGAGCCTGAAAACATAAAGCCCCCCGTCATGATTAACGTAAAAGGTTAAAAATTATTCAATCAGCTACAAGATTTCACACTTACTCAAAATAGTGTCAAGACAGCTGCAAAAGACACCATATCTTTGTAAGAGTCAAAACAGATTAAAGCTGCCAATTAAACAAACCCAGTGAGCAGTCATCGGTGCTTCTGAAGGTTTGCTCCATAATGTCCCCCTTTATTTTATTTCCTTTGATGAGGGGATATTCTAGGAAACTCAGATTAGATTGGTTTGCAATTATCAGTGGGTGTTTTCTGAGCTCTCAGTGTTCCCCACCAGTCGTCCAAACACAGAGTGCATGCTTGATGCTAATTGGTTCAAAGGGTGATTTGGGGTCATGGAGCTGGATGTGCCATGTCCGAACAACAGAGACCTCTCATTGAACAACAGACTGAGGATGATATTCATGGCGACACCAAACTGGACTGAAGCTTCCTTATCTGAGATGTGAACAGAAACAGTGCTGACGACAAACAAACTGTGGCGCACGACTGAATGAAACATTTAGCCCTCATAGATGTTTATCTCTCTCTGAGTTACCCAAAGTATATTTGGTAATTAGCTACGCTGAGCACCTCAATCATAGTTTGATCATTAAATACAATACATGACTGACTGGTCTGAGGAAGAGACCCATGAGACTGAAAGCTTATCAAACATCACAACACTGCACTGATTTATATTACGGGCAATGATTTTATGTTCTGGACTGTTATCACACCAGCATTTATTTTGTCCCCCATCTCAATGATAAAAAGACAAACAGCAGAAAAACACTTAAAGAGTAATTCATGCGTTCAAGGTCCCCCAAAAAATGGAAGAAAAAAAGGCCGAATATTCAATTTTTTTTTCACAATCGAATCCCAATTTTTTGGGTCAGCCCTACATCTCACGTCATGTGAGGCAAGTTATCTCAAACAGATCGTGCTACAAATTTTTGGCTTCTTAATACGAAAGAAAACAGTTTTCATTTTCAAGTCTTTCTTTGCCTTTAAGACAGGTTAGGCGTTTGTTATGGGAAGTGAGACTCTCCTGCTTTTGTGACTAGAAAAGTACCGTAAGCAGGTCGTCAAAGTGCTGCAGACACAGTGGAGTGCATGCTTTTCTAAAGGTACAGCAGTGGGTTTGTAGAAAGTGTCTAGATAAGCTCAGGTTCAAGTCTAACATCGCTGTGGAGATGAAATAAAGCATCTGTTTAATGCAACATTATCAGGTCGATCCTGACCATTCTTCACCGCAGAGTTGCTGGATTGTAAAAGCTGCAGGCCAGGCTCAGGCCTGAGCCTCACAGAAAGTGTTTTAGCAGCTGAAGGTGCCTTTTTGTAATTTATTTTATGAGAATGAAGCTTTTCGCTCGCTGTTTTTGCATTGCAACACACCTTGCGTTTCTGCGCCCTAGGTGCATGGCGTTTTGCCCGAGGACTCTGAACTTCTTGAGTTGAAAAAACTTCAGAGCAGAAAAGCACCCCACGTTATCTCTTTTTTTGTCATCTTTTTCCCCATTGTCCAGTCAGATAGTTTGAGAGGCGAGCCTTCTGTGGTGGTCACAACAACAAGTTTACAGCTGGTAAACAATGGAGGAGAAACTGGTGGTAGTGGTTGCTGGACACCCAGAGCTATACGGCCTGATGATAGACAGCAGGTTGTCAAACTGCCCCTGAGTCATCCTAAAATATGCCTGTAAACATCCATGATGGAGGAGAAGCTCCTGGACCAACTGGTGGTACTCCCCATGATCCAGCCTCTTTTTTAGGGTCTCGTGTACCCACACAGATCTCTGTTTATCTGCTGACAGCCTCTCACCCTCAACCAGAGCTACATCAACATTTTAGGAACTAGATACCGATTACTGTGAAATAAATAAAATAAACAGTAGATTGATTACACGGGAAGGTTAGTCGGTGAGTCTGTGGTTGCCTGGCAACAATAAAAAGGTGCAGAAAGCTTTTTTCACTACTGGATAGGGAGTGCGGCGTGCCTCGCATTTTACAACGTGCATAATACTTTCTGTGTGATCGGGGCCTAAAGCTTACTGAGGTAGCCCAAAGAAACCAGGTCTCCGAACTACAGTTTGGAGCCACATGACTGGAGAGGTGATGTTAAAAGTCTGGGTATTTGGCAAAAATAAATATGGGCGATGAGTTTGTCACGCTACAGAAAAATATGTCACTAACTAACTAACTAACTAACTACACAGCCAAATTTGAATGATTACAATAATTGCAAAATGAACTGAGGTTTCAGACAGCTGTTAGTGGCCTCAGGTGGGCCTCCAGTTGGTGATCTGTCCGTTGGTTCTGATAAAGAAATCTATCGACACCAATCGAAGGACTTTCCTCCTTCCCAGGAGATGAATCCAAATGATTCTGGTGACCTCCTGACCAAAATTTCCCCATGATTTGGTTCATGACAATGTATCTCAAGTTATAACTACCAGATGGTGCTGGAATTTGTTGTGGATATTTAGAATGAATCTTGATTTGTTTGGTGACTTTTCCTTTTTCAATATCAGGTCTTAAATTTTATTTGTACATTAAAAAAAACCAAAACCATTTCTGGGCACATTCCTGCTTCTGAGAGGATAAACCTTTCGGACTTTAATGACCACCTTAATGACCTTTCCTCAAGTGTCAAATCTGAGAGGTGATAAACCAAAAGTGTGTTGTTTGTTTGCATGTTTGTCTGTCTTTCATATCATGGCTGTAACAAACACTGCAGCCTGCAGGAGGCACTAGCAAGACTTGAGATTTTAGTTTAAGTTTCAGTGGAGCTGAGATGGTGAAACAGTTGTGAGTGTTTCTGACGGCGTTGCAGTCACTTACGTTGTACAGGTCTGTAGCCAGGTTGTGGCTGATCTGTTGGAGCTGAGGGAGACCGCCGGCTCTCTGCTGCTCCGCCTGCTGCTCTGCTTCCTGTTTGACGTGACACTGAGAGGAGCTCTGGACACAGTGGTCCATCTGCCTCTCGTTCTTTATCAGCTGCGAGTTCGCTGTGTTCATCTGCTGCCCCATCGACCTCTGTTGCTGCAGAGAGACACACCGTAACCACCGTTTAAACCTCAGAAATCAATTCATCTCACCAAATGTATTTATCTTTATCTAATTTATAAATAAATCTCATCTGCCTTCCAGTGACCCACCGATCCAAACTGCTGCTGCATGTGCTGGTTATGTGAGTTACGTAGGTTCTGCAGGTGGAGCTGCTGCATGGACTGCGACTGTTGCTGCTGCTGCTGAGCGTTGGGCCGCGGCTGCTGGAGGCGGTGCAGCTGTTGGTGGTGGTGCTGGCTCATCTGAGAGGGCTGCTGGCCAGGCTGGGAGCCCTGCAGACCGGGAAGAGGCTGGTGGGAGCCTGGCTGGTGCTGGTGGGACTGGCTGAGTGGGTACGGAGGGAGCCTCTGGTCCAGAGGCAGTTTGCTGGTGTCCAGAGGGACGCCCTGTGAGGGGGTAGGGTCAGATGTCACAATTGTGTTAATTTGGAAGGCTTCACAAATTTAGGGAAATTAATTTTTAACTCTTGAGCTTTTATATCTAAATACCTGATAAATCAAGATACACAAATACACAGAGAGTTTAGTACAAAAGTTAGAGCAACATTTTTATCAGGACACAAATCAACACAGTATATTTATCACTATAATCTTCTGATGTGATCAAACTTTCACCACACTTAAAAACCACAGTTACAAGTTGTCTTAGCTGCAGTTATGAAATTAGTTCTGTGGAAGGAGTCCCAGAATACCAGATGGTGAAAATTAGCGTTCTTAGTTCGCTTGTCAAGTGAAGTCAATCTGATTTATCCACATCGAAAGTTTGCCTCAAAGGACATTACACCCTCGATCCTCAGACAAGTTCTGAGAAGCAACAACTCCTTCAGAAAGGAGAAAAAAGTAGGGATCCCTCTTTCCGGACAGAAACAGAAAATACAAAATCAAATTTACAATATTGAGAAACAAAATGACAATATCAAGTAGGCAGATTGCAAGCGTGTATGATGCATCCAGGAAGACATTGAGCAACTTCCAGATGTGACCACAAGAACTTGTTTGTGTTTTACTACTTGGGATCAGAGCAGGGTCCACATGTCCTTTAAGATTTCAACTTCTGGGACTAATGAAAGAAATCCTGGTTCAATATTTTCTGTGTTTACTGAGCTTAAAAACAACAGATAGTACTGTTATATAATCAAAACATGTACCTATCAGCTGTGCGCTCGAGATCAGACTGGTGACATAACCACTTAAAAGATGGATGAGTGCTTGCTATGTTCCAAAGTTTGTATTTTCCAAACAGAAAATACACATTTTATATTGTGTATTTAGGTTTTTGTTTTAGTTAAATAAGAGGCTATTGCATCTGGCAGGACCTTGTCTCCAGCCTCAAAAGGCTTGTTTCCACCAAAGCCTTTCAGTACAGTACCTTTGGAACCAGCAGTAACCATCCATCCACAACTTTACACTGTGGAAATGGAAAAAAAGTGTACTGAACTGGACTGAAGCGAACTGGACTGCTTGGTGGAAACGGGGCTGAACATATCTCCGGCATTTCTGTACTTAAATTTTGTCTTGGCTGAAAAGTGGGTTCTCTCTTTCTGTCACTCATTGTTAACTTGGTAATGTGGCTTATTTGTGTGTTGCAAGGGTTAATACAGAGAGAAAAGAGAAGAAGGTAACAGACCCTCCAACTGATGTGTAGTTGTTACCTGTGTGATGGAGGACAGAGTGGGGGAGATGGTGGGGGAGAACTGTTTTGAGTGATGCCTCCGCGACTCCCCTCCCATGGGCAGGATGAGTGGGGAGAGCTGTGCCCGTCTCCGTGGCGACGTGCTGAGCGATGGCTGGCCTTGTCCACTCAGCAGTGGCGAGTAGGAGGAAGAGCAGGAGCTGGAGCCGCCCACGCCACTGTTGTAGCCGGGGTTACCGCTGGACGCTGACTGGAGGGAGGAGTTACTGAGGGAGGAGTGCAGCGACTGGCTGCTGAGGGAGGAGGGCAGGGACGGTGAGGAGCTGAGGGACGACTGCAGCGAGGGGTTGCTGAGCGATGAGTGCAGGGAGGCGGAGCTCAAAGAGTTGGAGAAGGAGTGGCTGCTGAGCGATGACTGGATGTTGGGGTTGCTTAGTGATGACTGCAGGGAGGGGTTACTGAGCGTGCTCTGTAGAGACGCCAGGAGACCTGAGGAGGCAAAACAAAAAACTATTAAACCAACTGTACTCTCAGTGTCCACAGAGACAAGGACGGTAATAGAAACATGTCATAAAAATGAAAGACTAAATAGTCGGGAGATCCAGAACACAGGAAATAGTCAGAGTGGATCCCAAAACCATTCTCTGATTTAATTTTTAGTTCCTAAAACTAAAATGTAATGTAAAGCTGTGACTAATAAGGATTTTTATTTCAAGTTTAGTGTCTGAAAATAATGAAAAATGCTCATCATGAATCTTGTTTCGTCCTAAACCCAAAACACATTCAGCTTACAGCGATATATAACACACAAAAGCAGCAAAATTGTGATTAAAATCTGTTGTGGGGCTTTTTTTTAAAGTGGCTCTACGTTGTATTCAGAGCTCATGAATTGTCTGCACACGGTTCTCAACATGGAGGTGGCTGAGCTAGCAGCTAGCATCTAATGGGGCTAACTCCATAAACAGCGCTCAACAGTGGTAGCAGTGCTGACAGAGCTAACAATGTTAACCAAGGGGAACCAGAGTGTAGGCATCACACTTAGACGACAGCGCCGTCTTGGTATCAGTGGTAACCTGTTTCATAATGTAGAGTGAGAACAGCTACTTGACAGAGACAAACTAGCTCAATAACATGGCCAAACAAAAGTATGATGCTGAATATGTTAAACTGTTTGGGCCTCCAGCTAATGACTTGGAAGAAATCTGGACCCTGTTGCTGGACCAGTTGGGAGCCACTGGTCTAAGCAGTGTGTTCAAGTGCAACTTTCTGGCCGAGACACAGGCAGCGTGAGCTGACCCAACAGTTGGCCTTCATCACCGCCACTTCTTTGATGTTGGTTTGGTGTGTCTGAGCATTTAGAGTTGCTTGTTTTGTCAGACAAACGACACAAATATATTCTGTTTAAAATGATATTAAACCGGGGAAAACAGCAAAAAAAGAGAGACTGAGATCAAAGGATATTTAGCATTTTTTCTTGATAAAACTCCAAAAACACTGGATTATTTACTTCCCACAACACAACTCAACAGCAAATTTTTGTTAGACCCTCACACTGACTGATCAACAGCCAAGTCTCTTAAAAAACTCTTTCAGTTTGTACGGCAGGCTGAGATAACACAGCTGCATCTTACACCTTTCAAAGAATACATGATGAAGAGTCACACAATGAAATATGAAACCGTACATAACAACCAAAATCAGCAGGTAAAAGTCAATTCTCTGAAAAACACATTTAAACAATCAGACGAGTGACCCGATGAAGCTCTCCAACAACATGAATAATGAAATACGCCAACAGAAAGCAGCTGAGTCACGAAATAAATCCATGATTCATTCTAATGAGTCATGAATCAGTTAGTCACCTTTAATTACTGCTACACTCCAATTAACAGTACAAACCTCAACTGTGACTATACTGACACAATTCCTCTGAAAAATGAGTCATAATTTATTGTTAAATAAAAAACATATTCTTGTTATGGAACAAAACTCTTCAAACGAGTCTTCACTGACTTATGAGCTGCACAGGAGTACAGTCTTTTCTCTTTGTCTCTGAGGCTTCAGTTTAAAATAGACTGTTTAGGGATTCAGCTCGTCCCAAGGTGATCTCAGCAGGTGAAAACATCAGCTCTGTCCCCAAACACACCCTCCTGCCATCACTCACTGCACCTCCTCAAGCTGCCTTACCTTACACTACCTCCCTACCTCCCTACCTCCCTGCTCTGCCTCTTTTTATACACCCTCAGTAGGTCAGGTTCATCCACAATCTGCGTCTCATGTCTTCTTTCTGACCTGGTTCAGACTGAAACCAGGAACAAGACACAGAGCCCAAATATAGCTGAAAGTATGCGCCAAAGTGGAATATCACTAACATGATATTACTTCTAATAAACAAAGAGATAATAAAGTGAAGTTACTGACTTATCATATGATATATGAACATGACCTCCATCAGTCACAAACGTGCGAGTCAACATGATGCTGGAATAAACAGCAGGGTTTTCTGACCATTACAAGACTTGGGTGCAGGTACTTTTTCTCTCCAACCCCCGCCTACTTTCACGAGACACCTTAAAGATGTCATAGAGTAACTTACTGTTGGCCTGCAGCTGCACTTTAGGAGTGGAGGACGCACAGTCCTGAGAGTTGTTAACTTGACAACCCCACGAGTCAAAGAAAGTTTTTACTTTTATCCTCCAACAACCTCATCGTCCACTCAGTAAATCCACCAGCAAACCGACTGATCCTGAGAGCTGTGTATTTATTATTTTGGAGAGGAAAAATGACTCTAAGCAGGTGTTTTTTTCTTTTTTACCACCAGTTCAATGTGGAAACTGTGACATGATCTCAGTGTTTTCAGAGGGGAACTGAAAACTAAATAGTAAATTCTCACTCTCTTTCATAGTGAAAAAAAAGAAAAGAGTTTGACATCTGTCTTTCAAATCAAAACTTAAAGTTGACAACTTGAGGTGTGCAGATTCGCCCTGGGGCTGCAGGTGACACATTGTCCATCTGGTTTACAGTCTTTTAAAGACACCATGTTGATCCACACTCAGGTTTGGAGAGTCAGGCTGCAGCCTGAGGTTGAGCTGACTGCAGCTTCCTGCCTGCGGTTGGTTCAGTCACCTCACAAGCGATAAAACACGGCTACATTTTCCGACTCCACTTCCGCCTGTGAAAAAAAAATCCCTCCCTCATTCTCTCTCTCAAGGCTAAATTTAGAACATCGGCCTGCCGTACATCCCCCTTCGTTTCATCTCATCCACTCTCACCCACATACTTCCTCTGCTAACCTTCACATTAGTTACTTAGCTGAGACTTTGGTCAGACAGATTTACGACAACTTAGCAGCCAGGCAGCTCGGTGTCTTGCCTGAGGACACTTCAGCAGAATCTACAAACTGTTGCTGGAGGAAGTGAAAAGTGACTCTTTGCTTACAGGACGGTTTCTCCACGTGAGTCTCTTTATCAAGTCCACGTGCATATCTGACCTGCCCTTAATATATGAGTGAAGACAAACAGAAAGCTAAATTTAACAAGGTCAGTCCAGTAAGAAAAAAAATCTAATCTACTAATTCCACGAATTAGGCGTGGTTATTAAAGTGCAACAAAATACATGTTAGAGTCGACGTTATTATTATCCAGGAGGAAATTAAATTTTTTCACTCTGTCGTGAAACACACACAGGCCTGAAATACACACACATGCGCAAACAGGACCTACACAGGCATAATATGGAGAGAGGTTAGAGCGAGGGGGCTGCCCATGGACGGCCACTCGGAGCGGGAGGTTTGGAGCTTTGCTCAAGGGCGCCTCAGTGGTGACCAAGAGGTGAACTGGCACTCCAGATACCAGTCGATACTCTATATTTGGTCCAGACGGGGACTTTAACTACAGCCCCTTGTCCCTATGGACTGAACTACTGCCGCCCAGTAACCTGCTGCTTCCTTTTAATCCACATCTGGTTTGCTTTACACACAGAGCTCGTTATGTTAAAGTGCTGATATCCTTCAAAGCTGAGGAAACTGTAGACAAAAAAGCTACATCACACCTGTCATATGGAAGTCAAAAGCGACAAAGTGCAGATAAAGACAATCTGCAAAATATGCCGTCAATCGAAGCCAACCAAGACAGGAAACACAACAAACTGAGAGTTACCGATGTAACTACGGTTCTATAAATTCTGTATGTCGGCCAGTTTAATCACCTGAAAAGGTGCTGTTTTGTTACAGCAGATAAAGCATGTTTGCAAAGTTAAATGTTTTCATTTTAATTTTATCACAAAATATATTCTAAACGAAGCCATGTTTGCACAGTTAATGTTTAAGGTATTTTATTTTATGTAAAATAAACTATATTCTAAAGCTTAACTAATGAAACTTGTGGTTCCTTCAAACTGGCAGTATTATCACATTACATATCATTATATATAAATTATTGATTAATATGAAAAAAACTATTGTAAACAGTTTTTTTGCCATATCGTCCAGCCCTGAATTAAAGTGTTTTAAGAAGTGTGTTATTTCCTATGAGTTGTGTCAATGTGAGAGTCTGGCAAAGCATTTCACCGCCTGACATGCTGACCTGTTCAAAGAGCAACAGGTTTGCGAGTGTGATATATGTCGTAATTACATCACGCCCATGCCCATTTTGTGACAAGCAAACTTTAGTAGCCATCAGTGTTTGATGAGGCATGATGGCCCATCATCTTTGAAACTGATATGTTGATTTCATTTTATCCCCAGACCATAAAACTGAACCAGACTGCAATAGACTCAGCCCACCTTACTCTGATCAGTCGAGCCACAGAAATCATAATAATCAGCTCAACAACCTTAACGTGTGCCTGGATCTTAGGGAATCAATAAGCCAGCACACCCACATACACACTGCTGCAGCCTGCACGTACCTGGTGCGTGGTGGTGGAAGTTGCCGTTGCCTCCCTGTGCGTTGGCGGCGTTGATGCCCAGCTGAGTGAGGGTGGAGGCCAGGTTCCCCGTGCTGCTCCCCCCGCTCAGAGACGAGGATCCTGGGTAGCCGGGCTCGTCCTGGTCAAGTGGTGTTGGCAGCGGGGAGGGGAAGTGGAGGCTGGACAGGTCAGGCAGGGAGCCGCCGGTGTTGAGGGCCGATGGGACGCCATGAGCTGGCGTGGACGGCTGCTCCGGGGACGTAAAGATGCTGAGAGCAAACAGAGGATGTTAAGATCTACCTGGGAATTAAAACAAGCTGGGAGGTGATCATTTGAAAATTTAATCTGGTAGTTTCAGCATTAATATCACAGGAAGCAGTCTGATATAATTCATTGCTCCATAAATACTTAACTGCAGTTTGAATCTTAAATAAACCCTCCTCCCATTTTGTTATCTTCATAATTAAACATCTTTCTTCCTAATTTTTAAGGCATGAGTGTCTCAAAGTATTCACAGTACTCTGATGATCTTTGTTACAGGCTGAGGAGAACAGTGAATAAACGATGCTATCTGGTTTTCTTAAGAGTTCAAGATGAGGAAAACAGAAGCAGCAGAGGAACTAATTACTACCTGCAGGGGTTCAAAAGTAAACAAACCCCGACACAATCTTTGTGTTGGCACAAAAGGACGAATCGAATTTCAGGCCACTACAAAGAAATGTGACATCATGCGGTGTGCGATGTGGTATGAATAAAGCATGCATGTGTGTGTTTAGTGGTGTTAGACTTACTTGATACCAGGAACTTCACAGGATTTGGGTCGGGACGTCAGAAGAGGCAACTGGAGAGAGAAGAAAAAAAAAAAAATCAGTTCTCTTTCTGTTTCTTTAAATACATAATCAGTGTGAAAAGCACGAGATCAAGTGCTTTTGTATTTCATCCATTCTCCAGACGGCAATTTGTCAAGTGCAACTAATCCATTTTATTGGCTACACCACACCGCTTGCTTTGATGCTGGTAATGTGCAAACAAAGTTAATCAGCACAAAGTATGGAAAGCTGTGGAAACATATGCTGAAATGAGCGCAACATGTGAAAAAGCACATGTAGTCACCACCAATGGAGCGGGTGGATCAGGAAGACCTGCTTAAGGTTTCCCAGTTAGCTAACATAAAGAGAGTTGTGTACGCTGTAGAGGATGTGAATGGAAACGCATCCATCATGCTAATGCACATTGAGCGGCATCACCCAGGTGTGCTGATCACCTGGATATGTAAAAAACAAAAACAAAAAAAAGGAAAGGAAACCAAACTCCTTATCCCCGCTGCTTTCAAGCAGCCTTTGGACACAAAGCATTGGCATTTACACCAGAACTAATCGAAACTCTCCCCCTAAGTTTGATTTTGAAGTATCACATGATAAGAGATGCTCTTCAGTTTTATGACCCGTTGCCTTTCGGGAAAGTGTTTCTTCAATGTTTGTTCAGTGCAATGAACACAATGATTTTGTTTTTATGACCCAACAATTTACCAAAGTCGCCAGTGGCCTTTTTCTCTCTGCTGTAACAAATTCTCACTGATCCGTGACTTGTGTGTCCCCTTGTACCCCAGTGTGTATGGGAACCGACAAAAAAAAAAAACAAGCTTTAAATGTATTACTGCTGCTCCAAATTTGCGGTGAAAACTCACGGGTGCACCTAAATGACAAAGTTAGGCGAACCAGTGCAACCAGTATAAAAAGTAATTCTGGACCCCTGATTTAATAACAAAAAAAATCTGTACACACTCGATTCTCACACACTGAGAAATTTAGAATTAAGGTTAAACATTGCATTTTTTGGACAAAGACATTTTTTTTGAAGAAAAAAATAAAATAAAATAAGAGTATAATAACTATAACTATCACATGATGTTTTTGAATTTCAGTTTGAGGTTACACTAAAACTTTTAACACACCTGCCAAGAATCAAAATGTTTAACAGCTGCTGACTAAAGAACTGATGTGAAAAATAATCAGCAAAGACTGTATATTATGTATTAAAAACATTCCTAAGAAATAATAAAACACAAAAATACTTTATTTTTTAATGCTTTTACCTTCTTGGTGTCCCAGGGTTTGAGCAGTTTCCCCTCATCCAACATGTTCTCCTCAATGGGGGGCACAGGGTACGGAAACACTGAGGGACAAAACAATGCAGTCTGTAAATATACAAACGTGCTGAACTTTCTCTGGATGTTGTCGAGTGATGAAGTGAACCGTCAGTTCAGTCAGTATCATGAGGGTCAAGAGGATTAAAGCTTTTGATATAATTATATTCAGAAGTAATTACAAACCCTGAAGTTGTACATCACCATTTCTGAACGTGCTTAAAACACCTTGGTTAAATATCTTGGGGTTAGCTGGGGTGTAAAACAAATTGATACAAGTCGTTATCTTAAAGATACGCCTTTATTTTGAAACTCCCATGGCACGTCTGCATCACCATCTGTCCAAGCACGCCTTCTTCCTAAACATTCAGACAGTACTAGGGGGGCCTAGGGTCAGGCAGACAATGGCAAGCACCCCCCGTGCTCGTCGTATATCGAACGCAGGCCGCTGAACTGAATCAAGCAAAAATCTAATTGTAGCAGACTTTGTGATCGAAGATCGTATTGCCATCCAAACAATCAACTAGAAAAGCACTTGGAGAGCGCAGACCTCCGCCAAGCAGCTCTGATTTCCCGCCATTTTATTATTTTATCCACTTCACTTCAACCGATGACCACCAAAATTTTATCATCTGTTCCTCATCCCATTATCAACCTTTCATCAAAATCCGCTGCAGACAAACAGACAACCATAACCTCCTTGGCGGAGGTAATAACATATCGTGATGAATCTGGTGATTTGCACCCCTCGAGGGTGGATGTTAAGACGCATACCACACACTCACATCATAAGATCTGTGATTTGATTCCAGGGAGGAGCCTGTTGGCACATGGTGTCATGTTTTGTAAATGACAGCTGCATAAAACTTCTATTTTATTAATTTTTATTTACCCTTCATTTAATCAGAAAGTCCCTTGAGATGGAAATCTCTTTTCCGAGGGAGACCTGGCCAAGACGACACCAGTTACAGTTAAAATAGAAACAAAACAAAACAGACAGATAAAATCATCAAACACACAAAGAAGAGACTAAAACCAGCTCCCATAAAGCAGGTGCACTGCTCAGTTATACAGACTTTTAACACAGTTTTAAAGTTGTCAAGGGGGACTAGATTATTAAAACGTATTATGCTCTGCAGATTATTCCAACTCCAGGGAGCACACTAAGTAGGAGAAGGCCTTTTTTGCACAGCTCAGTGCAAAACCCTTGAGACGCAGAAAAACAGACGAGTCCTGCAGTGCTCTCACAGGCTCACGCACGGGTTGCAAGTACGGTTTCAGTTTCTATCTGCACAACATTTCAAAATGAATAAAAAGGGGAAATGATCTCACATTGCAAATCAAAAGGTTAACACATTGTTCATTTCGTGGAATGAGTCCCCGGGACCTTTGTTGCGTGCCAAATTAAATTTGTGCACAAACGTGTGTGAAAGTTGCAAGTATGACCTGCTTTCACAGCCAAGAGCACGACTGATATTCATTCAGTGTGTGTGCATGTATAACTTTTGTTTCACACACAATGTAGGCCTCTGAAGTTACAGTGTGGATTTTTACAGACACTTTCCTGCTTTGAATTCCAATCAGATGTACTTATTTAATAGTTGATTATTTGTAAAAGCAATTGTTAAGAGTAAAGATGCTTTTCATGGTATGAGCTTTCCACTTCTTAAGGTACAATGAACTTATGAAAAGCAAATTCACAGTAAATTCATTGAGAAAACGTCAGCAAATATAACAATGAGAATAATAATTGGTTGTTGCAAAACGACAACATCCAGGGCTGAAAAATGAAGCCAACACGGAAGTGCCAAAAACTGCGGTTCTTTGAACGGCCACTTGAGGCTGTCTCCAGCAGCGAGTCAATCCTCATAGACCCCTTATGTTAAAATTTCCAACTTTATAGCAGAAATAAACATGTTTTCAGCCTGGTATGAAAACAGTTTGGGTCTCTATAGCTAGTTTCATCATTTATGACGACTGTGCGGAGGTGAATTTTTATATAACTCACCTGTCTACATTTTATCAAGGCTTAAAGTTACGTGTATTTCACGGCGGGGATGCTTTGACTGTGTGAAGCGTCGCTACAGTCTATGAGTCAGATCCATCCCTCTCTCCTCCTCCAAACTCGAGGCGTAAAACTAGAGTCCACAATCCAATGAGTGATGTCACTAGGAATAGGTATCGTTAAGATTTTAAAGATACTACTACACTTACCGATACTGCTTATTGATCCAGTGATTATCGGTTTGGGAGGGGGTTCAAGAGAATTAATATTGCTTTACTTTCTCTGTAAGTACAGTATATACATTGACATTTCTGTACCCATGGACTTTGTTTTTATACTTTGTGCACATATTTTATTTATTTCTATACTGTCTCAATTTCTTCCAACAACTTTAAACTTGAATTTCTCAGACAGAGGTTGTTTGACAAATGTAAATGAGGGTGATGTACAACCGCAGGCTTTAAATTTCTTTCTGAACTTAATTTAAGAGGTTCAACACATAAAATTTGAGCCTATAAATGTTCCATCAAAACTCGGGAAAGTTTAAGATAATCAGCACAATGGCCGTCATATAGATCTGCTGTGAATAAAATATTTAGGTGATTCTGCTCATGTCTCAGAAACTTGAGCTTTAGTTTACATTTCTGAAAGGGAAACTACCTGAAACCTGACAGCAGTGTGTGTGTGTGTGTGTGTGTGTGTGTGTGTGTGTGTATAACTCACTTCTTCTGCCCTCTCCATCACTCTGACCTGCAGACAGACAGACAGACACAACAGGTTTTTTTGAGTTGGAAATACTGGCTCCAGTTTATATTTGGAACATCCTGATTCTACTGGCAGCCCGAGGGAAACCTGTTTACACTGAGATCTTTATCCTGTGGGCCGTTCAGTCAGTCAGCCCAGAAAAGTCAGTTTAACAAAGAGCAGGTCACCACATCACTTCCAAAATAAAGACGGGGGGTGGGGGGGAAAAACCCTGTCATCACAGAGTTCCCTCGTCTGACAGACATCGAACCATTTTCACTTCTGTCATTGTGGTTTCAAGAGGCCACATATGAATCAGCTCCAGGCGGACGATAGTAGATGATTGACTTTCCTTCAGTCAAACTTCAACACAAACCCTTCCTACACACGGCTGGATGAACAAAGCACCTGCGGGGGTGTTTTCAAGCTAGAAATATGTAGCGGCTATTGAGGTAATGTAAAATTTCCAGAAAACTGTCCAATGAAATGCGTTTTTCCCCCAAACAGAAGAAGACCTATACGATCAGTACAGTTTTAAGGTGGACATCCAAAATTAGTGTCACCAATTCAGAATGACCAAAAGTTTCTGTTGCACAGGCTAAAAAGCAGCACTCCAAACTAACGCCACACTACAAAAACTGTTTAGAAATGTCTTGTGGAGCGTGACAGAAAGCTCAAGGTGTGTTGGCGGCAGATCCATTTAGTCCAGTGGGTTGTGAGGTGGGTTTATGGCACGTGCCACAGATGCTCACTCAGATTGGGATCTGAGGGGGGGGGGTACTTGGCCTGCAACGGTGTTTGAGTGGGTGAACATGTCAGGTGGTGTCCACATGAATGCCAGAACCAACGGTTTCCCAACAGAACAATGCATTGGGACAAAATAATCAAGGTTATTCACTTCACCTGTCAGTCTTTTGAATGTTTTGGCTGATCAGTGTATTTATGTACTTGGGAAACAGTTTTTAATTTGAAAACCTTGGTGTTTGTCTCAAATGTTAGACCTGATTTTTTCGATGGCCGATTCCGATTTCATTTTTTTCAAACCACTTTACAGCACACAAGATATTGCAACCAAGATACAACCAGCTTTTCAATAATCATCTCAAACAAACAAACAAACACAAACAGTGCCACAGGTGAAGAAACATTTTCCTTTTTGCTCAAATATTACGAAATAAGTAAAAAAGGCATGCATAAATAAAAACATAGATAAATAAAATAATAATTCTTGGTGTAGACCACTTGTGGGTAATTTCTTGAATAGACAAAAAAGGAAAAATATCTCCTGTGGAAAATTCACACAGGCCTTCGGGACGTGCCCTCCAGTAAGCGCGCGGACACACACATCTTCGGCACAGGGGGACACGCCTCGTCAGTTTCAAGTGGCACCATGCAGCGGTGAGAGCTCCGCAGTTAAGTTTAACATGGACAATTAACAACTTTCTCCTTCTCTCTTCTGATGTGCGTGCATGAATGATTAAGGTAAGAAGCCGCCCATGTTTCGCTTTCTCACATCACCCAAGCCGTGAGTTGCACATGTGCATGTGTGCGCTGCTGATGTTACACAATGTCAAACATGAGGTGCTCCGGGAATTTGACCGGCGTTTTAAATCAGCATATTTTAGACTGACCGGCCGGTCGCAGGTCATGGCCGATCACGTGAAAACCGGCTTGATTCCGAACACTGCCGATTAATCGGTGCAAGTCTAGTATGTTTTGATCCAATATCCTAGTTTACAGAATGTCATGTCTTTATTTATATCCTTATTGTATCTTATTATTTTCATGTGTTTAATTATCTAAATTTTTATTCAACTAATTAATTTTTTTTTCTTTTCATGCTTGAGCACTCTTAATGTTCATCTTGTGGATTTTGTTAACGTATGTTCATTTTGTAAACCAATAATGAGAATTAAAAAAAAACAAAAACAAAAAACACAGCAGCAGTTAAATTCTCCGTCATGTTTCTCCTCACGTCAGTCCAACCATTGTGTTTCTGAGCAACATGTCGAAGCAGCTTGTGTGTTTCATTCTGACTCTTTGCAGTCACTTGTGAGTGGTTTTGTGTCGGAGTGCTGCCTCACCGGTGCGTCTGTTGCCCTGGGGGGTGAGGGTGGGTCCTCCTGTGGTGAAGGGGTCTCCTGTGGGAGGGTTCATCACGCTGGTGTGGAGGGCTGAGTCAGAGTTTGTCCTGAGGGGGCAGAGACACTCAGTGTTAAGGGATGTAAGGAAAGAGAGAGTGGATCAGAGAAGAAAAAAAAAAGTGTTTGAAGAAGTTAAAGGTCAGACGATTCTCCAACACAGGAGTGTGAAACCAACCATCACAACTGGAAAACTGCAACTGGAGCTGCAGCTAGAAATAAAAGCCAACTGACATGTTTCGCTCCTTCTCACACGAGACCAGGACATTTAATCTCCCAAAATGTTCTCAGACAGTCATAAGAGACTGAATATATCTGACCGCTTAGTTTAGGCTGACAGAAGGCAACCTGTGAGCACGTTTTGAAATACAACAATTACCTTAAGTGTTTCCGACATCTACTCTGACCCTGAAATATTATCAGAAGACCCAGAACCTACAAATGAGGCTGTTTCTGGTCGGATTCTGTTGCAGAAATTAACTCTTAGGTCTCCTGAAGTGAGATGATTACTGACATTTCTAAGTTTACACTCAGTGTGTCCTGGTCTTCACATATGTATTAACCTAACAGGAGCTCAGGTAGAGCAGATAAAAGTGAGAGCTTGAGAATGATGAAAGTAATAGGGAGAGACATGGCAGGATAAACCAGACGAGGCAGGAGTAATTTAGATTTCAGGAAAGGAATGAGGATTTGTGATGGTTTAAAAAGGCAGAAAAGCTTTAATCTCTAAATCCAGTCAGCCAAACGAAAGGAGAAATAAAACGTTCCCATTTCCCATTTTCACTCACTAATTTCTATTCTGGACAAGACTTCCAATCTCAAGGTGGGAGCCGGAGGAAGTCCAGCAGAAGGAAGGAAATACAGGAAGTAAAGGTAGAGGAAGAGGAGGATGAGGAGGATTCACCTGTTGAGTGCAGTGGTGGGGAGACGAAACAACTGGCTTTTATCCCCGGGGAAGTTTCCGGACCAATTCCTTTTCATGATCGACAAAAACAAAAAGTTATTTTCCTCCACCGAGCAAGAACATCGAAAAAGAGGAGAAAAAATAAACGGGGAAAAAGAAAAAGACGAATGTGGGCTCGGAAAGCAAGCGAAGGAGAAAGATGGAGGCAGCGAGTGAAGAACAGAGGGAGGCTGGCGTGTCACCTGACGCCACAGACGTAGATACTGCAAAGTGTGTGTGTGTGACTGTATACCAGCATGTAATCAAACAGATAAAAACCCCTAATTATCTGCTTATTCACTTAAATGTAGTCTTAATTTAATATCACACGGCATCATGTTACATCATCACGAGTGGTCCTAATGTCCCAAGACAAAAAAGACCTTTATCAAGGGTTGCAAAGTAGCAATTTAACAGTCAATAAATTTTGTGTAGTTCATAAAAATCTTAAATTGTGATACAATGTCTTCTTTGTTCGGAGCAACAGTCCAAACCCCACAGATATTTATTTTCTGTCATATAAAACGCAGCAAATGTTGTTGAAAAAACTCACAACTCAGAACATACTAAACTTAAAAGGATAGTGCACCCAAAAATGAAAATTCAGCCATTACCTATTCACCCATATGCCGAGGGAGGCTCAGGTGAAGTTTTAGAGTCCTCACAACGGACAGTTCAAATGACGTTTTTCCAAACAACTTTTCACGTCAGGGCTTCAGGACACTTGGATCACTACGGACGAGCACTATGGAGATATTTTGTGGTTTCAATTATGTGTTTTTGGACGTTTGAATCTGGGGCGCCGTCAGCCTCCATTAGGTGGAGTTGTGTTGCTACCTCCTCTCCCCTTGGATCTCTGCAAGTGATGTGAGGACTCTAAAACTTCACCTGAGCCTCCCTCGGCATATGGGTGAGTAGATAATGGCTGAATTTTCATTTTTGGGTGCACTATCCCTTTAATTCAGGTATGCAGTGAGTGTGCAGCTGAAATCTATTTTTTTCTCGGTTTATTTTACGCCTCTAAGCAAAGCAAAGGATTTATTGCCCTGCTGTTTGGCCTGGGCCTGGTCGCAGTTTGCTTGTTCACACATGATGTTGTAAAAAGTGACTGAAAGGCCATGAAAATTCTCAATTAATTCCACTATAAATTCTTATAAAGCGGGACTTCAGTTTACAGTGCAAAGAATGACAGACCTTTTTATATCATTTTATAACTGTATCTTATTTTATTACATTTTAGTAAGAAGCAACTCTGTTTTCTTATCTGCGCTTGTTTTAATTTGGGGTTAAAGGTGGGTCCATTATTATAAATCATGTATTTATAATCATGTTTTCATGTCATTCTGTAGCTTCTCAGTGATGCTCCTTCTGTATTCAAATCCAAACATTCTTGTCAAAGTTTTTTAGCATCAAAATTATATTATCCCAAGCCCTTCCAAAAACGTTAATCTACTTGACCTGATGTAGGTTTCTGCATGATGACACCTCTACATATACACCCCCTGGCACACCTATAGACTTCTATGTGGCTGAACCGTTCCTTCTTTCAGCCTCCCTAAAGCTGAAAACACATCAGTGCTGCCGCAGCGTGTTGCATCATGTGATGCGTGTGCCGCCCCTAGCACACACTGGACGCATCGTGCTGCAGCTTATCAACAGACAACCACACAAAGTTATTACTGCTTTTGCTGAAAAATCTGAACTTCCTCCACCTCTGCATTAGCTTAAAATGATGTGTGGACCGATTCTCAGAGCTGTGACTCACCAGGCAACATCTCATTGGCCAGTGTCTTTATAACGACGGGATTGTGGGTCGTTTAGCTCGAGATATTTCTCAACCTCAACCACAAGTCTCACCTCATCCATTCTTCGTCACATACGAGACACAGCAACAGCTACAGAGTTCTCTTTATACATCCATGGTGAGGAGAGGAGTCGAGCTGCCATAGGAGCAGATAAAAAGAGCTGCTACAGGAGCTGGTCTGTACAAGCAGAGAGTGAATGGGGGGGGGAGCACTGACAGACATCTAACCACTGCTGGTGTGGAGTTGGGGGCGTATAATAGGGGCGTATTTGATAGGGGCGTATTTTTTGACATGCAGCATTCCCCACCGGTACATTTTGAACCTCAGTAACTTTTCCTTTTCCTGTTAGATTTATTATGTTATACAAATATAGAATGTAGAAATATATCTCCTAAGATGTATTATGTGCTATTCAAAAATGCTGAAAGGGCGACAAAATTTTGAAGATGGCTAAAGTGTGTGGCAGGGACACTGTCGCAATCTTTACAGACACATTGGTCAATCCTGATTCCAAAAAAGTTCCAAATCCCGTCCTTAAATCAACACCTCCTCTCCTTGTTTACCACTGGCCTCGGAATATGGAATAACACATGGCTGAGTTTTTTTTCAATTACAAAAAAATCTGTATCTCTGGACTTTAATCCTTCAGTTGGCGAGAACACCATAGAAGAAGAGCACAGTCAAGCTCCATCCAACCACTGAGCCGTGGTTATAAGAACTGGACTCACATTTGTTTGGACCAAAACGTCCAACCTGGCAGGATGAGCCGTTACCAAATCTCTGTTGAATAAACACAAGTTCTTCTTCTTCTCGAAATTAGTCAGTTTGAGCCTCAACAATCCAGAAGCAAACATGACAAATAACTGCAGACAAAGTGCAGGTGGGATGAGTCTGCCAACAACTATGACTGTTTAACCAAAAGAACCTGATGTTTAGAAAGACTCCAACTGGTGGTTGGCGACCAGACAAGTGACAGCTAGAGGAGCCGAACTTAAACAGTCTTCACTTGTCAGACTTTAGGAAATGGCTGGAGGACATTTGCCAGTCTAGTGTGTGTGTTATGATATGCAGTGGACCCTCTGTGACTGTGGACCGATGCCAGTCTCTCTCTGAAGGGTAATTGTTGTCTTGTTAGAAGAAAAACAGAAAGAACACAGGCAGGCAGGCAAAAATTAAACAACTGCGAAAAAACAAGAAAAAGCCAAAAAGAAAAGAGACAGATTCCCAGAAGAAGGAAGGGCAAAAAAAGGGCTAAGAGCTCTTCAAAACCAACTCAGGTTTGGAGAGATGCCGGCTAAAATCAACTTCCTGTTAGTTGTTAGAGGTTAGTGCTGCTGCTGCAGAGACAAATGAACCGAAGCAGCAGCCTTAGTAGGATCCATGAAAACCTTTGTGAAGCCTCAGTGTTACCGCATGTGATTCTGTGAGGGGATTTTCTTTGTGCAAATCCAGTCAGACGTCAGAGGGAGAAAGCAACCGTTAGGTGGAGGTCCAATGGCATGGCTCAAGGACCCTTCAACAGGAGGAGGAGGAGGGGTGGAGGGGTTTCAGCTGAAGGACAGTCTTCAAGGTAACTGCACCTCACTAACAAATATCTTTTCTCTCTGCATTCTCTAGATTTTGATGCTGCTTTCAAACACAAGTTAGATATTTAAATAGTGCATGGTTGATGGGATGGTTTAGTTTTTATTGGACTGAGCATTAAGATAACATATATTTAGAATTGATCACTAAAACACTGATGTAATGGTGTCTTTAAAACCCACGAGGGTTGGGCATGTTTGTGTGCATGATCTAGGCCCACTTAGAAGCTTTTTTCTTGAGCTTTCAATCGTATCTCACAATCCTTTATCAGCAAATGGAGGTAGCTCTGATGTCAACAAGTGATACAAGTATGTGGGTGGGAGACTGTCACTCTGTTTCTGATTTGAAGACAATTTGGGGACTAAAAATAAAATAAAAATATATAAATACTAGAGATGGGCATGAATACTCTATTGCTCGTTTGGAGGTCAGTATTCGTTAAACGTGATTACTTGCCACCATCTCTTCCACATCGTAACACGACTTACATATTTCTTTTACTATTTAAAATGGGTAAAATCTTATATGATTGTAGAACTGCATGCAGCTTCGCTCAGCGCCTCCTCGCCCTGCTGTCTCTCTCTCTATCTGTTTATCCTAAGACTCTGCTGCAGGCATGTGAGGTCCACACCAGGGAACAGTCGGTGATAGTCCGCACGCCCACCCGCCCGCCCACACACATGCACACAGTGACGGTTTTAACAACAGAGTCGAGCTGTTTCAGTGTTGGCGTGACTTTGCTGGGATTGTTACATGGCTCAGTGTTTGACATTAGCCAGTGCTGCTGTGCTCACTTGTGCTAACCAGGCATACGTTGAACTAACCTGGAGGAGAGCGGCTCCAGACTCCAGAGACAGTCCTTCAGCACTGTGTCTAACCAATGTAACAGCAGCAACAGAAAGTTTGCTGATTTTTCTCATAAAAACTTTGAATTTATGGTTGTTATAAACCCTGGCGCCAGGCAGGCGCCACACTGAGATGTCACAGAGCTAGTAAATATCAGCATATTTCCCTTTTAGGTACCAATTTACTATTTAAGAGTCGAACAGCCTCTGGGAATCATTCGAAGCACTCAGATTTACAACTGGGTTCAGAAATTTGTTCAGGCAATGTTCTTTTCAAACTCCTGTCTTCGTCTGATCAAGTTGTGATGTTTTCATAAACCCCTGCTGTTTTGTTTTTTGTCGCTTTCAATATGGAAACCATCCGAGGCATCACAAAGGCTTTAGAAAGGTTTTTGGAGCAGTGGGAGCAGAGGAGACTCAAACAAGATGCTTTGGAAATAACAAATAGGCATCCCCGCAGACAGCCACGTCTCCATGGAGACAGACAGGAAGGGGGGTGGGAGGGGGGAGGAAATCAGACAGTACCTTCTCCAGCTGGGGTCAGGCGGTGGGGACAAGTAGGCGGAGTTATACGGCGAGCTGTCCACCTGAGGAGACAACTGGTTAAGGAAACGACAACAGATATGATCAAGTTCATAAAGTTTCACTTTCAGTTTCTACTGAACATGAACACTGCGGCTGCTAGTTTCACTCTGACTAAACTTCTCACTTTTTAAAAAATATTTTACATGTTTCCTCTTCCTTTAATGAGTTCTAGTGAAAAATAAGGGGCCGTTAAACAAAGCTCACTTTCATGAATAAAAACAAAAACTGACAAAATACAATGTCCCCTCTGCTTGGAAAGATACAAACACCCTGGTCAACAGTTTTTTGTGTGTGTGTCTTCATAAAAAAACAGTTTTCAGCACTGACTGCACAACTTCACACTTCAAACTGCCTCCAGATCCACTCTTTCACACTTTCTACTGAACAGACCGGGTGTTCAATGCACAAGTCCGGTGCGATTTCAGCTCCTTAACTTCTATCTTTCGCTTGCTTTACATAAGAATAATAATAATAAACCTTATTTATATGGTGTCTTTAATACAAGACATGCAGCATAAAGTGCTTTAAAGTGAGGGCATTATGAGCACTGAATGCTTCACATGAAAATAGACACAATGGACTTAAAACAGAAAAGGCAATTCAGTATAAAAGGACATTTAAAAACAGTTTAAACAAGGATTAAGTGATTCACCAACTTTCACTTAAAAGTGGTGGCGATTTTAGAGCCTATTAATTGAAATCGCATACAGTATTTCTTGCTGTGTCACCTTTTAACCCTTCCAACATCATTAACAATCAGAGCCTATAATTCCCAATGGGCACAGACTCACTAAGAGACACTGAGTACCGAAATAAGCATATTTTAGATCAGCCCAGAGCGTCTTCTCAAGAGTTAATCTTGGGTATTGTCTGTGGGAGTACAGCCCACAGCTGCCCCAGAATCGACCACCCAGTTGTGGCACTGTGGATCAAACAGAACTCACCACATTTTTTCTCCGTCAAGTCCACCAAACACAACTAACAGCAAAACCAGACATCTTAAAATCATTGATTCATCATGAGAGGAAATAAATCATGACATGATGTAAATCATAAAAACTACAACATTTTAAAAGAGTTGCAGCAGCGTGAAGTGTAAAAAGAAAGTTTCAGACCTGTTTTAGGAGCCAGTTAAACACTAAAATAAATAGACACATTTTTAGCTTTCTTTTAATGCATGCATTGAGACTACTGATAAAAAAAAAATCCGACTCACAGAAACTCTTGCACATCTTTTCCACTGCAGGAGCTAACTTGTGAGGCTTTGTGACATTCCCCCTTGTCTTTTCACCGTACTTTAATAAGTTCAGATATCTGTCAGTAAATCCAAAAACACAACTTTTCTGCAACACTCATCTTGATTGGGTTTTCTCATGTAGGCTAAAATCAGGTATGGACAGACTAACATGCTAAAAGCCCCGGGGCAAAACTGAGCTGCTGGGTCCCCAATTATGGTGTACAGTTTTTCTATACAAGAAAACTACCTATAAATTATGAATGGCCATAAAACTAAAGATCTAACTCATAACAGGACCCCAAGCTCAGATAACTGAGCAGGTTCCATCTTACAAAGTCAGCTAACATGCTTTGGTTGCGTTCCTCTGGGCATTTTAACATGGAGGTCAGTGCGGATCTTGCATCTTAAACCCTGCAGTTGCATCTCTTGTCAATCACAATATAGTACAGTAGAATCAAGCCTACATGACGGCCATGAGGACGAAGTTTTTAAAGTTATGTTTACACTGTTATAATTTGACAGTTGCAGAAAAATTACTTTTAAAATATCAACTGACAAGGGAATCCCATTAACAGTAACTTTTCATTGCAGTTACATGCACAGTACCCAATATGTGCCTTGCTTAAGGGCATAAACCCTTTCCGTCAGAGTGATAAACATCCCAGGCTGCTGCCTCCTCACATTCTTTTTGATACAGTAAAGTTGAGTCCTGATTTATGTAAAAGCATGTTGCGTTGTTGCTGCTGTGACCTAAAAATAGACAGGCACTGACGTAAAGCAACTTTCACACGGGATTAAAAAAACTATCTGTGCATAAAGCGTCACAACAGTTCAATGTTTGGCGATTTAGATGAACCTGATGGGAGAATTCAGACTGTGGAAAAAGATACACAGAGGCTGTTTCACTGTTAAAACCTCAGCTGTTTGTGAATTCACTAAATTATCTACTTCCTATTAAGGCTTCTTAAATGTTAAATAAAGAAACTTCTGTTGATTATTATTTTTCTTCTTCTCTACAAACTCCACGTGCATTTATCTACGAACAAATACTGACTAGACCATTAAATTCGGATCATTCCACCTCTGAAAATAGTCCCCAACAAATGCACTGTTTCCTCTTGTTTGTTTGATAAAAACTACACTGAGCAGATGTTTTAGGAAATTACTGATGATGCCATATATTTGTGTTTTTAAAGATTTACAGTACGAACCAATGAGCTTTGATCAGAGAGCCACAGACAGGAAGTGAGACAGTACAGAGAGACGACCTAACACGTTGTTGGTTTGAGTCTCTTCTTGACTATAAGAAAAAACGTACAATAACTTCAGCCTTATACTGTCACAGCCTGTAGGTTTAGATTCAACAGTAAACTGAAGGATACTTGTCGGTTGCGGTACGGTCGAACCGGTGAGATGAAACGGCGGTCTCTCTGAACGCGCTCCACCAGACCATGATGCCGAGTGGACCGGTTGGACTCCAGAGTGGAGGGGAAGGAGCCCTTAGAGACAGAAAGAGAAACAGAGGTCAACTAAGGTTTTTTGTATATCATGTGCATTTATTTAACATTTCTAATGTCAAGGAATGCAAAACAGGAAACAGCAACACACACAGAGAGATAAATACAACTAACAACTCGTATATCAGAGCTCCCACTCTTTTTAAGGACTCCATTTCTAGGTCATTTTCAAAGACCTCCTGCTGTCTTCATTGCAAGTCTGTTATAAAACCATTCACTGTGGTTGAATTTGATTTATATTTGAAAATAAAAAGCTAGTGTGTTTCAGATGTTTTTTATTCTAGGGTGTTCAGAGGTTGTAAAACAACTGAACACAGCTCTTATTCAGCTACCAGCTGCTGTAGGGACGGTGGACAAAGAATCCAGAGGACTTAAACAGTTCATTTAGCAAACTGGAGCAGGTTACAGCCTAAATATTCTTCCAGAACAAATCACAGTTTTACAGGACATTTAGATCAATTTTATCATCTTTCAGGCCTTTTCATTGACTGGTGTCTGAGGAAAATATCTGAAAACATGACACATTTGGCTTAAATTTGGGGAAGAGACATTTCATTTTGCCCAAAATGTGGCAGAAACACAATATGAATTCCTCAAACTCCCAGTGGAGGTGAGAAGGCAAATCGTACCGCTACCTGCTGCCAAATAGGTCTGACCTTGGACACAGAGTAGGAGGAGGAAGAGGAGGAGAGCCGACAAATGGAGACGATGATATTGATGAAAAAGCTTCCATTACAGAATGAGTTTGGCCCTGCAGAGCTGATGGGAAACAGTGATGACTCAGAAGTGAAGAGCTGAAGGCTGCAGATCGTGATGACACAGCAGTCTGTGTCCTCAGAACACCAAAGGTTCACCGCAGGTTAAAATCCAACTCACGAAAAAATGCTTTTGTCCTCTGTCAGTTTTTAGGTTTCTCTTTATTAGCATAGTTCCTCTTCTAGTAATGGAGGTAGAATTTGTAGTAGTAGCTGTAGTAAATAGGGTTCGTTTTTGTACGCATAGTCGTCGTTGGTAAAGCCAGACAACTTAGTAGCAGTACTAACAGACCAGTTAAAGTACACTGCTCCAAAAAATGAAAGGGACATTTCAATCACACATCAGATGTTGATGAACAAATTATTCAAGTTGAAAATCTTTACTGATGTACTTTGTAGTTAGTTGAGAACAAAATGACATAACAACCGTCACTGGAAATCAAACGTATCAACACAATGAGGGCTGGATTCAAAATCACACCAAAAATCAAAGTATAACATTGAAATCACAGGATGATCCAACTCATCATGTGACTCAGTAGTGTGTGTGTGGCCTCTGTGTGCCTATTACACTCCTGACAACATCTGGGCATGCTCCTGATGAGTCCACAGATGGTGTCCTGGGGGATCTCCTCCCAGACCTGGATCAGGGCATCAGTGAGCCCCTGGACAGTCTG
Organism: Epinephelus awoara; assembly: GCA_035609425.1. Lineage (NCBI taxonomy): Eukaryota > Metazoa > Chordata > Actinopteri > Perciformes > Serranidae > Epinephelus > Epinephelus awoara. Next base: position 3,142,529 of record CM069300.1, read on the forward strand.
AGGTGGTAGTTGGCAGCGCTGGACGCACCGATACATAACGTCCCATAAGTGCTCAGTTGGATTTAGGTCAGGGGAACGAGAGGGCCAGTCAATGGCATCAATGCCTTCATCATCCAGAACCTGCCTACACACTCTGGACACATGAAGCCAGGCAGGAGGAACCCAGGGCCCACTGCACCAGGAAGAACCCGCTGCATCAGCTTAAGGTCTGACGAACACTCTGAGGATTTAACCCCAACACTAACAGCAGTCAGGGTACTGTTGGCTCTGACATGGACGTCTGTGTGACCCTCCAAGGATCTGCCTCGCCAGACCATCACTGACCCACCACCAAACCGGTCATGCTGGATGATGTCACAGGCAGCGTAACGTTCACTGCGACGGCTCCAGACTCTTTCACGCCTGTCACATGTGCTCAGTGTGAACCTGCTCTCATCTGTGAAGAGAACAGGGCGCCAATGGTGGACCTGCCAGCTCTGGTGTTCTCTGGTGAATGATGGAGCTGCACGGTGCTGGGCTGTGAGCACAGGTCCCACTAGAGGACGTGGGGCCCTAATGCCACCCTCATGCAGTCTGTTTCTGACAGTGTAGTCAGAAACATGCACACCAGTAGCTGCTGGAGGTCATGTTGTAGGGCTCTGGCAGTGCTCCTCCTGTTCCTCCTCACACAAAGGACCAGATACCGGTCCTGCTGCTGGGTTGATGCCCTTCTACGTCCCTGTCCAGCTCTATGGATCCATGGATGTACTGTACCATCCTGGAGGAGCTGGATTACCTGTGCGACCTGATTGGGCTGCAGGTACGGCCTCATGCTACCAGCAGTGCCAAGGACACTAGCAGAAGACCAAACTAGAGAAGAATCAGTCAGGAAGGATGAGGAGAGAGCAGCTGTCTGTGGACACCACATGTAAAACCATTCCCTTTTTGGGGTTGTCTTGCTTTTGCTTCTCCATTGCACCTGTTGTCACTTTGATTTCCACCAAAGCAGCTGAAACTGATTCACAATCACTTGTGCTGCCTGAATGAACACATTGATATCCCTGAAGTTTAACTGACTTGGTCTTACACTGAGACCATAAAGTATTCCCTTCATTTTTTTGAGCGGTGTTGTAGGAGAAATAATACAACACCACAGCAGTAGAAACAGTATTAGCAGTATTCCCAACTGTCCCGGGGGTAGACATAGCAGCCATAGTAACAGTAGTAGCATCAACACTGCAATAGTAGTTACAGAACCAGAAGGAGTCGTACTAAAAATAGTACGGTCCGTAGTTGTAGCAGTAGTACCAATGACAGAAGAGTTGGAAACAAACAAAACAGGACGTTAAAAGTGAGAGGATGTGGCAGTCAGTTACCTGGAAGTCCTGAGGGTTCCTGCCGATCTGGTTGACGTTGGGTAGCGAGCCGCCATAGTACGGACCCTGACTCCTGGCGAGACGGAGCTTCTGTGCCTGAAGCTGATGGGACGAAGAAAAAGACGACAAGAAGAAAAAAGACATCAACAGATTGGAGATCAAGGCCAAAATAAATCAGCTCTGTACCGAGATAAAAAACAAAAAAATATTTTTTTACTTTGTGAAGTGTTGAGCAAATCATGAGCAGTGACTGGACATTACATGTAAACGATTCTACAGCAATCGTTTACTTCTTAGACCTTTAATGGCGTCTCTTTCATCAGTGTGACTGACAGTCTGGTCAGATGTGGCGTTGTCACAATGTTGAAGTGATGCGGCTGTCACTATGATGTTATGCTGACGATTCGTCATGAGTCACAGGACACCGCATCACACACTGGACACATTATAAACAATAGCTTACAAGGTAAGATTACATAATAGAAGATATCACTTTAGTGACCCCAATAAGGAGAGTAAGGAGAAACATAAATCAAACCTACATAGGAAGAGAAGTTATAATACAAGCTATACAAGAGCACAATAACAATGTCAAAACATGGCATCAACAATCATTTACTGTCTCTGTTATATGGTGGCTGATCTTGTCCTCTGCTCGAAGGGTAAAGAGCTCCTGGACCCCACTGTTTTCCCAAACTGTGGTCATTTTTGACTGCTGTTCTTCTACTTTGAGTTAGCTGCTAACTGCTATCAGCTACTTTTTAAATCTCCTGCCGTAGGTCCCTTGCATAACAGCTCGTCAAAACATCACACCCATGCTACTCATGATCCCGTCCTGCTGGCTGTCTCGTCCATACAGACATCATTTCGGTGCTTTTACTACCTCTGATGTCAGCTTAAAGGGATAGTGCACCCAAAAATGAAAATTCAGTCATTATCTACTCACCCATATGCTGATGGAGGCCCTGGTGAAGTTTTTGAGTCCTCACATCCCTTGCGGAGATCCAAGGGGGAGCGGCTAGCACACCTAATGGCAAACGGCGCCCCAGACTAACGTCCAAGAACACAAAATTTAATCCACAAAGTATCTCCATACTGCTCATCCGTAGTGATCCAAATGTCCTGAAGCCCCGGCATAAAAAGTTGTTTGGAAAAACGTCATATGAACTCTGTTTTTAGCCTCACTGTAGCCTGTAGCTCTGACTGCTTCTCTGTGCTCTGTGCTCATGTGTGCGCACAGGGTGATCGGTGATGCACGGTCTCTGAAGAGCAGCAGTCTCGTCAGTACTGATGTCCAGATTCTCAAGTGCAGGCATCGCTAATTCCCAGTCTGAGCAGCAAAGACTTTCGTCATCCGTTGGCATTGCTTTGCATTTGAAACAACTACACCACCAGGTTTCCAGTGCTCGACTCTGGTATTCTGCGGCTGGCTGAGGGCTAGGTTCATGAGCTGCGGCAGCTGCTTCGTCCAGTAGCCTGAGTTCCGCATCCGTATACTCAGGCTCGAACAAATACGGCTCAACAACGAAATGCTGTTCCACCTCAATATCAAAGTCTTCAGACATGTTGGGCTGTCCTTTGCTAAAAGACCATAGTGCAAATGATCTTTTATCTCTGTGGTTACTGCTGTCTCCCCCTGCGGTGCACATGTCACATGATGTAAACGCGGGTGAGCAAAGCTCATGCTTTCGCTGGTCTCGCGCAAGCGCGCACACGTGAGCGCGGAGCACAGAGAAGCAGTCAGAGCTACAGGCTACAGTGAGGCTAAAAACAGAGTTCATATGATGTTTTTCAAAACAACTTTTTATATCAGGGCTGCAGCACACTTGGATCACTACGGATGAGCAGTATGGAGACACTTTGTGGATTAAATTTTGTGTTCATGGACGTTAGTCTGGGGCACCGTCTGCCATTAGGTGTGCTAGCCGCTCCCCCCTTGGATCTCCGCAAGGGATGTGAGGACTCAAAAACTTCACCAGGGCCTCCATCGGCATATGGGTGAGTAGATAATGATTAAATTTCATTTTTGGGCGGGTGGGATTGTTTGTTTTATACAGAATAGCGAGGCCGCATAACAGCCTAAAACTTCTGCTTTAGAGAGGCAGTGTAAAAGTGGCCATAGTAAACAATGTTTGGGGGCGACCTGAACTTGGAAACCATGTTTCTGCAACAACGCTGTCAAATGAGCTGCACCAATACTGCAGTGCAATAGTTGACTCTAACCCAACCCAAGTGGTGTGCAGTGCACAGCGTATGTTTCAGCATGCAAACACAGCTAGCTGCCTGTCTGTCAGCAAGGACAACAGAATATAAAAGGTGAGACATTCACAACACAAAACATTAAAATGTCACCACCTCTAACTGCATAGCGCTTTGAATTGTGGTGCTAAAGCTCACTGAGTCAATAGCGCGTCATATTGTGCTTTTTTAATCTTGAAAATAAATCAGTCAGTCACCAGGTAAAGGGTGTTGGGCTACTGAAAGCAAAATTAACCACATCTGAAAGCCATGGTTGTATACTTGTATTTCTTTGCAGTACTGTACTGGACAGCAGAACATTACAAAGCAAATTTAATTTAATTTAAGTTGGTTTGAGCTGTCAGCTTCATATTGTGGCTGAGGAGTATTGGTGCATCCACTTCCATCTCTTCTCACCTTACTTTAATTCTAGCTCAGTTTTGCTGGATTTGTTTAACCTGGCAAGCATCAGTTCAAACGCAGGAATGCAACCTATGCTAATAGGTAAAAAAAGCCCTCAGCCACCACAAAAGTTTAGAAACTAACCAAACAAGCATCACTGCTGACCTCTGACCTTTGACCTCCTTTCACAAAATATGGAGCAACTCTCTCTCCATCTGGACTAATGAACCCAAACTGTCCGTGATGGCCATTTATTTTACACCTTCTGCGACCCAAATTCCCTTCAACAGCACAATAAATGGACTGTAAAAATAAAACAAGAGAGAAAATGTTGAGGTCTGCAACATTATAAATATAAAGTTTATATTTACAGGACGTGGACAAAGTGAGGAACACACACAAACAAATACACACACAGGCCTTGGCCCAGTTTTTAGACAGAGTGATGAACTCATTTAATCTGCAGTCTCTCCTGTCCTTGTTCTCTATCTGTTCACGTCCTTGGATCTTTGCAAAAACACTTTCGCTCAAAGTCTCTGTGTGAGAAGTGTTGGCAAGCATTACCAAATCTTTATAAACTTAATAAACTCAAATTAACAGCTGAGTTTTAAGGCTCTTTCACTGCCAGTGTTAATATAACAGCCTGAGGGTTTCTGAGTCCTGCCGTTGAAATGCTAGCGAATTAATTATTGTCCACAGATGGGAATCATTTCCAAAGTAAACTGGTGGATGAGTGATGAGGGTCAGACGGACAGGTTTAGGTTTTAATCATTCTCTTCAAGGAAATACAAAAAGAGTTTTGGCAGTAGAGTATATAGGACTCAGAAAGTGCTGACTCAAACCGTTAATGTGACAGGAGACAAATCACAGGAGCTGAGTCATTAATTGAAGAGCTCCATCATCGTCACTAAGGGCTGGTCGTTCCCAAATTGTAATGAACCCACACAGAGAGCCAAAATGAAGGATAAATCTGAGCGCAACGCAGCTATCTTTGTTTGAGTACTTTCACATTTTCAAGGTTTCATCTTTTGTTTCAGACAAACTCCAGGACACAACCACAACTGGACTTGATTCTGAACAACTGAAATGTGTCCAATCGTGACAGTTTGTTGTTTAAATGCTGAAACAAAAACATAGAGAGGAAACCGTGACTAAAAAAACTGCAGAGGTGACGTGAAGAAACACTTAACTCTTTCTAAGAATACCTCACCTAAAAACAAAAAACACAACACCTCTTATGACTCAGACAAACCGTACAGCCAACAAAGTGCTCAGATCACTCCAAACACAGACAATAACCACTGTTTGCAGGCTGGACAACACCTGTAATACAGCAACACAATACTTACAAAGTGACAAACACCAAAATGACTGATTATTCAGTTGCAATGACAACAGAGTGAACAGCAGCAGGCTCGAATCCCCAGAGCAGCGAAGAGAATATGGTCTGACAACAGCTATTGCCCTTTAGTTAGCAGGTTAACACACAATCTTCACTTTAAAACTAGATTGAGAGGCAATAATCTGATCACTGAAGTTATCAGGATTGTACAAAACGCAGCTTGATTGCTCATCAGTCTATAAAATGAGGGTTGTAGTCACCTATCATACACATTTTTAGGGCAACAGCTCCAAATCACCCACCATCTTACTACTAGAGATGCACAAACTGTTATCAGCACCAACACTGACCTCGCTGAACAGACCTGGGATCAGCAAGATCAGACAAATCCACATAAACAGTGTTTCTTAGTCACACTAATTGTAAGAATTAACATTTTAATTAACATTGTAAGCCTTTTAAAGCCATATAATCACAGTTGACTTCTAATTATTCTTAACACATATTGCCAATAACCCTGACTTTGAATACACCTCACATGCACAGATGAAGGATTGAGATTGGATGGCTGCCGGCATTACAATAACATCCATCCATCGCTTAAATCAGCTTATCCGGGGCTGGGTTGCAGAGGCATCAGACCAAGCAAACCACCCCAGAAGTCCCTCTCCCCAGCAACGCTTTCCAGCTCCTCCTGGAGGACCCCGAGGTGTTCCCAGGCCAGACAAGATATATAATCCCTCCAGTGTATTCTGGGTCTGCCCCGGGGCCTCCTACCAGTGGGACGTGCCCGCATCACCTCTAATGAGAGACGCCCAGGAGGCATCCTGATCAGATGCCCGAGCCACCTTAACTCACCCCTTTCAACGAGGAGCTGCGGCTCCCTCGGGATGTCTGTGCTCCTCACCCTATCGGAGCCCAGCCACCCTCAGAGGACGCTCTTCCAACCACTTGTATCTGAAGTCTCATTCTTTCTGTCACTGCCCAGAGCTCATGACCATAGGTGAGGGCTGGGATGTAGATGGACCAGTAAATCAAAAGTCTCAAGTTCCCAAGACACACCTGTGTAGCACTGATACTGTTTTATCAGCATCTTGCCGCACCTGTCAGGGGGATAGATTATCTCAAAAAGTGCTCGCTAACATGGACTTTTACCAAATTTACGACCAAAATTTCAGAGAAATTTATCTGTTGAATGCTTATAAAGTCTTAGATCTTTCACTTAAACCTGTGAAAAATAGGAGAAAAAACAATAGAATTGTATGACACAGCTGAAAGGAGGACTTTGGTGTACCTATATGACTACAACACCCAAAAATACTACAAAACAAAAAGACTAATAACGTCTCTCTTTCCAAACAAAGTGCGTCTGTTTCCGTTGGATGTCAATTAGCAGAGTTGAACTAAAGTGAACTCTTGCACTGAAACAGGAAGTCGCATCCTTGAATTCATCCAACATCCAAGCTTAAATTGAAATGAACAGGAGACGGAGTGGATATTAGCAGAGACTGGTGCCAATGTGACTGTACTTTGAAAGGGATAATTTGAGCCTTGGGAACAAAGAACACTTACTCCCTTTCTTGCCAAGATTAGAAAAGAAGATTGATACTGATATTAAACTCTCAGCAATGACTGTTTCCAATTATAATTAAGAAGTGATGAGTAATTAGAGCTTCCTGTCATGTTACTGCTTCCATTAAGATCCACACAGTGATGGATACACGTTTTAAATGGAAAGTGGTTATCAGACTGGGAATCTGTATCTGTCAGGGTTTAGGTGCTGGAATCAAAACCAGGGGAGAAGACTGGGACCAGTACTCCCATAGGCATTACCAGTAGTGAAAGGAACATCACCTACATAAAGGTACTCTGTAAAATCATCAAAAGTTACATCTAGGGGTGTGTCATATCATCTTGTTCATGCTAATACAGGTATATTTTTTAATATCACATGAAAGGTTCCTATCGCGATATGCATGATATTTTGACTTGTTCACAAGTGATGTCATACTGTTACCCACAGCAACAACAAGCATGGCTGAAAGTGAAATTAATATCACAAACTAAAGAAATGAGAAATGATTTTTCTTTAGTTACTGAATATTTGAAGCAAACTGTGAAATTAGATCACTGATTCTGTTGCAATACTGTTTTCTTAGATGAATAATAAAATACACATGTTTTTCAAGATAAGCGTTTCCTGTTGGCTGACAAACATCTTTCAAACATGACTCTGACTTTAGCGTGTAAACTCAAGTAATCAGTTGTGTGCAGAACCAGCAGCATCACACTGGTTGGCACGCAGATCGACGGCATTTAAATGGTCAACTCTTCCTGCTTTAGTGACGCTTTTACAGGTCATGCAGAGGACATGTTAAGTCCAAGTTCCTCCCTGAGGCTCCAGAACTCAGTATTTGACCACAATCTCTGGCCTGTGAGAGGAAAAATTCCCCAGAAAAGTTTTTATCACAATTTGTTTTCTGGTTCTAAAACGTTAGGAGAACAAATAAAACTGTGAAACTCATCTGAAAACTTAATTGGCTGTAAGTGGACAGCAATGATTCATAGAGCCATGTTTTTACATTCCTGATATTAATATCAAAATTCTCAAAATTAAAAACCACTGAAAATTAACATATGACCTATCATGGCTCATTCAGTTAAATTACAACCCCCACCATATATAAAATTAGTCAAAATGTTGCCTACACTGTTTTCCATTTCAGCTTTAACATATTTCTGTTCCAGACCTCTGATTCCATTCAAAATATTTTAGTGCTGAACAGAATATCAGAACATGTAACCTGAAAGTACCTCTCTAACCGCAGCGTATAGCCGTATTTTTTTTATCGGGATAGTGATCAGCAAAACGTCTCAACTCCTACGAAGTATCATCTTTAGTCTTTTCTAAATTTTCCTCAACGCTGGGATGCAACATGTCACATCTGCAACAGAGCCCAGCTGACATTTGACTACTGTGGCTTACACTGATATTTAAAATAACCAAAATATGACGTCAATATATATTCTTTTTACCCTGAGTAAACACATCTAACGGATGAACAATACTCAAAGATTAGAGTGACAGTAAAATGTAATGATACATTTTATGTATTTCTGATATTTACGATAAAAGACATCAGATTAGAGAGACCAGATTTTATTTCTAGACTGTTTGAGACCACAGCTATCATTAAACTTTTTGACACTCTTCATGTAGATGTACGTGTTCTATTTCATGACGTAGCAGTAATGTATAATTCAAATTTGAATAAAGATGCTGTTCAAGAATATAGATAATTAATTATTTTCAGCCAAAAAATAAAATATAATACTGTATAAGAAATGTTACAAACAAACAAACAAAGGAAATTTCCATATATAAAATTCACCTTCAATCTTCATTTGCGTTTTGTGGGTGTATTCGTGGAAATGTTGACCTGTCCGATCAATTTAAGGAGTGCATATAGTTTCATGTTCCACATTTTATTCTAAGTGTGTTATGCAGTGCGAGACGTGCTCTAGTCTGGTTTTGAATCGGTCTCAATCCCCCAAAGTCTTGGTCTGGTATCGGTCTCGATACAGTCTGGTCTTGGTCGTGACTTGGTGTCGACTACAATGCTGCATTTTAGAATCTGGAACCATCGAATATTTGGTATTTGCACTTGAAAAAACAAAACAAAATAGCTGCAGATTAATTAATCGACTAATTGTTGCAGCTCTGATAGAACTGAATCAGTTTGAAAACACTGATTGATTGTCACAAAAAGATCTGAAAAAAACAAAACTGTTAACTAAAAGTCAACAATTTTGGTCAGAGAAAATGCCATAACTTCCTGGTTTTAGTCTTACATGAAAGTAAAGTGGATATAATCGAGTTTTGCACAGACATGACGTTTGATGGCATCACTGTAAAACGTGTACTTTATACTACACTTCATTATCTTAATACCTTTAGTCATTAGTTACTTTGCAGTTTCAGCAGTTTTAATAATATATTCATATTTAACTATTAGTAAAGATAAACTCACAAGCCGCCCAGCATTATATAAACTCACTATTATGAGCTAAAACTTTACCAGCTGCAACATCAAAGTGATGAACACATGAATGAATCGATTAATATACTCCAATATTACATATTACTCTACTACTTTTACTTTTGATACTACACTTTATACTTGCATGCAGGACTTTTACTCGTACCAGAGTATTTCTACACTGTGGTGTTACTACAGTTACCAGTGAGAGAACTTCTTCCACCACTGGTTTCAAACTGGTGTCTCTGATTCAAACTGCCTGCGATGTTTCTGTCTGAGAGTAACAGCATATCAGTACTGAACAGCTTCGACAAGAAGCTACTGCCGCTACCAATACACACACCCTCTGATGCTATTAGCCGATTGTACCACCAACACGCTCCTGCCGCAGTGTGTGTGTGTGTGTGTGTGTGTGTGTGTGTGTGTGTGTGTGTGTGTGTGTGTGTGTAAAGGACAGGAGTAAAAGGAATTCCCAGAAGAGACAAAACCCAAAAGGGTGGTATTGTCAGTAAATGATGGAGGAGGAGGAGGAGGAGAAGGAGGAGGAGGAGGTGGTGTGTGTTTGTCAGAAGCCCCTTTCAGACAAACACGGCTTTGACTATCAATTATTGTCATTGTTGACTAACCAATCCATTATTCTTGCAAATCATCAATCATTTTTTGGTCACTTAATCTACAAACAAACAGTGAAAAGGCCATGTGTTTAAGGACTGATCTAACGGATTAGACCTTCATCTAATAACTATATTGATCATGAGACAAGATACATCACACTCTGCCTGATTCAGCTTGGCAGGCGACAGTGACTGATCGACCACATTGTACATTAGCTTTGCTGTAATTAATCACAGCAGAAAGATGCAGCGTTGAGGAAAAAATAAACGCCTCCTAATCTATAATGACTTTAAAAAATTGAGTCTAATTAAATGTTCAGCAACCACACTTCTGTCAGTCAATGGTCAAACAGACAAATGTCTTAAAGGCAGAATGGATTTTCTTTTTTGAAAACTGTTCTTTGCTTTTATGCCTTTATTTAGCAGCACAGAGGACGACATGCAGTGAAGGTCGCCAGGTTGGACTTGAGCTCAAGCTGCTGTGGTCAGGACACAGACTTCATACATGTGGCGCACGATCTACCAGGTGAGCTACTGAGGTGACAATAAAAAAGAATGATGTTTCATTTTGTAAACACAGCATTCAAGCCCCTCCTCCTGGCTCCTTCTGGCTGTGTGATTATGATCACGTACCTGAGGCCTGACCTCATGCATAAACATGTGCACACAAAAACCATGTGTCTGACTTTTCCCACAGATAAACTGGTTTTTATGAAGAAAGAATGTGCAGTGAGAATACACACTAGGTTTTGGCTGAGATAGCTGCAGGTGAGATGAAGAGGATGAGATTAAATATAACTGAGAGGCAGATAACTGTATTTTTTAAGACTGTTTGCCACTTTCACAGATCGTGTAATTTTGCCAGCTGATCTGGCACAGCTGAAGGACCTCGCCAATGCTACACAGTCAGTAAAACGAATTTCTCATTGACAGGTCTGATGAGCGCAGGAGGGGCACAGGTATCGATATGCAAATGGGTGTTTAAGAGCGTTTCTACAAACTGTGCATGTGGAAATGAGGCTTGTGCACGTACACCCAGCGCCACAATTATAAATATTTATAAAACAAAATGAGGTGCACACAAGGTTTTGTAAATCTGAAGAAAAGAAGCTGTGTGCATATTTCTGCCTTTGTGCATAGATGCAGTTTTAGTCATGAATCTACCCAATTTTGTGCGTTTGGCTCCTGGTCCAGGGGCATACATGTGGTTGCACTGGGGCCTATGGGGTGGCTGTGTGCACCTTATAGCCAGTAACTAGTGTGCATTAGGCCCGTCCCTAACCTTACGCCACAGCCCTGGTGACTATGTTTTCATCAAGTCCTGCCCTCACACCCTGCACACAATTATTGGCTGGAGGCTACACAGCACTGTCAGAGGGTTGACAACCCAAAAAGTCCCGAATACAAAATGCAAAATAAGAAAATCCAGGCAGAGAGCAGCGTTTCTGTAGTTAGAGACAACGCCACACTTCTAGCAGGTCATAAGTGATGATTGAGGAAATATTCTTCTATGAGTCTATTAGTGTTGCTGTTGCATGGTATACCGGTACTAAAATAGTACCGCGGTACTAGAGTATTTCAAACGGTACTATACTGCATTTGGAAAATACCGGTACTTTGAAATTGATTCAATTCATTAATTTAGTGAATTTATTTTACTCATTTATGCACACAAAGGCCTTCCTTGTTCCTATTGGAGCACAGATTGCACAAGTGGTGTGTATGACAACACCTGTATCAACATTCGCAGCTGGCGCACGTGAAAAAAGACAAGAGAAAGTCTGCCTCACAAAGGGAGACAACACGGGACAACACCAACTTGGTGAAACATTTGAGCAACCAAACCGTGATGTCCGTACCGAGGAACTTTCAAACCATGATTTTTTGGTACCGTTACACCCCTACTGTTTATTGTTCTAAAGGTTTGTAGTCAAAAGGACTTTTCCTTAGGAAAAGTACCGAAAAGTATCGAAATTCATATTGGTATGGGTACCAAAACAAAGATTTTGGTATCGTAACAACACTAGAGTCTATACATCGCTTTTTAGGAATATAAAACCCTTCTATTTAGTCTTTTTACTTTCATTTTTTATTTAGTCTTCCCACGTGGACATAAATAATCACCTCTCAGCATAAAGCAACACAGTTTCAAAATACACTGAACATCCTGCTCTTCATGAAGGTGGAATTTATTGCAGGGCTGTTGGGATAGACCGCATTAATTTTAGCTAGGTGTACCTAATAAACTGGAAAATTTCCTTCTTAACGTTGTGGTATTAATTTAAGACGTATCACCTCACCCGGGTGCAGATCCAGTCTGAAGGAGACTGAAGACATTAACTGCGACTCAACACAGCGATGACCTCAGGTCTGTGTCATTAACATGCTGATTCATTCAAGCTGCTTCACCTGCAATGCAGCTGACACAACTTCAACACAACTCATTCAGGAAGGCCACACGACTTCTAGAGAAACCCTCCTACTGAATGAGTCTTTCTGCCACATGAAACTGAGGCACACTCGGTCCAAATGTTTCAGAGGCAACGCTGCACGATTCATGACTAAAAACAATAACCCAGAGCACTTCCTTTAACACTCAGATCACAATCATGTCGGCAGGGCTGTGGGGTCAAACCTCAGCACCGAGCACTTACTTCTAAAAACTGGTTAAGCGCTGGTCATGCTCACTTATTCTCTGAATCAGATAAGTTAAGTCTGGTCCTTCATGGCCTTCTGGTAACATCAAACTGCCAACACGCCAACACAACCGTACTCAACCACAGTGAAAAAACATTTTTACATGTCGCGGCCTCCACACCCAGCAGCCAACAGCATCAACTCACGTTAAACCAGGAAAAACCCAACTAGTAATACTAGTTATAGTACCAGCTCTTGTGTCGTCTCTTTTTCTCTGCTGAAATACTACATGGTTTCATATCTGCTGTGTGGGAATGTTTAAACACAGTTATTGAGGAAATTGCATCATACAAGCACAAAACTGATAAAAGATTAAAGCAAGAAAATTAGATTATATAGAAAGGGTCTATTTCTGTTGATGTATGCTGAGTACTGGGACAAAATATATGGTGAGAAATTGTGATTTATTACCTTTTTTCAGCTGCAAATTATGTCCCCAATGGAAAACTTTGTCAACATCTGTTTTATCTAATAAGATAACGTTTTCAGTCTGTTCATCTCACTTCTGTTCATATTCATTGCAGCCAAATGTATCTCATGTACTGAAAAAGCAATGATCATGTTATTCTAGCTTCGATACACTGTGTGACAATATAGTATGCAAAAAGAGAAATGTCAATTTATTTAAAACATACGCGCACAAAATGAAGGGTGCTCAAAGTGCATATATAATTAAAAGTGATTAAAAACAGCAGCAAACATTTCAGTCCTTGACTATCATCAGTGCTGACAGGACTGAAACCTTTGCTGCTGTTTTGAATTACTTTGATTATTTTTGCACTTTGAGCACTTTTTTGTGCTCGGATGTTGATCTCAGCCTGTGAAACTTTTTTTGGCTCGGTTGTCCATTGAACGCACCCAAGACAAACTTTTTGTTGCCCTAGGTAGGCGCAGTTCCACAGCAGCCATAAGACGATACGATATTGCCATGCTGTATCGATTTCTTTCCCAACCCCTGCTCTCAATGTAAGGTAATAAAGTATCGTGTTCATTGGTCTTGTGATTCAGTGCTGAACATTACTGAACCATTATGCAATTTAAGATGCACAAACCAGTCGTACACACAGTAAACCTGGAGCTTTACCTGAGGAGCCAAGTGGGCAGAGCAGGGTTATTCAGCCTAGTGTTGTAAAAATATCAGTTTGTCAATGCATATTGCTACTGAGTATTTTAAACAGTTTCAATGCTCATTTTCCACAGTATCAATTAGGGATGATAACAATTAATCGATGAGCATTACGAATTTAATCAAACTAAATATAATCTAAATAAAAATCTGATTCTGAAATCTCAACAATAAATGGGGTCTGGAAAAAGAGCGCATCGGCGACACTGGATAATGAAGCTGACAAAGCGAAGCATTATTCAGTTATATTCATTCTGTTTCATATTTCTAGCCCTCTATGTCTTAAAATTATTTACAGGCTATGTAATGCTGTCACTTTGATTTGGTATTGTTTGATTTATTGATTGCTGATGTTACCAATGGTCGACTTAGGTCCAGGTAGAGCAAAATCAGTGATTTCTTTCTAAACACACAGCCTTGTTATATTTCTCTTTTATTGACAATTTTTAAGTGTATCTAGAATGGTATCAAATATCAGGTTTTTCATGTTTTTGTATCTAAAGGCGCATTCACACCAGGATAGTCCGGGGGATTCTGGTTTGGTTCATTTTCACACTGCACTTTTTAACGCGGACCAAATCGCCTGAACAACGTCACGCAGTTACAACAGCTGCTCGTTTGGGGGCGGCATTGCCCGAAACGACCACTGACCAGGAAGAAAACAAGCACAAGGAAGAAGAACACGATCACGAACGATGTCGTTCACGATCTGAGCCCACACCATATGTCACTGCGTCTGGCTACAATCAGGCTGATATCATGTAGTGTGAATCAGGCATAAGTCTACTATTATATCGCCCAACCCCGGTGCCTTTTAACCTACATGTTCATAACACTGAACTCAGTAGTACTAATACTATTAGGGCTCCAACATCATGGATCAATGTGCTCGTTATCTTCCCAATTAACTGATTAATCGTTTTGTCAATAAAATCTCAGAAAGCAGTGAAACACACTCTGCTGTGTGACGTCTTTAAACAGTGTGTTTATTCTGAGCAACACTGCAAAAATCCAAAGCTTTTCATTTTATTATCATGTATGACAAAGAAAAGCATCAAATTATCATATTTAAGAGTCATGAAACCATCACGTTTGGATTTGTTGTTTAAAAATGACTAAAATAATTAATCAATTATCAAAATAGTCAGCAACTTTATGTCATACGACCAAAACCACCAGCACAAAAACAGTTTCTTCCCGACTGCAGTGAGCCTCATCAACGAGGCTGAGACCCACACTGACACGGACTCTGTTACCCCACCCTCCAAAAAAGTGTTAGTCATATCTTTATTGCAATTTTTCTTTTCTAAATATATGTTCTTGAGTATATAAGAACTTTACCTTATTTTTATTCTTCACAGGTTTATTGTTTGTCTTTATATATGCAACAAAAAACCGAAGCAAATTCCTTGTAAGTGATTCTGATTCTCACTAATGGATTAATCAACTAATTGCTGCAGCTCTGACTAATATTAATAATACGAAGCAAAGAAATTTTTCTATGTCTGTCGTCTGCGTAGTGACAACTCTCTCACCTGAAGCTACATCTGTGAACGGGAAGCGAACAGCAGTTAATCACAGCGAGCAGAAGCAAACACAGGCTGTGATTGGACAGACAGTTTACCTGTCAACACGCAGCCAGCGCCTGATTTAATGCACCAGAGCCACACAAAATCACTCCTGATAAAGTCTGTTGAAAATTAATATACAATTAAAAACACAGACCAATTTAAGACCAGCACACCAACAGACCACCATGCAACACTGCTGCCTAAAATAAAAACATAATAACAGCTTTATGGGAGAGATTTAAAACTCCCATTTAAAGCAATGTTTCACCATTTATCCAACAGTAATCAATTTATATTAATATACAAAACAAGAACAAAGCAAAAACTCTGCTAAGGTTGTTGTTTGTCATGTTTAACTCTCTCCTGTTTGTGTTTGATTATTAATGTAGCTGCCATATAAAATAATTTCCTGTAAGGATCAATAAAGTATCTATCTATCTATCACATATCATATCTTTATATAACTTAGATTAATATTAGTCCTGATAGCATCCAGTCAGGGTTCAGCTGAAGGAGAAGTCACCTCAGGAGTTTTGCTCCTTGTCCTAACTTCACCTTTTACCAGTCAAGATTCAACATGCTCTGTAGTGTGTAAGAGGCCTTAAATAAATTCAAGTTAAGCAAATGAATTAAATATGTCAGAATAAACTTGGTTATTCTGTATTTTACTGACATCTCCTGCAGGAGCCACAAGCCTCCGCTGCTACAGTATGAAACCGACACATCCTGGTTTAGCTAACGTGGCTAACAACCACTTAGCATTTGTGTCAGTGTAAATCCACTCTGGTGATCAGCTGTGTATTTAGCGTTTACACTGCTAACTGGGTGCATAATGTAAATTTACTTGACCTGGAATAACAGACAATCAAGCAAAAACCTCGATAAACACGTCCCAACTTCAATGTTAACACCGTCACGTCAAATTCCTGTTTAAAAAACGACAATATAAAGTCAGCGCTCTTGTGACGGATGTCCGCAACATAAATCACACTTTAAAGTCTGTAAAATGCGCAGTTTGGGTCTATTATTCACATCGGCACAGCTCAAATTCACCAAAACAAACACAAGCCTTAAAAAACTAACTTTTTATGAGGTGTAAGCTTATCAGTACACGTTAACTTGGCTCCCCCAGTAGAGGCGTG
Source organism: Epinephelus awoara (assembly GCA_035609425.1). NCBI lineage: Eukaryota > Metazoa > Chordata > Actinopteri > Perciformes > Serranidae > Epinephelus > Epinephelus awoara. Next base: position 3,159,056 of record CM069300.1, read on the forward strand.
ATACAGCCTAAAAGCTTTGATTGTGCGGTTGTGTGTCTCATTTGTGTGCCGAATTTCTCAGAAGAACAACATCATTTGAAAAGTGTCTTAATCTGCGTTGAATTGTTTGACGTATGTGTGGCAGAGAGTAACGCCACGTTAAAGTGTGAGATTTTTGAACGGGATTCAGCGGGACGTTCCCTCCGCGGTGAGCAGGGTGACAGCGACGTTCACGTAACATAGTAAACAAGCCAACTTAGCCCTCGCAGCTAACGCTTGCTAACTACGCGAACGACGTATCGGAAATGGACAACATTTACTGCTGACGCTACGTACCAAACAAAAACTGGACACTTGGTCGTGTTATGTTTATATTAAGTATGAATGCAGCGATTCAAAGCAGCGCGCTGTGTGGAGGCAGCGGTTAATGTTATGGTTACGGAGCCTGACAAGCCCAGGCAAGGCCTCTCTTCCTCCGGGCAGCTCTGCTCCTCCTGCCTCCGTCTCAGACTTACTTACCCTGGTCGAGGTGATGTCCATCATGACCTCCTGGAACGCGGCCGTCTCCTCGGCTTGTCGCTGGGTATGCAGCGCTATCTTCTCGCTAAACTTTCGGGGGTTGGAAGCCCCGGACCCGGCGCCCGAGGTGGGTCCGGGTCCGGGTCCACAGCCGCCTGTACCCGTCGCAGACATCTTCACCGAGCGGACGGGACGACTTGACGTAGTGGAATGATTTTCACCACAGAGAAGCGCGAGCGGCGAGAGCTCTCACTCCGCTGCTTCTTCCAGGGACCGAAAATGTCGCCCAGTGGGAGCTGTGGATTAACAACAGATGAGCAACGAAATGTTTTTTATTTTTCAATAAATGTATTGAACAAATTGCACCTATCACTACTTATAACAGCAACAATAACCACAGTGCAAAACAAAAAAATAATGGTTGAATAGATTAAAAAGGGAAAAATAAGAAACACATTGGAGACACGTCTGTGACTCTCAACTCAACTTTATTTATAAAGCGCTTTAAAACAACCACAGCTGAAACAAAGTGCTGTACATAAGAGGTCATAAAACAACAAAACAGTGAGATAATAAAAGCAGGTAGAACAAACAAACAAAACTGAATAAAAACAGCAACAAACAAATAAAAACAGAGCGGGGTGCCAGTGAGTAGGAGCAGCTGATCAGCTGACCTTAGGCACCAATTCAAATAATATTTGGATATGGTGAAGATGATGATGTTGCATAAACCAACACACAGCTGGGAGAAATAAACTGGCAAAGAAGCCGGTTTTGTTGTTAACAAAAAGGAAACTAACTTTCCTTCAGGATTTTAATTTCAGGATGTTTTCATTCAGCAAGCCAGATAAAATGTTGGCTAATTCTAGACAGCTAGCTGTTAAAACTACAACACTGATATGTGTAGAAATAAACTATATGACGTCACGCATGACTATATTCTAGATAACTGAACTAGATAATATTCTGAGGCAGGATGCCCCTGGAGGGTTTCGCCCACTTTCTGAGGCGAGGTTTCTTGCCCCAAAGTGTCTAACTTCACATTTCTCTCTTTTATTTATTTATTTATTTTCTTTACATCACTTTATATAAAAAGCTTTTGATGTCCAACTTAATATAAATACATAAATTGCTATTTGCCAGTGACAAAAACAAACCAGTTCACCCTAAAATCGTTCTGGTGGGATAAATTTCAAGAATGCAGCTGTTCATATATTTTTTTTTTTAATTCTTTATCTATATGTTTTTCAGTAAATATATAGTATATATACACACAAATATTCATTCATATTTACAAAAAAAACAGAATAAATAGAAATAATAATAATAAACTTAATATATAAAAAGTACAATACAAACATTAAAGGCCAGCACACTCCTCTGACAAGTAATGAACAGTCCCTAAAAAGCTAAGAAAAAAATTGTTTCCAACATTAAACTGTGTTAAAATCACATGTTATTTACACAGGATACATAAACTGATTTTTCCTTTTTTTATTTTTAATGATATAGATTTTAAATTTGACTAATTTTGAAAAATAAAAAAAATAAAAATTATAAACTGGCAAAAAAATATTAGATTATTTTGACATTTCAGTTTCTTTATTTTCCCTACATTTTATTTATTTGTTGTTCAACTGAATTTATTCTCATATTATTTTATCATCCTATGATTTTTTTCTACAACTTTTATACTAAAAACTCTGGAACGTAAAAACTTCATGTACTGAATGATTCAATAAAGTTTGTGGGGAAAAACAAACAAAAAGTAACAAATAAAATTAAGCTATTGTCTGTGATAAAAAGTTACAAGTTATTGAATCACACACGACTGGAAAAATAATAGAAAACCTATAAATGATAAAATATAAAAAACAAAACAAATAAAAATAGAATAAAATATAAATAAAAAATAACCATTGTTGACTAAAGCTTCTACATCATCCTAAATACTTGATAAAAATAGGCTGAATAAAAAAAATAGCCCATAATTATAAGTTTTGTTGTATTGCATCATTTTCCATCAATAGGCCAAATAAAAAATCGTGCTGCCTACAAACTGCTAAAAATATTGTAGTCTCAATATTAATATCTTAATTTAATTTATGTGCTTTGTATAAATCCAACCTTAAAGCTCCTGCTCCAGAGCGACACACTTCATATGTCCAACATGCATCAGAGGGAGGGCAGGTTTGTTTCACGCGTGCACACTGTGGTCTCCATGGTCACCGCTGCTCCTCTGCAGAGTGTGTGTGTGTGTGTGTGTGTGTGTGTGTGTGTGTGTGTGTGTGTGTGTGAGGTCAAACAGGAACAGGAGGTGTGAACGCCCACTCTCACAAACAGGGTGCGGATCAACACACCGAGTGAGTCATCCTGTCCAACACACACCAGCTTTGATCTGTGGGGTGAAAGCGGCAGCGCGCCTCCTGCCGGCGGATCCGAGTCACTGCACACTGACGAGTTGAAAACACTCGAGTCAACTTCCTGTGTGTAATTACAGTGTCGTGATTAAAGTGTGAGTCTGTGTTCATCCATGTTGTTGGAGTTTTGAGTTTTACCTGCTCCAGCTTCATCACAGGAGGGTCAGAGGTCACAGGTCACAGGTCAGGGGTCAGAGGGCTGGAGCTGGCAGGAGTTCTTCTTCTTCTTCTTCTTCTTCAGCTCCAACCACAGGCATGTTAATTAGCAGTGAGGCGTTTCAGCCCAAACCAGAGGACAGTGAGTGAAACTCAAAGCATCGGGTAAAACAAACAAACAAAAATGTATCAAGTTAAAATAACTTCTTTCTAAGTTTTTATTGTGCAGCTTGACAAAGAGTGAATAAAAAATCTTAAATTAAAAATCGATGAAAGGATGAGGCCAAATTAATCAAAACCATAAATACTTTCCTGAAACCAAACCACATTGTTCAACATTTTCAATGCCCATGAAGTCGTTAAAAGCATCATAAATAAATATTAGGCCACTTCATAGACATTAAAGGAGAGTATTCCTCATTATAGGCTTTTTTTTTTACTTAAAAAAAGTATTTAAAAGTATGAAAAAAATGTACCTGTGGCTGAAAATATAAAATAAATTGCATCTAGCTTTCTATGTATATGTGCCACCAACTTTTTTTGTAACAATATTTCACAGATAAACAAAAAAGTAAAAAAAAAAAAAAAGACAGAATAAAAAAATATAACAGAAACAAGTTTAACATGACTATTTATTTATGTTTACCATTATTATTATTATTAATAATAATAAAGTTAAATTTTCTCATAGTTTCTCATAGACCTCATTAATTTGAAATTATTTCTTGTAATTCCAATAATATAACAATAACACTAATAACAATAATATTGGTAATGATTGATTTTGTTTAATTTCTCTGGTGCTGATAAAAAAACTATTCTGTTGTCTTAAAGTATATTTTAAGTTTATTTGAGGCATTACACTGTGTGAATGTTCTGTATTAACATTTCAGCAACACTGAAAATTTGGAGATAAATATTAACTTCCAATGTTCCAAACTTCTTTTTTCTTAAAATGTTTTTACTTATTTGTTTTTATGGACGAGTTAAACTTTTTTTTTTTTGTTATTTTGTGAAAGAATAAATGACAATTATTAGTTTGTTTACTATATATTAAAAAAAAACACATTTTCATGAAGTTCATTTTGGTTGAGGAACATACAAACACCAGGGAAATATTTGTATATATAATTTTTTGTATTTATATTTACTACTAATAATTAAAAAATAAAATAATTATTCTAATTATAATGATTGAAAATACAAACTGTGCCTTTTGTTAAAAATATAAAAGAAACTGGTCTTCCATGAGCTGTGAGACAATAACAGTTTTAAGAAATATTACTACTAATAATAATAACTGTAAACAAGGAGTCAAGATTTGATTTCATTAATTGTCTCTGACACTGACAGACTATTAAACTGTTCTTGAGGTATTTTTACACTTGAAGAAATTACTACATATTTATGTGAATATTCTGTAACAGCATTTCAGCCATACTGAAAATTTGGAGATACATTTTTACTTCTGATATTTAAAAAAAAAAAAAAAAACTAAACTTAAAAAGCAAGTTATACTTATTACTTTTTTTTTAAATATCGATACAACTTTTACAAACTTATTGTTTTTGAAGGAAGAGTCAAACTTCTTTCACCCATTTTCTGTTTTTTGTGTTAAATGTATGAACTCATGACAGAAAAATTACTAGTTTATTTGCTCACTTTTCTAAGTACATCTCCACTTTTTTCATACTAATGTTTTATGATTTAATTTAAGTTGCGGAATATAAATAAAAATTAAGATGTTTTTTTGTGAATAATTTGTCAGAAATGTTCATATTAAAGCAACAAATGAAGAATCTGAGTCACTGTATGATCTGAAAAACTATTTTATGTTGAATTCTTTCACACACCATCATCACAATACAAAATATGACACATTTCACACAGTCAACACGAGGATTAAAATGCTGCGGTCCTAAAAACGACTTTGGATCAAAGACTTTGGTGTTTTAATTACAAAAATACTTTTCTATTGTCTAAAACTCTTCGCTGTCATCACGTCAGCATCATCTTCATGATTCTGCACAACATTTATGATCTTTCTCTGCTCATTAAACTGAATGAACTTAAAGTAAATCAAAGCTGATCTTGAATAGGAGATACGAGGTTTCCAGGCAGCAGTGTGGTAAATTCCCTCTGACTGAACAGCAACAAGCGTCTCATTGTCCAGCTCAGCGTTTCTCTGCAGCCGCGGCAAAATAAAAGACTTGTTTTCTACTGAAGTGAAAGGGGGAAAATTTCCCGCTGAACACAAAGACAAAGAGTTGATTTGTTTCAGTCTCGTCACAGAAGAAGAAGAAGAAGAAGAGAAACGACAGATTCAAACTGTCTGCAGATCTGTCAGGAAACATTTCACAGATACAAACTCAACAGTTTTTATCCAGTCACAGATATTATATATATTATTTATATATACTTGGTTGTTTGTGGAGATAAAATATGACCTCTGTGATGACGTGAGAAGATGGAGACGGACACTAATGAGCTGCTCGTCTCCCACAATGCCCCTGTGCATTAAGAACTCACATCTGATCTGATAGTTCAGGGTTCAGGCTGGGGTCAGGGGTCAGGGGTCAGTGAACGCACCACAGTACAGGAGGAAAAACTAAAGCTAAAATAAGTTACATAAACTTATTTAAAACTATCTAAGGAGAGACACCTCAGGTGATCAGGGCACTTACTTTAAATTACAAGTTTGTACAGTTTGCATACAGTCTCTTTCAAAATAAAAGCACTATGACGGTACAACACTGCGAATGGACATTTTTTCCCTTCAGCAACAAACCTGTGTGTAGCTTTAGCAAAAAAGAACACGAGTTTGGCTTTAGAATCTCACGGGACACGAACACTGTTCTTCCGGGTAAAGTTCGATGTTGTTGGACCGACCCGTGCTAGACTTTCATTGCCTCAAAGTTCTTTCGTGTCCCGCTGCGTTTCCTCCTGACGTTGCAGTGTGCAGTTACACTATAACAGCGACCAGCCATGTATCATGCCGACGTTAAAGGACGGCTTTCTTCGTCAGTGTCTGATGCTGCAAGTCACTGCCCGAACACCAGATTTCAATGACTTTGAAGTGAGACTGGGTCGGTGAGAAAAACAACATTTTCTCGCTAAATTACAAATAGTCGTTTTGTGGTTGAAGTGTTCCTTCAAAGCTCCAAAAGTAAAAGTACTCATTATGCAGAATGACCCACTTTAAAATATTATATATTATTCTAATTGTTTTATATACTGCTGGGTACTTTAATCTGTAATAATACATTATTATTTAATAGTGATAATACTTGGAATTATTTATCTGATGCTGCAAAGTAACTAAAGTACAAAGTAGCAGAACTTACTTAAAGTGCAAGTACCTCAAAACTTACTTGAGTAAATGCACAATACACATTAAAACTATTGACACCAGCAGCGATGCAAACTTGCAACAGGTCAGCCACTGTTGCGACATAACTGGTTAATGTCTTTCTTGCAGAACAATATAGCTAAAAAACATATCGACCTTTCTCACTGGGTAATATTGGCAATCTGTGAAAAGTTACACATGACAAAAATGAAAGTTTGAAAAAATGTACTGACGTGCAAATAGACCGTTTTACTATTGGTAAACTATGATGTTCTTTGGTGGGCGGGGCTTAGCTGGAGGCAAAACAGTTATCCACAGACGTTAGCTAGTTGTGTTGTTTTGTTTTAGACGATGGAGGACGATGATGTGAGTGGTGCGTTCAGAAACACTCATTGTGAGTGTGGGAGCGACTCTGACACAAACTGGAGCGCTGATAAATTGGGAGTCTGAATGTAGCGTTGGGTTATCCAGAGCAGCGCACTTGGACGGACGGAGCATCAGAGCGCCGAGCGGAGTGAATGTGTGATTAACTTAACCGTTGGTTCATTCATGTAGAAATATAACGCTGCGTTTCTTCCACCAACAGGGCTCTCATTTTAGTGTAGAGCGTCAGACTGAATTTACCAACGCACCATGTCAGGTCACTCACTTTGTTTTTGTTGACGGGCAGTGGCGGCTGGTTTTGAGCCATGACTCCTTCTATTCTGGCTCCAATAACACAACAAGACAAACACATGTTAACACTCCTGTGGAGCCTACAGCCCTGTGGGGGAGAGGCAGCTGCACCTCCAGGTGACAACATGACTCACTGTGACGTCTATAAATCGCATGAAAAACCACGTGCGAGCGCCTGCACGTGTTTGATTTCTACAACACGTTTTCATTATTTCCCTCGATGTTAATGACCTTGAGAAGATGGATGCCTGATTCTGACCTGTTTTCATGATGAACACTGTCACGTGGCAGCAGATGAGACGCTGGCCGTCAAACGTGTAAACTCCTGGTTTTATGACTTTCTGACATTTTTGCTGGATGTCTGTTTCCATGGTTACATTTTAATGAAGAGCACGGCAGTGACGACAGCGAAGCCCACCAGCAGCATGGCCACCTTGGGGATGCGGTTCTTGCCGGAGCTGAGCTCGTGCGGCAGGATCTCCATGAAGGTGATGTAGATGAAGGTTCCGGCTGCCAGCCCCTCCAGCGTGCAGCGGGCCAGCTGGTGCTGCGGGGACGCCTTGGTCTCCGTGAGGGCGATGCCCACACCGATGCCCAGCGGGGACATGATGGCGAACAGCAGCAGGCAGCCGGCCACCACCGACCGCCGCAGCCGTCCCTGACTCAGCTTAAAGGCCAGGCTGAAGGAAATGATGCTCTTGTGGATCATCAGCGCCAGGCAGATCTCCAGCACCTCCTTCCCCTCCTCCAGCAGCCCCACCGCCAAACCCTCAAACACTGAGTGCAGAGACAGCGAGAAGACCAGGATGAAGGCGCGCAGGGCAGACTGGGAGCCAAAGTCCACGTGGAAGTGACCGCCGCTGGACTCGTCTGAGCCACGGCGGCGGTGGGAGTGGTGACGACTGTTCCGGTCATTCGCCTGGACGGTGGAGTCCACCAGCAGAGCCCGGCGCTCCTCTGAGTGAGACGACGATTGGTCCTTGAAGGCCAGGACGATCTGCTCCAGGACCAGGACCAGGAAGAAGCCCATGGCCATGATGAACTCCGGCAGAGGGAACTGGAGCTGCGAGGAGAGAAGAAGAACACGGTGTCGTGCAGCTGAACCACAAACTGTCGGTCTGCGTCTGTCTCAGTCAAACACATTTCAAAACCTCGACCAAGACTCAGATCACAATGAAGGCCACGTTTTATCTGTGGAAAACAACATCGACTCTTCCAGGACAGACGTTCTATAACCTTCAGTACGGGAGACACTTTCAAAGCTTCACTACCCAGAAATCTTGAGCAGTGATGTCAGTAAAACAATCTGTGATGCTTTATCAGACGAGATGTGATGCTCAAGTCTGCTGAATAAAAAGCAGCTGGAACAATTTAAAACAGCTGTTTTTTGATGTGGATTTGTACGACAGTAATCTCTGTGCAGCCCTGTGTGAAAGACGACTAGAGGGGCGGGGCTTTGAGTTTGAACGATGCTGCGCTTTAGCCAATCACAATGGAGGGGGCGTGGCCGAAATGTGCAGGTGTCCCCAGGAAGCAAGCTCAGCATCCATGGCAACCGCTCCACCCAAAACGCTGTCTCGTCAACATAAATTTTTTTTTTTTCCAGCGGATGTCTGAGTTACAACATGACTGAGCTAACTGGAGTAGTTTCATGTTGTGTCCGACAACAGGAGGCTTTTAACAGATGACGTGATGTTAGCTTTGCTAACTGTCCCTGTCAGCTGCAGCCACTGATGCTTTCTAGACATCGTGATTTCCCATAACTGAATAAATACCACACATAGCAACACAAACTGCTTTGCTAGCTCAATCATGTTGTAACTAAGACATCCGCTGGAAAAAACATTTTATTCACGGACCGTTTATTGAGTTATTATTATTTTTACAAACACCGCTAATGGCTAACAGTTAGCCCAGCTAATCTACGATAACCATGTTATTAATTACAAAACGTGCACACAGAAATAGTAACGTTTGTTCAATCATTGTGTTTATAGACTTAAACATCAGATTAGTCTACACGGTGATATAGTGACGTGAAAAATGTGATTTTCTGGTTTTCTACCCGCAGTATTTGTAAACAACACGGCGATTCCCTGGGGCCAGTGAAGGGCGTGAGCGATCGCCGAGGCCCCTGCACTTCCATTAGTCGAAAAACTCCAGGCTGTGTCTCCAGAGGTAAAGGAAGAAAAAAAGCTGAAACCACATGCTAGAACTTTTAACAGAGAGAAACCACACTGTCTGCTGCACCGTCTATATTTACGCCCCTGCTGCATCACACACTGTGGTTTTATGATTTTCTGACTTGTAGTGTGTGAAGATGCAAATAAGGATCTGCTGTCAGTATCTCTGACATCACAGGATGACAAACTGCTGCAGAGTGAAAACCAGCGGATGTGGAGGAGTTTCAGATGCGAAGATAAAGACGAAAACAGAAAACTTAGTTGACTTATGTTCACGTCACGGGCAGAGGACAGAAGGAACTGAGAGATCAAACTAAACAGGGTTAAATATAACAAAGAATCAGTTTATTATTATTTAGTCCTGGCTTCCTCCCACAGTCCAAAGACATGCAGGTTAACTGGTGACTCTAAATTGTCCGTAGGTGTGAATGTGAGTGTGAATGGTTGTCTGTCTCTATGTGTCAGCCCTGTGATGGTCTGGTGACCTGTCCAGGGTGAACCCTGCCTCTCACCCAGTGTCAGCTGGGATAGGCTCCGCCCCCCTGTGACCCCTGACAGGATAAGAAATGAATGAATAAATGTTGCTGCTTTTTCAGCAGGACTGAGCCCCAAACCAGATATTTTAGGCCAGAACATGATCCTTTCCAAACCATAACCAAGTGTAACCACACGTTAACCACAGCCTTGTTGAGACATAAAGTTTCTATGTGTCTGCTACATAATAAAGTTCTGTATTTATACGTGAATGTTTCTGACCTGATATATACAAACCCACATTAAAAAAAACCCTCTGTAAATTCTGTTGTTGTTTCAAATCAGAAGCACTTTAACGCCTGACGAGCTGAATTTATAACCTCCAGGAAAACGACAAGCGCTGGAAGGCACCATGAAAACACATCAAACACTGTGTGGTGTGAGACAGGAAGTGTGGGAAGAGAAAGGAGAACAAGGTCACACACACAGACACACACACAGTCGCAGTATTTAACTTTTGCCCGTCGAAGCAGCTGGAGGTTAATTCAGAGCTATTTGTGAGGGAGGACAGCGATTCCCGTTAAACACCCCCCTCCCTCTCACACACACGCGCACACACACTCACCGGGTTTCCCAGCAGTGTCTTTTTTAGCATCGACCTTCAGCCGCCCTCCTCCTAAATATCAGACATTTTGAAGCAGTTCAAACCCAGTTTATCCACCGACGGATCGCCGTGACATTTGTTACAGGAAGTGACAACACTCAGAGGATGAATCAGAATGAATTTGAGGTGATCCTTTGACTTCTCTGAGACCATCATCAGGCCGACATCTCAAATTGTAAATCTGATTAAGGTTATTAACTGAACAGAGGAACAGTTCCTGCTCCATTAAATATGGTCTGACGCTCACTCTTCTCTTATCTCTGCTGCTTTGTGAATTCCTGGATAACTTAACTGAAAGCTACAGTTGGTAACTGCTGTGAAAATAACTGCGTCATATTTGCTGAAACTGTCACTGTACTCTACTTAAATCTGGAGTTATTAAAATAAAACAAGGGAAAAAACACCTTTTGGTTGAAGTGGTCAGAGCCAGTGGACAAACAGAAATAGTCATTGCTTTATTTTTAGGATCCATGAGCTAAAAGACGTGAGGAAACAGTGACTGAGAGGCCTGAGTCAAGGTGCTCCACTTCCTTCTCTGAGCTTGGTTCTTTAAAACAAAGACCAAACTCCAAATCGACAAAAGGACTTTTTCACAAAGAAACATTATTTGTCCTGTTGAACTTTAACGAGAGACTATGTCACTTTTAAAAGAAGAAATAAGATAATAACTCACTCTTGGAGCTGAATTCGTAAGAAATAAAATATGAATTCAGCTTTACGGTGCCTAATGTCATCAGCAACATGCAGATAGTCTTTATGACTTCACCACACTGGAGTTTCTTCTGTTTCACTGACTTAACGAATAAAGATTTGAGTCTTGATGAAGCAGAAGTTTCCTTTGCTGCAGCTCAGCGTCAGGTCACTTTATGCCACGTGTTCATGATGCTGTGTGTGGACCTGTGGGATCTTACTGTGACTCCAGCGTTGCTGAAGGCCTCGTTGATGCCCTGCAGGTAGTCTGGCAGCAGGTCCAGCAGACAGGTGGCCAAGAACACTCCTCCAGCAAAACAGCTGATCAGGCTGAGCAGCCTGCGCCGCAAATCTGAAGACAACAAGACACAAGGCATTTCTCAAAACCAAGTGCACCAAGTTTGGATTTGCACACTTGGGAGTTCGGACTTGGCAAGTTTGACTCAATACCTGGCTGTCAAAAGTCCAAAGAGGTCACCTCGCGATGCATCCCCGATGGAACGGGCAGGATGCGGACTTTGAATTGGAACAGTGCTTGGGCTGTGAGCGATGACGTTTCAGAAGTCCGCAAGAACACAAGTACAGGCAAGAACTCAGATTGTAGCAGCGACGATGGACTGTAACTACGTACAGTTACTCAAGCACAACTGCAAAGTACTCGAGTATTTCAATTTGATGCTACTTTTTGCATTTCAGAGGTGAATACTGGACTTTGACAGATGACAGTTTTTCGTCCAGTGGAAACCAAGTCGTCATCACAAAGCAGAAAACAGGCACGTGGTTCTCACAGGACAGCCACGCTACAGACATCTGATGATCTTATAGACCATGATGCACTGCTGTAGATTAAACTACCAAACTGACTTAAGAGGAGCACAACTTTAAACATCTACAGCAGGAAAATGACACATTAATGCCGGAATATGAATCCAGAACCATCAGATAGAAAAACACTGACAGCATAAAACAGTTTCCTGCAACATACAAACTACAAAATACTTTGAATGCAGTTGCAGAGTATCGGAGATATCGGCCGCAGAGATGTCTGTCTGGCCTCTCTTGACTAGATGACACTCAAAAATGCCAAAAAACTACATCTGAAAAACTCAGCAGCAATGTCTCTTTCCAGAAATCATGACCCGGTTACTCAAGATAATCCACAGAGCTTGTTGTGAGCAGTTTCATGTAGGAACTATTTACTTTCTACAACACCCAACATCCATATCACCTCACAGAAGGAAGCATATTCATTGACACGTTTCAGTTTATATTGTTGGACGAGACGAGTCTCTACTGGACATGTAAGACTGAAGTCCTTCAGTCTTCTGTGCCGTCTCTGCTCAGTCGGAGATTGTTGTAGAGAAGTGAGGTTCTCCCATGTCATCTTGTATCTACGTTCTCTTCATATTCCTCTTTTTCCTGCCTGTGAAACTGCTCATGAGTCACATGACTGAGCTGTCATGTGTCACTGCGGCTTCTGTGAGCCGTCACCCGTCACATATCTTCCTTCTTGCTGAGGACTGTGGCTCAGAGAAGCCACAAAAGGATGGTGGGTTGCAAATTACAAATTGCGACTGTGTGCAGTGGGACCTCCTGGTTATGTTTGGCAGACTGCATTTGACATAGTATGAAGAACAACATATTAAATCTGAAGTCTGGCACGATGGTAACTGGAACACCCTGAAGGTCTGTGGATCATCTTGAGTTGCATGGTCATGATTTCTTTTCTTATTTTATATATATTTTTTGGTGCTTTGAACAACACAAGCGAAAAGAAGGCAGACGTCTCTACAGCCACACCGTCCCTTCAAGTAAAGGACCTGAACACTTCACCACTGAGTTGTAGATCTACAGCTGATGACATCATCCAGACGGGGTACTGGTTTCTCACCTGAATCCACACTGCAGCGTCCCGCTCCTCGGACGATGCAGAGCGGGGCGAATCCAAACAGGACTGTGATGGACAGCAGGACCACCAGCGCTCCCAGTTTGATCTCCAGGGCGGGGGCGTCGGCAGGGTTGACCTGCAGCGCTGCCTTCTCCCGTCCTGGAGACAGGAGGGCGGAGGAGGAGAAGACTCTCCCCTTGATCAACATCTTTAACCTGGTTTATCTTCACCTCCTCTGTCAGTTTGGAGTCAGGCAGCGAGGAGGAGGAGCTCAAACACCCGCCATGGATTCACACAGGAGAGTCTGTCAGACACATGAAACAACATACAGTTAAATCTGCTGCGATTATTTCATCTGTTACCTGGATACTGTGACCTCTGACCTCTTCGTCAGGGGCCTTTCCTTCAGTTCAAACATTCATGGTTCTCAGAGGTTATTACTTCTTTGAGTTTTACCTGGCGCCACCAAGTGGTCAAACACATTAATTCATGTTTAATGTGTTGTGACTGTGTGTGTGTGTGTGTTAAAGGTCACTGTTCACCGGAAGGTGGACGAGATCAGGCGGCTGCAGCAGGAGGCGCTGACAAAAAGCTGTCAGACAGCTTTCCGACAGTTTCCAGCAGCCTTCAGTCCAACAGGAAGTCACAGATACACTCACATCCTGTCTCCTAAGGCCGCCAGTTTATCGCAGTCTACTTTTGTCACACATCAGAGCAAGTCAGGATCAGGTCGGACACAAAACTAACCGACATGCATTGTGGACCAATCGCTGGTGATCGGATCTGCGCAGGCCTGATTCATCTTGAACGAGCCCATTAATAAAGTCCCAATGTCATCAGATGAGTACTTCCTAACTAAGATATGTCACATCCTGCTATAATCCTATTCTATCCTCTGACCTCATACTTGTCTGTTTTCTTCTTTCCCCCTTTTGTTTCTGTTCTTACTGTTTGAATGTAAAAAAAAAATGTACTAACTAATTTATGGTGGAGGGAGGGTCATGCATTTTCCCCCAGTGACTCAGGGAGGCTCAGGGGAAAATATTTGTAGCTTCAGGGAGGGTCACAAAACAACAACAACAACAACAAACAGTGAGACCTCGGCCACGTCCCTCCTCTGATAAATAAAGAACAGTCCCTAAAGCTGTCAGAGAAATGTCGTGCTGTGATAAATAAACTCTTTAAAAGAAGAGGTACGTTTTCCCAACTCTGATCTTATCGAGTAATGCCCACGAGTCTTTCAGAATCTCACAAACTCAATTACTTAAGTACAACCAACATTACTGGCTTTGACGAGAAAAAAAACTCAAGTTGAATCAACTTAATATTCATCCAAAAGTTGTGTTGATATTAAAACTATTTTATTTAAGATATTAAAATTTGTTTATTTTAGTTCCATCCTACTGATGGAACTAAAATAAAATAAATAAAATAAGTTGTCAACTGAATTAAACACGTCAATGAAACAAACTTTCTTTAAATAAAGTAAACATACTGAAAAACGTTGTGTGTTCCACTCACCCCATGAATCAATATGTCCCTGTGCAGGGGAGGAGGAGGAGGAGGAGGAGGAAGCAGCATTAATAGGACACAACCTGCTCAAGTAAAGTACCTTGAAACTGATTTTAATACTCGAGTAAACGTAGATTACACCGCTGCACAGATGGCACCATTTCTATGGAGACACATCTGCCTTCAGAAAACCTTCCTGGAGACAACAACACAAATCCAAAGCTGCAGTTTAAACCCTGTAAAATAAAATAATTCAGTTACATGATGAGTGTTGTGATGATGATGATGATGATGATTCGGACAGAGCAGAGAAATATTTGGGTTTTATTTTAACCTCTGACTGGACTGTGCCAGTTGTGTGTGACCTGACCCCTCAGCTGTCTCTCTGTGTGACTGCAGGTCAACACATGTGATCACATAAACCTGCAAACTTTGATCAAACTTCTCACATGTCGGTGTTTTTAGTTTCCTCTCGTACCTGAGTCCGGAACCAGCAGCTCACACTCCTCTTCCTCCTCTTCCTCTTCCTCCTCAGTAGAAACAGATTCTATTGAAGTCAGAAGAATAAAAGAATCGTCTCTGGTGTTTCTTCGCAGCTCGCTGCGATTACATTTTGTCCGGGAAGTGGTGGTGAGTCAGTTCTCATCAGCTGATCCTGCTTTATGTTGGAGCTGCTGTCAAGGTCACCACGACAACTCACTACATCCTGTTTTCAAAATAAAAGCAGCTTTTGGTCACATGTTTGTAAATGAAACCAAGCCTCTGTTAATATCTATATTATCTATACACTGGGTCAAACAAGTCTTATATTGGTTTAACGGTTCACTTAATTAAGATGAAAAATAATATAATAAACTCTCCGGTTTGATTTTTGACCCAGCAGAAATTTAAATATGACATTATTTTATAACCACCAGTGTTGTGAAAGTTACATTTTTATTTATGTAATTGGGTGGTAAATCCAAGATAGTTGAATATTAGTTGTAAATATATTTGGGAATTTATTGAAGAAGAAATGTAAGACAGAGGTAGGGACACATAGGTTTTACTTCTACCTGCTCCTTTTCGGACGCTGTTATCTTTGTCTTGTTTGTTTTTTATTTATTATTATTTCTGATTTGAAATAAAGTCATTCATTCATTACAAAAAGAAATGTAATATGTTACAGGTTACTAGTTACCCTGTGAAGAATACAATACAACTTTTTTCAATACTTTGTCAAAATAAACAAAATCAAATGTAACTAAATATTTGTTGATTACTTTTCCAACAAATGTTTTAAACTGGGCAATAAAGCCGAAAAGTCTGAGAAAAACATAAGTGCATAAATGTTGCACTGAAATTTATCCCAGCAGATTTATTTAGAAGTTATTAATGAAAGACAGCAAAAGCAGGGCAACAGTAAGTACATGTAAGTGTTTGACCTCTTCAAATGAAACAATGAGATGAAACTGGGGAGTTGGGACACACTACTTTTTAAGATTTAAATAAAAATGTGTTTCTGTGCTTTTACTTTGACAGTAAAATGTCACGCTTCCTGTTGTCTCCTGTGTAACTTCACACAGCTGCAGCTGGGAGGAGGATCCATCCAGCTGCTGATCCCGGAGCTGAACACAGATCCTGGAACAGCCCATGTGACTGACAGTCTTCATCACTGATTAATCAGCAGCAGTCAGAGGTCAAAGTTATGTTTATTGTCGAGCCTGTAGAACTGAGTGAACTCTCAGTGTTTTGGATTCATCGGCTGTCAGAGACTGAAAGGTTACAACAGTGAACAAAAACACCTGTCATTTTAAATATATTGTGTGTGCACACTCTGCAGGACACAACATGTCTTTAGACACAGAACAATTGTATTTGTCGGAACATGAAGTTGATAAAATCATTCAAACACCAGTAAAAGTATCTGATGATGCAGATGATCTTTTATGGGGAAGTGAAGCTGTGAAAATCTGCTCCGGTGTCAGAGGCCAAAGATCAAACATAATACAAACGGTCTGTCTGCAGCAGTGTCACTGACCATGTGAGTATTCTTTCTGATTCACCTCTGAGTGCAGATTTTTACAGAAAACCAACAATTAAGTTTTGTGATTCCTTATTTAAATGCTAGAAACTCTGAGAGACCTTTGAGGACTCTTATCTATAAAGAATGTCCATACTAGAATGTGGAAAGCCTACTGAAACTACTGAAAACCCCTTAAATGGAATTTATACTTCTTAGCTCATCAGTGCTGCAGCTATGGCATGAACACATTTGATATTTACTCATGGACTTCCACATCGACATACAACTTGCAAGGTGGGATTTTTGTGTTTTCTTGGAGGTCTTTAGCGGGTCCTTTGGTGAACCTTGAGGAGGCTGCAGGTGGTCTTGAGAGGTCTTTGAGGGAATTCTGGGGTTCTTGATGGTGTTTCAATGGTGTTAAGCAACCTTTAGGGGTTCATGGTAGGAATCTGGGGTTCCTGAGAAAAGTGTCAGGGTCCTTAGAATGATTGAGGCTTCTTGAAGGATACTGAGGCAACACATCGTCACATGTCGATGTTTGGTCATGGACTTTCTACTTCCAAGATACAACGTCCAAGGTACCCTGGGTGTGTTGGTTGTTGACGTTCTGGGACGCCGTGTCAACTTCAGCCTGTTACATGCATTGTCTCTTTTCAAAATACACTTCTGTTTTCACAGGAAATGTACAGTTTGCATACAGTCTCCTTCAAAATAAAAGCACTATGTCGGTACAACGCCATGAATGGACATTTGTATTCCTCCAACAACGAACGCACGTGGGTATGTTTTGCAAACACATGCATGTGGTTGGCTTTAGGAAAACAGAACATGGTTTGGCTTTACAATCAAAAACAAACACTGGCCTCCCGGGCGAAAGTCAGTGGTTGCTGGATTTTAACCACACGTCGCAGTGACGTGTATTTCTGGAGGCTGAAACCATTTCCCTCGCTGAAAACAAGGTTTTTATTTACTTTTATTTCACAGATAAGAAACAATAAATCAGAAGACAACAAAGCCTCCACAGAGCATCATTTAGGTCCTGTGTGTGATTTATCCTGGCTTCATATGAGCAGAGGAAAACCCTGCTAGCTGCTAGGCTAATTTATCCAGTGTAAAATGTCATAGGCTTGTGCTAATAATGTTAGCATGTTGTATATGTGGAGAAAACGCGTCCAAGACAAGTGTTTGATCTGTGAGTCTTGGGAGTAACAAGTGAACCGATACTCTTGTTTGAGTTGTCACTGTTAAGCCATGTTTAATGTGTGTTTGTTAGAATCACTCATCAGGTGTCACGACTGTACGGGGGCTTTGTAGTTGACTTCTTCTGTAACAGTGGATGAAACATGCTGATAGTGTGACATTTGAGGAAAATCCACATCATGTGAGATCGTAAACTGCGACCCTTATCTTCCAGACATGCAATGAAACCTAAATAAGAGCAGAGAGTCCTCTCACTGGCAGTTATGTCACATGCAGAGGATAAAATGTGTCAGTCTGGTCAAAAAATATACACCTCATATTCATGATTTAGTTTTCCTTCGTCTTCTTCTGTTTTGTTTTCCAAATATTCATTTTACTACCATAAACCATCTCCAGTGTCATTTATGTGAATTTGGCAGTACATCCAGCAGGCCTCACAATCACAGACCACACCAGCTCAGGGCCATCTGCCACCAGTCACCTGAACAGCTGATGGTGTTTGCACACCAACAGAATTTTTGCACAAACTGTCAGAAACTCATCTGCATACTAATCGTCCTCACCAGGGTCTTGACGTGACAGCAGTTTGTCATGGTAACCAACTTGTGCGGTTGTGAGTGAAAAACCTGTGAAGCCACGCTGACGTTAGCTCGCAGAACATCTGATGTTGTGGTTACTGTTTTTTCCTCTCAGCAACAGTTTAAACTCGGAAACATTAAACACAAAGCCATCTGTTAAGGTTGAATCATACAAACAGGATCAACAAAGTAAAACATTACAAAGGTGAAAAGTCCATATACACTCACATCAGTCCCATCAATCCTCTCTTTGTCCCACTGGCATGTTTGGAGGTGTTTGTGTAATGTGGGGACAAGTGAGAGGAGTGCAGGACATAGAGGCAGACAGAAGAAGTTATACAAAACAACAAATACAAAGCCAAAGTGAAATATTGAGGATATAGAAGAAAAACAAAGAAAACAGAACAAACAAACAAACAAACAGTGAGGCTGGTTGGATGTACTGCCAAATTCACGGAAACGACGTGAATGAATGCGCAACAGCTCTGGTGGACGTTCCTGCAGTCAGCCCGCCAGCGACACGCTCCCTCGAAACTTGTGACACCTGTGTGGTTGTGTTTTTTCATCAAATTGCACACTTTAGAGTGACCTTTAACTGTGACCATCCAGAGACACACCTGTGCAGTGATGATGCTGTTTAATCAGCCACACCTGTCAGGTGGATGGATTATCTTGGAGAAGGAGAAGAGCTCACTGACACAGATTTTGTCAAATTTACAGCAAACCTACTGAGTGCAAATAAAGTCTGAGATCTTTGACCTGAACCTGTAAAAAATGGGTCAAAAAAAAAAAAAAAAAAAGTGTTGCATGAGAGGTCATAATTGCACAGTCAGCACGACTGTGACGCCATGTGTTAATCATTTTCTTCTCCTCGTCCTCGCCCTGTTGTTTCATGAATGGACAGTATGATTTAAAGTTAGGCCTACTAGTCCACTGAACTAGGACTATTTTTTGGGAGGATCATAAAAATCAACAAATCTGTGCTACAAATGCCAAATAAACTACACGTACACATGGAAGAGTAACACACATCATATTTTTATTGTTTAACAACACATCAAAAAGCAATAAATCAACTGAAATAATTCTCAACACATCGGCCGTGTCGAAGGAAAGAGGAAACATTGCAGCCCTTTCCTTCCTCTTATGAAGGACAGAGCAGGCAGCGATGATGTCACAGGCCCTGTCTGACCCTCAGGTGGTGGACAAGTATTGTGCAAATATCACACACAAAGTACAAATACATGGTCCAGTGTTTTCTGTTTCTCTGTTGTCTTTGTGGTGTGGTAGAACAGAAAAAATAACCTATGTTATCCTAACACCCCACCCACACACCGTAACCTCGAAAGTGATTTAAAAATAATAGATTAGAAGATTAAAAAAAATAAAACTAAAAACCAGCAGGGAGAAAATCACCGCAGGAAAGATACTTACTCTTTAATTCGATGCAGTGAGAATCAGATGGTATCCAGAGACGGAACATTTCACCTTTTCTAATGATAAAAATGACGTTACATCAGACAACCAGGATGAGAGGCTGACCAGTGCAAGAGGTACCCCGAAGATAGCTATCAAGGATCCGTGTTAAAGAGTGATATCAAGGACTTTACTTCATCTATTAAAGCTATAGTGCTTAACTTCTACAGGTCTGTAAATGTCCGGTTCACCCAAGACACTACTAGAGGAGATGACACAATGCTGATTAAGCCGATGGCTCCTCTAACATCTTGCAGTATTTTTCAATATCATTTTTAGTTTGCGCGTCGACCGGCGATATTCCCGCGCTGGCGCACAGGAAATGCTTCTTCACAACAAGAAGGGAGGAGGAGGAAGAGCAAGGAGTGTCATAGTAAGAGGTAGAGCCCAGGTAGAAAGAGAAAACAACATGGCGGAGACACGGTTCAGAAGTGGATCCTACCACAAAGACAAAGCCTGGACGTTTGGCTGAAGGTCTGTTAGCGAAGAAGGAAAGTGACCGACGGAGGCAAACAAGGATGAACGTAACGTAATGTTAGCAGCCTGGTGATCGCCGCGTTGTGTAGCGTTGTGTACACAGTGTGTACACGGTGTGAAGCGAGTGTTACTCTGTGTACATGGAAGTGCCGCCGGCTTATTAGTTGTAATAACTCATTATCTGCTGGGAGGCGACAGAAGTTACGCACTATAGCTTTAAAGAAAGAAGACCAAAACTAATTTTGGAAATAAAAAACATATGAGTATGATTGGCCACTGATAAGACACACCTCTAACACATATTATTAATACCTGGAAATAAGCTGCTTATCCTACGTAGGACCTTTACTTGAATTTAAGTCAGATGTGTGCAAGAAAATGAAGAACCACTATCTTTTTTGACAGTCTAAATGGTGACATCTGCTGGATTCATGTTGGTACTGCATTTAAAAGGAAGGATTACTGTGAACACAGAACACCGTCAAAATATGAGCAGACTTTTGTGGCATTTCTTTAGCAGTATTTACACACAACTGCAAATCACTGGTGAATATTTCATTTTAAGGCTTGAGCCCTTCATAAATAATGCTTTTAATTTGATCTTTGGTTTTTCTGGGGGAATTCCTTCGAAGAAAATGATTCTGTACTGCAGTATCTGATCAGTGTGTCAGGTACCTAAACTGAGGGGTAATGAGGAGAAAATGTGAGGATATGGGACAGTTCTAAAGGTCAGCACCCAAGATTAGTGTCTACTAATTGAGGCAAATTCTGCACGGTAATATTACAGAGGGGAGGAGTTTCACAGGCACATTGAATATTACAGATTCCCATCAGAATCAATGGACTTCCTAGTGTCTCGTCTCTGTTCACATACGTAAGAAAACAAGGTGTGAACATCATACCTGCTCAGAACTCCACCTTTTAATCTCTGATGACTGGTCTGATGGAGCGCTCAGTAATCCAATAAAGATGTCTCTGCTTTGTGAAGTGAAATGACAGTTAGCAACCACATCAGAAAACTGCAGCCTGCAACAAAGAGCTCTGCACAGAACTTTATTCAGGCGAGTACAAACAAACACACACTGCTGGTTTGAGTCAAAACAAAAGGCTCATTGTCACCTTTCTGAATCCTCACAAGATACAAACAAGTTCAGAATGATCGACAGCACAATCTGAATCAACAGAAGGGTCCTGATGAGCAGACCTGTGGTGACTGGAGTCTCTCTGGAGATACACATGATGAGCTCATATATATATATATAGTAATTCTGTACTCTCCACACGTTATGACACTTTATAAAAATATCAGAGGCTCTTCATACGTTAAGACACGCTGATGTTTTGAGGCTTTATCAGTTCATGAACCTTGAATCATGAGCTGTAGAGAAAGTATTTTGTTCCACGACCATCTCAGTAACGTTCGCCTCATTGGTTGCTCAGGATGTTTCTGGAAGGCGTCTGACAGATGTGCAGACAACTGTCTTAAATTTGAGGCATCACAGGTTTGATCCCCAACACTCCGCCCTGCTGCGCCACTTTAACACTTAGATGCAAAGACAATTTAAACGTATCAAAATGGGCGTATATTTGTGACTGAATTTCAAAAACAAAGCCTCATGTGTTTGTAACTGTTTTATTTAAAACCAGAAGGGAAACATTTGTTTATTTACAGAGAACGTTTATTCCCAAAGAGCCGCACTCAGATTTAACATCTGTACCGATCTACTTTTTGGATTCTGTAACTTTGCAAAGCTGGCCATCATTTAGCAACTTCAGGGAGGTGTTTACGAATGCTGCAAATTTACAATGATCTGAAGTTATCTCTTCTGCACAAGTCACGTTAATAACAAGCAGCCCCGCCTCATCCACTGCGACTACTCGCTGCTGTTTAACAGCTTTACATTTGCAAAACCAACCAGTCAGTCTTCATCATTAAAGTCTTTTCTCTTGTAAAACTGAGAACATGCTAAAACATAAATGTCATGTCTCTATGTGTCAGCCCTGTGATAGTCTGGTGACCTGTCCAGGGTGCACCCCGCCTCTTGCCCAGTGTCAGCCTCCCTGCGACCCTCAAGAGGATAAGTGGCTACGTAAATGAATGTTTTATCTAAATCACGTTATTTTAAAAAATCTCATTATTTGGCAAGTGACACATTGGAAAGTGTAAATTATGAGGTGTCTGTCAATATTAATTACATATTTATCTAATCCTGCTGAGCTCTGCTGGTGCAGATTTAATTGAAGAGGCTCCGCCTTCTATTCCAGCAAACAGTGTGCAAAGAATTGTGGGTGCATTATACCCGCTGAGGATCCACACATGCATCCTTGAAAATTCTCTGAATGAAAGACTCAGTCCTCGGTAGAATTTGAAGGATCCTTGACTTTCAGCGGAACTTGATGACATAGCCTTCTTAAAATTCATCACTTGAGAAACACCTTATAAACTGTGGGTCATTACGACCCAGACACGCCAAACCCACTTCAGAGAACTAGCAGCGACAACGGCCCCCTGCTGCATTGCCTGAAGTTGTCTCAGCCACACTCTGCTGACGAGTGACTAAGCAGCACGTAAATTCTGCGCCTGCGTTATTCAAAAAGGGAAACCAGAGGACTGTCTTGACGCTAGTTAGCCAGTTAGCATGTTAACAACATAATCCAGTGTTGAAAGAACAGAGCATACTTACTGTGCGCCAGTGAACAATAAAACAAACTATCAGGAAACGTTTCAACTAAAAACCTCAACAACTAAAGAAAAATAAGTTTTGATCTCACTCCGTCTTGACTTAAGCTCTTTGTTTACGTTCCTCACTTCCATTTCTCTTCTTGTGAGCTGAGTTTAACTGCCAATCTGAGTGATTTCATTCACTGATGGGCTCTGTGGTTGCCGATGCTGATTCAGCATATTGAATCAGTGAACAAAAAGCCAACAGGGGCGACAATGTGGGACACACGACACTGATGAGGGTGACAGACGCTCACTGACAGCCCGACTTTGACCAAGAGCCGTCTGTAGGCTTGGTGTGTGACGGTCATGGTTAGATTTGTGTCGAACTCGCTCTGACGTCATGCACATGTGGGCAACGATAACCACACAAGATCAACCTCCCTAAGCGCTCGCAGACTTTGTGGAAATGTGCCTTAAAGTCTGTGAGTGTGGACATTTGGATTGGGTCTAACTGGTTGTTTTGGCAAACGTACAACTGATTAACCTCTACTCCTCTGGCAGCACAGAGTCGCTGCTCTGTGGGACCATCAGGGACTAAATACACACCTGATCCCGGCCGTCAGTGGAGCAAAGAGGAGAGAATTCACTATTGAAATTTTAAAGTACAACCTTTGAGGCGATCGACTTAAACCGATCCAAAATATGATTTTCTCTGTAAAACATAAAACAGATCTGGAACACACAGTATAAAGTTGATATTCTTCTCTGCTCCTTCAGTTACTTCATGTTTCAGCCCTTCATGTGCTCAGTTTGTGGTTCTGCAGCTTACAGACCAGCTTTTTCTCTGTCGCTTGCACACGTTTCCCTCCTTTAGTGTTTACAGTTTTGTTTGCACATGTGCATCGTGAATGTGAATGTACCAGAATATTCCTCCGTGCTGTGAAGTCTGAATCCTTCCAGGTCCTTTTGTTGAAAAACAAAGAAAAAACAGGAGGTGACGAGTCCTCTGAAAAGACGAGGAGCTGAGACGTCTACGGAGACACGTTCTCTACTTCCTTTCCTTCACCGGCTTTACTTCCCTTCTTTGTCCTTTAAATTCGCTCCCTCGTTTACCTAATTTCTTCTCTCTTGTTTCCAAATAAACTGAATCTTCAATCTTTTCTTACCTCCCTCCTTCCTTTCCTCCACTGTCCCCTTCTCTCTTTCCTCATTTCTTTCTTGCCTCTTCATCCCGTCCTCTCTGTCCTCCGTCGTCCCTCTGATCGGGGTGTTTCCTTATTGGCTGTCGCTCTCTCCCAGTAGCCAATAGGTGGTCATCTTCCCTTTGCCCTTCACCTCGATCTCTCCTCTCAGCTCCAGCTGGAAGCAGTTGAACTCCAGCAGGACGTCGCGAGTCGCTGCCGACACGTGGATCTTCAGCGCTGCACAAACACACACAGGAACAAAACAATTACACACACAAGTTCATTTCTGCATGTGTTTGTCCGGGATTATTTGAAGCAGGCAGGATTCAAAGTAATTTAAGCAGTAATTTAACGTCTGTTAGTTCATTTATAACCTGCTTTGGAACTGGTCTCTGGTGGGCACTGACCTTTCCACACAAAGTCACAAAGTGCTTCACAGAGTTGAAACAGAAACAAAACACATTTCAGGACCGCAACGACATAGAATCTGACAATGACAACAACAGCTTGGAAATAAACACCTCAAAGTAACATAACAGACAGAAAGCAATAACAATAAAACAGACAAGACATGTTGGAAATAAAACGCGCTCGCATTATAGAACAGCTTTTTTAAAAAGATAATGTTTTGAGAAGTGATTTATAAGATGATGCTGCAAGTCTCAGATTCACACCCAGGGGAAAGAAAAATTCAAAATGTGATCTCTTCTTTGTTCAGACTATTTCTTCTTATTCATTTCTTTCTTTTAACTCTATTTAAAATATTTTTAAATCTTAAGACAAAACATCAACACCATCTATTGTTTAAGGCTTGGAGGCTCAGTTTGTGCCAGTTCTTTGTAACCACTTACCTGTCTTTTTTCTATATATGACATCTTCCCTTATTGCACCAAATACAGGACCTTGACATCAATAGGCATTTCATATACACAAATCTTTTTTATCTGGACATGTGTGGCAGTGATTGACATCCACGTGTCCACACTGTCTCCGACACTGCTGTTGTGACTGAGATAGTTTGCCCTCAGTGTAGGGTGTGACCAAGAAGTGGATGAAATTTTTCCAGCCAAATTCTCTCCATCCCTGCAGTCATCTTTATTCGTGTGAGATAATCAGCTCTTGACTGTCTTTTAAATGCTGCTGCACAATTTCAGAAATTTGTCTCAGTGATCAAACTCAAGTCTCAGCTCTGTGTATTTGATCTGCTCCCAGAATCTGAGCACAGTAAAACAACTCCTGCTGATTCGTTCTTTTGCTCCTGATGTCTCCTAACAGGGTGTTTAAGCAAAAACAGATCAGAATTTATTCATCTCAAAAAAGAAGCTTATTTAGGCCAATAGAAAGTTACTGAGTTTTAAATCCCTGCCGACTTTGAGAATCGCAGGGAGGATGTAAAAGACTTATGGGTTTCTGCAGTGGTACGTATATTTTGTAAGAATCACCTGTTTGGTTTACGTTCAGAACGTCACCACTTTTTCTGTTATTATATTTCTCTGGAAACAGGAGCTAAACCGTAGATGTGATGTTACTGTCATCGCTGACAGGAAGACAGAAAGTTTGTGTGTCTGTGCAGCTCTGACCTTCTCCACTGGACTCCATACGAGACGAGGTGTTGACAGTGTCGCCGAACAGACAGTAACGTGGCATCTTCAGACCCACCACACCTGCACACACTGGACCTAATACACACAGGAAATAACACACAGCAAAAGCAGGTTCATGCATCCATCCTGAGATACACACATCTGTACTTTAAATGTCTTTTAATCTGACCATGTTGGAGCTTTTACTACATGAACATGAACTCTCTCACCGCTGTGTATTCCTATCCTCAGCTTCAGCTGCTGCTCTGAGCGGTGGCGGATCTTGAAGGTTCGGACGGCGTCCAGCAGGGCGAGGGCCATGCGGGCGATCTCTCTGCCGTGCAGGTTCCCGTTCCTCACCGGCAGCCCTGACACCACCATGTAGGCGTCGCCAATGGTCTCCACCTGAGGGCGCCATGGGACCACAAACAACAGGTTATAGCGACAGAGGAACACTGGTGGTGCTCACAAAATATGTCGCAGCAAGAGATGAGTTTTAAAATTCTCCAGGTCATCTCACAGTGAACACATGAACTATTTTCTTATTTAATACATTTGTTTTTATGGATTCATCCAGAGGTGGAAAGTAACAAAGTACATTTATTGAAGTAAGTACAAGTTTTAGGCATTTGTCCTTGAGCATTTACATTTTGTATTTGTACTCGACTACATCTGAGACTGCACTCATGACAGCTTTAGTTACTCTGCAGATTAAACTAGAAAACATAACATACTGTTAAGATTATAGATTAAATGAGTGCTTCTCAAATTGTTTGACTTGTGACCTTTTACAAAAAGCAACAAATTGATGTTTCTCCTCTGAACTTCCCTCGAATTTCCTCCTCTTCTTTCTCCAAATAAAGGGATACTTTCTTGATTTCAACCAGGTTTTTATCATAACAATGTGGGCAGTGGCTAATGTGGGGGGGTTGGAAGTTTGCATGTTCTCCCTGTGTCAGTTTGGTTTCCTCCAGGTGCTCCAGCTTCCTCCCACAGTCCAAAGACATGCAGGTTAATTGGTGACTCTAAATTGTCCGTAGGTTTGAATGTGAGTGTGAATGGTTGTCTGTCTCTATGTGTCAGCCCTGGTGAACCCTGCCTCTCACCCAGTGTCAGCTGGGATAGGCTGCAGCACGCCCTCAACCCTTTACAGGATGAGCGGTAACGGAAAAATGAATTTATATTTTATGTCAGCTCCGCTCTGCTGCTGTTATTTTGTGTAATTTCTCACATCTTTTTATTTTAAAGTTTCAGATTTTACTTGTGTAAACAAATCAAGTTGATATTCCAATTGTGTGCGATTTTTCTACTTTTGTTATTTTACCACATTTTGTCTGATATTTTGGGGATGTAATATTTCCACCTGATGAAAAGCATTTCATCTTCACTGAACATCAGCAAATACTTTGATCTCCTCGGATTAATAAAACTCAGTTTGGTCTCCTCTGATTTTAAAGACGATTGTGTCTCTGAAGCATAAAGGAGTCTGGAGTCTTAAAATCATTCCACGTTGCCAAACAAACGTGCACACGGTGCTGATTCTTCTTTTCAAATCTTAAACCCTGAACAGAACTTTGAGTGGAGATCTGAGGGATTGTTTATTGTCGTGGAAACAGTTTGTGTTTCTTTTGTCACCTTGTAAACATCAAAGTTGTCGATGATGGCGTCGAAGCAGGTGTAGAGGTCGTTCAGCAGAGTCACCACCTGCAGAGTCACAACGACAGCAGCTCAGATACGACTTTCAGGTTTTTTGGAAACATTAAAAAAAAAAGCACTTTTCACTCTGTCGCTAAAGGTGAGAGGAGAAGCTACCACTCTCATGTCTGTGTGAAGTTCTCAGCTGCACCTGTTGCTGTTGTTCACCATGGAAAAGTTCCAACTTGTCTCTACGTCTAAACCACACACTGTTTTCACACTTGTGTTCAAACAGGTTTGTTTGTTACGGATTCAGAGCACCGTCAGCTGAAACTTAACTACAGTAAATAACAGAGGCTGTGCTCACCTCCATCGGTGTGCTCTCTGCTGAGATGGCCGTGAAACCCACGATGTCACTGAAGTAGATGGTGACGGAGTCAAAGGCCTCGGCCTGAACCGTCTCACCTCGCTTCAGCTGCTCCGCCACTGAACTGAGAACCAGGGAGAGGTGTCGACCGAACACGTCAGGCCGAGGAGGAAACATACATGTAGTGCTCACTGTGGTAGTATCAGCAGTATATGCAGTACTCACTGTGGTAGTATCAGCAGAATATGCAGTACTCACTGTGGTAGTATCTGGTACAGCAGGGCCTCAGCCTTGCGTTTCTCCTCGTGATAAGCTTGTGTTCGTTCCTCCACCAGCTCCTCCAGGTTGTTGGCGTACTGCTCCATACGGGACAGCAGGTTGTCCAGGATGTTGGTCCTTGACTCCCTGAATACACACAACACATGTGCATTAATCCGCCAATAAAAACCATAGTTAGCAGCTGTTTTGGAAACTACCAAGACCAAAAAAAAGTAAAAGTTGTCATGCTCATGTAGCCTTTATCTTAATATCTGGAGAAGATGACTGAATGTTATTTCAGTGAAACACAGTATAAACACTGAGTCAACTATTATTTCGTCACTGGTTGTTGAAAGACTCACTTGTTCTGTTTGCGCAGCAGCAGCCGGATGTGGTTGAACTCCGGTCTCTCCGTCGGCTCCTCGGCCCAGCAGCGCTGCATCAGCTGACCCAGCTCGGGACTGTGACTCTGGGGGTCGATGGTCGGCCTGAGGCAGGGCCACTCGCCCAGGATCACCCGGTCCACGATCTCTGCAGAGGGAGGGGAGATATATCAACGGTCCTCACGAGAAAGACAGTCGACATTTTAACAAACGGTCCAATGATGCGGAAGCAGTGCTGATCATCTGGGGAATTTCATACCACTGAAACAGAGCGATTTTGGCTTCATGTGTCACTGAGCAACTTTATAGGAATGAATGGGGTCCTGCCGCCAACGCTGTATCCAGATCTTTCATGCATGACCTGCTACCTATGTGGATATACATGTCTCAATCTACGGTAACAAAACACAATGATTCTTATTTTCAGGTGATGATACATTAAAGAAAACAGTCATTATAATATAATAATCCTACACACTGGATTTTAAAGGGTGCTTCAAACTAAATTGATCTTAAACTTTCCAGATATTAAAGCTGTTTTTCCTTGAAACACTTCATGTGTGACTCTGCCCTTTGCTTTCTTCCTCTGTGGTTTGGAAACAGGAACTTTTCCATGTCAGCTTTAAGGTTTCAGCCGTATACGCCACGCTACAATTAAAGTTTGACTGTGAGCCTCTTCTAAATAAATGAGGCCCTGGCAGAGCGCAGGCTGACGGCTCTGAAACTGCTCGACGCTACAAATCAAGTGTTTTCAGAAATAAAGCTGAAAAAAGAAAGACTGCTGAGCAACTGAAGCGTCGTCCAGCTGGCGTCAGGTCGGACAAAAAGGAGAAATAAATGTCCAATCTTTCTCTTTTCACCTTCTCAGTCATACAGTTGCTCTCTCCTCCTCCTCCTCTGTCAGGGTGTAATTGTAGGTCTCACTCGTGTCATGCTCCGTCTCTAATTCCCCTTATTCAGACGCCGTCACGACTCACTCGCTCAGAATCCATCCATCCACCGCCGCTGCTGACCTCCGCTTTGTTTACCGCTTCTCTCACCATTTCCTGCCTCCCTCACCAACGACTGAACACAGCAGCAGTTTCCAGCTGGGTCAATAACACATCCAGACCCAGCATTACGAGTTTTACTTATTTTACTGAAGAGTCAGAAACAACAAAATGTTCATATTAATGGTGACTGTCAGAGATTTTTAAAGTTTATTCTTCAATATTCTGATCATTTCTGCTTCTCTGATGTTCTGATTTCTAAAAATACAGTTTACTAGTCCAGACCCACTGAGTGCACAGTTGCCCACGTATAGTTTCACATGGTGTGTGTTTGGGATACAGGTCATAGGAAATTGCAGATTAAATAGTCAACTGAACCCATTAAGAAGAGCAATGTATTCAGACAGAGTGTTTGTCAATTTGATAGTACAATTGCTTTATTGAAAGTACAGTAGCACCATTGCCAATAGTGGGATAGTTAGTGGGCTAAAACTGTACATTAGTAGTTGAGGTAGCACGTTGAAAGGTAGATAGTTGAAGTGTTCATATGTTGTATTGAGCAACTTTTGCCAAGAGGGAACTTTAGATATTGGTCCCCAGATTATGTTCACCCAGTTTCATGGAGATCGCTCAATAAACCAGCAGCAGCAGATGATCACAGTGTTCTTGGAAGCAAATAGTTAACAAGGGAGTTAGTGATGTAGCTCCGTCCCAGCCCATGTAGGGCTTTGTATACAAGGAGGAGGAGCTTAAAATCAATTGTAAATGTAACAGGACGTCAGTGCAGAGCAGCTCAGACTGGACTGATGTGCTCTCTCCTCTTGGTTCTGGTTCATAGCCGAGTTACAGTCGTTGAGGAGGCTTGAAATAAAGGCATGAATCAATGTCTCAGCATCTTCATCAATTAGAAATGGTCGTACCTTCGTGATGTTTCTGTTTCTGAGGTGGAAAAATGACGTTTTCGTCACCTTGTTAATGTGGGGCTTGAAGCTTGGATGTGAATCAAGGATCACACCAAGACTCGTCACCTCAGATTTAATCCAGGGAGTTAAATTCCCCAGATTATTTAGCAGCATTTCTCTTTTTGTTTTAGGGCCAACAAGCAGGATTTGAGTTTAGAGTTTTTTTAGTTTTTTCATATTCCTTTAAGAAGTTATTGCTCATCCATTTATTCATTGGCCAAGGACAAGTAGTGATGGAGTTCATGGCTGCAGCATCGTTTGGCTCAGCAGAGATGTACAGTTGTGTGTCATCTGCGTAACTATAGAAACAAAACATTGTGTTCTCTAAGGATGTCAGCAGCATGTACAGTGAGAATAATAATGGACCAAGGCAGCTCCCTTGTGCAACCCCAAAACAGAGGTCATGTTTCTCAGACACATGATCTCCAAAACTTCCTCCCTTTAATGTTACGAACCAGTTTGACACACTGTCAGAGAGACCTGCCAACTAGTCACATGCTACAAGAGTGTATAAGGACTGGGGATCTTGCAGCGCCACTATTTGCAATTGGGGTGATTTCCCATCCTGCTCCTGGTGGAAAATATTACAGAAATAGAAATATGACATATTAGCAATTTGTTACTTGTATGGAAAAACATACAACTCTAGAAACACAAGATAAAAGGCGGAGGAGACCATGGGATTAAGTGTCGCAGTGTGCTCCTCTGACCTGCCATACTGTACATGACATCCTCTCAGCTCATTCAGTAGTTTTCCGTTTCCACTCCACACCTACCTGCCAGCCTATCACCTGGCCACACATTTCCCGCTCCTGCCGGTCCACCACACCCACCTCATCAAGCTAACCCTGCTCACCTGTCCC
The DNA here is from genome assembly GCA_035609425.1 of Epinephelus awoara. Taxonomy (NCBI): domain Eukaryota; kingdom Metazoa; phylum Chordata; class Actinopteri; order Perciformes; family Serranidae; genus Epinephelus; species Epinephelus awoara. Next base: position 3,190,190 of record CM069300.1, read on the forward strand.
TCATTACCCCCTGCCACTATAAAGACTCTGCTTGTCAGATTGTTCTTCACCACATCATGAAGGACTTTCCAGCGTTAATCCTCGGTCTGCCTCCGACTCCTCGGCTTCATCTGCTGCCCTGTAAACTGCTCAGCCTTCTGTCCTCGACCAAGAGCTCTGCTTCTGCCCCCCTGGTTTCTGTTCATCCAACTCTCCTTAGTAAGTTCACCTCTTCTTCTGCCTGTGGTTTCCTGTGTTGGGGATTGCCTCACCATGTGGCTGCACATTGTGCCTGTGTGTGAACACCGTGGAATTAACTCTTCATTGCTGCTGGCCAGAGCCATCCTGTCTAGAGTTGACTCCACACAGGTGCGAGTGCTTCCCTTGTGTGTACTCCTGCTCCTCCTCACCTTCTGCCTGCTCCCTTGTGCTACTGCTACACACTATTGAACTGTTTGCTGTGTGTGTGTGCACGCGCTGGACGCTGGCTTATCACCTGTTTTCGGCGTCAGTGTTCAATGCCTAGAGCCCTGGATTGAACCTGCTTCTCAGAGGGCTTTGAACCTGGGTATTGACTCTCACAGGTGCGATACCTGTCGGCTCACACTGTGCATTACAGTTTACGGAGCAGGAGGAGAGTGACTCACGCAGACGGTACTCCGGCTTTGCGTCAAATGGCAACAACAGAAGATCAGCGGCAATCAACTGGTGCTGCTGCATCCCCAGTCACAAATACATTCTCTTTTTCACTTGTTCCTGCAATTTCCAACAATCACAAAAACGGCTTGTGAAATCCAGAAGGGACGGTTTAGTGTTAGGTTGTGCTGTTTCACATTATGCCTCATAAATAAACTCATAGTTTGTTTCACAGGATTTTATCTTCCTGCACACTTGAGCTGTGAGTGTCTGAGTGTCACTGTCCTTTCGAACATACTGGCTGACGACACTCTGTGTGGACAAACAAGCTGTCTGACATCCTGGGACAGACATCCACTCCAATCTGTCCAACAGTTCAGAGCCCTAACAAGTGTGAATAAACTCAAAGGCTGTTTGTAAAATAAGGAGGATTCACTGTGATGAAGCCCGGCGCTGCTGGAACACATTGTCGATTTGATTTCCTTCACTGAGGCCTGACTGGGGGAAATCTGTTTTCCTCTCTTCTTCCTTTCTTAGAAATTCATACTTCACAAATCTGTAGTAAAAAACAACCTCCAAACCAAACCTTCATTCCACAAACCATCGACTTAATCCTGACTCTACCTCAGCTGAAGGACGTTCCCCCACACACAGACAAGCTGAAAGAGATAAATTAATAAACCAGACTCTCCAGAGTGAAGCGGTTTCTGATTCTGTGGTTTGGCCGACAAAACAAACAAATCCTTTAAGCTTTTTATATAATTTTTCAAATCTCCACTTAATTCCTGGAGAGAATGATTTCAGTGGAACAAACGTGTTGTCAGCATGTGGCGACTAACAGCACCAAAATAAAAGTTGTTCAATGTTCTGCCTGTTCAGCCCGCGTCTTTTCTTAAAAACTATTTCTTTTCTTTTTCTGCAGACTCAGAATCAAACAGGCCGGAACTTTACTGTGATCTTATTAAACTGAACTGTAGTCTACTCCACTCCACCAACCAAAAGAGTTGCAGAGTGAAAGCAAGGCTAAAGGGCATTGTGGAAGTTAAGACAGAAGGTATGAGGTGCCATCCCTCCAAACCAAACAGGTTTGCAGAGCATTTGTGCCTAACAGTAAACACAGGTGAACAAACTGTGGACAAAACTTTAGCCCCGTTTCCACCAAGCAGTCCAGCTCAGTTCGGTACACTTTTTTCTGTTCCCACAGTGTAAAGTTGTGGATGGTACCAACAGAAGCGTTCCTTAGTGTCCCCATGTTTGGTCCCCCCTCTGTTGGGGTACCTGCACACAGATCTGGTACTAAAAGGTGGAGCTGTGAACACCATTCCTGTGGGCTACAGCAACACTAAACCCCTGAGCTTGCCTGAGAAGGACTAAATGCACAAAGCTGCTATTTTGCTGCACCTTATGACATGTAGAGCGCTTTAATGATATGTGGTTAATGAGTCTCTAATAATAGAAAAGTGCCCTGTTCTTCATTTTTTGACATTTTGGTGCTGTCATCAGTGTTATTATAGTTGTCTGTGTCCCACCTTTGGGGCTGAGTGGGTCTCCCTCCAGGTAAAAGGCTCCTCGCCGAAGCGCCACCTCCTGGAGGATGATGCCGAAGCTGTAGACGTCTCCCTTCTGGGTTCCCTGAGGAGGAGGACACTCCATCCTGAGCAGCTCTGGAGCCATCCACAACCTCTCTGCAGCAGCACAGACAGGACAGGATGGTGTGTTTATAACAGGTTTGTTATTCTGTGGTTTTCGTCCACTTGTATTTCTTTTAATAACAGCTAACAACTGCTTCACTCTCACTGTTGTGCACATGACAATAAAGAACTCAAAATATTGAATGTTAATACTGTTTTAGTACAAACTAAAATGAATGCTTCTCCAAACTGGGGGCGTGTCCACAGACAAATAATGTTGATAACACACTGACTTTGGATAAGTACCTCGTACAACCCCACTTCAGAAAATTCAGACTATTCCAATAACCGTAAAAGCTTTCATGATTAAAGCTGACACAGCGTCTGGATGTTTAAATCACAGAGAGATCAACTGCCAACACGTTCCCATCCCAACTTGTCGGTGGACCTAAAAGCCAACGTACAGGTACCCTCCTGTGTCTGTTTTGGACGTTTAGGGAGGGCATCTCAATTTACATCTCAATTTACACAGTTTTTTTAAAAGAAAACTTACTACATAGGCAAAACATGTTTTTTTAGGTTCATTTCCTTCAGGTTTAGAAAACTACGGTTGTTGCATACCACCGCGAAATGTGCCCCTGTGCATCTGTCTCTGATGCTGAGATCACTGAGAAAACCAGTGGTATCTGACAAGTTGCCTCACCAAAACCACTCACAACTTCTGCCTCACCACTGATAATTCCACTCTGCATTCCTCCCCACACATCCGCAACATCACATGCCACACGTCATATGTCAATCAAATCAGCAGTTCCACCTTCTTCCACCTAGAAAACATAGCTCGTCTCTGCCCATCACTCCCCCCCCCTCTGCTGCTGAAACTCTCATCCATCCCTTCATCACATACAGAATTGACTGTGACAGCGTTCTTATGGTGCACCATCCAAAGTCCTAACTAAACTCCAAAACATCCAGAATGCTACTGCTCGTCTGCTCAGTCATTCCTACTCCTGCGATCACATCACCCCTGTCGTCCAGAGCCTCCACTGGCTCCCCGTCCCACAAGGCAAGGCAAGTTTATTTGTAGAGCACAATTTGTACACAAAGTAATTCAAAGTGCTTTACAGAAGAAGAAAATGCATTAAAATCACAATACAAAATAAAAACATAAATAATCATTATAAAATGAACTTTAAAAGAGAAGAGTGCAGATAAGATCCTTTCAGTCATATGCACAGTGAAATAGAGCTGTTTTGAGCCTAGATTTGAACATTGTCAGAGTAGAGGCCTGTCTCACATCTTCACAAAGACTGTTCCAGATTTTAGCTGCATAAAACTGGAACCCTGATTCCCCATGTTTAGTCCTGACTCTGGGCACCAGCAGGAGGCCGGTCCCTGAGGTCCTCAGAGTCCCAGATGGTTCATATGGCACTAACATGTCAGAGATGTACTTTGGTGCTAGGCCGTGGAGAGACTTGTACACAAGCAGAGCTGCTTTAAAGTCTATTCTCTGAGCCACAGGAAGCCAGTGTAGAGACCTGAGCACAGGACTAATGTGCTCGTACTTCCTGGTTCTGGTCAGGACCCGAGCAGCAGCATTCTGGATGTACTGCAGCTGTCTTACGGCCTGTTTGGAGAGGCCAGTGAGCAGGCCGTTACAGTAGTCTAACCTACTAGAGACAAATGCATGGATAAGTCTCTCCAAGTCAGGTTTAGACACTATACCTTTGATTTTGGCGATGTTTTTTAGATGGTAAAAGGCTGCTGATGTTATTGATTTGATGTGGCTGTTAAAGTTCAAGTCTGAGTCCATTATTACCCCGAGATTTCTAACCTGATTTGTAGGTTTTAGAGAGAGAGACTGGAGGTGACTGCTGACACTTTCTCTTTGTTTCTGTGGACCAGACACCCAATTCAAACCTCCTGACTCCACCACTCAGGACCAAGCACCAGACCTGACGTGACAGAGCCTTCTCCACGGCCGCCCCGGATGTCTCCCGCTTCAAATCACTCATCAGAGCTCATCTTTTCAAAACGGCTTTTAATGTGTCACTGATGTTGTGTGTATTTTAGTGAATTCTGTTCTATGATTGTTTTTAAGTAATGCAAAGTGTCTTTGAGGCCTATGAAAAGCACTCTATAAATAAAATGCATTATTATTATCAAACTGTAGTAACGCGGTGACTCACGGGCGTAGTAGGCGTGAGCGTCTTTTCCTGAGTCGCTCTCAGATCTAAAGCTGGACAAACCGTAGTCTGTGATCTTCAGGACGAAGCGGTTGTCCACGACACAGTTGGACGACTTGAGTTTACCGTGAGAGAAGATGACACTGTTGTGGAGGAACACCATGCCCTGCAGAGACAGACAGGGAAGAAGCAGTTAACTATATATTATCTCGTACTTTGAGATTCTATAAATTAGAACAGAGTGAGAGCAGGTAGAGAAGATGAAACAGGAGGACATGAACCTTGACGATGTCGTTGATGAGAGAGTACTTGAACATCCAGTCCAGAGTGATGCTGTCGTTCTCCAAGATGTCCTGAAGACACAAAATACAGACTGTAAACAGACAGACAAACAAACAGACAGACAGACAGGCAGGTAAACACAGGCAGACAGACAGATAGGCGTACCTGCAGACTTCCTCTGGGACAGTACTCTGTGATGATACAGGTGTTGGGAGGGTCAATGCACGCACCGATGAACCTGGTCAGATGCTCGTTCTGAACGTCTCGCATCTACACACACAAATAGATATTAGACATATAAAATCACATATAAAATCAACACTCACTTTATAGCGTGGATTATCACCCTCATTTGTGACTGATCTTATTTTTCTGGTAAAAAAAGATTTGAGCCATCAGTCACTCACATGTTTGAGTTCAAACAGGACCTTCCTGTTCAGCTCGATGCGTTTCCTGTTGGTGTATTTGATGGCTGCGATGTTCCCCTGGAAGAATGCAGAGAGAGAGAGATCACCGTCATCGTCTGTGCCTTTCCTTCATTCCTCATGTGTCAGCTGTTTCCCCCCTTCTTTGTTTCTTTCCTTGTTTGTCTGTGTGTGTGTGTGTGTGTCGGGGCGTGGCTCTCATCAGTCCTGCTGCCAATCTGTCTGCTCACCTGAAAGCCGTCCACTAATCAACCCGAGCCTGCAGCCCAGTCTCTGCCAGATCCTTCAGTCTACCTCGTAGTACTAACTACGGCCTGTTTGTTGCTTGTTCTTTTTTTCCAGTCATTTCCAGTAAATATCACAATATAAAAAATGTTTTCAATTAAAAAGCATAAACACAGGAAGACAGCACGTACTTGCCGGTCTTCTAAGTGTTAACGTCTTCAGTCTGATCTGGAGTGCACTGATGGCCACGTTGTGTGTGTGCATCATGTACCAGGACTATCAGTTGTTTTTAGACTCAAAAACAGATGTTATTTCACTTCAGCTGATGCATCAAGCATAAATCAAACATTAGACTGTAAAATCAGACACATGTTGTTCCTCACGTAACAAAGAGCTGCAGCTCAGCCACCAAAGCAAAGTTAAAACTTGGGGCCCACACAGATAATTGGCTGCTAAAAACTGTTCAGTATTTTTTCTCAACCAAGGAAACATTTAACGATTCTTCCTGCACTTAACAGGCCATTTCCTTTCCTCAGGGTAAATATATGTTTAAGTGGAAAAACAAGTGAGCTTTTGTGTGTATGACTCTCAGATATCATCACTTCCTGTGTCTCAGGAAAGAGCTTTCAGACAGCGATTGTTTTGAAGAACTAATGAGCGATAAACAGCCTTCGAGGAGCTGCGTGCAGTCTGATGCGCGCGGTGTGAGAGGCGTCAGACAGCGAGGAGAAAACAGACGGGCTGAACGTGTAACTACAGTCTGACTCATCCTCAGCAGGAAACACAAAAACACCACACTGACCTTGTAGTATCCAGTCTTTGCAAAAACCTGCAGGTTTCCATCTCCAGTCATCAGCGAGCCGTAGTTGGAGCCTCTCTGGAGACAGACACAGGGTAAGCGTGTGTGTGTGTGTGTGTGTGTGTGTGTGTGTGTGTGTGTGTGTGTGTGTGAGTGCTTGACCACTGAAAAATCAAAGTGCTCATATTGCAGGGAACAAAAGAGACACAATTACAGAATGAAATAAGGATAATGACTGTGACAGCACATCACAAGCTCTATAGCCTCTATGTGTGTGTGTGTGTGTGTGTGTGTGTGCTGACCAGTGACAGTGTAATCCTGCTGCCGCTGCGCAGCACTTTGTCCAAATTACTCATCTGGATGTCGTCCCATGAAATCCTCCAGAGCTGAGCCACCAGCTCCTTCTCCAACTTCATCCTCCTGCAGACACACAGACACACACAGGTCACAGACTGACTCTGTTTACTGCTGAACACTCTGAGGCTGTGGGTTAAATAATTAAACACCAGAGACCAAGCTACTGAAGCATTTGAATAGGGTGAATTTGAAGCACAAGACAGGGCATGTTGACTCATCATATTAAACCGCCACCTTTTACAAACCCTAAGAAGGTGCTTCGAGTTGTCTTAACAGAACAATGAAGGTGAGTTACTGACACACTTCCCTAAAGCTGGAAGAGAGAAAAAGAAGAAGAACAGTCAAGTAAACACAGCTGAGGCTGTGATATCCTGTGGTTCAAGTGACTGGTGGATGCATCGGCGGTTTGGTGTGGCGTCTGCAGTGATGCGGGCACTGCTGTGTCCATCCTTCTTTAGAGACATTTGACCAAGAATCACTGATGAAAATATCCTAAATCCCCCAGACCCCCAACAGAGTCTGGTCAACTCTTAGAAACACTCCTGACCTGTGCGGGCTGCTGCGTCTGGCCCCTGGCCTCCTGCCATTTTGCAAAAGTGGCCCCTGGACAAAACAATTTGAGCTTCCCTGATGTTGACTGTTTTAAACTTGGAACATAAACAGTATAAATTTGTCTTTTTGTACTTCCTGTTAAAAGGTTTTACAGTGTGTGTGAATGACATCAATTGACAGGACGTATATATGGACCCAAGTCGTTGCCTAGCAATGTAATTACAGTGACACGGTCGTTACAGACACAATGTGCTGCTACAGAGCTGTTACAGACATTCCCCAGCTGCAGTGATGGTGCAGAGATGCTGAGAAACAGAAGACCTGGAAACACTGATCAATCAGAGCAGCGTTTCAGACAGAGGGTGAACACAGGTACATTCAGCCTGACAGCATGAGAACAATAAAGCGTGTAAACGTGTTCCAGTAGAAACCTGAAATACAAGTATGAGTCTGGGACCTTTAAAGATGTGCTAGAAAGTACTGAGAGACTGACCTGTAGATGAAGACGGTGATGGTGAGGGTCATCAGGAAGATGAAGAAGACCACGATGGAAACCATCTGGTGGATGGTGATCGTCTCTGTCAGAGAGAAAGAGAGAAAAGATTTATTACACTGAAAATATGACATACAAACAAAAAGGTGGGATACGTCCCACGTCAGCACGCGGGATTATGGAAGAAATGTGAGGAGGACAAGCTGTGACTTTGGGCTTGTTTCTAAAGTGGAGTTGCTTATTTGGGCTTGCTCTCTAAACGTTACCTTCCTCTATATATATACGTCTAATAAGTTATTTAAATGCATGATAGTCACTTCTTTTGGGCTTGTTTCCATAGCCCTGGTTGCTTGTTTCTCTCCCAGGATCTGGCAGCAATGACAAGCCGGCCGGCAAGAAACAACAATGGCGGCGTCCACAGGATCACGAAGAGCATGTACTGTCAAAATGAACACTGACTGGGAGCGTGCTGACTGACATGTACTGTAGATAATACACTGACAGTGGATAAGTCCCTCATACAACCACACATCAAAATATCCGAACTACTCCTTCACTGCACAGTGCTGGGGGAGATGCAGGAGAGCTCAGGGCTCACAGAAAACATCTGAACTGACGCTAAATAACACAACGTGTGACTAGAGTAAACTCCACTGACTCGCGAGGCAGATTGGGTTGTCGTTCTTGAAGCCACAGACGGGGATATCAGGAGGACGAACTCCACCCAGCCAGTGCAGCGTTGTTCCAGGTATGGCCGTCAGCTGCTCCTCTGAACTGTTGTACACCAAAACGATCTGGAATAAAACAAGATGATACACAGGGAAGGTGTTCCTGTCAGTCAAACACAGACTGTATAATGAAGAGAGACGACAAGACAGAAGTGAAGCCAAAACATCTGGATGGCCCCCTGGTGGCTGGCTGCAGTATAGATTATAAACCCTGCCTCCTCCATGTTGGCGGACGTGAACCGAACTAAACAATCAAATTACACATCAGATAAATATTTCCTGTCTTTTTCACGCTGATTTTTGTTCATGTGCTCATGTTTTTCTGATAAGTTTGGTTTTAATTTGATGCTGTAAAAACAAGGTTCTACACCATGATTGACAGCTGTGTGTGTCAATCGGTGACACTGATTGTGATTGGCCACACAGGTGTGTCAGCAGGAAGTTGACACTATGGAGATCTTTACTGCACAGACTCTGGCTCCGAATGCGATGGCAGCAGCTGCATCTGGGATATTTTGGCTCTATTTGGTGGGAGGAAGTGGAGACGTGTCGTCCATCTTTATAAACCGTCTATGGTCAAACTACACGCGAACAATACATACCTAATAATTATAAAATACATGTATGTATATATATATATTTAATGAAATGAAACGTTCACCTGGAAGGTGCTGGTGTTGGTGTCCATCATGTCCCACAGAGCAAAGTCCGTCTCTCTGTCTCCGTTCTCATCCAGGTGGACGAGTCCTGTCACACCTGACGAACATGAACGAACACACAGAGATTAAACATGGTGGTGTTCACTTTGGTTTTGACATACGAGAAAATCTGTGTATGAGGCTCACAGCTTTAGCAATCTGTCATTTCAAACATGAGTTTCACATCTCAGACAACTATTAAATGTGCAGCACCAGACTGAGTCTGCGTGCATCGCTGTGTGCATGAAGATGAAGCATAATAAAATCAGGAGCGAGACAGAACTCGTAATAAAGATCCAGACGACTCCACCAACAGCTTCCATTAAAAATAACCGATATGAACAGAGAGAGATGGAAAGATGAGGTTCATTGTCAGAATTCATTATTTCCTCTGTCAGTGTTTTTCTCTGCAGCGACGACGGTAATAAAATAACTGAAGTGATCTGAGATCATTCAGCTGTGAAGTAACTAATATCATTAGTAGTCTGAACTGAAGGTTCAAAGATCTGAATGACATCCACTCTGTCGCCAGAAGAAAATGTTGGTTTGTATATTTCTGCAGACCATGAATACTGTACACTGCATTTGTTTGTTTCATATGTATCACATCAACGTCTCTTAAGTGATGTAGTGTATGAGCTGACTTGTCATCAGGAGGCAGAGGGGACGGTGTGTCACTGAGGTGAGATGCCTGCCAAGCTGCAGAGTGCCGTTCGAGACCGACAAACAAAACTGGTTGCGATTTAACGAGTCATTGCTATTTTTCCTGCAGCTTTTAGGCACCTGATGTGGCTGTGTTTTGGCGACCCATCTCAGTGTTTCCTGTCAGCATAATGCCATGAAATGTTTTTTTACTGACACATTTCCGGAGGGGATTGTGTCTCCAAAACTGCATGATCTGTTCCTGACCATAACCAAGAGGTTTTAGTGCCTAAACTTAACCACACGTTAACCACAGCACTGTGAAAACCTTCTGCTACATAATGATGTACAAATGAAACGTATCCTTGGTTGACTGCTGATGGTTGAGGGTTTTGTTTAAATGCTGCTTTCTTCTTCTCCTCCAGTTCATCACAGAGGGAACGTAACATGTAAAACTATTTTAATGGTTGATGGTCATTTTTCCCTGAAAATACATTTCATGGTTCCAGCTTCACAAACTTTTGTTTTTACTGTTTATAATTGTAATGTATTAGTAATAATGTAAAGGATTTGTCTAAAAACCTGTGGCAGCTGCGGCAGGAACATCGCCTTCATATATTGGGACGCCTTTGTATAACCAGGGCAGCTGCTGGTCATTTGGGTGCTGCGTCATGTTCACTGAAACTATCTTCAGCGTAGCTCAAACTGTGTTGTGTCTGAGAGGGCCTTAACTGGGAGAGTTAATGCAATATATACAGTTATGATTGATGATGATGTTGATGGTGATGATGGTGATACTGGTCTGTTTTGGTGCCCCCTCCGACACTGGTGCCCTATGCACAGCGTGTGCCCTTAGCAGTGACGCTGAGTATAACAGTAACAGTAAAGTTATACTTTAACAATGCAGACTTTTACTGAAGAAACATTTTCAACTTGTAGTGGAGTATTTTTACTGTGTGGTATTAGTACTTTTACTTAAGTACAGGACCTAGGGCTGGTTGCACAAAACACCCCAAGTAAATTTTTTTCTATAAGTCTTAGTTAAGGTTTCCTGTTGCACAAAACACTCTTAAGTCCTCCTTAAAGTTTCCTTCAAATGTTCAATTAAGTATTTACGGTATTCTTCTTGTCTTGATTTTATACTTAAGGAATCCCTTAATTGTTGGACAAAAGACCTTAGCGACCAAAGACTGAGTTTATGATGAATGAAAAGTGTTCTGTGACCAGGAGAACCTGATGGATACACTTTTGATTTTAATTTTCGTTGATTCTTCCTGCAGTCATTTCCTGTTTTGGGATCAAATTTACTGTGTAGTTTGTGTTTTCTATGATTGTATTCCTCCAGAAGTTCAATCTTCTCCTCCTCTGACCAGTACGGTTTTCTTGTCTTCTTTTCATCTGCCATTTTTTCACTATCTAACTATGAGCCAACTTTGTGAGACGATAACAGGCCTCAGCGTGAGTCCAAACAGACAATCTCCACAGAAACCTTTACAGCTGTTAAATCTCTTTCAATGCAGTAAATGAGTTAAAGTTTCTCCTGAACTAAGGAAACCTTTTCAAGGATTCTGTGCAACTGTGTAGGTCCCTCCGCTAAGGAGAAACTAAGCCTTAAGTGTCATACGTAAGGAGAAAACTTAATGTGTTTTGTGCAACCGGTCCCTCAATACTCTCCTCCATCACTGTATGATACTGAATTTATTTTAAGAGGCAACGTCACACTGACAGACGGAGATGAATCAGTTAAATCTGTAATTGTTTGATTCTTTTCTCTGCATACAGATGACTTTTCACAGTCTGATGAAATTTCTGCACATTACAGTTTTGGTTGAGATAAGAGAGAGGAGGAGAGGAGGAGAGGGGGAGAGGAGGGGTCAACTGCACCTCTCTGATTTGTGGATGACAAAAAACAAAAAATAACCCTAAGAGGTTAATTACAGTCAATTAGCAGTTAAGCAGTGACAGTGTGTGTGTGTTGGGTATGGGGGGGTGGGTGGCTATCAAGACCTGTGCGACTCATCTCCATAGAAACAAGGCTGAATGGATGAATGAAGCAAACAAGTAATGAAACAGAAAAATATCAGATGAAGTCCTGCAGCAGCACCAAACATATTACTCACCATAAAACAGAATAACGGCTAATCATTGTATTTTGTAAATCATATGAATTAAACTGATCTAGTGTGACCGTAAATTACGTTAAAATAAAATAAAAGGACGTTCTTCTCGTTGTGTTTGTGCTCACTGGCAGACAGCTTTATGGTGCTGACAGCAGCTCAATAAAAATGCAGGTTTTATATTAAATATTTATCTTTTTCTTGTGCACAAAGTTTTTATTGTTTGGCTTTGATCATGTTATGGTTTTACCAGGTGTTTTATGTCTTCAGTGAGGACATAACACACTCGTCTGCTTGCAATAAATTATTAGAGTTTAACTTTGCTGTTGTTTTTCCAGGAAATAAATAAACCACCACCGACAAAACAGAAACAACTGAAACTGTGCGGAGGTGACGAGAGCTTTTCAACAGAAGGAACATGTAGCTTCATTTCAAGTGTATAATGACGACAATAAATAAAAGATCTGTTAAGAACATTAAGCAGAATCATCAAAATTATATCATCAGTGAGTTATTCACACACTGATGCAACTTAGACTGCAGCAGTTCTCATTTTCATGGCCTACATCCATGTTGCATAAGTAGCAAATGTACTTGCATCCATCTTTGCACCCACGGCCGTGTAGGTCCTAAAATGATGGACACCAACCTCCGACTCATCAGGAGCACGCTCAGATGTTGCCAGGAGGACATACAGGCACACAGGGGCCACACACACACACACACACACACACACACACACACACACACACACACACACACACACACACACACACACACACACACTACTGAGTCACATGATGAGTTGGATCAGCTGTGATTTCAGTTTTTTATGGTGTGATTTTTGAACCCAGCCCTCAGTGGGTTGATGAGTTTGGTTTCTGCTGACTGTTGTTACATCATTTTGTTCTCATACAAGAAAACACTTCCAATGGGAGGCACCCAGGAGGATCCTGATGCCCGATATGGGGTATAGGGATCATACAACAACAGTCATGTGAAAATTAAACTAATTTTAAATATGCCACTGATGTTATTTTTAAGGGAAAATGATTGAATAAAATTATCAAAATATACAATTTTTTTGATAGTCATATTTAGTTAAATTAACTGTTATATTTATCAAGCAATAAAAAAATCCATAGAATTATTACTAAATTAGTTTAGTTGACTAATCAAACATTTGATCGTTAGAATAATTGAGAAAAAATAATCAATAGTTGCAGCCCTGAAGCTAGAAAAGTTTTGGGGGAAACAAGTTTTTCACAGCACATTGCAGACGATCAAAAATGTTAATGAAATGTAAAATTCACAGTATTAGCTGGTTTTGTTTTGATGATATGGAGAAGGCTGATGTCAGGAGGGGCGGGGTCAGAGTGTCAGGGGGGGGCGGGGTCAGAGTGTCAGATAATGAGGTACTGAGCGGCGGTCAGCTGTCTTTATGTCCCTGGATGACATTTCAGAGATGTGCGTTTTGGACGGGGGGGCGCGTTCCTGCCGCTGAAATGTCACCAGCTTATTATAGTCATAAATATATCCTGACGACACACACACACACACACACACACACACACACACACTGAAGCATGAAGTCGTTTTTATTGACCTGTGTGAGTTTTATGTGTTCCTGGTAAGTGATGCATTGCTTTCCAGGAATAAGGGTGTGTGTGTGTGTGTGTGTGTGTGTGTGTGTTTGGACAAAAGATGAGACACAGGTTGTGTTTTTATTACAACAGAAAAAATAAATTATTCATGTGATTCTTTGACTTTTACCAGCAAACAGAGAAAAAACATCAACATGTAAAAACTCTGACATTCAGTTATCTGCACCTGCAGCACAGTTGCTTATTTCATTTTTTTTAAAACGCTGTTTCTGACAGATGTGTAATTACAATGGTTATTTGAATATACATAACCATTAAAAAGATTGCAATCAGCTGTCACACCAAATGTATTTGGCCCCAAAATAAGAATTAAATAATTCAAACTTCCATTTAGTCGATGTCTCAACAGCACTGAATATAAAAAACACTCCACGGCAAGTAAAAAAAGAAGAAGTTTAAATATGAAAAGTAAAAATATGATGCTGGAAAATGCCCCGCGCCGGTTATTTTATATTATAATACTCAAGCAGCAACCTCTGACGCAGTGGCATTAGGAAGTTACGACAGGCCCAGTACACTCTACTGTGCATGTATTGTCTTGACACAAATAGACACCTGACACTGGACAACATCTGCATCCCAGCATTCATCACTGCCTGTCTGACAAAAATATCAAACAAAGTGAGAAATTAATTATTTAATTGAACCATTTTCAAGGTGGCAGTCTAAATCACCTGCAAGGGCCCGCTCTCTCTACGGGCCCCACCATTCCAGGGGCCCCAGTGTAATCGCACTGCCTGCACTGTCAATATTTACGCCCCTGCTCTGAAGCTACAAAAAGTGAAGCCAACGCAGAAGTGCCCAAAACTGCAGTGCCTCAAATGACCACCTGAGGCTGGCTCCAACACAGATTCACCCCCCATGTTAAAATGTCCAGCTTTACAGCAGAAATAAACGAGTTACAAAAAACGGTTTTGGTCTCTGAAGCTGATTCTTCGTTCATAAAAGGAAGTGAATTTTTATATAACTCACCTGTGTAAAGGTGTGTAGGATTTAGTGGCATCTAGCGGTGAGGCTGCAGAGCTGATGCTTCTAATGTGTGCCAAGCGTGTAGAGGAACAGTGGCCGACAGTGGCTGACGTGAAAACACAACACAACGCAAAAATGCTGATGACCCTACTCAGAACCAGGGTTCTGTTTGTCTGTTCTGGGCTTCTGTAGAAACAACATGGAGGACCTGCTCTATGCAGATATAAGCAGCTCATTCTATGGTAAGGAAAACACAATTTTTATTTTCAGGTGATTAAACACAAATAAAAATGTAGTTATGACTACCATATTGCATTAAATCCTTCACACTGGACCTTTGCATTTTATTTGGGCTGAAAGTTAGGGATGCTCGATTTTGAAATTCTGGGCCAATACCTATGTTTTTATATTGTTCTTTATTTTGTCTTTGTTGTTATTTATTCCCCCCTTTGCTCCTTCTTTTTGCATCAAGGCAGCAAAAAGAAAATAAAGTATGAGCTGTGCAGGAAGCCAAGAGTTTATAATGTACGAAGAGAACTTACTGCACCAGGGATGAATGAAAACTTGAACCTGTTGTACTTCATTTCATCAACCTGAAGGAGAGGATGGTTTGGATTTAATACGATGGATAAAAGTCAGACTGAGGAGGCTGCTGCTGCTCACCAATGATTTTATTGCTGTCTTGAAAACGTTCCTTGGATACAATGCGCTCTGACGCCCTGCAGATTCACACACTGAATCAATCTAAAAACATTGATTAACATCTAAAAACTTGTTCTGCATTTACAAATGTGTCCCTGTGTGCTCCCTGTTCACACTACAGATTGATTAGCACTCAGATTTGTGCCCTCCCGAGTACTTGTGTGTGTTTCCTGACTTCCAAAGTTAACTGAGCAGAAGTGAGTCAGTGAAAGGAGCCAAAGTAAAGCTGGTTCCTGCAGATGGATGAGGAGGAAGAGGAGAACAATCAGAGCAGCTGCAAGAATACAAGATGCCGTGATGAAGATTGGCTTCTGGCTGCGCAGGAGGAACAAACCACAGCGGCGTGAGGAAATGCTGGTGGAGCTGTGACGGTGGCTTCAGGTGGACGGCTCGGTCAGGTGCTGACACGGTTTGATGGTGAAGAACAAGTGAACAAGACCCTGAGATACTTGAACTCCTTCTCTTGAGGGCAGTAAATCTCTCCAAACCTGGAGTGGGCAATCCACCTTTTTTCCGGCCGATAACATGACCTCAGATTTGGAGGTACTGACTCTCATCCCGACTGCTTCACACTCCGCTGCAAACCGCCCCAGTGCATGCTGGAGGTCACGTGTGATGGAGCCAACAGAACCACATCATCTGCAAAAAAGCAGAGATGCAAATTTGAGGTCCCCAAATTGGACCTCTTTCCTCCTGCACATCGAGATCCTGTCCATGAATATCACAAACAGTATCGGAGACAAAGGACGACCCTGGCGGAGGCCAACACCCACCGAGAACGTGTTGACGGTTATCTTTTAGAAGTAAAAGTCATCATGTATAACACGATCACTGTAAAGCCCTGTGAACTCCTCTTCATTTTCTTTCCATCTCACTTTTAATCACAGATGTGTTTATTGAAAATGTGATCTTTGGTACTTCTTCTATGAGTAACGCTGCATTCAGAGTAGCAACTTCCTGCCCTTCACTATGGCAGCTGTATATCTAAAACTGCTGCACATGTTAGTGTCTTTATATCTACCCCTCTCAGTTTGTTCCATTTACTCTCTGTTCAAATGCCAACCTGCAATTTGTTGTCTCGGTACAATAAAGACAGATCTAATTTATTAGAGGCTGTGACGTCATCCAAAGGACCTCACTAGCGTCACACCACTTCCTCCTTTGCTTCTGAAAGACAACAATCATAACTCACACAGGTCCAGTCGACGCTCCTGTCAGTTTAATCTAAACAAAGGTTGTTTTAAGGACACGGACTGATGTCGTCATTTGTCCCTGTGGGTCGGTGCGTTAAAATCAGTGCAGCATTGAACCTGATGAATACAACCATAGATCTGCTGTAATATTCCCGATCCATCAAACACGGTGAGAAGTGGCTGTCCATTAGTTAATGGAGCGGAAACAGCAGAGAGAGCGGGCTGTAATCTGATCTCTCTCTCGTTCCTATTCATGGTCTGAACAGTCCGCCTGCCTCTTTCCTCTCGTGTCCTATTTGTCATGGATATTATCTCTGATGAAATCTTATTAGCCTGCCTCCCTATATCTTTCTCTCTCATTCACGCCTTTTCCTTCTTCTTTTATTCCCCCTAATTATACATCATTTTCCTTTCCTCTGCTCACTGTGGCCCATCACCCTCTATTAAGTATTAATATGCATGAATGAGGATTAGCTCCTGTGTGCAGGAAATGTTCATGACAAAAATATCAGAAGCTAAAAAAAAGCTTTAAAAATATAAGAAAACGTCCTCGTCGATTTTGACTTAAAACACAAGAGAAAAAAATCAGTGTTAAAGTGAAAATTAAGATTTTATTTTGTGCACACAGTGGCTTTGAATAACTTAAATTTAGATTTTAAAGGGAGCTATTTGACTCAGAGCAGCTTGTAAATGGCTGTGATTGCAAGACTGAACATTTTATTCATTTTAATCCACTTTAAAGGTCCAGTGTGAATGATTCATGTGGATTTGTTGCCAGAAATTAAATTAATATAATAAATATGTTTTCTTTTGATGTTTAATCACCTGAAAATAAGAGTCATTGTGATTTATTTACCTTAGAATGAGACGTTTTTATCTACAAAGGGAGCAGATCCTCGTCTGTGGAGGTCGCCATGTTGCCAAACACCAGCTCCAGAGAGGGACTTTTGGGTTTTTACATTGGCCACCATTGTTAGCAGCCCCTCTGTGACAAACAACGTTGGATAAACACAGATCTTTTGATGTGAAACTGGTTTATTCAGTGTTTCTACTGGTTTAATTCATTGGTTCTGTTTGTTTTGGAGGGAAAGAGACCTAATTAATAATTCAGCTTCCAGTAAAAATACCTGAATATCTGGATCAGGTGAGCACACATTAGCAGGCACTGGACAAGCATCCCGTCTGTGATGTGCCAACAGTATAGAAGAAACTCTATTCACATGATGGGTATCAAATGTATCTCTCTATTGGTGTCACTTTAAGGGTACTTTGGGATGAATAAAGTTTTATCTTGCATTAGCTGTGGATATTTCTGGTTCCCAGAGGATGAACCCCGCAGCACTGTCACATCTTAAACATCTCCCAGCAGTCTGTTCTTCAGCAGAAACGTTTTTTGTTGTTTTCTGGCATTTTCTGATTTAAACCAGCTCATCTAAGATAAAACTTGTGTTAACGCTTGTGAGCATCCTGTATTTCCTGAGCAGTGTTTGGCAGAAGATAAAAACTTAAGCTCTCCTTTCTTTTCCTTCAGACTTTAAAGGAGATGTGACTGAAACAAACAATGGTGCTCTATGGAAAGAGTCAGCATTTTAATGTCCCGAACACGAGATACAAACACTACGACAGCTCATCATCAGGTTTCTCTGCAGCATCACGTTCTGTCAAAACAGCCCGACAGTAATTTGTTTCTTCCACAACACGTGCAGGACCTGCTGACCTGCATCTGTCTAATAGAATTCACTTTTAAGAACCAGAACCGATGCAGGTCTGTTTTTAAGAGCCTGCTTTGGTCCTGAAAGCCGAAACCTGTTGCCTAGTAACCGGGTTCACCTCACCCCAGGTTTATCCTGCTTATAAATCAAAGATTAGAGAAAGCTGACAAATCTCATTACAACGTCTGTTCTCTCTGATCTCACACAGAGCAGGTAAACAGGTTCAACACACAGCTGCATGAATACGCATCATGATCTACGGCAGCCAGCCTAGGACATAAAGTACAGTAGATAAATGTGCGGCAGCCCCCCTGCTCTCTCCTCCAGGTGCCTCTTTTCTTTCAAACGACAGAATCGCGACCGAAACAGGCTTCATGTGTTCTTTCAGTGCGACTGAGACATGGCGGTGAGGTTCAGCTGAGAGAGGACACCCACTGCAGCAGATGGTTCACACGTTACATGACTCAGACTTGTAACTGTTAACTGAAAGATCACATCTCAGAAATGTTTGTGTGACAGACAGCTGGAGCTCCAACTGGCCTTTTAAACTCTGCTTGGTGGCACTTCACGCCGCTGTCCTATTTTCAGCCTCACTGCTCCTGAAATTAAATGCTTTTGTCCCCTCGCTCGCTCTCTGCTTCCTCATATCAGCTTCTGTAGCTCTTTTTCTCTGCTCCTATGGCAGCTTGACTCCTCTTCTCACCACTGATGTATGAAGAGAGCTCTGTGTTGGTGGCAGTTAACACAACTGAATGCTCCCATTCCCACGATGGGTATCAGACGAGTAGAAAAAAACAGTAATCAAATGAAGTACTTCATTGAAATGATACCCTGCTCTGTTCCAGCTGGTGGAGAGTACCAGCACATATGTGTTAACAGTACTATGAAGCGTTCAGCGTCTCCACAGTGAGCTGTGTGACGTCAGATAAATGTCCTCAAGTGAGTAACTCAGCGTCAGACACCGAAAAGCAAAAACAATCTGGAAGCGTGGTGTTAGAGAGAAGGTAGCGTACAGACCCCTGCAGCCTGCTGCTCATCTCTGCTGCAGGATACACTAAGTGCTAACAGCATAACACACCAGGATCCCCAGTTGCATTGTGGGTAATGTAGGTGGCAGGTTTGTAAAAGGAAGAAGAATGTGTGGAATAAAAAAATGACAATATCCAATTTTCTGATTCATGACTTAGTGTTCCATAACAATGATCTCAAATTAATCAGTTAGGACATTTGTTAGTTATTTATTTTGGTATATTAATTCATTATTTAGGTATGTCAACTCATTATTTGGGGTAAGTCAATATTTTCCCATTTGAGATAAGTAATGCCTTATTTTCATTTTTATTTTTGAGATACTGACTCATTATTTTGTGATACTTAGTAATTATTTTACGATATCAACTAATAATTTTTCTCATTATTTGGGTAAATTAACTCATAATTTTGGGGTACTAACTCAATATTTTGACATACTTCGTCATTACTGAGAGCAAGGATGTCATTTTAAAACATTGACACATTATTTTGAGATAATTATGGCATTAATATTTTATTTTAAGCAAGTTTCTCAATATTTTTAGATACTAAGTCATTATTTTGAGATACTAACTCACTGTTATGAGATGATTAATGCATTATTTTGAGCAGGTTTCTCATTATTTTGAGTTACTAAGTCATTAATAAAAAGTACCTTATTATTTTAGGAAAATTTTTCATTATTTTGTTATATTAACTTATTATTTTGAAGTAGTAAGTCAATATTTTGACATATTTTGCCATTATTTTTGGATAGTAAGTCATTATTTTGAGATACTGACTCAATATTTTGAGATACATAGTTATTATTTTATGATACCAACTCATTATTTTGGTATATTAACTAATTGTTTTGGGGTACTAAGTCTACTAAGTTGTTTTGAGAGAGTTATTTTGAGAGAGTTTTCTCCCCATCACACTGGTGGAAAGGGACTTCCACATTTGAAAGATGGGTTGAAAAAGAATTCTAAAATAGTTTATGTTTTCATTTAAGCTTTAGCGACCTTTTCAAAAACTGCCTGAAACGGCCTCATCTGTCAGATAGAAACATGTCTAACTGTGATTATCAGCCTGCAGCAGAGCTCTTATCACGCTGCCTGCCTCTCAGGTGTGACAGAGACATAGCGGAACTGCAGGGATGCTAACAGAGGCGGTCTAAAGGGCTACGCAGTGATGGATGTCCACAGCAGAGAAAAGAGAGACGGGCAGACAGGCTGAGATAGCAGAGCAGAGGGCAGCGGGGTGGAGGAGAAACAAGGGCGAGAGCTCCAGCTGAAAGGCAGGAGGAGACGGGAGGCTCTGGTTTCACACGATTACATTTCAGGGCTATTTTTGGGGGTCTCCTCTGATGCCTCGCAGAGGCTCCTGACAAAGAGTCGAGGAGGGAAGAGAGATCAGGTCTCTCTCAGTAACGAGGGGAGATGGATGAGAGGAGACAGAATGACAGAAACGAGACAGAGAGAGAAGAGAAGATGGGAAATCATGACAAGAAATAATAGGAGAGATGAAAAAAAGAACAGGAATTGAAATGCTGGATTCAGACTTTATATCCGGGTGTTCACACAGAAGGTTGATAACAATGGTAAGGTCAGTAATTATTTAACCTCAACACAATTCAACCAGTTTCTCCATATATGTCATCTCCGTCATATAAACTTGCTATTTTAGATAGTGTAGGATTATATTTACATGCGTTTCACAACGCACGTCTGTGGATGGGGGCAGCAGCAAACATATTTTAGCCACCTAAAAAAGTCCCACCTAAAAAATGTTTATAACAGTAAAAAAACAAACAAAAATGCCAAATTTGAATACATTTCATCAAGGTAGTCTTGAGATATTGCCAAAACTAATCAGTTCTTTGTGGAGTACGAGCGAACATTTGCACCAAATTTGAAGAAATTCCCTAAAGGTGTTCTTGAGATATCCTGTTCATGAGAATGAGACAGATGCAAGGTCACACTGACCTCGATCTTTCGCCACCAAAATCCAATCAGTTCATTGTTGAGTCCAAGTGAACATTCGCGCCAAATTTGAAGAAATTCCCTCCATGTAGTCTTGAGATATCCTGTTCACAACAATGAGACAGATGAGGTCATATAGACCTTGACCTTTGACCTTTGACCACCAAAATCTAATCACTTTATCACTGAGCCGAAGTTAATGTTGGTGCCATATTTCAAGAAATTCCCTTGAGCTGTTCTTGAGATATTGCATTCACGAGAATGAGATGGATGCAAGGTCGCACAGACCTTCACCTTTGACCCTTGACCACTAAAATCTAATTAATTCATCCTTGAGTCCAAGAAAATGTTTGTGCCGAATTTGAATAACTTCGCTGCTCAACTTTTCTTGAGACGGGACGTTTGTACGTGTGTATGTACGGACAACCCGAAAACATAATGCCTCCGGCCACGGCTGTCACTGGAGGCATGAAGAAATGGTCCTAATCCCTGATGTCTCCCATTTTGTTTCTACTGTAGCCCAGAACAGACAAACCAAACGCTTGCTCTGGACGCGGCTATTTGCAGTTTCATGCGTGCATAGGCAAACATCTTTCTCCTGCACATCTGGCACACGGGAGATACTTCCATTGTGAATTAGAAACTGGTCTCCCGGCACCCTGTCGCAGGCCGGATTTGGCCCACAGGCCACAAGTTGAGTATCGCTGCACAAGACCTTTGATACATGGAGCAACAGAGATGTCATGTTTCGATCATGTTTCCTTCCACATTGTTTTCCATCATTTGAACTTTGATTGGAGCTCTTTTAATCTGAGATTTGTACAACCAGCCTCTGAGATCTGGAACGAGGCTGATAACGTCTCACACATGGACGAAGACTGAATCAACACTGAAGTGATGAAACATCATAAAACCACCAAAAATGTATCAACCATTAACCTGATACTGACCTACAGCTCACATTAAATGTCCGCACTGTCAGTCACCACTTTCCCCCTCTGACCTGATGACCTCTGACCCCGTGACCCTTCAAAATAAAACACCACCTCAGCTCTCAGGCTTAGCCAAGCAAACATCACGGCGTGCACGGAGAGATCCAGAGACAGAAACCCTGAGACAGATCGATCAGAGCTGACGTTCCCCTCATCGCTCAGGTCAGGTGACGACATCTCGCTTTCGGCTGAGATGATGAGCGTGACGTCGGTGTGGGCAGGTAAACAAGTCTGACCGGACTGCAGATGGAGAATTTGTGAGTTTGTGTATGTTTTCATATGTGCGGTTTGTGTGTTTTGGACTCGTTACAACAGAGGAAGTCAGTGGAGTTTCATGTCATTCATCAACTAGATCTGCAGGCTGAACTCTGACGCACAGAAACCTCCCTTCATACCCACAATAACAACTGTGGGTTTAAAGTGGACACACTGATATAAAACACCATCCTACAGTGCTTTCTTTGATATAAATAACTTGTTAGAAAACTAAATCATCACAATTTAAAGTGTGCCAACAAATCAAGCTGATCTCAGTGAACTTTGGACGTTTCACTCTGTTTATTTTGTCCTCTGGACTGTAAAACCTCATAAGTTATTTTACTCTGAACTCAGAGTAATAAAATAAGTTTGTCAGTTTCAAGTTTGATTATTTAATTTTCACTACAGTACATCAGTTCTGATTGGCTGATTTTAGATCAGCTGAAGGAGTTTCCTGTTCTCATCCAGAGCCACGTGCCTCCCACCTGCATCTTATTAATAGACTCTTGAACGTTACACAGCTTCAGGATAAAGTGGAAACAATCCCTGTGACATCTCCTCCTGCAGCGGATGGAAAGCCAGGCTGAGAGCTGAACTGATCTCTGCTTTCTGTTGTCAGGGGAACGAGACGGGGAGGCCGAGCAGCAGCCTTATTTCTCTCCCTCTCTGTCTCCTCTCCAGGATCCTGAAGACAAGCAAAGGGGAAATTGCTCGTCCACGAGAGGCCAAAAGTACCAACCGACCTGATGCGTCTTTTCCAGGCTGAGCGATGTGACGCAGCCTGCGCAACAGTTTACATCAGCTTCTTGTTTTACAGCTCTGCCTGGAGCTAAGTGCTGTTTTTTTGTTTGTTTTTTCTACTCCGCCAGGCAGCAACACAATGATAATAATAATAAATACAGCCACAAGCTGTGATTCTGGAGCTCAAGCCAGCTTGGACCTTTAAAACTTGAAAGCTGGGTAGGATCAAGGTGACTGGACAGTTGCTCATTCATTTACATCACGCTCCTCTTTGCTTCCTACCGATCAGCTGCACAAACAACAACTGAAAACAAAATATCCACCAAGTTTGGTGATGTTTGGAAGAACTGTCATTGATTTATGGCAACATTTTTCATAAGGCCAATGTGCTTGTTTGGCGTGGTGGCGCCCCCTATTGAGCAATTTCAAAATAATTTTACAAACGTGGTTCAACATTATTATTTAACATATCCTGCAACTTTTAATGAACTTTGTCCGATTATGATCCACAGACATTTCTGTATAAAACAAATGAAACTGTATTTTTCAAAAACGTCCCGTTGCTCAGTGTTTACTTATTCAAGTAACACTGGCGGTCCCGGAGAGTGAGTGACCTGACATGGTGCGTTGGTAAATTCAGTCTGACGCTCTACACTAAAATGAGAGCCCTGTTGGTGGAAGAAACGCAGCGTTATATTTCTACATGAATGAACCAACGGTTAAGTTAATCACACATTCACTCCGCTCGGCGCTCTGCTGCTCCGTCTCCACAGACAGAGTGTCCAGAGTGCGCTCTGCCACTCTGAGAGTGCGCTGCTCTGGATAACCCAACGCTACATTCAGACAGCGCTACGAATTCATCAACGCTCCAGTTTGTGTCAGAGTCGCTCCCACACTCACATCATCTTCCTCCATCGTCTAAACAAGACAACCGAACTTGTTAGCCATATGCTAGCTCTATTGTCTGTAGAGAAAAACACAATCTCTTTCTAAACCTGACCAAGTAGTATTGTTGCGTTAATCCAACCGTGACCGTTTGACAACAAAAACTAAGTGTTACAATGAGTTTCAGCTGTGCATCCCATAGTGACACTACAGGTTGCCCTGTGCATCACTCTGAGATGCTGAGGAGCGTAACTAAGTGCTGGTATCTGAAGACCTGGGAATGAGAACTGGTGAATAAAGACAGTGAACTGGAGAAAAGAGCTGATATTGTGCCTGCTGTTCACACCAATAAAGTTGACTCTGAACAGATGAATGGTCACTTTTTTAAAACATATACGATAATACATAATAAATAACATTTTATCTGTGTTTTATCATATCTGTAAAACACTGTATGAGCTTGTTTTTAAAGAGGAAGTGCCACATGAGTTAAACTTTTTCTGCTGGTCACGGTCATTTTCAGGATTCTTGAATGGTGCATTATTTGCATTACACACTATTCCCTGAGGTTTCAGCTCAATCTGATCCGTGAGAGCTCACAGATGGACGGACAGAAGGACTGAGACTGACTCCGGTCCCTCAGTCGACTTGTTTCCAGCAAAACTGTCCAAAGAACGTTTAAATTTAAGATGTAAGCATAATGAGAGCCAGATGAGGCCACAGTCGGTTGTTGCCATGTAAAATAGATATTTTAATTTCTGCAGGGAATCGTAACGTCGCGCTCGTTCTGTATGAATGTTTGTGTTCCACATTTCTGCATTTTAAACAGCTGAGAAAACTTTCCAGAGAAGTTTTAACATTTTATACTGCGACAGTGCTGCGGAGGTAAGGGGTCAAAGGTCACGGCAGCCTGACAGCAGCATGAAACAGTGAGATGATGGAGGAGGAGGGAAGAGGATCCAAACAGAACACGATACTGATACTGTATCACTCCTCCTCCTCCTCCTCCTCCTCCTCCTCCTCCTCTACCTTTCTCACCATATTCATCACTTTTATTGTAAAAGAGCAAAACAGGACTAAGATGTTGCAATAAAGGTCGAAGAAAGTGAAGTAAATCATTTCTCAGATTGCGATATGGAGCAGATCAGAGCGGAGTGGTGATGTAATGTGGCGGCTTTTCAAAGTGTGACAGACAGAGTTTCGTTTTGATGATGATGTCATCTGGTTTGTGTTTTATGAATCAAACAGTGATGGATCACGCAGCTCTTCTTTCTGTGCTACAACGTCAGTATTTCCTCTGACAGCAGAGGGGTTTGGGTGGAAGGTCAGAGGGCCCGACTGCAAAGATAAACGGACACTTTTGGAGGTAGAAGTGATGCATGAATCTCTGCAGAAGTCTTTACTGTAACAAGAGACAGACCTCTGCATGGAAAGAGACGCACGCCAACAGACCTACCAAATGATTCTGCAGTGATGAAAGATTTTTAATACCTCGCTGCTGCAAAACAAAAGTAAAAGGTGCCAATTTAAAGTGCGTTCTTTGGCATAAATAACTTGCAGGCTGATGGCGCCCCAGATTCAAACGTCCAAAAACACATAGTTGAAACCACAAAATATCTCCATACTGCGCTAACTGCCTCTCTGTACACGTGTTCATGTGTGTGCGCACATGTGAGCGCGGTGCCCAGAGAGGCAGTCAGAGCTACAGCCTACAATGGGGCTAAAACAGAGATCAAATGACCTTTTTCCAAGCAACTTTTCACGTCAGGGCTTCAGGACACTTGGATCACTACGGACGAGCAGTATGGAGATATTTTGTGGTTTCAATTATGTGTTTTTGGACGTTTGAATCTGGGGCGCCGTCAGCCTCCATTAGGTGGAGTTGTGTTGCTACCTCCTCTCCCCTTGGATCTCTGCAAGTGATGTGAGGACTCTAAAACACCACTTTATCCTGGTAAGACACGGCATGTTACGGTTTGCCACACTGGAGGCTGACGCTGTTGTTACACGCTACGCTCGTCACACCTCTTTTGTTTTTGAAAAGTTGGCGTGCTGTCCTAAATCACACACAGCAGCATGATGTGTTCGTTGGTTCTGCATAAAGAAGCAAAGTAATGTATGAGTCTGCACTGCTGCCCCGTCGTGGGACCCCTCTTTCAAAAGATGCTTTAAAGAGGGGTTTAAAGCAGCTGTGGGCAACAGACACTGTCAGAATCAATCATAATTATACTGATTTACTGACGTTTGACCACAGCAGACATTATTTTTTGATGCAGATTAAAACCATCTACTGGTGTTGAAGTAGATGATGTAATGTTTTTTCATTAGTCCGACATCGCTTCTTTGTTCCAAGTATTTATTTTCGTTCTTGTGGACAGAATCATCGAGGTGGCAGCAGCTTGACGTCAAACTGTCGCAGCGCT
Organism: Epinephelus awoara; assembly: GCA_035609425.1. Classification (NCBI taxonomy): domain Eukaryota; kingdom Metazoa; phylum Chordata; class Actinopteri; order Perciformes; family Serranidae; genus Epinephelus; species Epinephelus awoara. Next base: position 3,216,475 of record CM069300.1, read on the forward strand.
GCCTGTGCTGATCGTTGCGCCCTCACCACAGCGCTGCCCTAAATGTAGACCTTCAACCCTCTCTGTGTCGAACAGCTGGAGAAGAATGAGTTTTTATTTCCTGCCCAGCTCATATCAGAGCTGAACATACTGTACATTCTTAAGAGGTTGCACAGAAAACTGGCATTAGCCAGGGCGCAGCGTTACAGATATGAGCTTTAAGATAAGCGCTCTAAAGAGGGAAATCCAACACAATGAGACCAACAGAAGCCAAGCGACAAGAGAGGTGGGTCTGAGGTTCAAGGTCCAGATTTATCACACATCTCAGCGTCTCGAGTTAAAGGTAGTCACGAATCCTGAACTGAGAATTAATTATGGAGCTTTTCAGAAGCTGGTTAAATACAGACCCAGGACGAGATGTAAAAAAGTTGTTACTAATTAAGAGGTTTTGGTTTCGTCCAAATTTAAATGCAACACATGAGCCACTGTCTCGTCCTCCCGAGTCTGTTTTGACCGTTCTTTCTACTACTGTCGATGGCCTGCTGTGCTGCTGGCCGCAAGAGAAATTCATGGATAAACAAAAATATTTCTGAGTCTCGACACTTTCCCTAAAGTGGATGATATTTTACACTGAACAAAAATATAAACGCAACACTTTTGTTTTTGCTCCCATTTTTCACGAGCTGAACTCAAAGATCTAAAACATTTTCTGTGTACACAAAAGACCATTTCTCACAAATGTTGTTCACAAATCTGTGTTAGTGAGCACTTCTCCTTTGCCGGGATAATCCATCCCACCTCACAGGTGTGGCATATCAAGATGCTGATTAGACAGCATGATTATTGCACAGGTGTGCCTTAGGCTGGACACAATAATAATATAATAATAAGGCCACTAATAATAATAATAAGGCCACTCTGAAATGTGCAGTTTTGCTTTATTGGGGGGGGGGGGGACTACCACTATTATTATATTTTTTAAAAAATGTCTACAAAACAACAGCTTTTCGAAGGGGACAGAACTTTTAAAGTATTAGATTATTTTCTCAGTCTTACAGTCGTCTCTCCCTCAGGAGCCGAGCAGGACACACAGACAGCATAACTTTGAGTCTTCACGTACAATAACCTCTACAGCATCTCATAATGAGTTTGACCTCAGTGTCAGCAGCCAATCTATTCGAGTGGGTGTCACTGTTCTCAGGTGGCGAGGATTCGTTTTGGAGTGCCGCTCTTCAGAGCAGCTTCTTCACGCTTTTTCAGATTTCATGTGAAAACCTGCAGCGCTAATTTAACTCTGAGTGTAAATGAATCTAAACTTCACCTCCCGCTGAATCGATGACAGATAAGGACGCTCCATGTGGAGTGGTTTGAAACACGGCTGTAGAGAATGAAACATCCAGCTGTTCACAGACACCCTGCTGCTGCTCTCTAACCTCAGCTTCAAAACCAACACAGTCACAGCAGGTATTTCACAGCCGACAGCTGATGGGAAACACCAGCTGTTGCGTCACTAACGTGCAACATTTATACACATTTAAATGATTAAAGAGCAGCTTTTTTGCCTCATGTGAGTCAGTTTGAATTTACCTCTTACAGCACAGAGCTACGGCCTAATACATAAACTGACAGCAGACGTCACACCATCTAATTATATTTAACCAAGAGGACGTGACTTTGGTTTCTGAAGGAACAGTGAAGGTATAGAAAACGTTCATCAATACAGCAAATATAGCGACTTTAAAGAAAGAATTTGAACCAAAATAAATTATAACTGGTATTAGCGCCTCATGGTTGCAAACCAGTCAAGCTGCACATACAGTTTACATCCATGTCTGTGAAAACATGGTGTTTGTTTGTTTGCATGAATTCTTGACTTGACTTGGCGAGAAACATGTTTTGTGAGGTCACCATGGCCTTTGACCTGTGATCACAAAAATCTGTTCACCAGGTCTCACTCTGTAGTCCTTGAAATCCGGCGCTTGGTCAGTGACTTCTGGCGTCAGACACCAACAGAAAAAGGCTGTCTTTTCATGTCGGCATGATACGCGGCCAGTCGTCATTGTTGTTAAACAGTGCCTGTTGGCATCAGGGGGAAAGGAGGGTGGGATTGGTTGTGGACAGGACATGTGACGAGGTCGGAGTGAGAACGTGTTGGCGGATGGGGGCCTGGAGGGTGGTTACCATGTTTCAGCAGCAACACCATCCCGCTACTTGGATGGCGTTACCAGCAGTACAAGTTAGCTCCTATACAACCCAGGTGGTGTTCAGCACAGAGCGCCAGAGACTAACATTAGCGTTGATATGTGTCAAGTTGGATTGAGAATGTGTTGGTATGTACATATGTACAGACAGACAACCCAGAAACATAATGACTTCAGCCATGGCTGTCGGGATTTTATTTTAAATTCAACCTTAAGAGATGAACTACAAAGGAGAAGAAGCAGACTTTCCCCTTCTGCGATAAAATGTCCACAAAAGCCAATACAAATGGCACAAAAACACTGAAATGTACTGACCGTGAAAGGTTCGATTCCACATCCTCTTGGTGACGACTTTCCCTGGAGGCCGACTGGTGGACGTAGACATGGTCTCATTCAGAGCGTGAGTGTAGAGCATCAGACCGTCGTAAAATCCTCCGGCTATGATGTTCATCTGATAGAGGAAAGATCAGAGACACTGAGAAACAAACTATAACGTTGTTATTGTTTCTCTAATGTTTCTCCCTTTCACTCTTCGTCTCTGTGTAAAGTATTTATGTTTCTATTTGGCTCTAATTTTCTGTCTCCTCTAACTTTCCATTATTTTAAATGGCAAACACATGTGAGTTCATCACCTATCAAAACCGCATCATTGTGAGCATATTGTAGGTATGACACAGAGAGCGTCATGGTAACAACGTCCCGCTCTGAGCAGCTCACTATGATGAGTTTAATTGAGCAGAACACGGTGAGCGTCGCCGTCTGCTGATGGAACAGGACTGACTCTGATTACATTTTAATTGCAATTGAAACTGCGACCATTAACAGCTGGTAATGATGTCACTCCAGTTCAACTGGAGGATCAAGTCTCCATCTCTCAGAGTGAAATCAATGGCTGATTACCCATAATGCTCTCTGATACTGGCCTCCCATTAAAAGGGAGATCTGGGTGTTTGAGTTGAGCAAAAACAAACACTTTATATGATTCAAAAGCTGCATGTTGATGCATCACATGATAATTATAATACCGTTTTCTAAACTCCAGACGACCTTTGACCTCTACAGACACTTCTCACCATCATCAGAGTCTTTTGATCTGCCTGACAGACGTTTTTTTCTCACAATCATTTATTTTTGCTTTTTGGAAAGAGTTGGAAACACTCTTCACTTTTCTGTTCGTCCTTGTTTGTCAGTGTCTTGCGCTGTGTCTCCGTCTCCAGCCTGCACTCTGGAGCATCCTCATTAAATGTAATCAGACAGGGGGAAGACAAAACCAGCATGACTTCTGTAATTTCAAGTTTTTAACCATTAACCACGGCTTCACGCTTTTTTCTCACAGCTCCAGGGCAAACAGAGGTTGATTTTAAACACTCTTTAGCCAGCTGGTTAGAGTAATTGAAGGCCCATCACTTGGCGCAGGTCACAGGGTCGGATCTGATCTTCAGGGAGTTCAGAGGAACGATGATGGTTTGTGGCAACATCAGAAAACTCTGAGTGTCTTTCTATGCATGTTACATCACACTTTAAAGGTAACTTCAGTATTTCTTAACCTGGACTCTATTTTCCCATGATGTGTCTAACCGACTAATGGGAACCAGATTTCTTTCAATTGGTCCTGTATTGAGAGAGAGCGCTGCAGCCAGCAGCAGTGAAACAGGCTGCAACGTAACCACTCAGGGCACGTTCACACCGTCAGTGTACGTCCAGTAAAAGTGTTTGTTTTTGCCACTGACAGGATCATCATATCATTCTGTCTGACAACATTATGGACACAGAGACAGACCTCTTTGTTAAAGAATAAGATCTTTTTTTGTTTCACCAGGAACAGCCCAGATATCGCCATCGTCAAACCCACCAGACTGCATTTAAATATACGATAATTTTATCATCATTAAACGCACTTTATTTAAAGTCGACAGAAGCACAATACAGTTCATAAAAGCCGTCTTGGTTAGTCTTTCCACTGGTCCCACAATCACCACCTCTGGTTTGGTTGAATTAAACCCTTAATTCACCCAGTAACACATGAAAACATGCTGCCTCTACTCATGCTAAAATTACTGTTTATTTGTATGGAGTCTGGTGGACTTGGCTATCTATATCCGGGCTGGTCCAGGTGAAATGAAAAGGATCTTATCATTAAGAAAGAGGTCTATCTCTGTATGCATAATGTTCTCAGACACTTAGAATAATATGATGAACCTACACTTGTACTGGACATACATTGAGTGGTTTTGTTGCAGCCTGTTTCACAGCTTGATCTCTCTCAATATGGGACCAGTTTCAACAATTCCTGTTCCCATTAATCAGTTAGACACAAAAACATGGGAAAATAAAGTCCAGGTTGAAAAATACTGAAGTTGCCTTTTCAGTGTGATATAACATAAAAGCCATAAAAAGACACTCATAGTTTATCTGACATCTCTGCAGTGTGGACATGTTTTTCTGTAAACACTTAATGGATGTAAAGGGTTAAACTGCAGTGAGCGACTGAGCCAATTATTCTGCCAAACCATCATCGTTCCTCTGAACTCCCTGAAGATCAGATCCGACCCTGTGACCTGCGCCAAGTGATGGGCCTTCAATTACTCTAACCAGCTGGCTAAAGAGTGTTTAAAATCAAAACTGGAAATTACAGAAGTCATGCTGGTTTAGTCTTCCCCCTGTCTGATTACATTTAATGAGGATGCTCCAGAGTGCAGGCTGGAGACGGAGACACAGCGCAAGACACTGACAAACAAGGATGAACAGAAAAGTGAAGAGTGTTTCCAACTCTTTCCAAAAAGCAAAAATAAATGATTGTGAGAAAAAAAACTTCTGCCAAGTGAATCAAAAGTCTCTGATGATGGTGAGAAGTGTCTGTAGAGGTCAAAGGTCGTCTGGAGTTTAGAAAACGGTATTATAATTATCATGCGACGCATCAACATGCAGCTTTTGAATCATATAAAGTGTTTGTTTTTGCTCAACTCAAATGTGACTGTTGGTTGTGTTTGCTGCCATCTGGTTGTTTCCTTTGATGGATCCTGTTTCTCCACAGAGATCACTGAAGTGTCATCATATTATATGTGTGTGTGTGTGTGTGTGAGTGGGTGTGTATGTAATATCGAGCTCTGTGTCCGTTAACTACATTACTGTCCCTCAGCTGTCTGCTGCTGATTAGCTGCCAGACAACCTGCCTACTTAACAAACACACACACACACACACACACACACACACACACACACACACACACACACACACACACACACACACACACACACACACACACACACACACACATATGGTGGCTGATAAGGGACAAATTGGAGTCCTATAATACATTTGAGCCGATTACAGCATTAACGCAAGTTCCAGGTAGGGATGTTAGTTTCAATTCATTTTTCTTTTCGACAGTCTGACACCCAATTTTTTAAAAAATAAAAAAGTCAAAATGACGTAAAATACAAGAGGCCTTTCTTTTTTTGTCCGGCGCTCCACTGATTCAGTTAAACCTCTGAACCCCGAGCACATTGGTGCAATCTCTTTCAAAACATGGAGAAAAGGAAAAATGTTAGGGAAAAACTTACTTAGAATTATTATTACATTTTAAGATTATGTTACAGAATAATTAGAATTTTTCAGCACTCTTTCCGGGTCATTTGATTTTAATGTTTCTTTGTTTTTAACTGTCTTTCTTTCTTTTTCTTTCCTTTTTTAAACTAATGTTCTCATTTTGAATTTTCTAAATTTCTTGCTAATTTTTTGGGTCATTTCTTTTTTCACTGCTCGTTGCCTTCTTCACATGTAAAAGAAATCAAGTCTGTCATTCACATTAGGGACATTATGACTTCCTGTCTGTGTCTCTCAGCTCCAAGCACATTGGTTTCTATTAAGTCTTTAAAAACACAGATATAAAGTCTCATTAGTGATTTCCTAAAACAGCTGCTCACTGTAGTCTTTATGCATTGTTGAGGACTATTTTCAGCAGCGGATTAATCCACATTCGGTGCTCCAGGGAGTGTTTGTGGCAGCAGGACGATGTGTGTGATTTGAGCCAGAATAAACTACAGTTTGTGTGTGTTCATGTTAATGAAGGAACATGTCACTCTGTGACACAGTGTGACTCACTGATGTGTTTTGTCTGTATTTTTTTTACGACAGATCTTTTGACCTCTGTGCTTTTGTTTCTAAAATAAAAAGAGTTTATCTGAAACAACAACAACACAAACTGAGTAAATCAAACTGTTGGCGTGTTAATGTGACACATAAGCAGAGAGGATGTTGTCTCTGTAATCTGTGGTGAACAAAAACAACAAATAAGCCAGTGCAGAGAATCTAATTTGGCCAATTTAACAGTTTGCAAAGTGTGTCCAGTAATATGCAAGTTCACTCCACCGTGTGATTACAAGCACAGAGCAGAGTTTGTTGCTGGTAAACAGAAACACAGAGGAGTGAGGATTTTAATGAGGCCGATGTCAAGATATATAAAGGCTGACATACGCTGACAGATATTTAAAAAAATTCAAGCCTGGAAGCATCAACATCTGAGGTGTGTGTGTTTGTGTGAAATGTCTCACACATTACTGACAGCTTGTGCGTTTAAAGCTTGAAACAACACACTGAGGCCAGATGTGTAAACGATGCACACGCACAGAAAACATTCATGATGTGGAGACAAGCAGCTACTGAGAATGTGTGCAGCTCACACAGGCTGCAGACCACCTTGGTTTAAACTTCCACTGTCACTGATTCTGTGACTTTTATTTATAGATACACAGACACGAGAGTCATATTTGTCTGCTGATTATGAAGCTACAGCCAGCAGCCAGTTAGCTTAGCTTAGCACAAAGCCTGGAAACAAGGGGAAGCAGCAAGCCTGGCTCAGAATCAACCTAGCAGCATCTCTACAGCTCACTCATTAGCACATTATATCTATTTTTTTAACCAGAATTTTCACCTGAATTTACAGCTATCAACCAGGAAGAGACACACTGACCACAAAAAGACACAGACATACCTTAAAGAGACGCAAAACAACTACAGAGCAACACATCCTCACTGTGACCTTGTCACATGTCCACGTTTGGTCATGGACTTCCCACGTCCACATGTGACGTCCAAGGTACCCTGGGTGTGTTGGTTGTTGACGTTCTGGGACGCCGTGTCAACTTCAGCCTGTTACATGCATTGTCTGTTTTCAAAATACACTTCTGTTTTCACAGGAAATGTACAGTTTGTACAATTTTTTCCTTCAACAACACACACGTGGTTGGGTTTAGGAGAAAAGAACAGGGTTTGCGCGACAGTGTAGGAGAGGTGGTGGGGCGTTTTGCATTTCTGCCCAGGGGCTGATTTTATTGTAATCCATCCATGTGTGTCGCACTTTCTTGGCTTTGAGCAGTCGAACAAGGTAACCTGAAACCAGGCCTGACACTGCAGCATGTTACTGCTCCTAGACAAGAAATCAAACCATCCAACCCTGAAAAAAAACGGCAGTATAGGCTGTTTGTGCAAGCAGCACCTTTCAGCCCAGACGTTTAACATTGGGCAGCAACCTCAAGTAGGCTGACCAAACATCCTCTTTTGTCCACTTTTCACGTCCTGTCCGGGGCATCCGGGGGTGTTTATAAATCGATGATAATGTCTGGTTTTCCGTATGTGTGTGTGTGTGTGTGTGTGTGTGTGAGTTAGAGTTTGGCACGGGCCGCATATTTCTGTCCGAACCCGACAGTCATTTTATTTTGTTATGTCCGAAACCGAACCGAGCCCGACATTATTTAATGACCAAAGCACTGAGTTTGTGTCACACAGTTGTTATGGTTACAAGCTATTTAACAGGCCAGGCGTGCGTCATGGGTGCTCTGCGGAGAGGGAGACCTCCGTGTTTGAGACGGGAGCGGGCGGCGGGAGGTCCGAGGCCTCCAGCGAGGGGAGAGGTAGAAACAAACAGCCAATGTGTGTGTGTGTTGTGTTCAAGTGTTGTCACGTAAATAACAGTCCCCAAGCAGTAAACAGGACAGACAATAGGATTTTATTTATTTTTACACTACATTTTCACTGAAAGCTGACTGAATCCGACCCGAGCCCGAATACAATTTATACATTTTTGACCGAACCCTGAACGACCCGTCGGGACCCGTCGGGCTCGGATCGGGTAGCCACACTCTAGTGTGTGTATGTGTCCCCTATCTATTGGGGCCTATCTGAATTTCTGTCTTTGAGATAATATTTTGTAATAGAACTGAATTTTCTATCCATACATATAAACTTTAAATATATTAAAATTATAAGGCATCTTTGAGTAAACTGTGAGTATCATTTAAGTAGGCTATCTCGTGGCCGGGACGAGTGTCCTCTTTTTTGGAAATCAAAATATGGTCACCCTACCTCAAGTGGCCTTAGAAACTAAAAAAAAAGAAGCCACATACTCACCTGGGCTACCTAGGGAGTCAACTCAGTCTCACTTCAAAGCCGTTGACGTCCAACGCTTGGTCAGTGACTTCCAGCGTCAGACAATGACGAAAAAGTCATCCTTTCACGTTGGCTTGATACGCTGCCGGTTGCTGTTATTGTTTAACAGCACCTGGCGGCCTCAGGGGGAAACGTGGCAGGAAAACAACAAAAGTTAATTTGGCGGAAGTCCAAGTAGCGCAGGTGGGAGGGTGGTGGATGGGTCTGGAAACCACCGACTTTCACCGTGGAGGCCTGTGTTCACGTCCTGTAAGACTGTCAAGCCAAACCCTGTTCTTTTTTCCTAAACCCAACCACGTGCGTGTGTGTTGGCTAAACGTTACCAGTGTAACAGGCTGAGCTTGACACGGCGTCCCAGAACATCAACAAGTAATCATCTAAGGTACCTTGCATGTCATGTGTGGACAGTACTGGATAGTACTTTGAAATGCGGATGTATAGTTAAAGACCTGCTAAAGGCGTCTGACAGCAGCAAAAGAAAAGCACAACTTTTCAGAACAGATAATTATCCACCATGTCTTGGAAAATACCAAGATACATGTTTATTTGCCCTTTTTTGTAACACAATAAAATGTGTCAAACCTCAGAGGGAACACGGAGGAAACAAGAAGTGTCACCTCCTCTTCAGGGTTTTATAGTTATTATTTTACACCATGTCATCTTCACTGCAGCAGCAGGTAGTGTTGTTGTGCTGAGCTGATCTGTGCCATCATTAGTTTTGTCCTCTCTCTTTTGTTGCTCTTACCATCTTTGTCTCTTTCTGTGTGTGTGTGTGTGTGTGTGTGTGTGTGTGTGTGTGTGTGTGTGTGTGTGTGTGATGTTGACCTTTGTGCAGGATGAAGCAACAGGATAACGTCAGCAGACTTAATTAACTTCTCTAAGCTGAACTGTCTCAGACAACTCTAATTACATTTGCATGAAATGTCTCTTCTCATAAATACATTGTTGATATCTCTTCTGTTTGGCACATTATGTTTAATAAGCTAATTTCCTTTATTTATATTGAATCATATTTGTCCTCCACCAGCAGCAGAGCAACCCGAGGATCAGGACGTTTGTCTGTCTGACACGCTCATCAAATAATATTCATGGTTTCCAGAGGATGAACCCTGATTTGTCAGGGTCGGCATGATACGCAGCCAGTTGCCGTTATTGTTTAACTGCGCTCGGTGGCTTCAGGGAGAAACACGGCAGGACAACAACGAAAGCTAAGTCAGTAGAGGTTTGCGTTGGGCGGCCAGGCAGGAGGGGTGGTGGATGCGTCCAGTAACCACCGACTTTCACCCAGGAGGCCCGTGTTCTCTTCTCGTAAGATTATAAAGCCAAACCCTGTTCTTTTCTCCTAAAGCCAACCATGTTTGTTTGTTGTTCTGGAAGAGACTGCATGCAAACTGAAACAGGCTGAAGTTGACACGGCATCCCAGAACATCAACGACCAACAAACACACCAGGGATATTTCGGACTTTGTATCTCCATGTGGAAAGTCCATGACCAAACGTCTATATGTCACGAGGTCGGAGTGAGAACGTGTTGGTTTGTTAAACTCCTGACTTTTCCTACTGATCATATAATATAGTTTATATAGTTTATAGTTTATTTTGCACAATTAAAAAACACAAAACAGCAAGAAAAAAGTAAATAATGAAATACAGTGCAGGGAGAGGCAAAAAACCCAGAGGGCTTATTTAAAGCCTCCACCTAATAAAATGTTCACAAAGTTAATAAAAACTCAAAAGTACAGAAAAATACATAAGAATACATAAAATAATACAAGTGATAGCAAAACTACTGGTAACAAAATATGCTTGACTGTAACAACAAAAGACAGCATTAATAGAATCCATTTGAGAGCAGAAAATGCAACTAGATCATATGTAAGACGATGTTAGTGTGATAGGCATAATTATGTGTGAGTCACTGTGTGAGTTATATGATCATTTATACAATAATCACCTGTATTACGAACTAGCAAACTTTCTTTACTTGACTTTCCTCTGTTGAATTTCATTTCCAGTCTGCTGAAGCAAATGTGCAAGATGTGCACGACTGCTGAAAGCCTGATGTGCTCCAGTCAGATGTGTGACAGGACGACTCAATGTCTGAATGGTCTTTGAGGCTTTTAGGGTGCAGACAGTCCTCTCTGCAAGTCGATGTCATTTAGTATGAATGATTTGTTTTGTACATGGAGAACAAAACACTGTACAATGGTTCTGACAGAGACAAAGATCGCTTTGAGCAGCAGCTGAATAAGAGCAGAAGAAACCAGCAGTATTTGGCAAAAGAAACTGGAAGCTCAGCATCAAAACATGCGCAGAGTTAAATATGAACAGGTTCCTGTTTCACTGTGGAGTGCATACAATGCCTCCAACGAGCTGAATTAAAGCTCAGGTAGGCAGTTTTATTCTGGCTTCTATTATAAACTTTGAAGTACAAGTGGTCAGAGAGAAAATTAGACTTCTGCTCCTCCTCTCGGCTCTGTTTTCAGGCTTTAAGAATGTAGCCTGTGACAGGACACTTTCAGAGAGAGGGCGTTCCTATTGGCTGATCCACCAGTGCAGGGGTTCATCTCAGTACCTGATCTCACATCCATGTTTCCCTCACTTGCGTCTCTTCCTCGCGTCTTAGCTCCGCCCTCGAAAGACATGAGGGACACATGTGAAGATGAGACTCAAGTAGAGAAGAAACAGGAAAATATGCCTTTAAATGAGACGTCTTCTCCTCTGCAGTGTAACGTGAAGCGACATCGGTTTTTGATGACGCGGGCAGCTGATCACAGATGGATCAGGCTTTATTAACAGCTATAGAAACTTTTAACGGTTTGTGTCTGCACACACTAGGGCTGCAACGATAAGTCGAATAATCGATGACTAATCGACTATTAAAATAGTAGTTTTTTTAGTAGTTGACTAATGGGTCATTTTTCATAGGAAAGTACTATAAAAGTACCCCAAAATACTCAAGTGCGGGCTGGAAGTCTCATGGTCACAATGGAAGACGACTCCTTAGGTGGTGGAGAATGACCGAGCTAAGATCCTGTGGGACTTCCAGATCCAGACTGACAAACTGGTGATGTGCTAACCAACCGGGCATCGTGTTGATCGACAAACAACAGAAGAAGGCAGTGGTGATAGATGACAGCAACATCAGGAAGGTGCTGGAAAAATACCAAGGCCTTAGAGAAGAGCTAGAAAAGATGTGGGGAGTAAAGGCAGCAGTGGGGCCAGTGGTAATGGGAGTACTGGGAGCTGTGACCCTCAAACTGGGGGAGTGGCTCCAGCAGAATCCAGGTACAACATCTGAGGTCTCTGTCCAGAGGAGTGCAGTCCTAGGAACAGCTAACAAATCCGAAAAAGTAAACTTTTGGAGGAGAATAGAGAATTTGACAGCTTCATTTCAGCTCTGTGGTTCCAAATAATGTTTATTATCGGGCTAAAATATGTTTTGTGGCTCCAGACAGATTTTGTTTTTATCGTTTTTTGGCTCTTTTGATTGTAAAGGTTGCTGGTCCCTGTTTTACGAGAACAAGATGGCTTCTCTTTCATTCAATGGGACCTTAATGGTCTCTCTCCCAGGTTTATCGCCAACACCAGGACGTACTCTGAGGTCCTCGGGCAGCAGAGGCTGAAGGCTAAAGGGGAAAAAACGTTTGCTGTCAGGGCCCCAAGGCTCTGAAACAATCTGCCCGAGGAAATCAGGTCGGCAGAGTCAGTGATCTCTTTTCAGTCCCTTCTTAAAACATCAGAGATTATCAGAGAGCCTTTCCTGATTTGACTAGAGTTGACACTGTCTTTATTTCATCAGTTTTATACACTAAAGTGTTTTTATCAGTTCTTTAAAAGTTGTTTTCATGCTCACTGTGTTCAAGTCACCAGCACACACACACACACACACACACACACACACACACACACACACACACACACACACACACACACACACACACACACACACACACACACTTCTCACCAGTGAGTCCTCGATGGTGTAGTTGAACATTTTCCTGGCGTCTGTCTTCAGGTTGCTGACGAACTCTTTGTACTCTGGGTTCTGAGGCTCTCGGTACGTCAGGATCTTCACACTCTGAAAACAGAAAGAGAAGAATTTTTAAGATAACTTTCATTTTCCTGACGAACACGGACTGATCGCCACGTACAGTAAATGCTGCTCTGTCAGCTACAAGAAATACAGAGAAAAGACATGTAAACAGAATTAATGGAAATCTAAATTTGTAGAAAACATGTTTTCTCATGTTCTTTGATTGCACTTGGAAGGGAAACAGGAAGAGGAGCTGTTGCTCTGTGCTGCATAAACAAGTTCAGGCAGGTGCTGTGTTTGCAGCTGATATCACCAAGCTGTATGACATTATTGACCGGTGAAAAGTGCCAATGCACTCTGGGGTAGGCAGAGTCATCGGACCTGCTGGCAGCGGTCAAGGTCAAAGCTGCTGTTCAGATGTGGTTTTAAATTTGGCATCCTATCAAAGAAGCTGCATCGGTTGTCCTGAGCTTGACGTGCTACATGTGATTAAATGAGCATCTTTAGTGTCGAATCGTTAATTTGACATCATTTTTGTCCCCGTGTCCGTCGCACATGTTCCTCTAAAGCCAGTAAATCGAACCGTCTCCCTGTATGCTCAGAATGTCTCTATCTGAATTCCTTTCCTGTGAGAAAGCTGCTGAATGTTGCTCCACTCTTCAACCTGTTGTCTCTCTAAACACACTGATGTTATTTGAGTGCAGCTCCTCTGTTGTCTTTTGTCCCGGTGACCAGTCACCCTCATCACAGCCTGGCTCATCCTTCATCGTACTCAGTCTTTATTTACCAGAGACAGGCGGAGCTCCATCCTGCCGCTGCTGCACGCTCATTCTGCTCCACCTGCAGAACGACTGCCAGCTACCGTACCGGCTAACCACACTGTCTTGAATATTTGTGTGACATTAGCAGCACCTGGAACTATATGTTCTTTCATCAGTCTTATCTATACTGAACCCCACCCTGGGTTCTGCAAATTCAAACAATCCTTGTGAATTCTGCACGACCCTGTAACACCGCATCTTTCTGCTTGTCTGACCAATCATCCTAGTTTACCCTGAGTCACCAAACTCACTTCCTTGTTTCTGGCTGTGAAGATGCAGACACGGGCGACACAAACATCACATTTACCAGGAAAAATTACTGCTGTGTTTTGCACAGAATGGGGGTAAACTTTCACCTCATGCAACGGTTATGTGGGACAAAAATCTGAAGTCATCGATTGACATAAACGCCTGCAGAATGGCTGCAACATGTTGACAACAGGCAAAACAAATCACCATGACAGAGACTTCTGCATCCAGATCTGTTGCACATGCTGAAGGAGTCAAAGAGCGTTGGATTAAATATGAATGGCAAGGTTACTGTAGTAGAACAGTGTTGTCATAATTTCTATCTTCTGTAGAATATATTGAAAAGTATCAACATTCAATACAATTTTAATTAAAGATTCACATCAAAAAACTTTAACTTTAACATGACAGTGATGACTTTTCTGAGCACAGCAGAGTGACTGTAGTAACATGAACAATAGGAGAGCGAAGCGTTCAGCTGAAAATGAGTAATGAAACCATTTCAAATATTCAGAATCGCATGCATCAATAAATCAATATTTTTGACAACACTATAGTGTAGATCACAATGTAATAGAGGCATACTTGTGTGATGAGCTGTGTGTGCAATAAAAAAAGACTTGAGGAAGAAGTCTTGAATAAAATGTTAAAACGTGAAGCTTCGGGAGCAGCACCACTGCATGACAATTTCTCGTCTCTCTGGAGATTCAGTTGTGTTGCCTGAGAAAAATGAGCTCTTTGATAGTTCTGATTGTGCATGTGAAGTGTTTCTCCTGCAGTCTGTCACTCGACACGGAGCTGCAGGGAGAAAATTTAAATACTTTATAGTCTAAAGAGAAAGAAAGAAAGAGATGGAGAGAGGGAGGTGGAGGAGAAAAACATCCAATGCATCATCTGCCCGACATCGCTCTTTAACACCTCAGACAAACAGAATGGAAGCGCATAATAACTGCTCTGATGACTGAATGATGAATATGTGCGTGTGTGTGTGTGTATGTGTGTGTGTGTGTATGTGTGTGTGTGTGTGTGTGTGGAGGACGGTCAGTAGAGAATAAAACCAATTTCAAAAACTAAAGAGACGACGATGGAGATGTGAGAGGAAGCACTTCAGAGCAACCTGGGAAATCAGGTTCTGTGAGCGACTGACGTCAAACACTCAGAGGGGCTCCGGGTCGGTGTTTAACCCCTCGCCCTCCACACTGAGCAACACACAGCTTCGGTGCTGCATCTGTCACTAAAGTTGACCTTTGACCTTCCTGTAGCAGCAGGAAAAAGGAATTTTAATACCTCAATAGTCCCGGAGACAAATATGCTGAGTAACCACAGATATACACGACTGCAGGAAGGTTTGTTATCTGCTGTTATATCGATGGTTTAATTCTTTAATTTACTAGATTCTGCATCAAACTTTTGACCAGTGAAACTTTTCAGCAGTCGTGTATCTTGGGTAAAGATTATGTGCATGTGCACCACATTTCAAGTCAATTTAACGTGAGTGAGATGACAGAAAAGTGCAGTCAGCGTGAGCTTCAGTAAGATGGAGAACAATGGCGGGGTAAGTCATTTCTCAAGGGTTTGATCGACGCTGTCACAGACATTGTGTTTTATAATGGATGGATGAGTCATCTTGTTCCTGATTTCAATAATAATAAGAAAAAAAATAACAACAATTATTTCTGCTGTTAGACCAAAATCAAAACCTCCATCACTGACGACCTTCGATGAAAAGAAATAATCAGAATTTATAAGTAACTAAAAGGAGACGTGAACATTTAATGACACTCCTGTCAAGTTCTGGAAAAGTTAGTGTCAAGGAGACCAAAGGAGCACTCAGCATCGCACACAGGCGCTGGTGCTGTGGAGAGTTTGCTCTCAGTTTAAATCTTAATCTGAAAAATCACAACTAGGTCAGGACACCTTTAGTCCAAGAAAACTTTATTTCCATTTGCAGTATTATATTTGGTGGTATGGCTCTGTTCTGGTGCCTCTCTGTCTAGGTGGTGACAGCACACCTCCCTGCCCTTCCATGCGCAAACTGTCTCTAACATCAATGAGCTCAATGATCTGTTGGCTGTTCCTGTCTGCAGTGTACAGACAACTTTCACTGGATCACTGTGATACTGAAGAAAACTTAAAAACCTGATGACTCTCAGTGACTTATGCAGACTAAACTGAAAAGTTTTCCTATTTATTTAAAGTTCTCTCTGTTGACCGATAAGACGTCAGTGGGCTCCAGCAATTATTTCAATGTGTCAGATACACTCAGTCAACACTTGGATATCCGCTGCTCGCCTCATTCTCAAGTTGGAGCTGCAGGTTGTCAACATTCATTAGACTGACACTCAAAGCTGCTCCTGCCTTCTCACAAAACAAACAGCCATTATTGACTTTAAGTTTAAAGGCTAAATGTTAGAGTTAACCTGATGTGATGAGGGCTTCAAAGATAAAATTTGATCAAACCACAACCTCAGTCATACTACTTCCTCCTGAGCTCAGCTGGTACTAAGAAAATCTCCCCCACACCATTACACCACCAGCAGCAGCCTGAAGCGTTGATACAAGGCAGGATGGATCCATGCTTCCATCTGAATGTGGTTTTTCCAATCTTCTATTGTCCAGTTTTGAATTGTAGCCTCAGTTTCCTGTTGTTAGCTGACAGGAGTGGCACCTGGTGTGGTCTTCTGCTGCTGTAGCCCATCTGCTTCAAGGTTGGACAAGGTGTTGTTGCTTCAGAGATGGTCAAATCACTTAAATCACCTTTCTTCATCATTCGGATGCTTCGTTTGAACTTCAGCAGCTTGTCTTTTTTTTAAGAGACTGTAAGCAATTGTACATTTCCTGTGAAAACAGAAGTGTATTTTGAAGACGTCAACAACCAACACACCCAGGGTACCTTGGACGTCATATCTTCATGTGAAAAGTCCATGACCAAACATCGATATGTGATGAAGTGAGAATGAGTTGCTTGTCAACAACAACTAGCCACGACACACTGTCGATGTATCGCCCCTGCATCACTACTGCACTGTGCTAAAACCACAGATGAGCGATTAGTCTACGACGACACACAGTGGCGACTTGTGCTTTTGATGGCCCGCTTTTTTGTGAAACTCTCAGTACCTGAAAGGCCTCCTTGGCCACAGCGTCGTCCTCATCTCCACGGGCCCACGGCTGCCCGTGTGTGGAGTTCAGACTGTCCCCGAACACGTCGATGTAGAAGAAGACGAACTGCTCATGAGGGAGATCTGTCCGCCGAAACTCAACCATCAACCTTCTGAAGACGTCGGGTGAGCAGCAGAGAAACATCACTGTGAGAAAAAGGAGAGACGGGTTTCGGTCAGTCACAGTGACTCAGATTATATTGATTTTGGTGGGACAGAGAGACAGTGTTAGGTGAATGGTTACTTTTCCAACACATGACTGCTAGATTCAAAAGTGAGAGGTGGAAGTCGAGTCAATCAGCTACACGTCCCAGAGATCATTGCTTTAAGAAGCTTCTCATCAGAGAGCTGTGGCGACGGCTGAAGTTAGAGCTTGACTCAGTGGATAAACTCAGCAGCTGGAGTTCAGAGTTTTGTTCCTGTTGTCTGTGAGAAAGTGTTCTGAATATGCAAAAAACCACAACTGTGATGTGAAAGGTCTGACTCACTGCTTTAATTCGAGGGTTTATACACTGACATCAGAGGAACTGTGAGATATTTTAGACATTTTATATTTAGTCCCCAAGTTTAGAGAAGCAACTGATTAAACCAGACAAGCAGATATCCGTGGGGATGGTAACATGAGACCTTTCTAAGAAGAGGTCAGAAAAGTTGGAGGGAAACATTCAGGCTATGCAAATTTATCAGAAAAGTAAAACTACGACCCAAACATGCACCGCAGTCTACAGACCCACTTCCTGCTTCAACTTTAACCTTTCGACTGTTTGGCTTTATGTTTGCTGTTATTGTTCTGCTGCACGATGACAAAGGTGAGGATAAATATAATAAAACAGGATGAAGGTAAAGCTGGATTAAAAACATCACTAAGAAAGAGAATCAAAACAGCCCAGTGGCCTACAGGCCTGTGGGGGAGAGGCAGCTGCACCTCCAGGTAACAAACTGACACTGTGACATCGGCCCTTAAAGGGTCTGCTGGGCCCCAAACTGTCTGGGATCAAACAGTCGTGACAGAACAGAGCAGTGAGGTGCTTCAAACATTATCACAAGATTCATGCAGATCTGAAGCCAAAGTTTCAGGCAACTGCTTCAAAATAGAGAACCGTGTTTTCACACTAAATCAAATCATGGCTCAGTGGGATCTGCAGTCCAGGAGGTTTCACACCTGTTGTTTTGGTTTGGATCAAATTGAAAAGTCTGAGAGTCCAGACCAAACAAGGCAGGAATGAAAAGGCCCTGAGGCTCATTGATTCATCTCAAATCAAATCGTGAAATACGGAGCTCAGGCAACCAAGGAGTAGGTTTTGTTTTAACATTCGGGGGCGACACATTTTAACCTGGGGTTTGGGGTTCCTCCCTCAGCATATATATAGCATAATTAAATCATAGCTTAATTTCCTGCATTTGGTGAATTTTTATGCACCAATTTGTGCCTTTTCTGCATCAGTTTATAGACTTCAAAATAAAAGTCCTTTGCTATTTTGATGTGGGGAACAAATGCACATGTGAGGGGGGACATGTCTTCTGTGAGCAGCCAAACAAGCTGCATGTTTGAGTTAAAATTTAAATTCAACTTCTTGGAAGTTTTCCAGTGAGATGTTTACTTTTTAAAGCAGACAGACAGACAGACAGACTCTTACAGCAGGACTGAGACTCATTACAGTGACAAAGACATCAGCGAGCTGCCAGGCTGCTGACTCAGACCCCGACCCGGAGCAGCAGGACAGTGCTCATCAAAATGTCTTCTCTACAATCAGACCTCAAAATAAGGACTTATTTCCTCTGCTGTGAAAGGAGTCCTCGGTGTGTTTTGTGAATGGACGCAGTCGATCTGAAGCACGACGAGAGGAGAAAACAATAACCAGTAACAACATGGAGGCCACCCAGAGGGACTCAGACAGCTGGAGACGAGATTAGCTGCCACATCCACCGCAACTGATCACACCGACTCATCTGTCAGAGAGGACATCAGTGGGATTTATCACAGTGTGTGTGTGTGTGTGTGTGTGTGTGTGTGTGTGTGTGTGTTGCTCTGAAAGGCCTCTCTAAGCACATCAACTGTTCTCCTTATGCTGAGGAAAATCCATTAAGGCTCTGAGTCTTTTGTATCAAGCATCAATGATACTGATGGAGTTTATCGGTGAAAAGACACCGCTGGGCTCTCACGTTACTTTGTCACTTTTTGTCATTTTGTCATTTCTTTGTTTAACATAGAAAATAATCAAACACACTGACAGTTTCTGTGATTATGTACAGCATACCATACCATGACTTAGTCATACCAAACATTAGAAACAACACCAACATTGGTCCACAGGGGGAGCCACAGCCATCGGTCGCATTTTAGCCATTTTGAAGCATTTTTCTGTTGTTATAGCGCCACCCAGTTGCCAATTAGAGTTAAATTTCTCCAGTCACCTTGAGGCGTCCTGTTCTACATATCTACCAAGTTTAGTAAAAAATCCATATGGCGGTTAGGCCTAGATAAGAAATGAGCTCTCTAGCGCCCCCATTTTGTTTGATGGGGTCAATAATGGAGGGGTCCCCTCAGATTATGTGTGGTCATATGCCTACAAAGTTGCGTGGTGATGGGTGAAACCCTTGAGATGTTATACACCTTTATGTGATGAGCCACGCCCTCCGCAATATTCATTGCCTTATAGAAGCTCAGTTTTAGTAAGTTTTCCAACTTTTGCCAAGAGGGAACTTTAGATATTGGTCCCTAGATTATGTTCACCCAGTTTCATGCAGATCGCTCAAACTTCCTAGGAAGAGATCCATTTGAAGTGTTTTTCAAAACATTCAAAATGGCGGAAAATCTATATAAGCGGAAGTTATGGGTTCTTGAGGCAAATGTGTTCCTCATGAGGAGAGGCATCTCTGTGCAAAGTTTCATGTCTCTACCACATACGGGGCATGAGATATGCCCATTCAAAGTTTGACATTTCAATGGGTTGCTATAGCGCCCCCCTTTGGCCAATTGATGTCATATTGCTTCATTGGCATCCTCCCATGACCCTCTACCACTGTGCCACATTTCACATGGATTGACCAAGTCAGTGAGGAGAAAAACATGGAACACACACACACACACACACACACACACACACACACACACACACACACACACACACACACACACACACACACACACACACACACACACACACACACAGAGTTTTTGTCATTATATAGTAAGATGGGAAACGGGGGCGGTAAGGTTCTCTCAGGAGGATGGCACAGGGTTTGTCAAATACAGTGGAGAACTCCAGGTTCCTTTATTTGGAGGTAATCTTGTTGAAAGAGTTTGGTTCAGTTTGTCATTCCAGCCCAACAGAAGCGACACAGAAACAGCAACTACCAGGCTGCAAATGTGAATCATTATCATGTGGTCGAGCCCTGTCCTCGCTGCTCACTGGACGAATATGCATCAGATCTAAGAGATGGTGCTCAGATCCAACACCCCTTTCAGATTTGATGTTTTATATCTAAGCAACATTCCCCAAAAGATAAACTTACTAAAATGTAAAAAAAGCCATAACTCATCAGAGACTGAAGCCTCGGGCTCCCTCGATTTAAGATTGGATAAACAAAGTTCATCAAATATATATATATGTATGTTGGAGAAAGCGACATATTCCCTCAGAACACAACAAGATACATTCACCAGTACACAGTCAAGGTGGCTTGACTTTATTAAACCTCAAAGACCAGTCATCACATGAAACATCTGTGCATTATTTGAATATTGACACTCACACTGTTCGCTTTTGTTTGTTTATTTCTTGGCTTGTGTATTCTTTATTATTTTTTGTTGTAACATATAAGCACCACAACAGGAGAGTAGTGAAGCATTTGTAACTGCTTTTTTTCATAAATCCTTTGGCTGCCAATAAAAACCAAATTTAAAAATAAATAAATAAAATTAAAAAGAGAAAATAATCAGTTTCTAAAGGTTTCTATTTAATCACAACAATGCAACTAAAACTGTAAACACTATTTCCAAAGCAGGATTCATGAACAAACTGCTACACAAAGTGCGTCACGTGTGTGAGCAGACACACACACTAAATTGCTTTCCCACTTCCACATGAAACCAAAACTCAATTTGAAGTTTGAAGTAAACAGCGCAGAGGAGGAGCGCAGGATGCACGTGTCTGTTCTCTGGGATTCTTGGACAATATTCAAAGCTTATTGAGAAGATAATCATAAGAATCAGTACATGGCTATTCAAAAGAGGAAAGGATGAGAGGAGGATGAGGGGAGTGGGAGAACAAACTGAGAAGAGGAGAGAGAAGAGGAAAGACTTTCTTGGCTTCCTCCCACATCTGAGTCTCTGTGTCGGAGCTTCAGGAAGTCTCCAGAGGCGTGATGATGACATTCCTCCGGCCTGCCGTTCCTGTCCCACCGCCTCTATTGTTTCAGGCTTTAATAACCTCTATGCAGGAAGTGAACGGTGAAACCACAGAAACCATTCGGGGCTAAAAGCTCTCTTCCGGTTGAAACTGAGCTCAGAAGTCCGTCCCTGCAGCCGCCGAGAGGAGTTTACAGTCAGTCTGCTGACACTCAATCACTGCTCTCTGCACCCCCTCCTCCTCCTTACCTAGACTAAAAATATGGATCTAAAAATACTCTGTGACCTCTGCTTCTTGTTTCTTTACCAAACACTCTCAGAACTTTATTCATCTAGGGACAGTTTGCTACTTTATCAGCACTGTACGTACACACACTCACACACACACACTATGAAGCTCAGCGTAAGTTCAATCAGGAAGATGCATCCACAATTCTCTCTCTATCCCAACACTCCCACCAGTCAGCTTATTATAGGCGTGCCCTCTCATGGTTAGCCAATCAAACTTTGCCACGATCTCCTTCAGCCATTCATGTCGCTGCTGCCAAACTTTAAATCTGTTCTCCTCTGTTCTTCTTTGCTAAACCCAACCAGTGTTTGTTGGTAAAACGTAACTATGTGTGTTTGTTGTTGAAGGAATAAACAGCAATTCGTGCTGTTGTACCGACGTAGTGCTTTTATTTTGAAAGAGACTGTATGCAAACTGTACATTTCCTGTGAAAACAGAAGTGAATTTTAAAAACAGACAATGCATGTAACAGGCTGAAGTTGACACAGCGTCCCAGAACGTCAACAACCAACACACCCAGGGTACCTTGGACGCCATGTGGACGCCGATATGTGACGAGGTCAGAGTGAGAGATAGAGATATTGACCTCAAACATCTCTGACCTTTGCACTAAGCTAACATGGCTTTATCTGCAAGAAGAAAATATTGGTGGATATATTAACAGTAACGAGTTATCGGCCGAGCTTCAATCAATAAGCAGACGTCTTAAATAATGGGAGTTTTAAAAGGACACAGGCTGAAAGGGATGGTTCAGAGGTTCTTATCTACAGTCAGTGTATTACACATCTGACTAAGTGAACGCTATGAGAATATTTTCACCACGCTACCTCACCATCAGTCGGCCCTTTCCTTTGGCGCTTTCTGTCATTACCCCTTCAATAACTCTAACTGTGTCTCAGTGACTGTACGAGTGATTTTAGGGGTTCATTAGGACAAACTGACAGACTGAATGTTTCTGACGATGTGACAGGATGAGTCGGAGACTGCTGCTGTGTCAGGTGGACTCAAGGTCAAAGGTCAAAGAGCAGACGTGACCCTGAAACCAGGAAGAGCTGCGAGTCGTGCAGGAGGAGCCTGCAACACAGCAGCCCACCCCTGACCTCTGGCCCCTGCATGCTTCCTGACTCCTGCAGATGTGTTGAGATGAAAGGAGACCCGCTTACACTTTCCACTTACAGTGTGACTCATCAGACATGAAAGGACTTTGTTTTGCTCGATCGACAGAAACGCCAAAGACCCAAAACCACCTGAACATCACAATGACGATGACGATGATGATGAGGGGAGTTATTAAGGGAAGGTTTGGAGTTTAAAACAACTTTAATATCATCCACAGAGAGCAGAAAAGACTTAAAAACTCAAGGAATAATGCAGCCAGAATATCTGCTGTCATTAATCAGTGAGTCTCTGGCTGTCTCATTAATCCTGAGCTCTAACGAAGTCTTCATATCCAGCTTGCCATTTAAAAATCAAAGAATCAAAGAAGTAATCCGCCATGCAGCTGCACCTCCTTCATGTGAAAAGAGAAAGCAAAGGTCACATAGGAAATAAGATGTTCTTCTTTTCTTAATCTTCTTTTATTACCTCGCTCCTCATCACTCCTTCATCTCATCTCATCTTCTTAAAGGGACAGTTCACCCCAAAATCAAAAAGACATATTTTTCCTCACTCCTGTGACGCTATCCATCGTTCTAGATTGTTTCCGTGTGAGTTGCCGAGCACAGGAGATATCAGTTGTAGTCATGTCCTATGGCAGAGAAAGACAGCAGTGAAACCTCGGAACCTTCTGGAGAAGAGCCACCAGAGGTTGAAGCGCAGCAGCTGGTAACCGTTGAGCGTAAATACTCTAGCCTGGGTCGATAGCAGCAGTTAGCACCCAGGAAAACCACAAGTATTTATCTATACTGGGAGGGCTGGCCACAGGGCCGGGCAGAGTGTGGCAAATATTAGTGTTTTGGCAGCGATGGTGGCTGCTGTCTGTATCATCCTGTAAGATTATAAAGCCAAACCCTGTTCTTTTTTCCTAAACTCAACCACATGTGTTAGATGCTGGAGGATAAAAAACATCAATTTGCGGTGTTGTATTGCACAGTACAGGACCTGAGTGCATGTACTTAGTCATTTTCCACCTCTGGTCTCTTCATCTGACCCTCTCTGGTCGATGTTCTCTAACTCAGGATCAAAGTTTATTGGGGAGGATAATTAGAAGACATCATGTCTGACAACATCACAATTTATGACATCCAGGTGAACCTGCAAACAGGCTAATGGGAGACCCAGTGTTATAACTCCCTGTGTACACACTAATTACATTCGGCAATTACACTGAGGCAACAAACACTTAGAACCTGTGCTGATTGCTGTTAATCTAACGTCGATGAAACTCAGCAAAGCAACTTAACACCGAGCAAAAGATGGCAAAATGGAGCAGAGAAAGTATTTGTGTTCCAGACATAAAGGCTTGGTCCTCCACAGCTCGCCCATTGTTTGGGAAGTTACAGTAAAGTACTGAAAATAAGAATTGCTAGGTTCTTGTTACCTCAGAATGAATGCCCTCTGTTCCTGAGATATGACAATAAATAACGGACAGATAAGTGTTTGCAGAACGTTATAATGTCACATTGAGGCTGACCTTTGACCTTCTGGATATGAAATGTCATCACTTCATTATCTTATCCTGTTGGACGTTTGTGTGAAGTTTTGTTATGATTAGCGTATGAATTCCTGAGTTATGGCCAAAAACATGTTTTGTGAGATCATAGTGAGCTTTGACTTTTGACCAGCAAATTCTGATCAGTTCACCGTTGAGTCTATGTGGACATTTGTGGCAAATTTGGAAAAATTAATAATGGGTAATGATGCTCATTACCCATGCCGTTGGAAAGCATGGAAGCAAGTATCTGATATAGGCGGCCAGATGCGAGCTAAACAGATGATGACAGCGCTTTGACGTTGAAGTCCGGAATCAGTCAGTAAACATTGCAAGATGGCTACGGACGAACACCAGTTGTTTGAAACAGCTTTGGCCGCTACAATGAACGAGTTAGACTTGGCCTTTTCTCTAAAAGAGGAACAGAAGATGGCGCTCGAGTCTTTCCTTTGCAAGAAGGATGTTTTTTTTTTGCTGTTTTGCCGACGAGAGTCTAATCTACCAGTTAGCTCCGCTGGTAGCTAAGCTCTGGATACGTCACCCTGTGTATTGTTCTGATTGGTCGTAGTGTTATCCAATTGCGTGCAGTGATATTTTCAAATGCATCCTTGGTGCCGCCCCTCGAGTTGTGCCATTTGCATTACTCATAGCCAGACCCTAAACCTTTCTAGATTTGGGTCTGGATTTCCAGGCTAGATGTTTGTGACAAATTTTAAGGAATTCTCTCGATGTGTTCCTGAGACAACCTAAAACATAATGTCTCTGGCCACGACTATTGCCGGCGAGGAGGCATAAAAAACTAGCAAAAAGTTAACAATTAATTTTCTGTCTGTGAACTAACTGTTTCATTTCTATATAACACTTTAAAAGTATCATTTAAAATACACTTCCTTCACACAGTGGCCTTAAAGAGTGAAGCCTCCAGACTACACTGCTGCCACAGAGAGGAAACACTTTCCACTTCATCTTGCCAAAGTAAAGGTCATGAGAAATATCACTGCTTCTAACCTTTTACACTCCTCTACTTGTGTGTTGTTACAGTAACAATATGAATGATATTGTATTTTCTAAAGCTCTAATGAGATGCTGTGATCTTTTGCTGCATGCTTTACTGTTGGGAACAATCAGTTCTCTGCTGTTTCCATTGATCTGAAGGCAAAACGAAAAAAAGAAACTCTGGATCATTAAAGCTGCTCGGTGAAATGTCAGATGACTCCTGAGAAGTATTGATCTAAAATATGTTAGCTGCTTCACACACACACAAACACACTGCAGCTCCCTCTCAGTGAATGAGGAACTCTTCACTTTGTACTGGTGAACAGCAGGAGACTGGGAGCTGAACTGGGAGAAAATACACACTTGTGTGTGTGTTTTACATTTTCAAACATTGAAAATACTGCACCTCATACTGAAAACTGGATTTATTTCCACACATCTTCTCAAATTCCCTCTTGAAACATCTTCGAACATTTTCATTGCAAATGAAATATATAGTTTGCATCTTGACCACAACGGCGATATTGGAAATAATGCCAGGAATGGAAGCCTGTTTTGGGAAGAGAAATCTGAATTGAATCCTGGATTCAACCGGAAGCCAGTGAAGTTGCTGGAGGACAGGGGTGATGTGGTGAATGGGGGGGTTTGGGTGACGATACGAGCAGCGGAGTTTTGGACCATTTGAAGCTTATGAAAGGACCTGTGAGGGAGACCAAAGAGGAGAGAACTGCAGTAGCTGTAGATGTGGGAGGTGACAAGGCTATAGGCAAGAATAGGAGTGGTGTGGGGGCTGAGGGAAGGGCGGAGACGATTAATGTTGCAGAGATGAAAATAGGCAGACCGGGTAATATTATTGATATGAGAGTGGAAGGATAGTGTGCTGTCAAGGACTGACACCCAGACTCTTAACCTGAGGGGAGGGGGAAACGGAGGAGCTGTCAATTTGGAGGGAGAAACTTTAGATGTAGATTTGGTGCCCACAAGGAGGATTTCTGTTTTATCTCTGTTGAGTTTAAGGAAGTTAGATGCGCCAGGATTTAATTTTGGAAAGTAAGGTGATTTATGCATGGATGGATCACTGAACAGGCTTACTGGGCGTCCACGGAGCTTGCCATGTTCACCGCCATGTTTCCACAACACAGTCTCACTCTGAAGTCGTCAAATATCCGGCGCTTGGTCAGTGACTTCAGGCGTGATGCGCAGACAGTCGCCATTATTGTTTAACGTGTGAGTGGGGTGGGTGGGAGCAGTGGTGGATGGTCAAACAGCCACTGACTTTCACCCAGGAGGCCGGTGTTCACTTCCCATAAGACTGTAAAGCCAAACCTTGTTCTTTTTTCCCAAACCCAACCAAACCATCGATTTGCGGTGTCGAGGTGCTTTTATTTTGAAAGAGACTGAATGCAAATTGTACTTTTCCTGTGAAAACAGAAGTGTATTTTGAAAACAGACAATGCATGTGAACATCAACAACCAACACACCCAGGGCACCTTGGACGTCATATGTGGATGTGGAAAGTCCATGACCAAACGTTGTTATGAGACGAGGTCGGAGTGAGTTCTACAGTTTGACACTCAAACCGACTCACTGCCTCATTCAAGCATAATCATTTTCTGTCAGAATATAAAGCTCGACTTCAGCTCTACAGGAGACACGTCTGAAAGGTTTGGAGCTGAATCAAGTCATTGTGTTCTCAGGGATTTCTGCAGAGAGGACACAGTCGATTAGAGGCTGTTTACAAAACAGGAAGTGCTCACGATGCTCTCCCGCTGACACAGCTGGATCAAAGCCACATTACACGGTTCAGAGGCAGATAATAAATAAATCTAACCTGACAACATCAGAGAGCTCTGTTCTTCTGCCTGAGCCTCATCTCTTATTTTGTCTGTTGGACACTGTGGACACATTAATACGGGATGTAGAGTGTAAATATAAATTATTAAACATCATTGAATCATCTGTTGATTTTATAACGTGAATTTAATAGTTTTCTTTTTCATTATTGTTATTTATTTCACTCACTTCATGCTTCTTGGTTGTTTCTGGGGAATATTAGACTATTACTTAAATCACAGAAAAAAAGAAAATAGACCAGATGCTGAAACTATCGCAGCAGACTTGCACTGAAGCAATATTTTTGGCTCGCTGGGAAGCCAACGGACTGGCAGCGGATCTCGGTAGCTGGCCTCCCGGCTCTGAAGAGCAGTAACATGTTTATTCCCTACAGAGGTGACCCTATCACATTTGGGAAACAGAAATCTATTCGGCCCTTCATTACACTATATAGTGTGTATCTAATATGTGCTGTGTCAACATCAGCAAATTTCTCCTTCAAACAGCTGATTTATTCAAGTTTCTCCCCAAAAAGCTACATTTTACAAGATTACATTGAACACAACATGAGAACGTTATAATTTACCTTTGCCCAGCACTCATTTTTACTGAGTAGAGCTTGAACGCTTCACAGTGTAAATCAGTGCAACCTCCGTGAGCTGTTTGTTGCAGCCACCTGCTGCTAAGAGGTAACTTTAAATCTGCTAGCTGCTAACAGCTAACTGCTAACTGCGAACTTAATGAGCTCTCCTCCTGCTGATTTCATGCTCTTCCTTTCCAGATACACTCCTCTCAGCAGTGGTAGTTGAAAAGGCTTCAGAGAGCTTTTGTCGTTTTTACATGATACAAAACAGTGTGTTTCAGGGTTTTCGTGACGTCGGATTACTCCACCTATCTCCCAGAGAGAGCAAGTAAAAGGAGGGGGCCCAGAAAAAAAAGGCCTCTCTATTATTTGGTAGGCTTTGATGTGTAGTTATGTTGTTGTGGCCTTTTGTGATATTTCTAAATAATAGTACTGACAGTATTAAAAAACAGTTAAAAATAGTACAAGATAAACGTTTGGATTTTGTTCTTAAGCCATTTGTGGCGCCCCCTGTGGATGGCGGTGTCCTTAGCATTCGCCTAAACTACCTATGCCACGGGCTGGCACTGATACCCGCTGTAAAGTTGGGCATATTAACATTGGGGTCTATGGGGACTGACTCGCTTTTAAAACCAGCCTCAAGCGGCCATTAGAGGAACTGCAGTTTCTGGCACTTCCACACTGACTTCATCTTTCAGCCCTGGAGGTTGCAGCTTGATCTGAGCTCTATAAGCATTGTTTTTGTTGCTGATCACAATCTGAATATGACAGACAGACACTGACTGACCGAGACGGCCTCCAGTGTGACTTGAAACCATTCAGTTCCCACAGCAGAGTGTCTAAACACCAAGAGAGCAGGAACTGCCTCGACAAAAGCTTCCTTCCATCAGCAGCAACACTGATTACTGGAGACCGACAGGATGGATTCAGAGTCCACTCAGACATTTAATCACTTATTGACTGACTGACGGGAACTGTGGAGCATTTGGAAATCACAACTTTTAAGGTTTTTAGAGGGAATTCAAGTTCTGCTTCAGGCTTGATTCAACCTCTTTAAGCTGACTCTCTTTTCTCAGCAACAGTTTGTAGTGTCTTCTCCTGAACGTCCTCAGATCAGAGGAGCGATATCTTAATGAGGAGCGTTTGTTTTATGTCTCTTTATTACCTCCATGCATGCCTGACACAGCTAATTGGGTGTGCTTGCTGCCATCAGTGAACTCTGCGACCCTGATGTTCCTGTGCATAATGCCACGCTGGATGCTGCTTCATGAGCACATCAGGTTCACTCTCAGCCTCTTTAATTAGACACTCGTGTGAGAGACGTAAGAAAGCTGTCAGTGCTGAGCCTTTCAATTACACTTTCTTTATTCGTTTGTTTTTGGCTCCTCTTCTTCCTCTTTCTTCACTCGGCCTAATCAGAGCAGGAAGACGACGGCGAAGAGACGACCCGCTGAGCTGGAACACACCGCCTCCTCCTCCGTCAACACCGCCTCACCATCATTATCACACTCTAACTCATTAAAGCACACAGCGTGGAAACACACTGTTACAAGTGAAAGATCTGTATTCAAATGTTGCCTTCAGTGAAAGTAGCTCTGAACCTGGAGGTGGCTGTCCAACCTGTCCAAGCAATCACAAGCAGTGCCATTGCTCACAAACACACTGATTGGCACACACAGCTGTCAATCATGATGTCACAGCCCCTTTTTATAGCATCAAATAACTAATTAAACCCAAACTTGTCATAAAACAAACACCAGCGTGATACAAACTACCTAAAATGACAGAAACTGTTTGGAAAAAATTTATCTGATATGTACTTTGATCTCGTAGTTTGGCACATGCCCCGTCCACTAACAAAAAGGGGGCGGGGTTTATGACCTGTATTGCAGCCAGCCACCAGGGGGCGATCCAGATACTTTGGCTTCATTTCTGGGGAGCTGTTATGTCGTCCATCTTCATCATACAGTCTGACCGGCAACCACAACACACATCACAACAGAGAAGCTTTGATTATGTACAGCTACTCATGGACGAGAGGCTTGTGCTTGTGACAGCGTGAGATGTAAATATTAATGGCGTCCTCCTCGGCTGAGCTGTTAGAAAGCGCAGTGCAAGGTGAGCTGGCAGTAAATGCGCGCTTCTCTCTGCGCGGTGATACAGTTGATGAGTGTAGTTCAGTGGAAAGAAATAAGTTCCACATGCGTGTGTTTGCTAAATGTAACCATGTGTGTTTGTTGTTGAAGGAAAGAAATTTGATTAGTATGATTTGAGCCGGTACAACATGTATTTTAAAAGTCTGGTTTTTGTGGAACTAACATAATAAATCAATTTTCTCTAATGTCATGTGAATGTACTGACTGCCTGCTTGATAAATTCTGGCCCCTGGACAAATCTAGTGCACGACCCCTGCTCTAAATCACAAGTCTAAACTAAGCTAATTAGTCCTCATAATCGGTTCGTTCAAATCAAACACAGCAGACTGATTAACAGTTTTTTCTTTAGTGTGGAGACTTTTACTGATCATTTAAGGTCGTCTCCACTGATTACCTTTTCACAGCACACACACCTCGAGCTAGCAGAGCATCTGATGAGGAGCCTGCCGCTGCATACATCTGTCTCCATCGTCCCTCCACAGTCCGCCCTCTGGCACAACACAATGACGCCATTCTTAATTACATTTGCTCTGATGTGCTCGGTTTGTTTTTCCAACAGGGAAAACAGCTATCAATGAGCACAACATCTCTTCTTTTGATTTGCTGCGGGGGACAATTTAAAGGTCTGGAACGGGATAAATTGTGTAAATTAAAGTCATTTTTTAGGAGTAAAAGTAATGAGAGAAGGACAGCACCCTGATAAATCTAATAATCAATGCACAGACATTTCAGGCAGACATCTGTCCACAGGGTACATATTCTTGCTTTTTATGATTTAATGTCTCCTTCGACTGCCGTACTTTTGAGGACATGTCTCTGATAACTTAATGGTTAAAAAAGAGTCTGTAGTTACAGCCCAGTTTATCATTCAGCTGCTTCCATCTACACAACATTAACCGCCTTCCCCTCACCCTCACACCGCACTAAACCGCCATTCTTGCTCACGCCCAGTTACATCCTGTGTTGATCACTGTAACTCACCTCTCTTTGGACTCCCTCTCAAGTCCATTCACAAACTTCAACTGGTCCAGACCTCTGCCGCCTGCATCATCATCACCACCAGAACCCCCTCCATCAGTGACATCACTCCTGTCCTTCAGCAGCGTCACTGGCTCCCAGTTCAATACCACGTTGACTTTAAGATCTTACGCCTCATCTTTAAAGGGATAATGCACCCAAAAATGAAAATCCAGCCATTATCTACGCACCCATATGCCGATGGAGGCTCAGGTGAAGTTTTAGAGTCCTCACGTCCTTTGGGGAGATCCAAGGGGAGAGGAGGTAGCAACACAACTCCACCTAATGGAGGCTGACGGCGCCCCAGATTCAAACATCCAAAAACAGATAATTGAAACCACAAAATATCTCCATGCTGCTCGTCCGTAGTGATCCAAGTGTCCTGAAGCCCCGACATAAAAAGTTGTTTGGAAAAACGTCATTTGAACTCTGTTTTTAGCTTCATTGTAGATTGTAGCCTGTAGCTCTGACTGCCTCTCTGGGCACCGCGCTCACGTGTGTGCGCTTGTGCAAGACCAGCAAAAGCAGGTGAACACACATGAACGCGGTGCCCATGTCTCACCGTCTCATGCAAGCAAACACACGTGAACACAGAACTATACTAACGTGGCACATTTATTTTGAAAGAGACTGTATGCAAACTGTACATTTCCTGTGAAAACAGAAATGTATTTTGAAAGAAGACAATGCATGTAACAGGCTGACACACCCAGGGTGCCTTTCACTACCAAATGTCGATATGTGACGAGGTTGGAGTGAGAATGTGTTGGCTATTTACAGAGACTTTTATTCACTATAATTCATTATTTATTTGTTATGTAATTATTATTTTTATTATTTATTTGTACGGTATTTTATTCCTGATCTCATTGACTTTACTAACCAGCTGTTATTCTTTCTATCTTTGCCTGTAAGGTGACCTTGAGTGTCTTGAAAGGTGCCGATAAATAAAATGTAAAATGTATTATTATTGAGAAACTATGAAAATTGCGGACACAACGTTGAAAAAACGCAGATATAAAGAGGTGAAACAAAGATGGGTTTGGCTTTCGCTCTCGCTTTCGCTGGTGACACAATCAGTAGACGATAATTCCTGTGAAGTATACCTTTATGTATTTTGACCAGTGCTATTCACAAAAAAATCAATCTAAATAACAAAAATATCTGAAGCTCCCACACAGGACATGACGGCGGTGCTGGATGCAAAAGAAGATAGAAAAAAGTTCAAAACAAGATTTTAATATCATGCCTCTGGTGCAGACCTGTAGGAGTTGCTGAATGCTGAAAAAATGACTCTTATTTTTCTGTTACAGTGACATTTTTTGCCCTGAACAACCGTCCACATTCAGCAACATGTTGCATTTCATAAAAAGGACTGAAAGAAACCTGAGGACTAAAAGCCTGGAGCGGGATCTCATTTCTCCGTCTCTTTTATAAACACTTTTATATTCTGTCAGTCTCACATTAGGAGGTCCACACCTGCAGGCTCTCACCTTCAGGAGGCCTCACCTCCCGCTGATGGAGCTGCTGTTGCTACAATTAGAGCAGAAAGTACGAAGACACTGAGACGGAGGAGAGAAAGAGAGACGAGTTCAGAGGAGGATAATTACTCGTGACTCAGGTTCATCACAGCTGATTCTCAGATGGCCTTTACAGTGTTACAGTGCGACTCCCGCCTCAAGAAAATCTTATTACTTTAACAAACTAAAATATAAAGTGGTGAATGCTCTTATAAACTGTAATGGAATTTTTGCCTCTGGTCTCAGGGGTAGTCTTTGCTCTCAGTCCTTGAAGTCCATCGTCAAATAGAGGAGGTGGCCTGCGACACCACTCATCTCCCACTGACGATGCAGTCTTGAGATCCCTCCCCAGACGACTTAACACCCATTCACACCTGGACCCATCTAACCCTAGCAACACACATGATGGCCAAGTGGGTCAACATCTCACATGTGACTTCAACGACTCTGTAAGGGTTCGCACCCACAAAGAGTTTAAAGCCTTTGACTTTGCACCAGTCCGTTAGAACTGAAGAAGCCTCTTGATGAGAGGTGAAACGTCTTCAAGAAACGCAAGTAAGTCCAGTTGCCTACGATACAGCACTTATGATTATCATGGCCAAGATGACTGAGAGTCTTTACCACTTTATCATCTTCACTGCATCTTCTTGACCAATCTGATTGACGTTTTTCTTCTTCGTCTTATTGTTTGTGTTTACTGGTCAACTGCAAACCAACCAACCAACCAACCAACCAACCAACCAACCAATCAAACCAACTGATTGCCATGAAAGAAAACGAAAAAGAAGATTCACAAAGTTGTGCAGTTAACATTAGCATGGGCGTGTTTGTGTCTAATTTGACAAAGTATTTTAAGGACAATGAGGCGACATGTTACTGATACAAAGAGAGTGGCCAATGTCACCGAGCCTAACAGCTTCCTTCCATCAGCAGCAACACTGAATACTGGAGACCGACAGGATGGACTCAGAGTCAACTCAGACATTTAATCACTTATTGACTGACTGACTGACGGGAACTGTGGAGCATTTGGAAATCACAACTTTTAAGGTTTTTAGAGGGAATTCAAGTTCTGCTTCATGCTTGATTCAACCTCTTTAAGCTGACTCTCTTTTCTCAGCAACAGTTTGTAGTGTCTTCTCCTGAACTTCCTCAGATCAGAGGAGCGATATCTTAATGAGGTGCGTTTGTTTTATGTCTCTTTATTACCTCCATGCATGCCTGACACAGCTAATTGGGTGTGCTTGCTGCCGTCAGTGAAATCTGCGACCCTGATGTTCCTGTGCATAATGCCACGCTGGATGCTGCTTCATGAGCACATCAGGTTCACTCTCAGCCTCTTTAATTAGACACTCGTGTGAGAGACGTAAGAAAGCTGTCAGTGCTGAGCCTTTCAATTACACTTTCTTTATTCGTTTGTTTTTGGCTCCTCTTCTTCCTCTTTCTTCACTCGGCCTAATCAGAGCAGGAAGGTGACGGCGAAGAGACGACCCGCTGAGCTGGAACACACCGCCTCCTCCTCCGTCAACACCGCCTCACCATCATTATCACACTCTAACTACTACTGTGTACCTGTTTTCATTTTCATTTTACTATAATCAATCAGCAGTGATTGATATATCATAATTAAAGTGCCAAAAGTATATTAAATAAAAATATTAATGAATAAGGTTTTGTCAGTCTTGGAGACCATGTGTCTGAAAAACATGACCTCTGTCTTGGTGTTGCACAAGGAAGCTGCCTTGGTCCATTATTATTCTCACGGTACACGCTGCCACTTGGTGACATCATCAGAGAACACAACGTTTGTTTCCATAGTTACGCGGATGACACACAACTGAACATCTCTGCTGAGCCAAACGATGCTGCAGCCATAAACTCCATCACCACCTGTCTTTTGGTGATAAATAAATGGATGAGCAACAGTTTCTCTACAAATGGTGTTATTTGAAGAGCGAACAAACTTCTGCCAGAGTTCAAGGACTGAAAGCAAAGACCAGGTGCAGAAACTTTAAAGTTTTGACACCATTCAGCGCTTCTTTTTAGTTTGAACCGTTTTTTTACACAAGCAGTTTTACTTGAAACTGTGTTTGACCCTCTGTACTGTCAGTCACGGTCTGCAGCTTCACCTCACACACATCAGGTGTTAAACCACAGAAACAGACCTAATATAGACATATTTCCTGAGCAGAGCTGTTGAGTTCCACTTTATGAAAAGTGGTCACTGGAGATTCAACATGGCAGACGGCGCAGGTGTCAGTTTGCTCACATTCCTCTTCTTTATTAGGTCATGTTCTTAAACATTAATGCAACAGCATGAGCTCTGCAATCACGCTGAATCATGTCCGAGACTGAAAAGGTTTTCTCCAGGTCTATTATAATCCTGTTCCAGGTTACAGTAAAGCAATCGTATGGTCATTATGGAAACCTGCTGTCAGAGCCGTGTTCAGGATGCAGCAGGCCGAGCAGGGACGAGCTGCAGATAAAGAAAAACAGATGAGGTTTGGGGGACGTTGGTCAGAAGTGGCAGCAGCTCAATTCGTCCGGCACATGTTGTACATTTGCTGAGCGTACAGTCCATTTGGCTGCTTGCCCGGGGGCCGAGGTTTCTCGCCGGGGGAGGTAATTGGCCAAGGCCGGAGCTGCGGGAGGACAGAAAATGAAGTCGCACTGCGAGCTCTGACACAACAGCGTGTTGTCATCTGCTTCACGCTCCTTACAGAGCCCCAGAGGGCCCTCCTGCAGAGCAAGACCATGACCCACCAGAACAACAGCTCTGTCTCTGGCCTCATTTTTCAGCTCACACACTTATCAGTCCAGCCCAGAAAGCACAAGAACATCTTTACTGTAATGGACAATGTCATGCAGGATATACACACTGAATAAATTACTGGGTTGCCAGTAGAGTCAGTGCATGATTCTGTTTTTATGGCAAGTTTGACTGAAAAAATACTGTCAACAAATCTAAACATATTCCCTGAAATATATCATCCTTCTTACCCTTCTTCCTTACATCTTACTTGCAAAATAAAAACGGCAGACTGTTGAATATTAGTGTTGAATAATAGCAAATGCTAATGCTGGAGTAAGATAAGAGTAAATCCAGACAGCAGGTATGAAGCAGCCTGACAGTTTATCAGAGTGTCTCGTGGTCCATTCATACATATCTGCAGCCTCCAGGCATCTGCAGCAGCTGAGAGCCCTGGTAGGAGGCTGACTCATGTAAAATTCAAGTTTTTTTACTCGACACAGAAATATCTGATGGGTTTCACCTTCCTTTTACCAAACAGACACCTTTCCACATATAATATGTCGCCGTATTAGAGTGTCTTTGCTGCACGCTCATGTTGTGTTATAAGATCCCTGCTGGAGCTATTTCTTGTTGAACAACAGTTGGTGCTCAGTTTCCTGAGGTTTGTCGTCACAGTGAGGACGGCAGCGTGGCTGTACGGAGACCAATACCTGAACCTGAGCTACAGCCGGAGGTAATGGGCAGATGGATAAAGAAAAAGTACCAACACACAGCTGCCCTTACAATACCCAACAGTTGTGTTTATGTACAAACCAAACTTCCTGTAGCCCACAGGAAGTGAGGATTAGAATATATGACCTTCATATAATCCGCTCCAAATTAATCTATATTGTTAAACACTTGCAGATCAACTCATTACTAAAAGAGAGACAATAAAAACTAAAGTGATGGTCAAAGTTGTCACAGTGAAATTTAAGGTGTGCTGATGAATTCACGTCATCAACTCATGCATTGAGTAACATTACAAGTTGACGTTCCACCTTAAAAGTTGCCGGCAGTCGGCCCAGTGAATGAAGTTATTTTTTCTCAGACTCCAGCTGCTGTGAGAGGCAGCAACACATCCTTTCATTTTATAGTATGTATGCCACAGAATGAACAGTGGTTACAAAACCAGACACAACTCAGCCCTGAGCAGGGTGACCATCCTCTACTGACCAATCAGACTGCAGTGTTCACAGCTCCACCTTTTAGTACCAGATCAGAAGGAACAGTTCTGTTGGTACCATCCACAACTTTTCACAGTGGAAACAGAAAAAATGCGTACTGAACTGAACCTTACTGTAAATATCAGTGACTTTAAAGTACATGTACAATAAATAAGGGGTTGCAAATTGCTGCTAATTGTTGTGCAGCCTCATCACTGAGCCAGTGTTTCCAGTGGCTGTCCAGTGTACCCAGAGTTAATGTCACTGACACAATCTAAACCCACTGAACTTTAGTGCCAACGTCTTCAGTTCTCAGTCCAGGCTGATATCACTGCTCTCGCTGCAGCTGTCCGTCTCTCTGTGTGGATAAAACCACCGTCTCCTCTCGGCTTCTTGGCTCTCAGATTCCAGCGTATTAATCTTTAACTACTGCCAGATGGATGAGAACAGCGGAGAGGAAGAGGAAAAGAGGGTTGAGGCACGGCCTGGTGGGTGGATTTGTTCAGGATGATTGACTGCCCGCTTCACCACCACAATGACAGGAGATGTGGTGATGACATCACCCGCTGCTGTGCGGGAAGGCGAGGTCATGGAGAGTGTGATGTTCGTGCCTAAGAGTTTATAAATACGGCTTCAGTGCCATGAACCGGATTTGGGAATACACAACCCAAAGACCACCTCATGCACCTAACCCAAAATATTTAAATGATCCGGGCTTTTCATATTTTATTCATTCAGCCAAATGTTCGATTACATTTCCTGTAAATCTCATTTCCTGACATGTAAATGCTGTTCGCACGGCATGATTAAAATTTTGTGAAAACTTACAACTGAGTCAGGGGACTGATCAAAATGTGTCCATCACTGAAAGTTGGTTTCCCACACATTCATTTTTTGTAGCGACCCGCCAGGATTACAACATCCAGCCTGATAAGACCATCCTGATGACATGTATCGGTCTGGAATCGCTGCCATCCCAAACACTTTCCAGAAATTTAAATCCAATCTGGGCCAATCAGGGATCCACATCGTAGCTGACAACCAATGAGTTTCTCCTGACTGAAGTGAAGTTATTGTGTCAATAACAACAATTAAACAACAAGAGGACGACGCACTCGCAGGACTTTCACCATTCTCCTGACTGGATTTGGAAAAAGCTTAATTTATCAACTGGCTCCACTGGTGATGAAGATGTTTCCTGGTGTGTTGTTACGCTGATCGACTGAAGGAGTTTGTCTGTCAAGGCGAGTACTCCCGCCCACTGAAAGTGTTTGAGGCAGCAGACTGAGTCCAGACTGATACAGAGAGCGAAACACAACATTGAGCTCACGTCATGAGGATGGTCTTATCAGGCTAAACAACATCTGTTGCCGGGTATTGATGTTTTATTTCTGGAGGTGGACCATTCATTTGATGCGCTGTTGTCATATATATACTGCTCAGTTATTTACTGCAACACATTACTGCAGAACTCCAATTCAGCGTGTTGAATCAGGGTTGGCAACAGCAGAGCCTGTCGGTGAATCAAATCACTCTCATAGGCAATTCAGCTCGCCACACGAGAAGAGAAATGTAAGTGAGGAAAGTAAACAAAGAGCTAAATCTGAAAGAAATTAGACCAAAATAAACTTGTCTTTCTTCATTGAGCTCTTCAGCAGGAATGTTTCCTGACGGTTTGTGTTATTGTCTTCTGGTGCACAGTAAATATGTTCCGTTCTTTCAACATTGGATTGTGTTGTTAATGTGCTAACTGGCTAATTAGCATCGAGACAGTCTTCTGGTTTGCCTTTTTGAGTGACAATCACAGACTAACGCCATCTGCTGGTGTGGAGAGTTATTTCCTCTCACGCAAGTGCAGAAGTACGTGCTGGTTGACTGTCAGCGTTATTCTTTGCTGTGTGTTCATGTGCAACTTTTTTGGCCGAGACACGGAAACATGATGCAACACAGCAGGAGACCTTCGTCACTGCTAGTCTTCTGATCTCATTTTAATGTGTCAGGGCTTTGAGGCTGAGCACAGACACCCTACAGGGGAAAGTCATTTCAGCCACTGGTATCTATGATACAGTGTCTCAGTCACTACCCAGAGCTCATCACCTCAGGTGAGGGTCAGAATATATTATATTATAAATAATAAATCTCTGAGAATAGTACTTGGATCATTGTAAAAAAAAAAGAAAAAGTAATTTGCCACTTCTCCTCAGAAAAAGGTTAAAATCATTTCCTTTCTGTGGGGTATCACACTGCCAGGCTGCCATGTCTCACTCAGCTCTGGTTTCAGTTCCCTTGGCTTGATGTCCTTTAATGGTTTAATTTTCTCCTCCCTCCACGTGTCATCTAATACCTCACGCAGTATAATGTTTTAATATGAAAGCCGTCACTTTATCTTGATAATCACTCTGTCAGCTCTTTGACAGCATGTGAGGTAATCAAGGCCTGTTCTTTTTTTTTCAGGACTGAAAGGACACAAAACACACGGCGTGATGGTTTGATAAATTTGCAATTACAGACGTCTGATGATTAGTCCAGAGGCCCCTCGCAAAGCTCCTTCTTTTTGTTCCTGCTGTGATTTAACGCCTCCATCAGCACTCTCACACAAAGTGTCTTTATCAGTAATTACTGAGAAGCCTCATTCTTCATTTGCTGCCATCATCAGCACATATTACAGCTTCTGAGGAGAGTAAACACATAATAATGACAACTGTGGGAGCTTCAGTGAAGACTGAGCAGAACTCAGCAGGAGGACAGATTCACAGAGAACACCAAACTACAACATCTGTGCAGCGTATGCTGCCTTTCAGGCCGACTTCGGATAACTAGTTGCAAAAAAGCCCACTGCTTCATAAGTTAAACTTGTTGTTGAATGTTGCTGAAGAACTTTACTGCCTAACAAAAGACAGATTTTTTGCTATCAATAAATGATTGCATTTTTGTTGCTGTGTGTTCATTTTATGAAACAGTGCCAGGAATATGTAGTAAACAGGGGAGGGGAAAAAAAATCGATGCAGCATAGTATTGCAATATTGCCTGTGGCCAGACTGTATCCCTTTCAGCATCGCCTGCAGGTCGACATTTTCAAAATAGGGAACCGGAGGGTGTGCTCCAATAATCTAGGTATCTCAAAGCCTAGCCTCCTGGGAAAAGTTTTCTCCGGGGTGCTGGAGGCTCTGACCGCGTTCCTCGAGGAGTCTTGTGGGGGGTATTGCGGGATTATGGAGTACTGGGGTCGCTGCTACGAGCCATCTGGTCCCTGTATGACCAAAACACTCGGTATAAAGTCAAACACGTTCTCGGTGGGTGTTGGCCTTCACCAAGGTTGTCCCCTGTCACCGATTCTGTTTGTGATATACATGGACAGGATCTCAAGGCACAGCCAGGGGGAGGAAGGATCGGGTTTGGGGACCTCAACATTACATCTATGCTTTTTGCAGATGATGTGGCTCTGTTGGCTTCATCACACCGTGACGTCCAGCATGCACTGGGGCAGTTTGCAGCCAAGTGTAAAGCGGTCGGGATGAGTGTCAGCATCTC
Source organism: Epinephelus awoara (assembly GCA_035609425.1). NCBI lineage: Eukaryota > Metazoa > Chordata > Actinopteri > Perciformes > Serranidae > Epinephelus > Epinephelus awoara. Next base: position 3,256,254 of record CM069300.1, read on the forward strand.
CAAGTCTGAGGCCATGGTTCCCTGCCGGAAAATGGATTGCCTCCTCGGGTTGGGAGAGAGCAAGGGAGTTCAAGTTCGGGCATCTGATCAGGATTTGCCTGGGTGCTTCCCGTTAGAGGTGTTACACACAGATCTTACTGGTAGGAGGCCCTGGGGTAGACCCAGAACACACTGCTGGGATAACATTCCTCATCTGGCCTGGGAACGCTTCGGGGTCCCCCAGGAGCAGCTGAAAAGCATTGCTGGGCAGAGAGATGTCTGGCGTGCTTTGGTTGGCCTGCTGCCCCCACGACCTGACTTCAGATAAGCCACTGAAAATGGACAGATGGATATTGTATCGATACACAGACATCAAGTATCAATCTTTCATTATCTGGTCTGCAGCATGTGCTCCTGTGTGACTTTGGTGTATGGCTCTAGTTTGGAGAACGTGAAACAGCAGTCTCGCAGAAGATTCCTCAGCTTGGGTACAGCTGTGTCGGTGAAAAAACATGGGGGCGGAGTCACATACCTGGGTTCACATGTTTTCAGTGTGTAACAAAAGCCTTGGTAGCACTGTATGGATGCAGATCTTTGCACACAAAGTAGGTGATGGGCTGCGTTATTGTCTTTGCTCTCTCACAGTTGCATGGTAGTTGTGTCGAGCTAAATGTGTCCAGTGTTGGTTTTTTCGGTGGAGCAGGTTTAGCGCAAGCTGGGCCATCAGTGGCTAACGCTATCTCTGGACGGTGGAGTGTGAGGTGAGCCCTCATGTTTGTGGTATTCCCAGAGTATTTTATTCTCATATGACACTGCTTGAAAATCTCGTGTCATATCCAAGTCCTCCTTCTGTGGTAAAAAATCCAAAATAAGTCCAGACGTTGGGTTTAAACGCAGACGGCACATTTCTGATTTCTTTCTCTGGTGCCTCCATCTTTGTTTTGATTAACTTCCTGCCAAATGCTGCTGATTGAGACCTCTGCTGACCTCACCAGGAAAAACAGCACCGTCTAGTGGACCGATAAAGCAACTGATTTGAATATTCTAGTACCAAAAGTGGTATTAAAATGTGTATTTGCAAAAATGAATGTGTATAATAAAAGATGGAAACTTGGCGTCCTTGTATTGATACAATATCCACATGCAAAACTGTGCGATACTATGCTGTATCGATTTATTTAACCACCCCTACTCACAAGTGACAGCAAGTTAAAGTATCAATCCCTATAAAACCTGAACTTATGTATCTGTATAGTTTATATAAGATTCAGTACCAAGATACACACAGTTTGTCTGAGAGAGAGATAAACACACTCCTGCTAAACAGACTACGTGAGTAACCGTAACACCATCACACCTACTGTCAGTTACTCTCTATTATTAGTCTGAAGCTGGTAACAGTCTTCATCAACATGTTTGATTTAAACCTTTCCATGGAAGGAATGGAAGCTACATTATCAACAGCCTTCTGCTGGATAACAAAGTTGTTTGAAAACTGCTGCAGAGCTGGAAATCTGCATTACGTAACGTCACTCAGAGGGACGCACGGTGGCTGAAATGAGTCACGGTTGGCATCAAAGCGCCTCCTGAATACAAGCACCGAGTGTGAAAAAGAAAAACTCGGATTGTAATGTTCTCCTGTGGATTGTTCGCAGAAGCTCAAAAACAGGTTGAACTAGAAAAGTCGTCTGAGCAGAGTGCAGGTCGGAGCCAGGTGTGTGTGTGGGCATGTGGGTGGAAAACAGGGAGCTGAGGGCAGGTGGTGTGTCATCTGGCACCCTTACAACCAAGATGGTGTCAAAGACGACAAAAACGGGGATTTATTCATCCCGTATCGTGCCTTACTTTAGTTCATCGTAACATTTTACTATGTCGTCAGATGTCAGTCATGACAAAGGCCAAAATGTGACCCGCAACAGACAAGGTAAGGCCAAGCTGGAGATGCCTTTTGAGATGTGATTTTGTTGATGACCTTTGGCCCCTATCAGTCAGTTAAGGCCCCGATTACACAGACAGCTTTTTAACAGCTGGAAGTTTTCGGAAACTTTTCTAATGAGAACAAAGCTTTTTGTTTGCAGTTTCTGCACTCAAGTTGCCTGGCGTTTTTGCCAGAGTGCTCTGAGCTCCCCGGGTTGTAAATACGCCCGACATCGTCTCCGCTGTTTTCTCATTTTCCAATGGGATGATTTGAGAGGCGGGCCTTCTGTGGTGGTCAAGACAGCAAGTTTATAGTTGGTGAAACTGGTGGAAGCAATTGCCGGATACCCAGAGCTATACGGGCCGACGATAGATAGATAGGTTGTCAAACTGCCCCCGAGTCATCCTAAGATATATCTGGAAACGTCCATGATGGAGGAGAAGCTCCTGGACCAACTGGTGGTACTCCCCATGATCCAGCCTCTTTTTTAGGGTCTCATGTACCCACACAGATCTCTGTTTATCTGCCGACAGCCTCTCAGCCTCAACCAGAGCTACAGACAGCACCCTCTGCCTCAACATGGCAGCAGCTACACACTGATTACTGCAGTAATAATAAAAAGGTGCAGCAAGCATTTTTTACTAGTGGCATTCAATTTGAAAAACAAAACAAAAGGCAGTGCCATGTGCCTTGTGGTTTGCAACCTAAAAAACACTTCCTGTGTGACTGTAGCCTGAGAGGTGACGGTCAATAAAACAGGTTTTTCAAAAACTGGGAATCACTGCAACCACGCGAGGTCTCTGAGCACACAGTCATAAATGTGCACACAAAATATGAGGCTGATGGGTCCAGTAGTGTATGAGATCAGTTGCAGACAGACAGACAGACAGATACACACGTGCACACACACGGGATGAAGGCATGATCCCCTTCATGCCTGGTGGAGATAACAAACACTGAACAACACTGATATGAGCGTCAACTCAGTGTTAGTACATCTGGCCATGAGCTGTATCGAAGCTCAGTCTGTTTGTCCTGTGATGTTTGTAATCTGACAGACAAACACACAAACACGTCAAACTGACACTGACATGCTGCTGGTGGAGCTGGTTAGATAAGACTACGACCTGCTGGTTTTAATGGATTATAAACATGTGAGTACATCTTTCTTTATGTGTAAAAGGAATCACATTGTGTCCCAGAAGTTTATGATTTATAATTCATTAATGAAATTATAAAGACTAACAGTGGTCATAAATTATTTATGCACCATGCCAGATTCACACTGGATGTGGAAGAGCCACAAAGCATGTCGTTTTTCCCTGGAGCGCTGCCCACTGTCTTCGGTGCACATGTTAACTACATGGGTTGTTCACACAGGATATAGAAGTTTACAATTGGTAAACAATGGTGGTAGTGGTCGCTGGATACAGGCCGACGAAACAAAAGCTGATGAGGGCTGACGTGTTTGACACCCGACAAAGACTAGGGCAGATAATGCTCACTCACAACCCAACATTAACTAACAGCTGACCGTCTACATGATGTGTCAGGGTGCTTTCACACCTGCCCTGTTTGCTTCGGTTCAGTGGACCTCAAGTTCATTCGCCCCCTCAGTGCGGTTTGTTTGGGCAGGTGTGAACACAGCAATCACACTCAGGTGTGCACCAAAACAACCGAACCTTCTTGAAGAGGTGGTCTCAGTCCGGTTCCAAAGGAACTCTGGTGCGGTTGGTTTGTGGTGAGAAGGTGTTGCGACCTGGATGTGAAGCAACTGCAGTCACATGACACATTGTTTGGGTTAAACATGAGCATGTTACAGTCCTGGAGGATTAATAATGTGCACCTCCTCCTGTACTGCCTTAATATGCACATTCAGCACATCCAATGCATCAAAACATTGTTTTCTAGTTGGAGCCGCGCCTCGTTTTCAAACTGTATGGTTTGACTAAAATGAACAATGACAGCAATATAGTCCACGATGAGCAGCGCTAAAATCAACCTGCGTAGTTGTCCCTCCATTGTGACATTACAAAGTGTCACATTTATCTTGCAAGTGTACTCTTCTTCAACGTTTGCTTTACTTCCTGGATTTTTCCCACATGGAAATTCTGACCAATCAAGAGCAGCTTTCTCACACAAGGCATTTGATCTGGTCCGCTTGTAAATGCTGCCGTGAGAACACGAACCAACTCTAGGCAGTTATACAACTTTGGAACAATATGAGTCCCTGATTCAGACAGAGGAGACACTCTAGGTCTGACAGCAGTCTGAGATCAATAGGTCACTTAAAATCCTTTCCCTTTCCTGTTGAAGGAGGTGGTGATCAAGAGTAGAAACACACCCTGAACCTTTTCTGTTAACACACTGATGCCAGGAAATGCACTGAAATACATCTGTGTGCGTTATTGGAGCTGCATCAGATGTTCCTGACTGGCTGAAACTGTCTGGACCTGAACCAGAATTGTATTTAACAACAGAGAGCAGACTGCCAGTGATGGATAGATTTCTGCTGCACTAAGGCCAACACATTATAAAGCGTTTCAGCAGCAGGGATGAACCTGGAGAGGCTGCCAGGCTGCTGGCTTCGAGTCTTTTTGTGTTGGTTTGTTGGTGACAGGAAAGCAGACAGGTGACAGAGGGCGGACTGACATGATGAGTGTGTTACACAGGCAGGAAGTCAAGGTATACACTGACTCATTAACAGGCTCGAACTCTTTACAACAAATAATTTCCAGGGATATTTTCAACACTGAGTCACATGTTTGTTTTCAAGGAAACCTGAATATATAAAGATAGATTTTTGCACACTGTTGAAGGGAGAGGGTGTAGGTGTGTAGACATTAAGGCCAAGTGACGGTTCTCTTAACAGGAAGTGTGCTATAGCTTTGTCTTTACTTTTATTATTGATGTTATATTGTATGGGCATCATCATGGGGGAAAGCGGAACTGACGGACTTGTGTAAGCCCATGAAGCCCTTTAAGAGACTCTTCTTATCTGTAGTTCTAACGGTTATCTTATCAGTGTCATGATAAATTGTTACTATTAGATTTAGTCTATTTTGTGTGTGTAAAGCTAAATAGCCTCTCTGAATGATGCACATTGGTTCATCTGACTCCTGTGGTAAGTTTGCACCGACATGTGTTGTCTCCAAATATGATAAAACCACTTAAAGAGAACTTCATGTCCTTTAAAAATAAAAATAAGGTCAGGCTACAGAAAGGGAAAGAAAGATAGGATCAACTCAAGCCAGTTTTATTTCTATGGCACCACTTTATTAGGTACACCTTGATAGTACCAGGTTGGACCCCTTTTTTTAATTCTTGGTGTCACAGATTCAACAAGGTGCTGGAAACATTCCTCAGAGATGTTGGTCCATATTGACATGATGACATCACACAGTTGATCCATGATGAGAATCTCCCGTTCCAGCACATCCCAAAGGTGCTCTATTGGACTGAGATCTGGTGACTGTGGAGGCCATTGGAGTACAGTGAACTCATTGTCATGTTTGAGATGATGTGAGCTTTGTGACATGGTGCGTTATCCTGCTGGAAGTAGCCATCAGAAGATGGTACACTGTGGTCATAAAGGGATGGACACGCTCAGCAACAATACTCAGGTAGGCTGTGGTGTTTAAACCATGCTCAGTTGGTACTAAGAAAATCTCCCCCACACCATTACACCACCAGCAGCAGCCTGAAGCGTTGATACAAGGCAGGATGGATCCATGCTTCCATCTGAATGTGGTTTTTCCAATCTTCTATTGTCCAGTTTTGAATTGTAGCCTCAGTTTCCTGTTGTTAGCTGACAGGAGTGGCACCTGGTGTGGTCTTCTGCTGCTGTAGCCCATCTGCTTCAAGGTTGGACAAGGTGTTGTTGCTTCAGAGATGGTCTTCTGCACACCTTGGTTGGAACCAGTGCTTATTTGACTTCCTGTTGCCTTTCTATCATCTTGAACCAGTCTGGCCATTCTCCTCTGACCTCTGGCATCAACAAGGTATTTTGGCTCACTGGATATTTTCTCTTTTTGGGACCATCCTCTGTAAACCCTAGAGATGGTTGTGCTGAACATCCCAGTAAATACTCTGCAGCCCGTCTGGCACCAACAACCATGTTAACCACGTTCAAAGTCACTTCAATCACCTTTCTTCATCATTCTGATGAACTCCAGCAGCTCGTCTTCACCATGTCTACATGACTAAATACATTGAGTTGCTACCACGTGATTGGCTGATTAGATATTTGTGTTAACAAGCAGTTGAGCAGATAACACACCTAATACTGTGGCTGGTGAGGGTAAAACAAAACCTGTCTCATGGACACTTTTCATATGGAGCAGGTCTAGCACCGTACCGTTTAATGTAAATTACAGAAACACAACAATTTCCCATAAGAACTTGGTGGCAGTGGCGAGGGTAAAACTTCATATCAGAGGCAGATACCTCAAACAAAACCAACATCCATTTGTTTTAGAGAGGAAGAGACCTCTGTGCTTAATTCGGCTGACGGTAAAAAACCTTCTGAACGTCTGGATCAGAATTAAGGTGAGCACACATTAGTAGGTGCTGTGCAAGCGGGGTGTCTACAACATGCTGAACAGTGAAGTTACATGAAACTGCTTCATTCAGTGTTGTTATCACCTTGTCTGTCTGTTTTGGAGAGAAAGAGACCTCTGCGAAAAATTCGACTCCTGGTAAAAACGTCCTGAACAATGAACACTGAAGGAACTCTAACCAGGATAAGTTATAGTTCAGTCAGGACCACTTTTGTCAAAGAAAGCTTTATTTCTATTTGCAGTATTATATTTGGGGGTATGGCTCTGTTCTGGGGCCTCTCTGCCTTTCCTCAGGGCTGCACAGAGAGCCTAAGGCGGAGAGAGCACATCTCTCTGCCCTTCCATGCGCCTACAGGAGAGAGAGCAGCAGCAAAGACCCCCCGGGAACAGAACAGAGCAGCATCAATGGCAAACAGAAAAGACAATGATAAGTCAGACGTCATGTCTTGCCTGAACCAACACTCTCTTCAATTTATTTGCAATTTGCAAGATTGCCTCTAAATCCCCATAAATCTCACACACTTACTTTCAATACAGGACTTTGGTAAATATATTTAGTTTCATTCCACCACTTCCAGTTACAGTAGAGAATCGGACACTGTTTAATCATGAGTCCTGAGGCTGTGAGACCAGCTGAGCTCATTAAGTGGCTCCTAAAAGTAATTTAAAGTGTTTAATTGCAGCAGTTTTGACTGTAAGGGCATTCACAACACAGACATATGTTGTTGTACACACTTAAGTTTTAAAATCCTTGTAATATCCTATTTTTAAATTCTCATTTCAATCAGAGACCAGGGAAGAAAGATGGTTTCTTGTAAAACTTTTGCCTTCTGCCTGAAGAGCATAATTAAGACATGAACAACCACAACGGAAATAGAGCTCTGTCATGTTTTCTCTCCGTCATACCAAAAGTACAACACAGTAATCGTCAAGGAAATGTGTTGAGATCAGATTCTGTAGCCTAAAGCACATAAAATATCAGATTTTTCAGAGTAATATTTGGTTAAATGGGTTATAAAATCATAACCTTCACAATTATGTGTTTAATTTGATTTGGTTATATGCTTGAAAGTAGATGCATTAAGAGGTCCCACTGAGGCTGCAAATACACAGAGCCCAGATGTTCCTGCTGTTACACTGTCTTTTGCAGTCCTGTCTATTTATTTAGAAAGCACTGAAACCATTTCCTGGTAATTATAGTCGACTGATGAAGTCTGGGGCCTGAACGTCCTTGTACAGTACACAGTACAGCATGTGTTCTTCAATCCAAACATCTCCTGTACAAAGACACAAAATATTTCAAGGAAATGTGACTTAAATTATGAACAGACACCGAGGTGATTGTGATATGATGTTGATGGTGCGGAGAGAGTATTTCAGGGTTCAATATTTGCACAGATAGAAGTAGGGATGCACGATATGTATCTGATAGATTATCAGCAGATGAATTCCATACCCTTTATGTTATGATGAACTAAAGTTAGGCACCATGCGAGGTAAATGAGTCCGTTTTTGTTAGCTTCTCTTGACTGTAAGGGAGCCGGGAGGAACAATTTTACTAGGTGCAGCTGCGACCTGGTTTTGTTCCATCTTCCACACAGTGTCATCATTATTTCACCTGCCTTTTTGATTTGTTAACTCTTCCTTGATGTCTTAATACCGATGCCAAAAGCCACCTTTGGCAGTGTTATGATGCATCTGCCGGACGGCACCTGTCATGGCAGTATGACATGCAGACGGGCATTAGTACGATACACCAAACCATTTTTTTAACCTCTCTAACTCCACCAGGACTCTGACATCCTCGCTCCCCCCCTCCTCTGTTAAATGGTATCTCCCTGGCGCACTACGTCATCAAACCATGTGATGTTTAGTATTGTCGGATTCAGGAAGCTCTTGACTTTTCAAAACTAACATCGTTTTTCTTTTATTTATTATAGATTTTGCACCAGAGCAGCCTAAACACACAAAGTCCAAAATCGCGATGAGTGGTGACAAGTCATGTCACCATGGAAAAAACACTGTAGAATGGTCATACTTTGAGCAGTCTTCTTCAAATTTGAAACAAATGTTCACTGATAGTGTGCCTACAGCCCCACAGTGTCATTTACCTGCTCAGATGAAGCCACAGACAGTTATTCATCCTGAAACACATTCTTTATTTTATTTTAGACAAAATCTTCAATTTTTTACTGACTTCAGAGGCCCATTACTCTGTCTCTGTATCACCTAGAGTGTTTCTGACACTTTCACAAGAAACTTTAGAGAGTTTTTCTTTCTGGCGTCAGTATTGTTATACTATCCAGGCTTTAGAAACCAGTTTTTACATCTGCTTTACAAATGTTCTAAACCACCGCAAAGTAAATTAACACCCTGATAAAACAAAAGGCTGCGAGTCATTATTTTCCTCAGAGCTTTTCAAATTTTAAAGGAAATGTTCTTTATAAACGCAGATAAATCAGATAATGAAAAGAAACTCCAGCGAAGGTTCAGTCAGGAAGACACTTTTCATGCTCAGGCTGTAAGTTTCTATCTCACCCTGCCATTCACTCCTTGCACATGCTCACTCACTCTCTGTAGGTGTCACTGTCTGTGTCTCTCAATTCAGTCATCAGCTGATTCACAATCAACCAATAGCACAGCGACACACCTTCTCTGTCAGCCATCATCTTACTGCTCCTCATTTTAAAAACGGTTCTTTCTCTGCCGTAGTTCTTTCTTGCTGCCATCATGCGCGCCCTCCACCTCCCCATCACCATCGATCCTTTACAGATTCATCGGCCTCATAGGCTTCATCAGCCGTCACCCTCACAGTCATCATCTACCACCTCCAACAGTAGGCCCGTTTCCACTGACGAAGTTCCTGGTACTATTTGGGGGCAGGAACTTTACAGGAACGTCCTCTCGCTCGGCGCTCTCAACTGCCGTGTCTCCACTGAGAGGGCGGAGGAAGATTCCTGTAAAGTTACTGGGCTCTGGATGTGATGTAATCGCTGCGCAACCATTTTGACAGGGGCGACGCGGCAAAGAAACCGGCTATTTTGTCGCTTTCTGTTGACGTCACATCCCCCACCCCCAAGCCACACCCAGGAGTTTTTCGGGGCCGTTCTGAGTACCTTCTCTGAGGCAGGGACTTGTTTAGCCCCTGTAAAAGTTCTGGGGATGGTTCCTGCGGTGGAAACGGGCCTAGTGTCTGGACTCCATGGGGGGGATTTATCTGCTGCCGCTCAGATGTCCCTCGATCACAAAAACTCTCCCTCCAAAGACTTCTGTTGAATCTTAATCAGCATAAATCATCTGTTAATCTGTACGCTCATATTCTGTATCAAACATTATCTTTACTTCATTCTTAATATTATACAATGCGAACACAAATACATTATCTTAAACCAGGGTATGACATAAGTAGGCCTACATAAATGAAAATACATCTAAAAATAAAGATAACGCAGGGTACAAACATATAGAAAAACAGGGTATATTCAGTCAGAGGATTCAGGGAATAGAGTTGCATAATGTTCTGAAAACGTATGGATATATCGGTATTGGTTATCGGCCAGATGACCTGTCAGATATTGGCAAAAAAAATCCAATATTGTGCATCCCTAGTGGCTGAGACCAGCTTGAGTGGCCACCTGGAGTTTTTACAATAAAAATAGTTACCAAAGTTACCTGTGGACTAAATGTTACCTCGAGTCCTCAGCAGAAGAATTTTGTCCTTCTTTAGCATTTAAACAACTGTCTGTTCAAAGTTAATGAAAATAAACAGATTCTTATGCCTTTGTTTTTTCTGCTGTACCAAACTGTTGTTTGTGTCTGAGTATACATGGATTTAGTGGCTCTAGCTTTTCAAATGTGAGGATTTGCTGATTTTCTTTGTTTCACATTATCATCAGAACATTTATAGACATCACTTTGAGCTGTGGTAACTTCTGACAGCTATCTGTTTGGTTGTTTTTGATATATTACATCATTCATCTTTGGTCTTTAGGCTTTGAGAGATTATTAAGATCCATTCCAGTTATTGCATGCTGGTAATATTGACATAAACACACTCATTAGCGTTTATTGTGACAGGCGGTCGTGCTAAATTAGAATCAACTGTTGCTGGAAACACTTCACTGCTCTCTTGGTCTCCAGTGACCCTTTATATAGTCATTCAGCTATCCGCTCTTAATTAGCATCCGCTAGCTGTGAGAAGCTAACTAAACTGCAACCTGGCTTCAGTTAATGAGGGCAGAGCTGATTAGTTTAATAAGAAGAGCGGAGGAGAAGCCGTCCTGTGAAAGATTAACTACTTTCAATCTCTGGAGAAACACCAGCACGCTGAAAACTCTAATTAGTTTCCCTTGAGGCTCAAACTGAATATTTTCAGTCTACACGTGGTCGTCTGTCTATCCATGAGAGCAATCAAGCGTTGAAACGGGCCTAGTGTCTGGACTCCATGGGGGGGATTTATCTGCTGCCGCTCAGATGTCCCTCGATCACAAAAACTCTCCCTCCAAAGACTTCTGTTGAATCTTAATCAGCATAAATCATCTGTTAATCTGTACGCTCATATTCTGTATCAAACATTATCTTTACTTCATTCTTAATATTATACAATGCGAACACAAATACATTATCTTAAACCAGGGTATGACATAAGTAGGCCTACATAAATGAAAATACATCTAAAAATAAAGATAACGCAGGGTACAAACATATAGAAAAACAGGGTATATTCAGTCAGAGGATTCAGGGAATAGAGTTGCATAATGTTCTGAAAACGTATGGATATATCGGTATTGGTTATCGGCCAGATGACCTGTCAGATATTGGCAAAAAAAATCCAATATTGTGCATCCCTAGTGGCTGAGACCAGCTTGAGTGGCCACCTGGAGTTTTTACAATAAAAATAGTTACCAAAGTTACCTGTGGACTAAATGTTACCTCGAGTCCTCAGCAGAAGAATTTTGTCCTTCTTTAGCATTTAAACAACTGTCTGTTCAAAGTTAATGAAAATAAACAGATTCTTATGCCTTTGTTTTTTCTGCTGTACCAAACTGTTGTTTGTGTCTGAGTATACATGGATTTAGTGGCTCTAGCTTTTCAAATGTGAGGATTTGCTGATTTTCTTTGTTTCACATTATCATCAGAACATTTATAGACATCACTTTGAGCTGTGGTAACTTCTGACAGCTATCTGTTTGGTTGTTTTTGATATATTACATCATTCATCTTTGGTCTTTAGGCTTTGAGAGATTATTAAGATCCATTCCAGTTATTGCATGCTGGTAATATTGACATAAACACACTCATTAGCGTTTATTGTGACAGGCGGTCGTGCTAAATTAGAATCAACTGTTGCTGGAAACACTTCACTGCTCTCTTGGTCTCCAGTGACCCTTTATATAGTCATTCAGCTATCCGCTCTTAATTAGCATCCGCTAGCTGTGAGAAGCTAACTAAACTGCAACCTGGCTTCAGTTAATGAGGGCAGAGCTGATTAGTTTAATAAGAAGAGCGGAGGAGAAGCCGTCCTGTGAAAGATTAACTACTTTCAATCTCTGGAGAAACACCAGCACGCTGAAAACTCTAATTAGTTTCCCTTGAGGCTCAAACTGAATATTTTCAGTCTACACGTGGTCGTCTGTCTATCCATGAGAGCAATCAAGCGTTGAGAAGTCACGATGCCTCTCTCGCCCTCTCGTCCTAATTGGTTGGGCTGTTATTGACCTTAAAAAGTGGCGGGAGGTGACGGGCCAGAGTCCTCAATCAGCTGGAGGGCCGTTCAGTCACAGAGAACCGCAGATTCCTCCACTCGAAGCAGCACTCAGAGAGTCTGAATTACGTCTCTGTTTCCAGCATCAGGCATTTACACCCAATTCAGACTGTTTTAGGATTAAAGCACATTTTGTCATCATGTCTAATCACATGGTGGGTAAATAAAACTTAAACAATTGAAGAAGAAAATATTCAATCTTGTGTACAACTATTGGAAAAACCCACTGAATCTTAAAAATCAGCACCAGTTTGTGCCTCTTGTGAACTATCACTGAAGAGTGAAGATAAAAACCCCTGAAATCTGTTGAGTAACACTTAAACGTATTTCCAAATGAATCCACACACAGTCAGGAACGTAAGAACTGCTGTTTCATGCTGGAACTATTTCTGGATGAATAATAATGTGTCCATCCCCCCGAATATCATGTGCAGTGTCTTTGCCTACAGGTCGCCAGATACGATCTTTGAGCACAGGTTTAGTTTTGTACAACCAAATCTGGCAACCACACTGTTACAGGAAGCTGCACGCAGTCATTGTGGTTTTTGTATTTCTGTTTGTGTCCACATGAAACGAGATTAGATCACAAAATATTCCTTTAAAGGACATTTCTGTTGATGCAACAGACGGAGCGGGGGTCTATCAAAACATAACTGAATCCCAACCTGCTGACTCACTGTGGAGGCCATTAGAGAAGATGATACCAATGTCCCACATGGTGTTTATTTAACCTTTTTTTATTCAGCAGATGTGAGCCAGCTGCTTTACATTTACCAAACCCAAAACTAGATTCAGTTTCAGTCCTTTATTGTTAATTTTTATGATGGAACATATAAACGAACACTGTTTCATGTCTAAAATCGGCAAAAATAATAGTTCACAGAGCGATTAATTTATTCAGTTACCGAATAGATAAATAAATCTAGAATGGAAGCTACTAAAACGGCCAATAAAGTGCAGGGAAAAAGAGTACAGTCAAAAGACTCAGTAGGAAGTTCAAGTGGAGGAGTTAAGGGTCAAAGGCACTCCTGCTGGGGAATCAATACCCTGTCACACATACAGACTGTGTTAAAGAAATGGACAGTCAAGGGCCTGGGAAAAAGGGGTCAAGAAAGTGAAGCCAGTATGGAAGTGCCTAAAACCTGCATTCATGCTAATGGCCAGCAGGGGGCAACCTGCCTGATATCAGACAGAACCGTCATCTCGTTACACTTTACTGTTCCCATCTTCAACCTGATGTTGTGTCCAATCTAATCATTTTCTGTAGGGAGGTCGATTTGATTTCCCTTAACCAACCACCAGAGACCAATGAACGTAACGTCAAGTCCACAGTGATGCGTAGCGTAGCCATGCCAACATACCTGTTTCGCCCCAGTTTGAAGAGTGGCGCTGTCATAGACTGGCACAGTATTTAAGATAAGAACTGTGTACTGGATCATGTGCAATGGTGACATCAAATAACCACCACAAAGCTCCCAGCCCTGCCTAACTGGTCACAGTTACTAGTTAATTAACCTCAACCCTAGCCTTCAGATAATGGTGGTGTGTACTTATGCACTGGTTCCACTGGGACCGGAAAAGGCAACCAGAAACTGGCGACCCTCAGGAAACCAGAAAATTGCTCCCAAGACACTGTCTTCAGCCACACTCTCCGCTTCACTAAGTTAAAACAACAAAGTGGTCGGTCTCCTGTTGAGATCAACCACTGCAGCCTACAGAGGGGATGTGTGGCTCCTTCAGCCTCATGCAGCCACATTCACCACTTACATGCACCAGTGTTTTTATGAAATTCTAAACACGTGGGTTTGCAATCCAAACAAAGTGGGGACAAATGCTGCTCCCTTCAAACACCCACAGAAGTTAACTACACAAAAGTAACCAAACAAAACAAAAATCCTTCTGCGACACTCCCAAAAATCAAAGTTAGAGGGCTAACATATAAAGCACCTTCACCTGTACTCCAGAAAAATGCTTAACCTCAATTTAGCGTTCACAAACCACGAGAGTCACAAACCAAACTGATCATACATAACAAGTCAGGCCTACTTTGTCACACTAGGGCTTGATTTAACCTTACCAAATGGATCTAACCCTGGACGAGCCCCTGTTTGTTACACTCCATCACTGCTGATGGAAGGTTGAGACAGACTCAACTCATCACTGCTGACTGCTGAATTCATCCAGTTTTTCAAATATCTTATTATTGTGATGATTTTATTTCTGCGTTATAGCGTCAATTTGTTAGGTGGGAAATGTGTGCATATCCCAAATGACACCGACCACAAACATTCTCCCTGCACAATCTCATCTGTAGCATTTCATTAACTCACTCATTTTGTTTTTAGAGACCGTTTCTCTGACCTCTTTGTGTTTCCACCATTTTCTCCTCTGATTCAGAAACTCTTAACCCTCTTCAAAGTCCTCCTCCCTCCTAACAGATGCTTTGTGGATCACTTTTATCTTTACAAGCACTTAGTCTTAACTTTAAGGGGCAATTCTAAGAAAACATCACAATTCTTAGAATTTTCTGATAGCAGTCAGTGCGTTTACGTGCACAGTTAAGTGGAGCTACAGTTACAGCTCGACTAGGACATTTAATTGGACTGCTGTCCTTGTCCCAGTGTACAAGCACTCCTCTTCTATAGGTGGAGATATGCCCCCTTTCAGCTTGTTAGTATTTTCCTGTTGACCTATTACGTCACAGATCAAGCGTCGTCCAGCTGTTATGCCACTTTTTTTGAACAGGTCGCCATTCAGTGTTTTTCCTCCTATTCATGTATTTGAAAATATTAAACTCTTCCAGCTGACACAGCATGAACTGTGTCTCCTTGTTGGTCCAAAAATGCAAAACTAGATGTAAATTTCTCCATGTTGTTACCGGCTTCGTCTTCTGTTACGCTTTTAACGCCAATGAACTTCCAGGTCAAAGCCCAGGGCCGAAACTGTGGAGCATGCTCAGAGCGCCTTGGCCAGTTTGGGTCTGACTGACTGTATACATGCAGGAGGAATTCAACTCCCAACCACATTATCTGTGTGTCAGTTCCACTGTGAGAAATTCAATATAGACCATTTTCTATCTTGTCTATAGCCCTCGCCATTGTTGTTCTTACTCCTAATTGGTTGTGGTGCACCCCTTGACAACTGCTCCACCCTCTTGTCCAAATATGGCCACTTCTGGCTCCAAAAACAAGATGGTGATGGCCACAATGCCAAATCTCAAGGCTTCAAAACTGGAGTCACAAACCAATGGATGACGTCACGATGAACTCTTACAGTCTGTGTTTCACACTCATTACAGGATAACACTGATAAACAGTAACTGCTGTTACATGTGTGGACTTCTTGTTTTTGCAAGATAATGAACATCTGCTGTTTTTACCTCCCCTCCAGTAATTCATGATAACATCACATACAGTGAATTTAAAATGGATCACTGTCTGGGGTCAGCTCTCGCTCCTCTGCATGTAATACTGAGAAGGCATCACTGAGTCACTGGGTTTGGGTATGGGGGGAGTTTAAACTGTGTGAGGCTGCGGCAAAGCTGGACATGTTTCCCCTGCTGTCAGTTCTCAGTGTGTCTGAGACATATGGCGTCACATTAATGAGACACAACCCAGTCTGAATATGGATCAGCTGTTCTGACTCTCAGAACGTTTTCCATAGCTGTTAACTGACTGTGTCCACTGTATCAGGTCAGCATGCACTGTTTCACCTGGAGAGACTCATTGGTTCATTTCATCAGGTTTTCATTTGCAATTTATAAGTTTATAGCAAACAACTTTGGTTTAAAGTCGGAAGTAAGTAAAACAAAACAATCATTAAACTTCCCTTTAAAGGAGAGGACATCTTGGTTTGGATATCTGCTGGCTACACTGGATCATCCCAAAATATTAGCCCAGTTGTCTTTGTTTTTGTTGACGCGCAGTGGCGGCTGGTTTTGAGCCATGACTCCTTCTATTCTGGCTCCCAATAACACAACAAGACAAACACATTTTAACACTCCTATGGAGCCTACAGCCCTGTGATGTCAGCTCTAAAAGGGTCTATAGATCATTTTAAAGCCGATATCGTCCGATACCTATAACAGCAGAGCTGTGGAGAGTCTATGATACAGGGTCTGCTACAGGAATGAATGAGGCACCAGCTTGAGCGTCTGATAGCATGGACCTCCTATAGATTTGCTGACTGATCTTTTCCCAACAGAAACAGAGTCTTATTTAGCTGCCGCACTCTCTAAAAGAAGCTTTAAGAGGTACTGCATGTTTGAGTAATGAGACAAAAGGCAGGGACACAAGGTAAAATTAGCCTGAGTGTGTTTAGCAGGAAATACCTACAGATCTGATAGGCCGACTGTAGTTTCCATATAAGGCGGCAGGTTCCTGACCTCTGTTAATAAATGCCCTGTCGGGAGGTTTAGAGCCTCTGTGGGAACCGGAGAGAGAAGCTCGTTGGGAGCTGATTGGGAGCTGGTGTGTTTGTTTGTGCTGGTTCACAGATTGATACACCTCCGCAGATAGAGGAAGCATTAGACTGTGGGCTGAATTTATGATTCGATTACTAAACTTCATCAGTGACAGGACTCAGTTTATTACTACAGCTTAGCAGAAAGCAGTGAGGTGCAGTAATGTTCTCACAACCTTTAACCACATTTAAGATTCTTGGTTGTAATTTTCTCTGGTTAAATATTAACTCATCACACACTGTAAAGCACAAACTGATTTTTGAGTCCAACAAATTGTCTTGTTTTCTTCACAGCTTGTCTGGGGTACGACATCTTGATTTTATTTGCATGTCAAACACAAAACCTGCGCTGAATATATCTGAATATATAAAAGATTTTTCCATCTCATTTAAAATGTCTGAATTTTCAGTCGATGTTTGATTTTAATTCTGACAGTTTTTTATTTGGAATATCCTGGTGTTTAAAGAACCTTTTGGGGCTGCAGATACTGAGCGTTTTCATCATGAATTTACCTGCAGATTATTTTACTGATAAATAAAACGTGAGGAAATGAGCGGTCATGGCGCGGTGTTGATCAGACGGTTAACGAAAACAGTGTAATCAGTCTGGACACTGTAGTCGATGCCTGGACACAAGAAGGCAGCTAAAAAAAGATGCTGAAACTTTAACAGAAGGAGAATCGCCATCTCTCCCACAACACCTAACACGGTGGACGATGGGAGACGCCGGGTAAGTCCTCAGGTGAAATTCTGTGCAATTCACGATTTAAAGACTTTGCATCAAATTTGATACAGTCAATACAATCTATCCGAGGCAATGCTAACTGGGGCTCAGGGCGGTGAAAGATGATGCATCAGTGCTAAAGTTGAGCGTTTGATAGTGAACATAGAGGACTTCAGCCCAGATCAGACCAAAAGATTTGCGACGAGACGAAACCACTTTAGAACATTGCAGAGAAAAGTTGCAGCGGTGTGAACTGGCCGGTCTGAGCTCCACTCAAGACGGCTGACGGCGTCACCTGCAACTCAGCTGGTCTAATCGCTGGCGGTTGCGTCTAGCAGGGAGAAGTGCAGTTTGAAACCAGCTGAAGCTTCTTCCAGTGTTTATACCAGCAGCTGAATTATCTGGAGAGGTCTGCTCCTCTCCAAAACAAACCAAGCAGGTGATTAAAACAGTTAAAAACACTGAACAAAGCAGTTTCAACACTGTGTGGCGTGTCAGAGATGGGCACATGCTGCTGTGTGCTCACCACAAATCAACTCCAACTGGTCGTTTCATAAAACACATCAACATTAGGCATGAGAGTCCTGTGAGACAGAGTCTGGGCTTTTCCAAGATGTGCTTGCATGTTGTTTTATTTGTTGTAGATCTTTACGGCAGTACACTGAAACATTAAAGCAGGCTGCCTTATTGCACGATCCAAATCTTTTGTCAAATTTTGCCATTTTCAGAGTGACAGTTGTAGCTCGGAGGTTGTTCGCTTAGCAACAGGGATTTGGAAACAGTAAGCAGAAGGGAAGCAGTGTACATCTGGTTGGTCAGATGTCATCTAGTAATTATTCTGTGAGGTACTTTACCATCTAATAATGCGGCTGATTTCTAAATGTGTCTTTGTGGATTAGAATTTCCTATTGAAGTCTTAAGGTACGTGGTTAGGCCTGACAACATGTTGAAAGGTATTTGTTGTTTTTTTTCCACTGGTTTTTTTTGTGTCTAAATGACAAAAGAACATCAGCAGTGCACGTTGCTCCTGAGCACCTTTCTCCCTTCTGGAAATGTGCTGCATCATTCACTGATGCAGACTTTTCCACTGGGTCCTCGGGGCAGAGCCATTTGCAGCGCCGAGCTGTTGTCTGGCCTGTGGACGCATCGATTCAGCTCATATTTCTGGCTGCTGCTGCAGTGATGGTGCCCCGAGGCAAGGAGCAGGAGTTAATGTCTGACTTAACAACCTGAGCAGCCCGGCTGGCTCGCAGGGCGGAAAGTGACAGAGGAGAGAGATGACGGGGTGATAGGCAGAAACCATGACCAGCACAGCAGACGGTTTGTATAACTCTGTTCACATGAGCTCAGAATATCTGCGGCTGCGGTCTGTGCAGCTGAATCAACAAGAAAACATTCAAAACACTCAGCTGTGTTTTCTGCTTACAGCCACGACTTGCTTGTTTTGTTTGTGTGTGTGTGCATGTGTGTGTGTGTGTGTGTGATAATGTGCATAGGCTAGATAAAAAGCATTATTACAGTACTTGCTACACTGGATGCTATAAGATAAGATAGAGACTGACATAGGATTCAGGTTGTATTTACTCTGTGAGAATCTCATATCTCCAAAGTCTCAGCTTCTGAAGAACTGAGCCACCTCTGATTATTTATAGTTTGTTAACCACGAGTTCATCCACAGACTGTCCACTGTACAGTGTGTCTCCAATATGTTTAATTCTAGATTCAATCAAGACTCAAAGGTTTCTAAAACTACCATGCCACACTCTCCACAACACATCCAGCAGTCTTCTTTTGATAAAATGCTAATGCTTAATAAAACTTTGCTCAAATCTTCAGTTTAAAATACTTTTTAATCATCATATAATTTCTGCTGTGAACACTATTAGCCACTAGTAAAGTAAGTAAAGTAAAGTCCAGCTCAGACCAAAGACTTACGACGTGGCAAAACTGTATGAGAATGTTGCAGAGAAAAGTGTCAGCGGTGTGAACTGGCCAGTCTGAGCTCAACTCAAGCCGGCTGATGATGTCACCTGACACTCAGGTAGCCAGTATCTCACTATCACTATCCTCATTCAGATTTTAAGAAGCTACAAATTATATTCAGCCACAAAATAAGTCTGAAAAGCTGCAAATCAGAACGGAAGTACAGAGAGTTGTTGACTAGAGATGATGCACCGTCTCATGGTGGTCACTTCCTGTCAACGTTACAGATCAGAAGCACAGAGAGTTGTTGACTAGAGATGATACACCGTCTCATGGTGGTCACTTCCTGTCAACGTTACAGATCAGAAGCACAGAGAGTTGTTGACTAGAGATGATGCACCGTCTCATGGTGGTCACTTCCTGTCAACGTTACAGATCAGAAGCACAGAGAGTTGTTGACTAGAGATGATGCGCCGTCTCATGGTGGTCACTTGGTGTGAACCAGCAGGTTTTTAGAACGGCGCCTGTTTCAACTCGTCTAGTCGCGAATCTCTGGTCTGAAGTGGGTTTAAGAGTATGCCTGCATAATATGATATTCATTCCACTACAGAAGAGACTTGATGAAATTAGGTGGGGAAAAAGTGGATATATTGATATCAGTTATCGGCCAAATAAGTTGTTAATGGCGGAACTCACTGGACCCGTTAAAACCACTGATGATTGGCAGCCTGAAATCAGACGTCCAATGGCAGGCTTATAGCCACAGTCTACATCCGGTGAATGAGTTGCCTTGTTATAGTACACATAAATTACATAAATCATGAATTAAGATCATTTAAAGGTTGCCAGGTTGGGAAATTTAAGGTGAAAATCAAGAGGTTAAGACAACAGGGAAACAGGAATATATATAATATGAATAATTTCTCTCCTTAATTAGATAATCAATTTCAAAATCTGCCATAACGTCTGTATGCATTCAGTGTGCTGACTTCAGAAGGCATCTTAAGACAAAGAAAGAACTGGCTGCAGACATCCACTGTTCCCAGAGGCAGCTTGAAACATCGGGTATAATGCAAAAGAAAGATGAAAATCAAAAGTTTAAGTGGTAGGTGCTTTGAAACTGGAAAATTAATCCAGTACATTAGACATTACTGCTTTGTTAAAATGCTCCACATTCATTTATTGAACTCGCTGCCCTTCATACCAACGTGTTCGTCTGTGATAAGATTGTACCCTGTGATTATTTTCAGGTAATTCAGGGGAACTGAGTGTTGATTAGACGTGTGGTTCAGCTGCACTTTGACCGCTCATCTCCTGCTGTGTTCTCATTCTGTCGCTCTGCAGTTTGCTCTGTGTTGTTATTTGTCATTTTTATCTGAGCTGTGTCTAATTCCTGCAGCCGGGGCGCAGCGGGGAAGAACTGAAGTGAACGTCGGACTGAATTTTGATGATAAACCTGCTGCATGAAAACACACAGAGGTGCCAACTATAAGAATAAACAAAGAAAGGGCAGTCTGAAGATGCTGTCCTGCTTTCTCACAGCCGACTGTTTGTGTCTGAGGGAAATTTTTCCTTTTAGGATTAAATTACTGGAAACAAGAGACGCTGAGAAGCTGAGACAAAATTGATTCCATTTACAGGCAGTAAATCCACACACGTCAATAACTTAAGTCAATAATAAGACTTAAAAGAGCATCGTTCAATAAACACAGCTGATTGATCGCTTCAGGGCATCACAGAACTACAGACATCCTGAAACCAGTCACAGTCAAGTGTTCTCACCTGGATCATATTGATTAAAATGAAGAAAACACATGAAACAGTTTGTTTTCCTTTGCTGTTATAGAAGACAAGATTAATGTCGTGCTCACATCTGCTGATCTGTATCACTCAGAATAAAACAGCATTTGAAATCTCCCCTTCCACCTCTACACTTCTACTCCCAAACACATTTAGGATTCAAACATCCAGAGCTGCGACATAAGTTGTTTGGTGGTTTAGACAGAAGAAAATGAATCTGAAATGATTTTTTATAATAGATTAATCATTTCAGGCTTCTCAAATGAAGTCCTGTGGACTGTTGGTTGGTCAAAACAAGCACAATGAAGATGACACTTAGGGGTTTTAGCCATTAATAAATAAAGACAATAACGGTTAATTGCAGCCCCACAAACATCAGAGTCACACAATGCATCAGAGGCCTTCACACGGTTTAACAATTTAGACCATAGAAACCAAAGCCTCTTGGCACTAAACACACTTTGATGTCTTTCAGTCAGGTTTTTGACAAAACCACAGCATAAACACTGCTCTTGTTGAGATCGTCATTGACTATCTACTTAATCTACAGACAGTGGCAAAATTTCTGTGTTAGTATCACTGGATCTGCATTTGACACGGCTGACCACAAAATATTAGAGGACTGAATGGACAAGTGGGTGGGACTTTCTGGCACAGTACTAAACTGGTTCAATTCCTACTTGAAGGATAGAGACTACTTTGTGACTATAGGTAACTACATATCTGAGTGTACAAAAATGACATGCGTTCCCCAAGGCACTATATTGGTGCCTCTTCTGTTTAACATTTACAAGCTTCCAAATTTCCATCACCATGTCACATCAGTCTTTGACTGAGTGCAACGAACAAATCAATGATTGGATGTGGCACCATTTTTTTCAATTAAACAAAGACAAAACTGAGGTAATAGTTTTAGGGCCAAGGAAATATGATCAAGTCGGTGCTCGGCTTCAGTTGGAAATGTTAAAATCCACAGACCAAGCCAGAAATCTTGGTGTAGTCCTGGACTCAGACCTGAACTTCAGCAGCCGCGTTAAGACAATTACAAAGTCAGTCTACTGTCACCTTAAGAACATATCAAGGATAAAATTACTGATGTCTCAGTAGGATCTGGAAAAACCTCTCCGTGTATTTGTCTTCAGTATACTTGAAAGGTCTTCCTAAAGAATCGACCAGACAGCTGCAGCTGATTGAGAATGCTGCTGCTGAACAGATTTTCAATTTATTTATTTGAAAACAAAACTGTTAGTTTATAAAGCACTGAATAGTGTAAAGCCCCATTACATTTCTGACCTTCTGCTACACCATGAATCATCCAGACCACTCAGGTCCTCTGGGACAAGTCTGCTTTGTGTCCCCAGAGTCGAGACTAAACATGGAGAAGCAGCGTTTAGTTTATTATGCTCCACATATCTGGAAGGAACTCCCAGAAAACTGCTGGTCTGCTGTAACTCTCAGTTCTCTTAAATCAAGGCTGAAGACGTTTGTTTGTTGCTGCCTTTTATTAAATCAAATATTTCTTACACTTCTTCCATGTCATACCTTGTCTTATTTTTCAATTTTATTTTATATTTTCTGGCTTTCTTTTGCATTGTCTTTGATGTTTTATGCAAATCACTTTGAATTGCCTTGTTACTTTGAAACCCTACTGGACGCCTTAAGCATGCTTAATTTTCAGAGGAAAGTATGGTGATTATTGACCTGAGGATAATTAGACGATAGACAGAGAGAGAACAGCAACCCTGGAAGCAGACTAAAGCTTCACCAATTAAAAAGCAGCAACACAAGGGAGCGTGATGGCTGAGTGGTTCAGACACATAACCTGCAGAAATATATACTGTAACCACAACATCTCCTTCTCAGTTACGTCTGGAGATCTTTGCTGCATGTCACTCTCTAGTCAACAACTCTCTGTGTTTCTGATCTGTAACGTTGACAGGAAGTGACCACCATGAGACGGTGCATCATCTCTAGTCAACAACTCTCTGTACTTCTGTTCTGATTTGCAGCTTTTCAGACTTATTTTGTGGCTGAATATAATTTGTAGCTTCTTAAAATTTGAATGAGGATAGTGATAGTGAGATACTGGCTACAGTGATGAAACTAACCAGCATCAGATGGACTGTATTCATAATCAATACGCCACAATAACATAAATAACCAGCGCCAATTCATCAGTCAATGAGAATGTGTGTGTGTGTGTGTGTGTGTGTGGGCGGGGCATAAGCACATACAGCCAGCAGCAGCAGCTGACGGAAACAGAGGGCTCGACAGGGACGGAGCACCTGCTGCAGCAAGCCAACGCGCAGTCTGCGGTCATTTTGACTTGACCAGCGGACTTCACTACAAGCTGATTGGCTGTTGAAACAGGTAACCCCTCCAAATGCCCTCCAATGCAACCAAGTGGACTTGTGAAATCATCTAGTGTGCAGTGGAAACATCTCACAATCTCATAATGTTTTAGTTCCCCAGGCAAAACTTTGACATGAACTGCAAACTACACATACATCTGAAATTAACCAACATTTAGTCTGGAGGCTCACCTCGTCCGTCGTTCTGAACATCGGAGATGATTTGGGAGTAGTTGACCGGCTTGTTCTCTTCAAACACTCTGTCAGCGATGGTGATGTTGATGCCCTTCAGCTCTGTGTACAAACCCTCCACAGCAAAGTAGCAAGGTCGATCATCCTCCTTGTTGTCACTGAACATAAGCATCACGTGCTCCCGCCACCCAAAGTGCTCACAGATCTGCAGAGCAAACTTCCCCAGCTTCCTGTGGGTGGGGCCTGTGTTGGTGATGGACGGGTAGACTCCACCGTAAAAGGCGACGGCTGGAGCGCCCGCTGTAACCATGGGAACGTTCCAGTGGGTGGTGAAGAGTCCAACAGGGGAGGAGGTGTAGGAGCAGCCAGGCCCGATGAAAGCCCATGGGTCATATGCAAATTTAAGGTCCACAGCCACGAGCGGGGCGATGGACTCGGAGCAGATTCCATCCTTTTCGCTGTTCTTGAAAGCATAGA
Organism: Epinephelus awoara; assembly: GCA_035609425.1. Taxonomy (NCBI): domain Eukaryota; kingdom Metazoa; phylum Chordata; class Actinopteri; order Perciformes; family Serranidae; genus Epinephelus; species Epinephelus awoara. The sequence goes on from CM069300.1 coordinate 3,280,402, forward strand.
CGAGGTGGTGGTCAGGGAGCAGGGTGGGGTCGGCGTTGACTTCTTTGATGGCTCGCTCCAGGGCAGGACCAATGCGAGGCCAAGCCCACGGGTAATCTGTGTTGGTCTGTGGTAAAATAACAGCCAGCGTGATGTTGTGCTGCGCCCGGTATTCATGGTGGCCTCGAGTTTGACGTCTGCGATGTCGAGATGATTTCCCGGTGACCGGCTGTGGGTCGAGCAGAACCAGCAGAACCAGCAAGAGAACGGTGCCCTCCTTCCAACAAGCCATCCTTCAGCCCAGCAGGTTGTCCACTTCCGCCACAGCTGAATAATTTATCCCCGTTAACTGTAGATACACACACGGGAGACATTAACAAAACATGCAACATAAATGCATAAATAAGTCCTGTTATCTGAGCTCCGAGAATGAGCCTCACCTCCTCCTGCAGCTAAAATCTAATAACATATTCAGGACACTGAGACCTGCTTTGGTTGGTCATGGCTGAATTCACCGTAATCATTTTGTCCATGTCAGTCCTGAGTGGCCTTTGTGAGTTTGGGACCATGCTGAGTCGTGGGAGAAAAACTCCCCGAAGCTGGAGAATGGGAGGACAATTTTCCTGGCAGCCCTGCCCACCTCATACAGCACAGAGTTGGTGTAATACACTGAAAGTGTTTTCTCAAAGGCAGCCTGCCCTCACTAACATCTCAGACATTGTCATCCCGTGATAAAAAACATCATAAATAATATGAAAGATGTGCTCAAATTTCTTATCCACTTCAGAAAGGACAGACTTAATGTCAGACTCAGCTGTGTTAACTGACTGAGCAGGTCAGTGTTCAATGACAGTGAGAATTAGACAATATTAGATGAGATGTGTGAGCTCTGACCGCATCACTGTCGTGACACAAATGACGTTAAAGCACACCCTCTGGCGTTATATTGCAATTGTACAACTATTACTAACAAAATAAAACAGTCAAAATGTCTTCATGTTGAGGGGAAATTAGTTCCCCAAATAAAAAGCTTTTTGTAACTGTTGTCTTTCTTTCCATAAAAATACACGGGGTCTGACCAGTGGCGTACGGTCGTTATGATGCCCCAGTGCATGCTATGATGACAGCCCCGAGTGCCAAACAGCTATGCAGTGTCTCAAATCACATACTTCCGTTAGTACACTTCCATGTAGTATACTATGTGCACGATGTACTCACTGGCATAGTGTGCAAATATCCACAGTGTAGTGTTGTCTCAAACCAAGCACGGCCGTTGTGCCAACCGCAAATTAGCATTGGCATTCGTGTTATCGGTCACGGTACTAAATCATTACAGACTGCTAAATTAACCCAACAAACACACTGCTGGCTTACATCCGACAACAGTATAGTGGTGCTTAGTGCAAAAAACATGTATTTGTACAATGCAGCGACGTTCACAGCCGCTCAGTCCTCAGCCGCTATTACCTGTTTGGAAAAGTGGTCCCTCCCATTCTGCTACGTAGCCAAGATGGCGACCACTGAGGGCGAGAAGTGTCCATAGTTCCACACTCAACTTCTTGACCGTTTTGAGTGCATCCGGGTACTCACAGTGCACTGCATTTTTCCATACTTCTCAGTGTGAACGCACTTATGCACTCAAAATATTAAGTGTAAGTACAGAAGTGCGCGATTTGAGACACAGTCCTAGTGTATATTTTATAGTATCATCACAGTGGACAACGTCGGGGTGTCTACTGATATAACCAAGTAAAATTTAAGACTTTTTAATACCACCTTATATATGTGTGTGACTCACATGCGTAGGTTCTCTTTCCAAGTAACGACACTGATGTCAGGTCAAAATGAACAGTTGCTAAAAATGACAACAATTGGGTGAGTTTAATTTTAATGTGTTTAATGTGAAAAGAAATCAAAATGTCATCTCTGTCATAAATGCTATTCATTATTGCAATTCTTCGGTCCAATGTGACCAAAATTATTTACGACCCATCAAATGTGAATTTAATGTGCTCCTTTAATTCCATACTTAATCATCATTCATTGTATTCGGCTACAAACGCTTCAAATACATTTCCAAATATTCAACTTGCTGGTTTTCAGACCCAATCAGATACAGCGTGTACTGGCACTAACAACCCTCCATACACCATGGCCATACATTTGTAATGGAGAGCCGCGCTGCCTGAAAGCATCAGCTCCCTGTGGACGGAAGCCTGCAGCGGTCAGACCTCTCAGATGTTAATCAATACAGTGATATCACCTATAAGGGACAGTTCTCTGTACCTCAGCGGCTGTCTGCCCTCCTCTTCATCGTGTCTGTCAGTGGCGGTGATGTCAAACAGCAGAGGAGCTGATGGGAAACTAGCTCAGCCCGCGAAGTCATGCCTGGCGCGTGCCTTTCCTGGCAGCGAGTGAGCTGCGCGCGGTGTTCGTTACTATGACAGCAAACGTTAAATCCGTTTTCCTGTTCCTCTGATGGCGGGAAATATTTAAGGAAAATGTCAGAATTCAACGCATGTTACAAAAAAAAACAAAAAAAAAAACGCTGGTCGCCAATAGTTAAAATATAAGTTGCTGGTTTCCAGGGAAAGTCCTTTGGGAAGGTGCTCCAGGAAAAACCCTGCTGAAAGTTTAAAAATGCTTATTGTTGCAAACAGGGAAATAATAGCTCAAGGTGTCCATCATCATCCAAACTTCACCTGTCAGACATGAGCGCGTGCGTCCTGTCAGCAGTCCACAGTATCCACCACGCGCCAAACTGTAATTCCAGTTCAGCTCAGACAGTCCGGCAGGTAAAGTCCTTCAAAGGTGAGTCAGAGGAGTTGAAAGCAGCTCTGTGGTCCGGCAGGTGAATGCTGCGCTGCGTCTCGAAACCCACCTAATTACACTGTGTGAGGACTGTGGTGCTGTTGTGTTGCTGGTGTGCTGCTGTTGGACTGACTGCGGTCTGTCTGGGCGGAGAGCTGGGAGGAGGAGGAGGAGGAGGAGGAGGGGAGGAAAGTGAGAGACGAGAGGGCAAGGAGACAGGAAAAGAGAGAGGAGAGGGGGGAGGAAGAGCCAGAGAAAAAGAGGAACAATTGAGGGAGATGTAAAGAAAAGAAAGGAAGGAGAGAGGAAAGGTAGAAACGAAAGAAAGGAGATAAGGTAGGGTTACTTCAGTTCATCACTATAACCAGATTCAGTGGACAGATGAAAGACAGAAAGATGGATCGTCAGATATGAAAAGGTCAGTCTACGTATGAATATAGGTTATTGTCTTCCACTCTGGGCTGTCTAACAGCCTCCGTGCAGCTGTGGTGGCAGCGTGTTTCCGAGTCCTGCTCAGTCCCTTTGCCCCCATTATGTTTTCCTGCCATTACGTTTTATAGCTGTGTTATCTTCCATCACAGTGAAGGTTGAGCATTATCTCGTTCTCATCATGGCTGTTCTCTTTACAAGCATTCCTCAGATCAATAAAACAAATGCAGACACAGTTTCAAGAAGAATAATAGTGGTGTCAATCTTCTAATCAAACCCTCATCAAAAAGCAGAATTAACAAAAAAATTTGAAAATGTCGAAGCATTACTTTAATAATTCATTGGAACTTGTCAGTGATCACTGGAATTGCCTCAAGAACCCCAAGAAGCTTTTCTGTGGCCACTAGAACTTCTCAGTTACCACAAGAGTCACCTAACATACCAAAGGATGTTCTTAAAGACCCCCAGAACCTCTCGAATGACCACTACAATCACCTTAACGTAACCAACACATCCTTAAAGACCCCAACTTCCCAACTAACTGTTAGAATTACCTGAAGTACCAAAGAACATCCTGAAACACCCCCCAAACCTTCCCAGTGACCACTGGGATTACCTAAATGTCCTAAAAGACCCCCAGTGACTACTTAATTCACCTATTGTACCAAAGAATGTTATTAAAGACCCCCAGAACCTCCCAGATAACCATTAACATTACTGACAGTATCTAAGAACATCATAAAAGAACCCCAGAACCTCCCAAATGACCACTAGAATTATTTTAAGTAATCAATACATCCTGAAAGACCCCCACAACATCTCCAATGACTACTTGAATCACCTAACATACCAAAGAATAAAGACCCTCAGAACCTCACAAATGGCCACTAGAATTACCTTCAGTACCAAAGAACAATCTAAAAGAGCTCGAAAACCTCCCCAATGACCACAAGGATTACCCAAATGGCCTAAAAGATCCCCTGAACTTCCTCATTGACCACTAAATTAAGAACATCCTTAAAGAACCCCAGGATCTCCCAAATGACCACTAGAATTACTTTAAGTGACAAACACAACTGGAAAGACCCCCACAACATCCCTTTTGACCGCGAGACATATACAGTACTAAAGAGCATCCTATAAAGAACCTCTGCAATGACCACTTGAATGACCTAACAAACCAAAGAATGTCCAAAAAGACCCCAAGAACCTCCCATATGGCCATTAAAATTATCTACGGTACCAAAGAACATCCTAAATGACCCCAAGAACTCCCTCTTATGACCACTTATATTACCTTAAGCACCAAAGAATGCCTTAAAAGACCCCCAGAACCTCCCCAATAACCACTAGAACTACCTGCAGTAACAACAAATGTACTGTAAGACCCCAATAACCTTACCAATGGTCACTAGAATAACCTAAAGTACCAAAGAACATCCCAAAAGACCCCCAAAATCTCACCAGTAACCACTAGAATCACCTTAAGTGCCAAGAAATTCTTTTAAGGACCACCAGAACCTTTCCAATGACCACTAGAATCAACTAAAGGACCTGCAGAATCTTCCCAGTGATTACTGAAACCTACTAAAGGACCACCATCACCTTAATGACCCCCAGTACGTCCTCAGCGTCCACTAGAACGTCTTAAAAGACCCTCTTGGTAAATTTAATTAAAATCCAATCAAACTCCAGGGAAAGTCAGGTGAAAAAAGGACCCAATGCAGACACCTTCAGGGCGGCTGAACAACAGGGACTTTGTCTAAAAACAGGCCCCAACTCACCAAAAACAAAAAAAACCATCAAGGATAAGAGGAACCTGGTCTCACACACTTGTAGCAGATCAGCGCCACATGTAACAGGCAGATAAGACATACAGAAGTAGGTTCCCGGCAGGACAGGATTGCTGAAACACTCTGACATGCTGCAACACCGACAACCTGGAGCGTAATGGAGGAATTAGATACAGGTGTGCAGTGAGGAGCAGAACAGGTGACTGTCAAAGGGCAGAGGACTCTGAGGACATCTGGTGGACAAGTGGGGAACCACAGAGCCTGGAGGGTTCCCATAAGGACAAGGCTGTCGATATTCTACAGTTTTGTTGTCGTCAAAGAATCTCATGTGCGGACTCAAACCAACAATGTGTTGGTCAGTACTTTGTGACTTCCTGTCTGTGGCTTTCAGGCTTTCAGATCGCCACTGCAACAATGCAATTCTCATAGTCATTACATATTTTCCATTTCTGCCAATATATCCCCCTAAATCCCACACACTGGACCTTTAAGTCTGTTCATTGACAAGGAGAAGTAGGTGCTGGGGAGAAACAGGGACCGAGTACGTCTCATAAGGTTTCACACTTGTACCATCGTAAACGAAGAAAACCCGCAAGTGACAAACAAAAACACGTCTAAGTTAAATGTCAGCTTCGGACTGTCTCATTCAGCTGTCAGAGGGGTTTTATGGGATTTAATCCAAACCTAATGGACACCTGGTAGATTTAACAGCCACAGCTGCACTCTGCATCATCCTCTCATCTTCACTCGCCTGTCTGCATTTAGCCGACAGTGTCAGCGTTTCATCAGGGGAAACGATATGATAGGGGATGAGATGCTGATGAAAGCCTTCACCTGACACAGAGTGGCGTCAGTGTCTCCTATACAGGCTTCATATAAACCCTCCCTCACTACTTATCTGCTGTCACACATCAGCACTGATTTCTGGTCCATGAGCAGCAAACGTCCTGTTGCCCATCAGGATCGTACACGTTTATTTACATTGGGTGAAAATTGAGACGTCTATGAACGAAGAGGCTCTTGAACAGGTTTACAAATACAGAACAAGAAACATTTTGCAATTTGTCCGTGGCTTTGACAGCGGATGCAACCCAGAGTGATGTCAGAGAGACTGCAGCGACATGAGAGGCCAACAAAGACTTGAGAAATAAACATTTTAATACACATAAAACTGCTGGTCCTTTTTCTTTGTTGTTTCTTTACTATTGACAGTACTATTACTATTTAAACTGCCTACTGTTGTTGCTTCCTCTGCAAGCTGCTTTGCAACCCACCTCCACCCCAGCTCCTCCTTTTCATGCTGTGTCTGACTAATCAGTGTCATTTCTGTTTGTCATTGAGGTTGCTGTTCTGGCTTTCTTTGTATGCACGTGGAAGGGCAGACAGGTGTGCTCTCACTGCCTTAACCCTTTCCATGTATGCGCATGGAAGGGCAGAGAGGTTTGTTCTATCTGCTTCAGGCGTTCTGCGTAGGCCCGAGGAAAGGCAGAGAGGTTTGCCCCAGAACAGAGCCATACCGTCAAATATAAGATTGCAAATGGAAATAAAGTTTCCTTTGAGTAAAGTGTCCCTGACTGAACTACTGTAGTATAGAAATAGAGATAGAACGTACAGGGTGGGCAGGATGGGTCAAACAATCTCCAGACTTTCACCTGGGAGCCTGTTGTTTGTTTCCCTTGTGAAACCAAAAGTCAATAACAAGGTAGTGCGCTAGTATGTGAAGCATGAAACGGTAGTGACAACCGTTGCCATGTCCTTTTTTTCCCCCCTAAACCCAACCAGGTGCTTTTGTTGCCTAAACTTAAGGAAATCAGACTTAAAATTATTTATTTTTTAAGTTTGTTCAGAAAAAGACTTTATGCAGGTAACAAGTGGAAGCTGTGCATTTCCTGTGAAAATGAAAGTGTATTTTGAAAACGACACGCCGTCCCAGAATGTCCAAATAATGCACATGGAGGGGCAGAGAATTCCCCAGTTCGAGATCAATAAAGCACTATCTATGTATAAAAATGATGCAGGGGGCTACCCAGGACTTCATTTGACGTTTGCATCCACTGAGAAAGTGGCGGTATTTGAGGTCTTAGTCTGAGAACATGACCACAAATCAAACAACAATAAGCTGCCAGCCACCCCATGGTCCCTCCACCTCACTCCACACTGCTGTGGACTGCCTCCTGAGCAGGAGAGTGGGCATCAGCTCGTGAGACCGAGACTTCAGAGGCTCAAATTCAACCAGTGCAAACCCCCCAGCTCTGGGTATCCCAGGGGGGTAGCGGACAGCGGCGGCTGGGGATGTCCGCATGTCTGCAGCCATGAGTCTTTAGCCCCAGTTAGCAGAAGGCTAAAATTGAATTATTTGTTTGAAGCGTTCCAAACTACACGCTGAGATGACAAAGCCTGTAAACATCTAACAGAAAAGACACGTGTTGACCAGCATCAGTCCTGTTTTAATGTCACTTTAATGTCCCAGTGTTCACCTGGCTCTATAGTATTAGATGCATGTGCTAACCAACATGTCCTCAGTACAATAAATGTGTGTCAGTGTCGTGCCGCTTGTGTTTATGGCACCATCCTGCTCGGAACTGATCACAGTCTGCTTTTATGATATTTCCTTTACTTTTATTGGTGGAGCAACAGATTTAAAGGATAACAGATGAAGGAAAGACATTTCACATGATTCATGTTTTCACATTTGAAAAAAAAAAAAATCACAACTTTCATGTAAAGATTTAAGACATCAAATATGAAACTTTGACATGCAACATCACAAATAAAACACATTTTTCATGCAGGTGATTTATCGCACTTTAAAGACACATAGAGACGTCATCAGACTCATTTGCTTTTTAAAACTCTATTTCCTGTCTTAGAACAAATGTAGCATGTTAAATGTATCTGTATTGGAAGCCAAACATTAAAATTTAAAGAGCGGAAACTGTTGGGATGACTTCCTGCTGTTGGGACATTACGTGTCACTCGAGGGAAATCTCAGCAGTCGTGAGGCGCTGATGTGCGGCTGTTAGAAAACTGCAGAGTGGAAGCAAAACATCAATAATGGATTTCCTTCAGCCTGCTGGAAACATAATGGAAACAACCGTACGGACGTCCACAGCTGTTTGTTCAACTGGTTTCCCTTTAAACTGGAAACCACTTTCATTGTGACATATTTACATCTCTGTACAGGTTAATATCACAGTGATCCACACTCCACTACCCTTCCCGTCTTTCTTGTTATTTTTTAATCATCATTATCAGTTGTAGCAGTGGAGGCAGTGATGCACTTTTAAAGTTAAGGGAAACATTAATACGGAATATTAAGGATTTTTAATGGATCATCAGCATTGAGCTTTTATAGCCTTTTTTAAATGAGTAAAAATAATTCAATAAATTAACATGGAAGCATCGTCATCACCTCAGACCTGCACAGAAATTAATCTTTCAGTTAAGATTCTTTGGTAAATTTTAAAGAAGCTTTTTTTAAAAATTTATTTTAATTTTTTTCAAATGACAGCACACCTCGATTTAGATGAGGGGGCTCTGTGAGTTTTCACGCCAGGGTGGATGACTGAACGGTCCCACCTGGCCCAGGCCCAGGGGCCCAAAGCATCAGGGTGCCCCCTGGCTTTCACTTGCAAAATTTCACTCATTAACATCTACCAACCAGGAAGAGATTTAAAATGACCAAAGTCACACAAAATGACCACAAAGAGACACAACAACACCAAAAAAGACACAAAAATCAACTGCAAAAGGGACACAAAATGACCAGACAGGGACACAAAATGACCAGACAGGGACACAAAATGAAAAACATCTGGTTTTGTTATTTGTTGTCCTCAAACAGTGGTCTGCAGCTTGAGGTGTCCCACCATCCACCATCCACCATCCACTCAACCTCCAGACGACAGTCAGCTCATATACTCCATCATGAAGAACATTGATATTACATGTGTAAGGCGTGCTAACGGAACGTAGCTGTGACTTGCAGTAATGTACAATGCCTACGTTTTCTTCTGCCGACTGAGCTGAGCCTGCGCATACGTCCATGATTAGTTACCAGCTAAACTGCGATGTCAAGTTAGTCGGCGGAAATAAAATTAATCTGCAAGTGTGGCTCCAAACGGCTGAAAAAAATGTCTCCTGAGGAGCGCCTGGCGTTCTGAGCTGGGGAAAAATGCTTTGGTGGACACAGGGCCTAATGCTCAGTCAACTACGGGGTTTTAAGGTCATTGACGCAAAAACTAAACCGCCAACCTCAGCTTTAACTCTTCCTTCACTGAGCTAAAGGAGACAAAGATTTTAAAGACAAACAGCAGGTTGGATGGAGACAGTTTAACTTCCTCAGCACATTCAGTCAAACTTGTGATTTATTCACTGAGCTTTTGTTCTCAGACTCAGATCGATTGTGCCTGCAGGCAATCTGAAAGACACCGACTGTCGACGAGGACATTTCAGCAACCTGCAGGGCTGATTTAGAGGAAAGCGTGGGGAAGGGTTACAGGTGTGTTGCCATGACAGTGACAGCTGTGGACAGATTACCTGCAGACATCTGTGAGTCAGACACTACATCATCTCGCTGGCATTTAGGCGTGGAGACCTCTGGACGAGAGCAGATCAGCAGTGACGTTGAGTACTGTCAGGATGGTGTCAAAGGGACGCTTCAACGTCTCAGTGATCACAGGTTATATATGTTTGTTCAGCTACGGCAGCACGGAAGGAAGTATTCATCTTATCAACACGTAAAGAAACACTTCATCCTCCAGTTCGTCACAAACACTCAGGAGCAGCACATCTGGAGGTGCATGGTTTTCATCTGTCAGACAGGTTTGCAGACACGTACAATGCAAACATGTTTTTCTGGCGGTTAGTTTGCGCACACTGTGTTAATGAACGTGACTGCAGCAGGCTGACATCCAAACAAAAATGTTAAAGGAAAGGAAAATGTATTTTAAATTATATTTCAGGGTTCTCATAGTTAAAGCATTTTTATTTGACATGTTGCTGTATTTGATAGCATTATATGTTTAAATTAAAATAACAAGACATCAAGTCTCTGTATGTTTGTATTAGTTCGCTTCATCCATCCATCATCAGCAGTATTTCTGTGCCTCCTCTGTGTCGATGCCATTTCAGCAGGAAGAGACGTGCCCCCCCCTTCAGGTTCTTCTTTTCAATTATTCAACACAAAACCATCTGAATATTCAAAAAGCTCCCCGTGTGCAGAGGAACACGCCTGCTGCTCTGATTAACGAAGGCTCAGCAGGACTGATTTCAGTCTGTCTGTGTGGAGAGAAAAATGTAAGTGGGACCTGGAGGAGACTTTAGTGCCAGAGAGTGAGTGTGAGTTCATGTCTGTGTGCTGGTTCAATAAGTTTCAACAACATGGAGTTTTCTAATAGTTTCTATATTTCTGCCTAAAAACCAGAGACAAAACATTCACTTTCAGACAGAGAGCAGTTTAAACATTTAAACATGAGTCATCAGCAGATGAAACTCCTCGGTTCAGATCAGTCTCACGTCAGAAGATAATTCAGACAGAAGGGGATCATTTAAGATCTCAGCTCCTGTTGAATAACCACAAAATAATCCAGGCTCTATCTGTGATGCACGGCCCCTCTAATGGATCTATGTGGCACCATGTGACAAAGGTGCTGTCCAGGAGCTTTGAAGGTGGTCGCCACTTAAAAGGTTCTCCTATGTTCATGAGCCAAACAGCTGCTAATCACTATTTTTATTTAGAGTGCACCATGAACACAAAACAATACTGAAATTCAAATTCAGTAGTTAAGGTCAGAAGAGAGACCTGAAACTTTGCACAGAGATGCCTCTCCTCATGAGGAACACATTTGCCTCAAGAACCCATAACTTCCGCTTATATAGATTTTCCGCCATTTTGAATGTTTTGAAAAACACTTCAAATGGATCTCTTCCTAGGGGGTTTGAGCGATCTGCATGAAACTGGGTGAACATAATCTAGGGACCAATATCTAAAGTTCCCTCTTGGCAAAAGTTGGAAAACTTACTAAAACTGAGCTTCTATAAGGCAATGAATATTGCGGAGGGCGTGGCTCATCACATAAAGGTGTATAACATCTCAAGGGTTTCACCCATCACCACGCAACTTTGTAGGCATATGACCACACATAATCTGAGGGGACCCCTCCATTATTGACCCCATCAAACAAAATGGGGGCGCTAGAGAGCTCATTTCTTATCTAGGCCTAACCGCCATATGGATTTTTACCAAACTTGGTAGATATGTAGAACAGGACGCCTCAAGGTGACTGGAGAAATTTAACTCTAATTGGCAACTGGGTGGCGCTATAACAACAGGAAAATGCTTCAAAATGGCTAAAATGCGATGCGAAGATACCTAGCATGTAATATGTAGACGTGAATGGCACTGAAAAAGTGGCAGTATGTGACGAGTTGGGACGAACCGGTTGCAGCATCCTGAAGCTAAAGATCATAGTGGTTGAGCAAACATCAAGTGAACTGGAAAACAGTGTTGCAGAGCTGCAAGTCTCATAAGTGAATAATAAAAAAAAAAAAAAAATCAGACTCAGACTCCACTGATTGTTTCCCTTTTATTACTAAAGAAATAACAACAAATAAAGTCTGTTAGCAGATGATTGACAAACATAAGAAAGCTGTGAGACAGAGAGGTGTCACTCCACTGCAGTGGTATTAATAAGATAATAAAGTTATGGTTTTATCTGATCTTATCTTGGGTCCAGGCTGTTTCTGAAGCAGCCCCTAAATAAATTAATCCAACCCACTTGTTTCCCAAAAGAAGCAACCAATAATTCATCTGTTAAAAAAAAAAGAATTAGAATTAGACTCAAACATCCCTCATACAGAAAACTGTTGTTCAAAATATCCAACATTATTTACAAAATGCCAAAACTGCTCTGAGTGTTTTAGGAGCTACACTCTCTCACCCCTCTCCCACCAGCTCTGCTTCTTGGAGTTGGAGAACTCTGATATTAGTCGGAGTAACGCGTTTACATGCATTTCAATTGTCTAGTTATAGTCGGATTAAGGCAATAATTCGGTTTTTTCAAGGGTCATGTAAACGTACTGAGTGACATTACTTTATTCACCCTTAATTTCATAGTCACTGATTAAACAAGTTCAGTATGTGCAGTATACGGTGTTGAGTTCACCCCACTGTGGATCTAAAAAGGCCACAAAGGCTGAGGAACGGAAGGAAGTTTGGGGTTATTCAATGCTACACCAGAGTCAACAGGCCCTTAAAAACATCCAGAATCTGTCTGAAAAAAATCCCTTTACAAGCGAAAAAATAAGTTATTATCATGGATATAATTCAAACCTGCTACCAGCCCTGTTATATCAACATTCATCTGTACGAACGACTTGTGAGCGAACCACCAGGAACAGCTCAAATCAAACACAGGCAGTGTTAAGGATTTAATGAGCGATCAAGGCTGAAACTAATAATGACTTTCATTACTGATTATCTTTCTATTTCATCAATTAAAGGTCCACTGTGGAGGATTTAGTGGCATCTAGTGGTGAGGTTGCAGAGCTCCCGTCTCGTCTCCCGTGTGCCAAGCGTGTCGGAGAACTACGGTTGCTGACGGAAAACCCGAATGGCCCCGACTAGAGCCAGTGTTTGATGTGTCTGTTATGGGCCACTGTAGAAACATGGCAGACTGTGGACGAGGACCTACTCTGTAAACGTCTCATTCTAAGGTAATAAAAACACAACTATTCTTATTTTCATGTGGTTATACACTGAAGAAAATATTGGACACGCTGGATCTTTACGTTTCAAAGTACCGCTGGGATTTCATTACTTGGATGACTTAACACTGGATCAGGTGAGCTGAACAGGATCCTGCAGTTCCATCACAACCGTCCAAAAATGAACTGTTCTCACGTGTGAATCCACAGATCCTGCGTGTGTCGTACCCCGATGATAAGATGCCATGTCCTCTTTTTAACCTCCTTGCTGGTGACTCAAAGACGCCTCCTGTTCTTAACAGCGCCATCTGGAGTCCATGTAGAAGTAGACTCAAGTCTGGATTCCACTTAAAGGCAGAAACTCTGTGACTGTTCCTCCGTAACGTAACGTGACTGTTGAGACAAAAGCTGAGATGGTTTGGTTAGCTGGCAAAAAAAGTTTGTGCTGCTTCTCCAGTTTCCACTTTTGTTACTTGAGTCTGTGTCTCTCGAATCTCCAGGATGAAGGTGCTGAGTGCAAAGTTAGCAGGAAAACATAGTCAGAGCGGCGGCAAGAATAAAAGCCAGGCTGATGTTCAGCTTGAAAATGTTTAAAGGTTCAGTTTACATTTTAGGAAATACACCTCTTTCCTCTTTGCTACTCACGTGACTGTATGGTAAGCGATTTTATGAATCCTAGGATAGCAAAGGAACGACCCGCCCTACTCTCCCTTTGTCTGGCTGGTGCTCGTTGCTGGTTGGTTTGTTCAGGTGCAGGTGAGTAAAGTGGGATTAGTTAGGGTCAGAACGTCAGGGTAAGCCAATCAGAGGCAGAGTATAGCGGACTGTTCCTTTGCTATCCTAGGAAATATAAATTTACATACAGTAAATATGAAGCTACAGCCAGCAGACAGTTAGCGTAGCTTAGCACAGAGAATGGAAATGGGGGGGAACTGTTAGCCGGCTCAAAACCCACTGTAAAACCACAACTTGGTAATGTCATAATTTAGGTTTTTAACATATGAACCACTGAGCTTCATGACGAGCTCATGCTACATGGTATTAGCCAAATTAAAGCTTATCGCAGCGTCGTACCGTGTTGGCTCACATTGTGAACGCTAATGAATGTTATACGTGATAATTTTATCTCATGTGGTGTGTCATAGCAGCAACAACGGACGTCTGGCAGGTTTAATTTTCTTTGCATGCGGCACTTCAAATGTAGCTCCTCCCACCTGGTGGCTCTTTTACCACAGTAACATTTTGTCTGGGACATCAACAGCCATAGTGAGTGAAATAGGACAAGAATAATCCAATGCCATCATGCACATCCTGAAAGACGACCAGGGATAATTGGTCGTGGACCAACGTGTAGTGTGTCATGTGTGTCAGCAAAGTCACGGCAAGATTTTATGACATCATAATCGCCTAATGTGACGTAGTGACTGTCGTGTAGTCTGAACCGGTGTTAGCGGTGTTTGTAGGTAGGTTTTGTTATCTTTGGACAAAGCCATGCTAGCTGTTTCCCTCTGTTTACAGTCTTTGTGCTAAGCTAAGCTAGGCTAAGCAAGGCTAAGCTAACCACTAGCTTCATATTTATCACACAGACATCAATGAATTTCTATCTAACTCTTAACGAAAAAGCATATTTCCCAAAATATCAAACTCCTCCTTTAAGTCTGTCTACATCTCGTCAGCGTGTGCAGGTTTGGCGGGATCATGGCGTCCTTTCCCCGCCATCGACCTCAGACCGAGCGCCAGCGGCTCAGTCTGCCCGGCAACAAGAGCTGAGCTGTTCCCCGATTGGCTCGCCTGCTGAGCCGCCCCATTGACGCCTGGATTTTCAGGGTTTTCTATTGGTTCTTGGAGGATGGGGGCGACATCAGGAGGTCCTGATTGGCTGAGTTCAGAGGGCAGCGACGAGGAGTCGGACTCGGCAGCTGGAGCGTCTGCATCCTCTGCTGTCGGCTGGGAGGAGGCGGGGTCTGTGAGGATGTTCCTGGAAATAACTGGAGAGATCAAAGAATAGATCATTTCGACTAATCTGCTGCCACAAAGTTTGACGTTGTGTGTGAGAGGACTGTGATACGTTCAGGTTGTAGAAAGTCCTCGTTACAAATAAAGTATGAGGAGTTTTTTATTTGCAGGTGATGATAAACCAAAGAAAACACACTTCTGCCAATAGATCCCTGTAAATGCTACACACTGGAGATTTGATATCATCGACAGGAAGTGATGTGGAGAGCGACTGACCTCCTGTGGGTCTGTAGTCGTCGTCAGCAGACGAGCTGCGGCTGAACGGACTGAAACTTGGCATGATGATGAGACCCAGAGAGACCAGGATGATCTGAGGACACAAACACACAGTTAATGAACACTGATGCACACATGGCTGTCGTGTATCAGAGTCAGGTGGCTCCAATTCTACAATAAAAAAGAATTTATAATAAACAGTTTAATTCTTAAAAATTCTTTTATGTTACTGGATTTTGGGCATCGATGTACAATGTTTTTTTTTCTTTTGTAAAACAGTCAATAGCATCTATAACAGTATTGTATACTTATTCTTTGACTAGAAATCAACTATTAAAATTGTTCGGTTAAAATAATTATTTCCTATTTTCTTTGGTGGTTTTTGTTACATACAGACAGGCAATGGTGATGCTGCGTAATAATTCCTGATTGTACTACTCTATGCAAAAAATGAGAGCTGGAACCAGTGATGATGTCACACGAGAGCACACAGACACAGACACAGACACAGACACACACACACAGACACACACACACACACACACACCTACCAGTAAGCAGGTGCTGGTCTGCGCTCCTTTACTGACCGTCTGTTTGATCAGAGACTGAAGCTGTCGCAGCTGCGCCAGCAGAGACCTGAACGCCACAAACACAAGCAACATGTGTTAACTTTTATCACCTCATTTCTGTTAACAGTAATCTGAGCTCAGACATGTCAGAGCCAACATGAAACTGACTTCAGGTTTTTCAGGTTTATTTTTTTCATCTCAAATAATCACATAAATACCCCGAAACTCAAATGTGACATGAAGAGAAATGTAAAGGACACAGTGAGGAGGTTCATCAGGCTCCACTGAATGTGTTAAGTTTAAAAAGCTAAAACAACGAGAACAACCAGGCTGTCGACACCACGACAGCTGCAGAGACGTCAGGCTGTTAGACGGACTTTAATTCATTATCATCACTGTAGACTGAGAAGGTGTGGTTTAACATGACGACAGGAAGAAGAAGACAACAGAAATGAAAAGACAACAGCATCCTCTGCTGCTGGAGCACTTGATTGATCAGACTGTGAGACACAGATCCAGAGTTGGATCCACTTCCTGTTTTGTCGGACCGGTCTGATGTTTGAACTTTAACCTGTTGGATTTTATGTAAAAAACTTGAACCGATGTTTGTCATCATGTACCACTGTCGACAGGCTGCTGAGTCAAGTGCGACACCTGGTGGTGAAATCTGGTACACCACCCCAGTGTTTGAATCTAGACTCTCTCATCGATCAGTAAACAATCAATAATCAATGTGGTCGTACATGTTTCGTTTCTCCAGCTGCTCCACCGTCCTCTGCAGCTCCTTGTTCTGTGCTGAGCAAGCTGCTGCCCTGTTAACACACACACACACAGATTATCTGCAGATATTTAATCTACTTTCAATAAAGATTAAAACAATCTGAGAAGTTGATTAACTAATATATTTCTGATTAATCCACCGACTGGCTCAGCTCTGACGTGAGATTTCATCCTACCTGCTCTCCAGCCCGTCGATGTACTCCTTCCTCCTCCGCCGGCTGTCCTGAGCCGACTGCTTGTTGCGGATTTTTCTCCGAACTCTCTTCAGGATTCTCTCCTCTGCCTGCAAACAAAAAATATTTGTTTTCACAAAAACAGGCAGAACTGACCCTCCAACCCCCGGCTACATTTACTGTGGAAAAAATGACGATAACTATATTTGGTCAAAGAAGATTTTATTTCCAACTACCCAGACAGCCTCTTCCAAGTGCCTACGTGGAAAGCCTAAAGGCCTTTGCATATTGAGTCCATTTCTTTCAGCGTTTTTTTAATCCATAATCTGAAAAAAATCGTTACACACAGAAACCTCACGCACTGATTCTGATGCATTTTATTGTTCTATTCATTGTGGTTCCTTTGCCTCTCTCCACTGGAGTTACCGATCTGACTGACATCTCTCCCTCCCTTGTCTTTCATTTGGCACTGCAGCTGCATGAAGGGGCGGAGCTGTCCTCCTCCTCTTCATCATCATCCACCTGAATATTACTATCTGACCTGCTGAATCGCTGTCTTGTCACGGCTGTGTCCCATCACCGCATTTTCTTCACTGATTCTTGGCCAAGCGTCTCTAAAGGCTCTGACGGATATGAAAAACGCAGAAAATTTAACCTATTCCAAAAATTGAAATGACAGACAAAAGTTTCAGACTCAGTGTACAAACAACGTGAGGTCGTATTTATTTATAGGCGTGCAACAATTTCAGACGAAAAAACAGACTCAGTGTGTGCAGGGAGCCGATGGCAGAGAGAGCACACTTCCCTGCCCTTCCATGTGCCTACATGGAAAGCCTAAGGCAGGGAGAGCAGCAGCAAAGACAAACAGAATTGACATTGAAATGTCAGACACAGCATGAAAAGGAGGAGCTGGGGTGGAGGCAGGTTCCACAGCTGCACAGCAGCTCTAACCAGAGTCACAGTCAGCGTCTCTTACAGTCTTATCAAAATTAAATCGGGCACAAAAATATTTTATGTGTTGAACAGATCAGTTGTTGCTGTCATGTGACTCATTCTGCAGTGAAAAACTCCTAAATGTTGACTTTTTGAGATTTAAACAGCTTCTGTGTTTCAGTGTCTGACCTTGGTGAGGGGAAGGTTGTTGGGCAGAGAAACTCCTTCCTGTGACAGCAGCTTCTGTTCCTCCTCGGTCAGCTGGAGCTCTGGGTACAGCTGGAACAGTAGAAGAAGAGTCAGTCCTCCAGGTCAAACCTTGACTCCTGACTGTCAGCAGGAAGTGCCAAAAAAACAAAAAACAAAACAGGCCTCACCAGTTCACCGTCGGGGCTGGGAGGGCTGGCGGCGGTCAAACTGCCATCGAGGCGTGCTGCAGAGACCACGGGCAGCTCGTTCACGATGCACGAGTCTGAAAACAACACCTGAGAGCTCCACTCATCTGCACGGGACAGGAAGTGACATCACGGTTACTGCTAACACCATCAAGGTCAGGATCAAGATGTCATCCCTCCAGTGTGTTCTGGGTCTGCCCCGGGGCCTCCTACCAGTGGGACGTGCCTGGAACACCTCTAACAGGAGGCGCCCAGGAGGATCCTGATCAGACGCCCGAACCAACTAAGCTGAAACACCTCAACACGAAGGAGCAGCTGCTCTACTCCGAGCTCCCTCCAGATGTCTGACTCCTCCCTCTATCTCTAAGGCTGAGCCCAGACACCCTACAGAGGAAACTCATTTCGGCTGCTTGTATCTGTGACCTCATTCTTTCGGTCACTACTCAGAGCTCATGTAAATACATTTGAGAAACTCAAATCTTTCAATAAATTAGATTTAAAGATTAAATCTTTCAAAAACGTATTTTCTGCAATGTGAAAATACAACGTGGCTCCATGTAGAGCCAGGGTTTGGTTTATCCTTTCTGGGCTACTGTAGAAACAACGTGGTGGACTCACTGAAGAAGACTCGTATGGAGGTGTGAACAGCCCATTCTAGGGTAACCAAAACACAATGATTCTTATTTTCAGGTGATTATAAACATCATCACACACCGAGCTCTATGGAGATGATGTTCTCTGGTCCAGGTTCAGTCTTGACTCCGCCCAGGCTGCTGATGTCATAAACCACCTGGTAGATGGTCGCCGGGGCCGGCTGGATGGTCGCCGTAGTGATGGGACTCTCGACCACGGGGTCCTCAGAGATGCCGCTGTCGCTCTCAGACGAGGATTCTGCAGGAGGCCCGCTGGGAAACACCTCGTTCGGGTCGACGCCGTGAAGGACGTCCTCTGATTCGCTGTCATTCAGCTTCTGAGGGAGAACAAACGGGACATGCTGCATCAGGTGACCTCACCTGCACCACCCATGACTCACTCATGCTGGAGCGCAGACTCACACAGTCGGGGTCCACCACCCAGTCCTGCAGGGGTTTCTCTGAGCTGCTGTAGACGAGGTCGGAGCAGGAGAAAGGAGCGTCGAGCTGCCAGCTGTCTGCCGCCACACCGCCCACAAACAGCTCCCCGCTCTCTGCGTCCATGACCTGATGACACATCAAACAACCCAGTCTGACTCTGTCCTCTACATAACACATTTACTCAAGTACTGGACAAGGTACCTACAGATGAAGACGTGTAAGATTTAAGACTTTATTAATTCCACTCGGGATGAATTTTAAGACCAATTATTTGTCCCCATGTTCAGACACTAGGAGCAGGGGAAAAAATGTATACAGCACAGCATCGCGATATTTTGTGTGGCTATTTTGTATCGATACACAGACGACAAGTATCCATCTTTTATTATACACATTATTAATTTTACAGACCTTTACAAATACACATTTTAAGACAACTTTTGGTACTACAGTAGAATGATAAAGTCAGTTGCCTTTTCTGTCCACTAGATGGTGCTGGTGATTTTCCTGGTGAGGTCAGCAGAGGTCTCAGTCAGTCGCATTTGGCAGGAAGTTCATCAGAACAAAGATGGAGACACCAGAGAAAGAAATCAGAAATAAGCTGTCGATGTTTATATCAAACGCCTGGATCCAACAGGCTTCTTCAGGTCAGGTCAGAACGCCAATTCAGAACTGAAGAGGCCTCGTTGGAGGAGAGGAGAAACGTCTTCGACAAACTCAAGTACGTCTAGCTGCCTTCGATACAACGCTCAGCTGTACGATGAACGAATTCAATGCCTTCTCAGGCCCTGATCACACAGAAAGCATTCTGCAGGGTGAAAAACATGAGGCGCACCACACTGCCCTCTTGTTTTAAATGAATACCACTGGTTAAAAATGCTTGCTGCATTCTGTCCCACAGTAATCAGTGTGTAGTTGATGACATGTTGAGGCAGAGGGTGCTGTCTGTAGCTCTGGTTGAGGGTGAGAGGCTGTCAGCAGATAAACAGAGATCTGTGTGGG
The DNA here is from genome assembly GCA_035609425.1 of Epinephelus awoara. Taxonomy (NCBI): domain Eukaryota; kingdom Metazoa; phylum Chordata; class Actinopteri; order Perciformes; family Serranidae; genus Epinephelus; species Epinephelus awoara. The sequence continues at coordinate 3,300,278 of CM069300.1, forward strand.
TACATGAGACCCTAAAAAAGAGGCTGGATCATGGGGAGTACCACCAGTTGGTCCAGGAGCTTCTCCACCATCATGGGCATATCTGAGGATGACTCAGGGGCAGTTTGACGACCTGCTGTCTATCATCAGGCCTTATAGCTCTGGGTATCCAGCAACCACTACCACCAGTTTCTCCTCCGTTGTTTACTAACTGTAAACTTGTTGTTGTGACCACCACAGAAGCCCCGCCTCTCAAATCATCCCATTGGACAATGGGAAAAAAAGCGCCGATGATGTGGGGCGCTTTTCTGCCCTGAGTTGAAGTTTTTTTTTAACTTGAAGTGTTCAGAGTGCTCCGGCAAAAACGCCAGGTGCCAAGAGCGCAGAAACACGAGGTGCATAGCAACGCAGAAACCACGAGCAAAAAGCTTCATTCATTAAAAAAAGGTTAGCTTTCTGTGTGATCAGGGCCTTAGACTTTTAAGGCTTTGCAATTTAAGTTGCATTTTTTTCAATATCATAGAGAAGCAGATGTACATGGATGATAACTGTCAACTTTTATATCCCTGCAGCCCTAACTCCGCTACATCTCAGACAGAAATAAACTCTTTACTTCGCGAATTAAGATTTCTGCACACAAAACATATGTATCTGGGCCGTATTCACAAAGAATCCTAAGACTAAAAGTAGCTCTTAGTGACGTCACTCTAAGAAAAACTCCTTGCTCAGAGTTGCTCTCAGAAACTTCCAGAGTCACTCTTAAGCTAAGATTCCTTGCTAGGAATTTTTAGGAGCTCTCTGAGAGGAATCTTTGTGAATACGGGCCCTGGTGTTTTAACCTGTCAACAAAAGTTTTAAAGTCTCTGTAATGTAACTCACTTCCAGTTAGTTTTAAAAGATCTTATAATTGATCGTTTTGTGTCAGACTATGAGGTTAATATGGAAATCTGTCTCTGGTAGATCTGTCAGGTCTCTGCTGCTCACTGTACCAAAACATCATGCATTTACTTCCTCTGAATTTTGATTTTACACTTATTGTACAGCTGTAACTGTTTCCTTATCTAAGTTTAACACACACACACACACACACACACACAGACACACACGCGTACACACACACACAGAGTAACAGCCAACACATGAACAAATCAAACAGCAGAATAAAGAGTCTGTCTAGAGGAGGATATCCTGGTGGGTACACACCCACACACACCTAGCCTCTGGTCGTACCAGTCTGACTGAATAGAAACCTGATAAGCTGCTAAACGTGTTTCCAGTTTTCCCTCTCCACTTCTAAAACGTCCTCCTGGACTCTCACAACAACAAAAACAAGAATCACAAGTTCTTGTTTTTCGTCACTTCAGTGAGACGAGACCACTGAAAACACAGAGGCCAAACTTTGGGGTTAAAACCTGACACTGACGGTCAGAATCCGACATCCTGCGGACTCTAGTTGCATTTCATCTCTCCAGCTGCTGAATGAAGCCAAAGAACCCTGTGGCACAAAACACCTCAAGTTTCTCCTTAAAGGAAAACTTGACTTAACACAATGACGTTTGTATTTCAGTCGGTCGTGATGTGTGACCTTTGTGAAGAAGACTGTGTTTCTCTTGCACGCCTCCACAGAAAAGGACAAGCATAGTGATTTATCGGTTGATTGGGGACCAGGTGTAACAACAGGAAATTACAGACTCTTTTACTGTTGGTATACAGTATTATATTTTTTGGTGGGCGGGGCTTAAATGGAGGCAAAACAATTCTCCACAAACATAAGCTAGCACGTTCTGTTGTCTTGCTTTAGACAGTGGAGGAAGATGATGTGAGTGGGAGCGCACTCTGACACAAACTTGAACGTTCATAAATTGGGAGCGCTGTCTGAATGTAGCGTTGTGTTATCCAGAGCACCAGCGCTCCGAACAAACCGATGACGAGTATCATTAATACACGATGAGCTGCAGGCACAACATTTAGCTCCGATCTGAAGGACTGCATTAGAGTCAACGAAGCACAGCAGTGTTGTTGCAAGACCCTGGTCTGATCCGGCCCGATGCTTCATTCAGCGTCTGGGAGACTTATCGAAGATCCATTTGGCTATTGCGGTGCGAATCTGTCGCTGAAGTTCAGGTTTTTCAACTGTTGTGAATAAGTGTACGAAGTGAATGGATGGGTCCAACAAACACTGACTTTCACCTGGTTGTACCAACACAGTGCTTTTATTTTGAAGGAGACTGTATGCAAACTGTACATTTCCTGTGAAAACAGAAGTGTATTTTGAAAACAGACAATGCATGTAACAGGCTGAAGTTGACAAGGCGTCAACAACCAACACACCCAGGGTACCTTGGACGCCATATGGACGTGGTCCATTACCAACATCGATATGTGACGAGGTCACAGTGAGAATGTGTTGACTGATAACGTTAGACCAAAAATGATCAAGCAGGTTATCAGAAATTATTCCAGATATCACAGACTCAGACCAAACAGGGTTTCATCCAGACAAATATTTACTCAACAACGTTCAAATATCAAAGATAAGTTTTAAAAATAACTAATTAAAGGTGGAGGGAGGGTCATATGTTTTCTGGGAGTCACTCAGGGAGGTTCAAGAACATTATCTGTATTTTTGGGAGGGTCAAAATAAAAATAAAGCCCCCCTTCCTCCTGTGATAAATACAGAACAGTCCCTAACTGATGCGAGTCCTGTGGTTATTAACGAGCTGTGTATCATCAGCTCTCAGGCCTGATCCTTGATCAGCCGGATCCACAGGAGCAAACTGCACATGAACTGTAAACACTCACTGTGAGCTGACACACTCTTCCTCTTCCTCCTCTTCCTCAGTGGTGGTTCATCAGAGCGGCCTCTCCGCAGCTGCAGGAGGACCGACAGCAGACACCTCAACACGCGTCTTTCTCCTCTACACGGCGGATCTGGGGACCAGCTGGCAGCTCCGCGTCCAGGTCCGGACTCAACAACCAGTCCGCTTCCTCCTCCGCCTCCTCCTTCTTCTTCGGTGGATTTACTGTCGGACATTACAGGGAGATGTCGCCACCTGCTGTCAGAGGAGGAAGGAGTCACAGTGCAGAGACACTGTTACAGGTAAAACTTCTTTTAGGGTGTTTTTACAGACAGTCCTTTTTAGATGAACTGAAGGCTGAAAAGCACCAAGTGTAAAAACACCCTTCGATGCCCAAGAACTGGTGATCCGGCTGGCTCAGCGTATTTCCAGAGAAAATTTAGAGATTTCCTCCCGTTTCACGAAAGCCATTTGTGAGCGTTTCTTACAGGGAGAATGCAGATGTAGACAGCTGCAGATTATTGCTACATTCTGCAGCATCCTGCAGGTCACAGGCTCAGCGTTCAGCAAAATGATCTTGTGTTTCACATCGTCATCACAAACTTCAAACCACACTGAGACAACTTTGTTCAAAAAGGTACAATTTTAATCGTAAGTAAGTAAATTATTCAACACAATCCATGTCTGACGGAGTGACACAACCAAAGGAGACAAACAAAAAAAAATCCTGAAAATTCAGAGTTGACAAAATAATGAGTTAAAGTGTGTTAATCAAAAATAGCTTCACCTGATTAGAAACATATTTACAAATCTTAATCCAGAAATAAAAACGTGACGTCCTGGAAGTCAAAGCAAAGATTTGGCATTATTTAAAACAATTCTTAAAGACTTTTTCTTTTGCTGCCTAAACATGACGACAAAACGTCTACTTACAAACTTCAACCACAGCGAAACAACATTCAGCTTTTCGTGACTCAAAGTGTAAAAAATAAACAGATGTTGTTTGAAAATTCATTTTTTCATAAACCCTTACTTTGCCAGGACACGTTGATGATGACGCTGTTGAGTTAATCTGAAAGTCTATACACAGTCACACATTAATAAAAAAAATAATCATGTATAAAACTGTCGTGTATGAAAACAAACGGATATGAAACTAATGAAAAAAACAGGAAGATTTTCAGTCTGAAGTTTCTCCCAAGTGATGTTTTGCAGCAATTACAACTTCAGATCTTCATGTGATGAGCTGTGAGGAAACAGTAAAGAAAACAACAAATAAAAAAGTTTTCTACGAGAGTACACGAACATGAGCCTCATTTTTACAAGTCGACCTTGGGATGAGACACGAGGAAAATCTTTTACACATTTTACATTTATATTTCAAGTTCAATAACTTATGATCTTTTTTTTTAAATTATATATAGATTTACAGTTCAATGAACAGCTCGGTCTATGATAATGCACATCACAAATTCCCAAAGCCTGAAGGCACATCGTCAAACGTTTTCGACTGTCAGTTGGAAAAACAAACAAATATATTCAGTTCACTATCAAAGAAGACAACGAAAAACAAAAAATATTCACATTTGATGAAGTCAAACCAGTGATTTTAAGATATTTTTGCTTAAATTTGACCAAAAAATGATCAGAATTGTTTCAGGTTAACTTTCTGTCCACTGACTAACCCGTCCAACTCTTGGTGTCATGTTTTCACGTTGACTCATCATGCAGGACACAGGGCTGGGCGATATAATGACTACGATATATCGACATGCTTTCAAGCAAGATACAGATTTAGACAACACTGTTTATACCAATATACAGTCAAGTTATGTTACATAACACATACCAGTGTTCATCTCTCCTCTGTCATAACTCTCCTCACAGCTCGTTTACACAACAGCAACGTTTTGGGTGCCTGAAAACGCAACGTTTTGAAAACGGGTTCAGAGTGCAATTTTTTGGAAACAGCACTGTCTCCTTTGTCATGTAAACTTGCGATAAGCAGTTCCTCTGAAAAAGGAGACTTTTCACACATGCGCATTACGCTTCCAGTTACTAGGCATGTGTGACAAAGTCGACCATCACAACAACAATGCCGAGCTCTGTTTGTGCTGCTCACCCTGTTGATTTTATCAACGCTTCTCCAGCAAAGTGTAGATCTACTGTGGCAACTCCACCTCATTGCAGTCCTCTCTGCTACTCTCACCCACACTTGAGCACCCGTTCTGGGATACACAGTGTTGGCCCGCCTGGCCTGGCCTCCGCGGCAGTCCTTACTCGATTTTGTGGTTCCATGTGAACAGAGATCGTTTCAATAATGTCGTCATGTAAACGCGGAAGTTTTCTAAAAATGCAAAGGACAGACTTTTCCGTTTTTAGAGAAACCGCTGTCGTCTAAACAGGGCCTAAAAGTACCCCAAAATACTTATTGTAGCTTCTTACGTTCAGATATTGGCAGCTTTACACACTCTCCCATGATGGTGAACTACAACCCTTTGCATGGGTACGAAACAAGACATTAGATGACATCATTTTGGGGCTTGGGAGAGATAGACCGTCATTTTTCAACATTTTAACACATTTTTCGATAAAACGATTAGTCGACCAATCGAAGTAATAATTGACAGATTAGTCGACAATGAAAATATTCTTCTTGGTAGTCGTAGTCTAATGTGTGACACTGAGACAGCGCCTGGATGCAGGCGACAGATGGGTTTGAAAAAACAAAATGCAGCAACAACACAGACGTTTCATACACAAGGCGTGTATAACGAGGACAAAGTTTTGGCCTCTCTGTTGATGCTCTGTGCAGAAATATGATTGACAGCCTAGATGAATAAAAAATGCTTAAATCATTTTCCAGCACGAGATTCATTTGAAAGGCCAACAGATGGAAAACGACGTTTTAACTCCACCCTCAAAGGTTTTTAATTGTTTTGACTTTGACTTTTGACTTGATAGAGAGATATATCGTGTATCGCCGTTCAACCTGTAAATACTGAGATATGATTTGTCTGTTCGAGTGTGTGTGCTGATATACTCACAGATTTGACTGTCTGTTTGATGTAGTCCTTCTTGCTGGTCAGGTCATGATCTGGGTAGGTGTCAAACACCTGAAACACACAGAGACAAAATAAGTGATTCATTTATTCTCAATAAAGACATATATATGATGCATAATTAAAAATTCCAGGCATGAACGTCTGCAGTCAGTGTGAGTATCTGCTGTCTCAGCCCTGCATGTGTGAACGGGAGGAGGCTCTTTACCCTCTGGCAGATCTGTTTCATAGTCATCTCCTCCAGGTTGGCCTCCTTCAGCAGACTCTGCACCGTCTCCTTCAGCTGCTCGTCGGTCGGCCCTTTCTTGATCATCTTGATGAGCGGCTCGTCGTCGTCCGAACTGTCCTCTGCTGCAGGTAAAGACAGGGAGGGATGAAGTAAAATGAGGGGATGATGCTGCTCCTTGGACTTGGAAATCGTCCATGTCAAAAACAGAAAACATCACATCTACCTGTTAAAGGTTCAACACACACAAAAGCCAATATTGTGGTCAACCTCCGAGTTCAATACCTCTCAGACATCAGAGACAACTTCAGGCCTCTATATGGAAGGATTAAAGGCTTTACTCAGTGCTGGAGGGACATTAAAGAGGAACAACTTCAACACAATACAACCTACACGCTCCATTTATTAAGGACTAATTCAATAAAACAAATTTATCAGTTGGAACATGATTTGAGTTTTACCATAAATCACTGACACAGCCTCATGCTCACTATTAGGCAGCAGCCCTGAACTATAGTATCATAAAGATCAACAGTTATCAATTTGCTGACAATAAAAATCTCAAAATAATATCTAGAATCACCTGAGCAGCCATGATTAAAGTGACCTCACCTGTGTTTGTGTTGTTTTTGCTGTTGCTACTACTGTCAGCCTTCTTGGTTTTGGCGGCTGGTTTGGCCGGAGCGGACTTCTTCTTTTTGGGCTGTGAAACAGACAAACATCAGCTCAACATCACAAGACATCAGAGCCGAACCTCAACAAGGTTTAAAGAAGAAGAAGAAGAAGAAGAAAAGGAAGAAGAAGAAAACCCAGTTGTAACAACATGATAAAGGCAGGTAATATTATGTCTGTTCCCTTTCACACTTTATTTGAAGAATATCAGCTTTTGTCATCACACAGAAGATCCACGCTCGATTATATAGGTTGAGGAACTCATTCGTTCCTCAGTCTGTCAACTCATTAAATCAGAATACTGTTTCTGAGTAGCCTCAGTGTACCTGAGTCAAACACTGACTGTAACAGAGAAGATTCATTTGTTGTAATGCATCAGCTTTTTCCTTTTCATGTCTGATGTATTACACAGCATTCGTAGTATAATTTTGTCATTTGGTAATTTTGTATTTATGTGTATTCATGTAAAACAGAACAGAAGTGTCAGATATTTTTGAGATGGTAAAGTAAAATCAAATTCACAGTGGGGAGCACAGGGTGAAAATAAGGATGAAGCTGCACTGGACATTAAACAAAGAAGAACCAAGATATCTGTATCTGTAAATAAATACATGAATAAAATCTAAATAATTTTCCATTAAATTTATGCCATTGTCAGATTTCATTGTCAGACTGCATTAAACTTGAGTTTTACCTTCTCATCAGCTTCACTGTCGGCGTCTGATTCAGACTCAGCTGAAAGTTCCTTCTTCGCTCTCTTTTTAGGAGGACCGGTCTTCTTCGCTGGCGTCCTCTGTCTTTTTGCTGGTGCCGATTTCTTGGACTTCCCTCTGCCTGACTTTGATTTGGGAGACTGACAGAAATTTTTGTGGATTAAAAACTGAAATGATGACTAAATGAAAATGAGTGAGACAGTCAGCTCACTGATTAGTGTCCTTCTTAAGAATCTTACTATATAATAACGAAAACTCTGTGTGTGTGTGTGTTCCACGTTTTTCTCCTCACTGACTTGGTCAATCATGGGAGGATGCCAATGAAGCAATATTACATCAATTGGCCAAAGGGGGGCGCTATAGCAACCCATTGAAATGTCAAACTTTGAATGGGCATATCTCATGTCCCGTATGTGGTAGAGACATGAAACTTTGCACAGAGATGCCTCTCCTCATGAGGAACACATTTGCCTCAAGAACCCATAACTTTCGCTTATATAGATTTTCCGCCATTTTGAATTTTTTGAAAAACACTTCAAATGGATCTCTTCCTAGGAAGTTTGAGCGATCTGCATGAAACTGGGTGAACATAATCTAGGGACCAATATCTAAAGTTCCCTCTTGGCAAAAGTTGGAAAACTTACTAAAACTGAGCTTCTATAAGGCAATGAATATTGTAATATTGATAAGATAGATAAAACTATCTCGCCTGAGGTCAGAGGGAAAACATGTTTTTTTTTTGTTTTTTTTTAGATTTTGTCCTTTTACATATTTAATCAATAATTAATTTATCTCCAGTTGGTTTATTTGGAGATTTATACGAAAAACTAGTTTCCTGTTTTGACAACCTCACCTCATCTTCTTCTTCATCATCATCATCTTTGTCGTCGTCCTCCTCCTCTTCTTCTTCTTCGTCTGCAGACTCCTCTGACTTGTCAGACTGATCCTCCTCTTTCTCTGATGGTTTGTCCTCTGTATCTGATCCCTCAGCCTCAGCTGAAGCCCCTGCCTTCTCATCTTCCTCATCATCATCCTCGTCGCTGCTGGAGTCCATGACGATGGCTTTAGACTTGCTTCCTGTTTTGGACTTCTTGGGACTGGACGACGAGCTCCTGGGTTTGGGTTTGCTCTTCTTCTTGGTGCTGGTCTTCGAGTCATCGCCCGACAGTTTCTTCTTTGATTTTCTCTTTTTCTTGACGGGCAAACGCTGCCAGAGGACAAACAGTGTTAATAATGAGAAGCTACTTCCTGAAGGAGAGGAAACTTTACAGTCTCACATTTTTCTCTAAATCTCCCCACTAGTTGTGATTGATTTGATCCTGATATTTTTATGCTATATTGTGATACATGATATATATTTCAATATTTTCAAATCTCCTCCAAAGTACTGTAGACACTAAAATACAAAATTATTAAATGAACTACAGTTACAACAAAGTTAAATCAAGTAGCTACTGTAATAATAATGTTAAAGTACAATATAATAAAGTTAAATAAGCTTTACAGAGGTGAGTCTCATGATGGTGACTGAAAAAAACAATGTGACCATTTATACACAGTGTTTATGATATAGTCATTTTATATATTCATGTCGAACAAGCAGTGATGCATCGAGTATATTCGATATACTGGCCACTAGGGGTAAACGATATGGCCCTAAAATAATATCACAATATTTCAAGGTATTTTTTTTAAATACTGATATTCTTGACGATATGACAAATTAGTTAAAAAATATATATATATATTTTATTGATTTAAGAAAATAGTATCACAACAAAATAAGTACTATAATATTTCAGCCTGTTATGATACCACAACTATCACACGTTCACAGATATGGAGTGTTTTGTCAAGCTGTGAGTATCATGTAGGTTTATATTGTGCTGCTGCCAGAGGAGCCGCTGAATGAGTTCCCTATGAGCGGTAAGTCACTAACAGAGTCTGAGAAGTCCTGGGCTGTTCATAAAACATTCAGGACGCCACAGTTTATTCCACACTACTGAAACTGCTCCTCTTTTTGGAACAGCCACAGAGTCGCTAATAATTTCACTTTCAGCCATGCTTGTTGTTGCCGTGGGTAACGGTATCACGTCAATACCTCAACAAGCCAAAATAAAGCAAGTATCCCAATATAAATTTTTCGTATGATATTAAGAAATATGCCAGCATTATCGTGAACGAGATGAAATGTATAATAAGGGTAATTGAGTACCACTGCATGTAGACAGGATGCATGGAAAAGAGCAAACAAACTCAAAGCCAACATTTTAAGCTCCCTAATGAATGCAGAAGAAATGCAGGTTAAAACTAACCGTAATTTGGATTATACAAATGGCCTCATGATAATCATTTATTATATTTTGTACAGTCTCTGTAGAACATGCCTCAGAGGTTGTGTTCTCACTTCTGTTTCTTTACTGTGGTGATCTATTATCTACTCTAAACAACACAGACCTCTGCAGCTTTCTTAAATTCAAGAGCATTTTAAAGTCATAAAAGAATGATGAATAGCTTTTATGATGAGTCGGAGGAAACTGATGGAGTTTTATCTTTCACTCAAGTCCAACAGTTTACTTCTAACAGTTTGATAAATACAGGCCCAGATATTTGGACCAATTCATCCCCTCAGCTCTCGAGCCTTCATGGGGACAGGCAGACAGAATCATAAAGTAAAAACTAACCTGTATTTAAACTGTGATTCATTAAATCTAGAAGGATGGAAATTAAAGCCACAGAGCTCACTGCTCACCTTCCCGCTGTTTTTCGGTGAGATGAGGAAAGTCAGGATTCTGTCGACCAGATCTGTGTGGGTCCCTTTCTTCTCCAGATCCAAAACTCCACAGACGACTTTCAGTTTGCTGTTGGTAAAATTTGAACTCCTGCATTCAAAAACAAAGAAAAGACAGCGTGACAGCACTTCACCATGGAGGTCTTTCTTCCTCTGAGAACAGTCGTTCCTTCACAGTCAGATACAACTTAATATCTTTAGGAATGTTTCCATCAAGTTTTCTTTTTGTTCTGTCAATCAATGTTTTTTGTCCCAATCCGAGTCATTTAATATTGAGTGTTGGCTGAGAGTCCTAATCAGATACTTCTTTTTTCCTAGCTACTGCAGCAGCACAGTGCACAGTGCATCTTTTTATGCTTCACACACATTTTTCACTCAGCATCACAGGAGATCTATACAGTCAGCACAGTGTCAAGATGGACACCCAAGATTTGAGTCACCAATTCAGTATCTGACCAAATGTCTCGACTTCTGTTCCTGAGATATGATGTTCAGTAATGGCCAGAGACGTGTTTTAAGCAGGACATTACGATGTCACAGAGACCTTAACCTTTGACCACCAAAACTGATTTAGTTTATCAGTGAGTCCAAGTGGACGTTTTTCCAAAATTGAAGGAATTCCCTCAAGGTGTTTGTGAGATACTGCACTCACAAGAACTTGAAAACATAATATCTCTGACCACAGATATCGCCAGCACAGAGGCAAAAAATATTCCCTGAAACAAAGTTGTTCCCTGATGATTTTTAAAATTTATTATGACTCTTTCCAACAAAATAACAAAGTATAAAATAACAAACCCTCTCCTTAATCTTTTTGGCTTTGTCATTGTCCCGAGGAGATTCCTCTCTCCCTTTAGGAGAGTGTTCTTCTGTGTTTGTTGGTTCCATGCATCGTTGTTGGCATTAGCCTACCCGAATGAACTGTATTCAGGTGAGGGTTTATTTTCATCATGTGTACATTTTTTGCGCGGATTAAGCTTCATTAATAAACTACTCTTGCTTGTCTCTCCTCTGAGCTGGGTGGTGAAACACCATGCGCCATAGTTGAAAGCAAAATGCAAGAGACCCTCACGCTGAGCTGAAATAAAATGAGTGTTCATACAGCTTACAAAAACACTGTGTGACAGCTGATGTAAAACAAAGGATCTGCTAGGTCGCTATAAATCCTGATCAGTTCAAAGATACCTTGATCAGCTCCGATACCCTGATCTCTAACTATCTTTACCATTTTGAACAAGAAAAACAAAAATTACTTCCACCTGTTTCACTCTGACTCCACGTGATAACTAGGGTTGTCCCAATCCAAGTTCGGCGCCAATCATTACGTTATTTTTTACAAAATTGGAGTCAGTAATAAAAGATCAGAGGAATCAAAACAACAAAAATGGCCAGGTTTTTCATCTATGTTGTTCATTTTTGCCTCTGCTTTCCATTGTATAATACTTTCAAACTGCTGACATTTTCGCTGCCGTTAGCATGCTGGCTGTCCATGGCAAAACAACAAGTTATCTATCTGAACGTCACTCCCCCGCCTGCCCAACGTAAACACACTCATTTCGACACTCCTTTACCACAGGGCGTGCCGTATATGAGTGTGTTTACGTTGGGCAGGCAGGCGTGTTCAGATGGGCAGCTATTAACGGTAGCAAAATATCAGCGATATGGAACTTTTATACATTGGAAGGCGAAGCAGTACAACAGCCACTTGTAAAATGTGCAAGTCTAGTGTTTCGCGAGGGGGAAAAGACAGAGCTCATTTTGAACACAACCAATTTGCTACACCATCTGGAAAGGAAACATCCGTCACAGCATGCCGAGTTCAAGGCAGCAAGTAAAAAGCCACAGAACCAACCGACATTGGAGGAGGCTTTGAAAAGGAAAGAGAAATTTCCCCAGGACCACAATAAAGCCAAAAAGATCACAGCCAAGTTAAACAAACCTTATGGGACAACTTGGATGCATTCTTTTTTTTTCTTCCTTTCTGAATGCTTTGCAAAGTATCAGATCGGACTCTGTATCAGATTGGATGCAAAAAAAAAAAAGTGAAAATGTGATCGGGACATCCCTTGTAATGACTAAAGAGGAAAAGTGTCTCAGAAACTTACTTGAGGAGTTTGTCTCGTTTTTTGGTGTACTGTTCGCTGTCCGCGTCAAAAGGAAAGCCGTTAAACAGACGCAAGTTCTTCTTTATTGTGGCCATCTGATAAAAGAACACACAAAGTGATGTCATACCAGTTATTGTGCCCTGCTTCACTGAAAATATAACTTTCTGTGTAGTTTTGTTTACAGCAGGTTTTAATTCAAAGTTGGTGACTCATAAAAAGGAAATAAAGACAGACAGAAAAGAAATATATCAAGCTTTAAAAAACCTGTCCCTCTCTTCCCTGATGCAGCCTACATCAATCTCTCTAACTATTCACAAAACACAATTATTAAACTTCACCCCCGACTTTGCTCATTTCAAATCATCCAGATGTTTCTACCTTTCCTGGTCTGTCGAACAGGATGGCGTGCAGAGGTTTCAGGTCAGCTGGTTTCATCTTGCTGATTTGGTAGCCAGTGCGAGGAATGTCACCTAATTTATCTCCACTACCTGAGAATAAACAAGTTGACAGTTTTCATACACACGTGTCTGGAAAGCTCGTTAAAAGACAAATGCTCAAAAATAAAAACCAAAGTTGTGTCTGTCATAGATAAAATATTTACCATCTCCAATCTTGAGCTTCTCCATTTGCTTCGGTGCCTGAAAATCGAGCCTCTCAACTGTCTTCTTTGCTCGCTTGCCCTCAATGATTTCACCTACAGCTGCAAGGTCAGAGTGAGAATGACAGTGAAAAATAAATCAGCATTACAAGTAAAAATCCTGTTCCTGAATATATCAACAGAGTAAATGTTGCAGCGACCACCTTTAAAGGAATACTTCACCCACGAAACCACCAGTAAATCCATCAATCAGTTGTTAAATGTGGTTCCTAATCAATTAATAAATCAATATGTTTTCCGTGGAGGCACGCGTCACCTTGAATTTGTGAAGAAAACTTTGTTTTTCTTGCATGCCTCCACGGAAAACATATTGATTTATTAATTGATTAGGAACCACATTTAACAACTGAAAACTATATCAAAACATGCCTTTACATACTGTCACACAACTCGTGCAGTAAAATTCAAGACTCAGTCAGTCCCTCCAGGATTTTGCTGGCTATTTTTGAGATTGTTGCAGCCTGAGATCCCTGATTTCACTGCATTTAAAAAAAAACCATTGCGATACATGTTGCAATGCTGTCTCAAATGCTGAGCGTATTACCATTAGCATTCAGTTTTTTCCACAAATTAGAATTTATTTGTGATGTTTGAGGGGTTTGAGGCGCAGCAACAGCTGATTACTGTCGATCAGCTGGTAATGCCGTTTGATGTAGCGCTGAGGGACTGTCCCTGTGAGCCACTGTCCTCCTGCTCTGTCTGCCCACTTAGCACAAGCTAACACAACTTGATATCATCATTACTATCACATTTTGCCTCTTGGGCAGAAGCCCCGCAATAACAGTTCCATCCAACACCGAGCTGTTTATCTCACACTGACATCGAAAACACTCGACTCTAGCTTTGTAATGCTGACAGTTAGCCCTGTCACTGTGTGTATGTGTGACTGTGTCCCAGAGCACAAGAGTAGCGCCCAGCACCCAACCTCACGTTCTCCAGGCGGTTAAAGACGCAGCATGTGTACAGCCCCTAATTTCCAGGGCTGGTACCTGCGGTTATTCCACAGGCTAGTTAATAACGTGTCGGGCAGGAAATCCAAAGTGTGGGATCATTTTGAGAAGGTGAAGGACGAACCCAAGGTGATATGTAAACTCATCTTCATTGGTCGACTACAAACATGACGTATCATCTGAAACATGGAAGTAGCTACATGCCCATTAGCCCACAGCGTCATTAACAGGCGGCTCGCTCAGTGTGTGACGTGCACTTGGGAGATAAAATATAGGCCTTATACTATTCTTTCACAGACATTGAACTCAAACCATTGTGTTGGCCCACCCAACATATATATTTTAATAATTAAATAAATACTGTTAACATGCGAGACTAGTCGACTAATGGCTAATGGTGGACTAGGAAAATTCCTAGTCTGGGACAGACCTACTTGTGTAAGCACTGAGCACTGGATTGTACTGCATGAGCTGTGTGAGAGATGTTTTGATGTAGTTTTACTGTTGTTAATTGTGCTCCCCAATCAACAAATTAATATACTTGACATTTTCCGCGGAGGCCTGCAAGATAAACAACGTTTTCGCCACAAATTCAAGCTAGCACAGCATTACTACGTGATTCACAAATGGTCATTTTGTGGGCGAAGAACTCTTTTAATGAACAGAAGTCAACCGCTCTGTTGAGCAGATATATTGATACCAAGTCTAATTCAGTCAAAGTGGCATTACAGGTCTCACAATCGCAGATGGATTTCTTCAGGGTCAGTTAAGAATTTAGTTGGTGACTGGAAGACTGAACGGAAGGAGTAAACCGCTTTACCAGATATTTTGGAGCTGCTTTTGTTCGGACTCGACTGGTCTTCCTGTGACGTCTCCTGCTGGTCCTCCACTTCTTCCTCTGACACTGCAGAGCTGTCCATCGCTTCCTCCGCTGGGTCGCTCATATCTGCACTGCCTCAGTCTCTCCGATCGATCCTTACAGGAGAAAGGTGAACATGTTTATATGACTGTGATACCTCCATGCTGATCTGGTGATGGGCGAGTTTTACATGGACGTGTGTCTATGGAGCCTCATACCCAGACATGAAATTATAAACAACAACAATGAAAGCACAGAAATAAATGTGTGAGTAAAAGTTTATACTCTTTAATTAAAGGATCTTTATTTATATGCTAAATGACTGAGAAATATCCCCCCACACCCGACTATCTTAACCTGTGGGAATGGTTAAATATGCAGCTTGGGTGAGGGTGTCATGTATCAGCAGGAATCAGCAATTTAATTAAAACTAGCCAACCTGTTAACCTTAATTTAATTTGACTAAGTCCTTTTAAAAGGTGAACACCACCCAAATTAAGAATTCCAATATGTTATTTCCATGGCCTAGGAAAATGTAATTAATATTAGTGAACATTAGCTACTCTCTCTCAAAACCAGAAACCAGAGACGTCCCTTACAACATTCCCCTGGGTGCCTTGTCTGTGGAGGTGCTCCTGACGTTATACTCTTCGACATCAAGCATTTGAGTTTAGGCACTATAGTTTGTGGATTTGGGAGAGAGTTGTTCATGTTTACTAATATTTTGGACTGTCTTAATAACATGCATGAATACTGAAAATTTAACTCAAAGTCAACACACTTGCATTTTCAGGGTCTATCAACAGCCTAAAACTGGTCTTTAATTTGTAAAGTCTGGCGTATTAAATGTATGCCGAACCCTAATTAAGGCTTCAAATAATTCTGTACACTGTGAACAAGTGCTTAACCAGGTCGAAGTGTTTGTCCATTAAAACAACTGAATTCTCAACAGTGTCTGGCAGCTTGGACAGATGCAATTAGCGAGCACTACTGGATGAGACTGACCCGTGAATCCACTTGTAATAAGCAAGAATTCATCTTGAACTCAATCCAACTTGTGTCTGGAGTCTGATTTTGTGGACCCACACTGTCTTTCTTTTCTATACACAAATGAACTTTATATTTGTATTAGTTTTATCGTAGTGTTCTTGATAGTGAAACAGAAACTGCACCTATACACTCAGAACAGTCCCCTGGGTGCTCTGTGTCACCTCTAACATCTTTCCAAAAGCATTATCTGTAAAGGTGCTTCACACTTTATGCTCTTCGACATCAAACATTTGAGTTTAGGCACTCTGTGGGTTTGGGAGAGAGTTGTTCATGTTTACTAATGTTTTGGACTGTCTTAATAGCATGTATGAATACTGAAAATGGGCGCAGCTCTCCTTTAACTCAAAGTATACACACTTGCATTTTCATGGTCTTTCAACAGCATAAAACTGGTCTTATATTCGTGAAGTTTGGTGTATTAAATGTATGTATTAACCATCACTAAGGCTTCAAATAATTCCTCCACTAAAAAACTTAGCACTGTGAACAAGTGCTTAACCAGGTAGGAGTGTGTGTCCATAAAAACAATAGTATGGACAACAGTGTCTGGCAGCTTGGACAGAAACAATTAACGTTAGCTAGCACTACTAGACGAGGTTGACCCGTGAATCCACTTAAAATAAGCGGGACTTTTTCTTGAACTCAACCCCAACTTGTGTCTGGAAGTAAACACGAGTCGCAGACCTTTGTGAGTTTCTTAGGAAACACTGGGCTGAGTGTTTCTACCTCACTGGTCTTCCATGCTGTCCACACTGGTGCTGTCTTGATACCCACAATAAACGTCCGTGCGGATTGGCGCGCTTTAACTTTCCATTACGCCCTGCAAACTTGTTAGCTAACTAACGTTACTGCGCGTTAAGTCAGCTCGTTGCCGCGCTCAGAAGTTAAACAGTCGCCACTTCCACTTTCACTTCAGCGTCACTCCGGTGTTTGTTGCTTTGTTAGCCGTTGTTAACTATTTTCCAGCCGCAACAATCAAACCAGGCGGTTAACGTTTGCTAGTCCGTGCAGCTAACGTTAGCCACTGCTTGCTAACACTGACGTTAGCTACCGTAATGTCAGTGACGTTCACTCAGTTCAGACAGAAATACCGATATAACCCGTTTACACACTGACGAAGCGAAGCAGCAGCCTCCACGTGAACGCCGCCAAATATCCCGACCCTCCAGTTAGCTCGTGTTATCCGAGAAGCTGTGGAAAGTTTACCTTGTTATGCAGCAGGAGGCTGACTGCGTCTCATCTGTCAGTGTCTTGTTTTTAATTTCATGATGGCGGTTTCTGCAGGGGGCGGGGATTACTGCGGCGGCCACTCCACTGATTGGACCAATGCCTGATGACGTTTCTTCTTCGTGTTGCCAATGGTGGCTGCAACACGGGAAGTCTGCATTACCGCCCCCTCTGTTGATACGAGGGACAACTTTATGTGCACAGCACAGCTCATGCAGCAAGTGCGACTCAAAGTGCTTCACATGATAAAAGACAGATAAAAGATAAAGCAAATAAGATTCAAATGTACAATTGCACACTTACACGCATAAAAAATACGATTTCGATTTGATACTAACAAACAAATAAATAAAAATAATACAGAAATGCAAGCAAAAAAAGATAGGTTTGGAGCTGTCCACTGAATCACAGAGTCTGACCTCAGATAAATAGTGAGGAGACAGTCCATTCAAAGATTTAAAAACTAAAAGCAAAATTTTAGGCCTAGTCTGCCGGAGGACCACCTATAATACACCTGGCACCTTCTCTCTCGCTCTCGCTCTCTCTCTCTCTCGTATCCTATTACTGTATCTTTTTTTACTCGGCCATTCTGGATGTCACTAACTCGGCTTCTTCTCCGGAGCCTTTGTGCTCCACTGTCTCTCAGGTTAACTCGTATTGCAGCGGTGCCTGGATAGTGTGACGTGTGTGGTTGTGCTGCTGCCGTGGTCCTGCCAGATGCCTCCTGCTGCTGCTGCTGCTGCCATCATTAGTCATTAGTCATACTTCTACTGTTATCATACACATATGACTATTATCATACATGTATACTGCCAGATATTAATATATACTTTCAACATATTGTACCACAGTAGCCAGAAGTATAACAACAATATTATTACTTTCATGAATGTTGTTGTAAGTGTAGAGTAAAAACTCGGGGCCTGGGAGTGGGCCAAACAGCTCCCGATGACCTCTACACTGTTTCTTTCAGTAAATTAGGTTCAGTTAGCTGGTACTCAGATGAACACTCAGAGACCCACTGGAGACGAAGGAATCAGGTACAATCAAGTTTAATGTGCTTTATCAGGCATTAAAACACACCAACTCATTTGAGGCACGTTCCGGAACGCGACTGACGTCCTGTCTTTGCGCTCTGTCTTTTAAGCTGGTGGAGTAGCTGGCAACAACAACAGGTGTTAGGCCTTGACTTTAATGTTGTACTCATTCAGTAGAACTCCTTGGTCCATTGTCACAATGCCCTTCAAAACATGCGGGTGTGTAATCATTCAGTGGTCCTCCTTGCATCCATTCAAGAGGACTCCTTGCATCCATTGGTCACAATGTTTTTGTTTTCGGGCACACCTGTTTTTAAAAGTCTGTGGGACCCAAGGATTTTGTTCCTAATACAGCTTCAACCTTGGATGTGTGTTTGTTCAGTCAGTACATCTGTGTGTGTGTGTGTGTGCGTGTTCTCAGTAATACATTTGTGTGCTCTCCTTGGATGTGTGTGTGTTTTCAGTCAGTGCATCTGTGTGTGTGTGTGTGTGTGTGTGTGTGTGTGTGTGTGTGTTCTCAGTAATACATTTGTGTGCTCTCAGTACCTAGGCTTGAGTGAAGTGTTTCTATCATGCATGAATACATAACACATTTCTATATGTGCTGAGTCTTCAGTCTTAATCAACTTAGGCAAGATAAAGCATTTACCTGATTAATGAACACATTTATCAATAAACATAGTTACTTGATTAATGAACATTCTTCTGATTGGTAATTAAATCTTACACTACATAAGCTACTGTCATTACCGAGGATGTCCTGCATCTATCTCTCTCTCTCTCGCTCTCTCTCTCTCATTGTGTCATACAGATTACTGTTAATTTGTTATGCTGATCTGTTCTGTACGACATCTATTGCACGTCTGTCCGTCCTGGAAGAGGGATCCCTCCTCAGTTGCTCTTCCTGAGGTTTCTACCATTTTTTTCCCCAGTAAAGGGTTTTTTGGGGAGTTTTTCCTGATCAGCTGTGAGGGTCTAAAGGACAGAGGGATGCTGTATGCTGTAAAGCCCTGTGAGGCAAATTGTATTTATGATATTGGGCTTTATAAATAAAATTGATTGATTGATTGATTGAATGTGAATTCTAAAATGAGTAATGTGTTCTCGATGTTTCGTTTCATTTCGTTTATTTCAGTCATTTTCCAACTTATAAAACACAAATATACCAGTTAAATAGACAAAACATTAACATTACGTTAATGTTTTTTATCGCAATAACAATAAAACAAAACAAAACAGGACACTTGCCCTTTTAACATTCATTGTTTTTTGTCAAGGTTAAGGATAAGGTTCAGCTCCCTTTAAATTACACGGAGCAACAAAAAACTGACAGAACATTATACATTAACATTATATAAACATTATATAGGCCTATTGTCTGCCCAAATATCCCAAACACATTTCATCTACACTCTGGTGTTCATACTTCAGTTTTACATTTGTTAATCATCTTCTGTTTAAATATAGTTTTAAAATATATTGTGTATATTACCCACTTTCATTTCTGTTTCTATGAGCAGGAGGTCACAGCTGTGGAGGAGACAGAGCTGTGGAGGAGATAGAGCTGTGGGCAGGAGGATAGAGCTGTGGAGGAGACAGAGCTGTGGGCAGGAGGATATCAGTGACAATATGATGGAACCCCCCCTAATGGGGCCCCCTACTAGCTGCTGCTTGCGAGTGGCTAAGTAAGGTGACCAGCAACCCGCACTGTGCGGGACTGCACAGCATTTCTGTCTCTTTTCACGTGTCACACAAATTGAGACCATGTCCCGCGTGATTGGTTGCCACCCGTGCTAGCATTGTTGGAGTACTACGGTGCCTCATGGTACCACTGCTGTGGGACAAGTTCAAAGTCAAATCGCAAGAAAAACAAATCATTCGGCACGCTATGCAAGCACAGATTTCAACCAGCAGCAGAGACAAAAGGTGAATCCTGCCGGTTGTGGGGGTCACAGACAGGTGCCTTATTCCTGTCAAATACGCCGCAAGATAAGGCTTACCGGCAACGGGGAAGGTGCCTCTGGCCCCCAGAGTGTCTTGAAACAGCCCTGCTTTCATCAGGGTCAGTCAAGCAAGTCTCAAGTCCTCAAATTTGTGACTCAAGTGGGACTGGAGTCAAGTCATGGGACTCGAGTCCCCCACCTCTGTTGTTTCAGTCTCTGTATGAACATTACAGTTAAATGATTATTTCACCATCTTCGTTGTCCTTGTTTTCTAGCTGTCTGTCTGTTTCTATCTTCCTGTAAATTGTTCTCTGAACTGTCTGTAACTTTGAGAACATTAAAAAAAAGAGCTTTATTAGTGTATGGGAACACACACACACACACACACACACACACACACACACACACACACACACACACACACACACACACACACACACACACACGGCCAGTAAAGCTCATGTTGACACAAAGAGAGGCAGCGTGAATAGGAAGGACGTATAAGTAGGAAGTCAGTCTATCCGACGTACACTCAACTGAGCAGAGGCGAAAACTGTTTGAGACAAGGTGAGTGTTAATAATAAATCTGCAAATTAAAATCACTCCAATTATTGATTAATCTGCTGACTTTTTTTCTCTCCAAATCAGTTGTTTAGTCTTTTATACTGTTGTCAGAAGAATACCTTACAGATATGAAGTCTTTTCCTGTTTACTCCTCATGTGACACATCAGCAGCAGAGATCAGCCAGTGAGATTCGATCTGGTCAAAGTTCAACATCTTGATAACTAGAAAATACTCATGGTTTGAATAATGTAAAATAAACTTTACATACTGTGTCTGTGTCTCCAGTGCTGCTGGTTTACCTCTCACACTTGAGAAGATGAGTGAATTGGATGAAGGGGAGGACAGGTTAGGGTCTCCAGCCTCCAGCTGTCCCTCTGAGGAACTTTACACAGACATGCCTGAAGACTTCAGTTATGAACCTGGACCCTCAGCAATGAAGTAAGAAACTGTTTCTATGGTTAACTGACCAGAGGATGATTCAGTTCACCACTCGATAAATGTTCTCTTTCCAAAGAGGAACAAGAATAGGAAAACATGGTGACATCCCAGATATCAGTGGGTATTAACAAAATATGAAACAGCTCTGATTGTACGTTGTTTCCTGTATGAGGCCCATTGTCTCTATTTATGGTGTAAATTAACATCAGGATGTAATTAGAAGAGCCACATATTTACACTACTGTTGTAAAGTTTGTAATCTGCTGCCAGAGTTTGATTTGCTCCAGGTGTGAGAGGATGTCTGAATGGT
This sequence comes from Epinephelus awoara, assembly GCA_035609425.1. Classification (NCBI taxonomy): domain Eukaryota; kingdom Metazoa; phylum Chordata; class Actinopteri; order Perciformes; family Serranidae; genus Epinephelus; species Epinephelus awoara. The sequence continues at coordinate 3,321,661 of CM069300.1, forward strand.
CTTTGATGCTTTTAGGCTGTAAAAGTCCTCTTTATAGATAAATGTTGTTTAGTATAAAGGCTTTGTTTTGTCCATGGAGAATAAAGTGCTGTTCAACGGTTCAGTCAGACTGACAACTGACAGAGACAAAGATCCCTCTGAGCAACAGCTGAATAAGAACAGAGGAAGTCAGCAGTTACTGACAGAAGAAACTGGAAGCTGAGTGTCAGCAGCTTCCAGTTCCAGCTTCCAGCATATGTGATGAGCCACGCCCTCCGCAATATTCATTGCCTTATAGAAGCTCAGTTTTAGTAAGTTTTCCAACTTTTGCCAAGAGGGAACTTTAGATATTGGTCCCTAGATTATGTTCACCCAGTTTCATGCAGATCGCTCAAACTTCCTAGGAAGAGATCCATTTGAAGTGTTTTTCAAAACATTCAAAATGGCGGAAAATCTATATAAGCGGAAGTTATGGGTTTGTGAGGCAAATGTGTTCCTCATGAGGAGAGGCATCTCTGTGCAAAGTTTCATGTCTCTACCACATACGGGGCATGAGATATGCCCATTCAAAGGTTGCAGTTTCAGCCAATTGATGTAATATTGCTTCATTGGCATCCTCCCATGACCCTCTACCACTGTGCCAAATTTCACATGGATTGACCAAGTCAGTGAGGAGAAAAACGTGGAACACACACACACACACACACACACACTCACACACACACACACACACACACACACACACACACACACACACACACACACACACACACACACACACACACACACACACACACACAGAGAGAGTTTTCGTCATTATATAGTAAGATAAAAAACTGTAATTAACTTCAGCAAAGCTCTTCTTTAAACTTTGCAGTAGAAACAGACAGTTCGTCACCTGTTGGCACTAATCTGCAGTTTGACTAGTATTTAAATGTATCACATAAATGTAAGGTGTTGGAAAGTAAAATATTTCCCTCTCAGATGAAGTGGAGTAGAAGAGCAAAGTAGCACAACATGGAAATATTTAAGTTAGATAAAAGCAGCATTCTTCGTCAGCTAGTGTTGCAAACCAAACTCTGCTTAAAAATCTATGAGGTTTTATTTCTCCTCTTTCACTTCGTATAAATATCATCCCTGCATCTAATTCAGTTGTTTTCCAATTCGGCTTGCTTTTACTACACTTAGCGGCACCCTCTTTCATGTAAAGGTAAAGTTTAAGCAGTAGCCTAACATTTTCTGTTTGGGAAACTTGTCTTCAATGGAATTTATCCATGCTGATTTAAGAGTGGATTATAAAGATAAAAAAAATAAGTTGTATTTTATAGTTGAGGTGTGTGTGCTTAGCTCTGAGAGGGGAAATATTAAATATTTTTGGAAGGAGTCTGGTATGAAAGTAGAAATGCCGCACAAGAGAATTTTACCTTTAAAAAACTGAACATAAACTTTGGTTAATGAGTAATTATGGAATTTTATAATGTGATTTTACATTATGGAGAACAGTGAAGTGAAGCTGTGGAGTAAAACATCAATAGATATAACTCAACACCCTTGGCTGTCTTCAGGTTAGTTGTGAAGACTTCTATTTTGATTATTATTATTTTAATTAAAGGTCCAGTGTGTCAGATTCAGAGGGATTTAGTGGCGTCTAAATGTACTTTGTTACCCTCCACCACTACCGCAAACTGCAGATTCAGACTAAAAATAAATATATATAGGCCTATAATGAACAAATAAATTATGATGGATAAACATAAGACTTGATTGCTAACTGCAAACAAAAGCCCCATATTTACCAGCCTTTACATTAAAGTGATGAACACATTAATGCATCAGTAGTTTTATTTGATGTGAAACGGACCGTTCTGCATGATGAGTACTTTTAGTTTTTCTTGCACTTTTACCTGAGTAAAAGATCTGAGTGCTTCTTCCACTACTGTGTCAAATTAGTCAATTAGCTTGATGCTAACACATAATGGGAATTACCATTGATGCGCTACTGAAAATTTATGGGGTGCCGTTTGTAAAGTGTCTCATGCTGAAAATAACATCAACTTTTTGCCACATTTAGCTTCAAACAATGTTTAAAAAAGTGTTGTGAATTTTTTAACGTCACCTTTTACCACATTTACAGCAATATTTGTTAACTTAGAAATATATTAAATAGTTAAATCTAAATATTAAATGTGGCACCTAAATGTTAAATGTTAAATCTAAATATTAAATCTAAATCTAAATACTAAATCTAAATCTAAATGCTAAATATAAATATTAATATAAATGTTAAATCTAAATGCTAAATATAAATATAAATGTTAAATGTTAAATATAAATGTTCTGGGTGAAACTAAACTTCCGGTGACCGGCAGTGTGAATTTGCATATTAGCTAAATATTTAGTTTCACCCAGAACATTTAGATTTAACATTTTTAGCATTTAAGCTCCTGGACCAACTGGTGGTACTCCCCATGATCCAGCCTCTTTTTTAGGGTCTCATGTACCCACACAGATCTCTGTTTATCTGCTGACAGCCTCTCACCCTCAGCCAGAGCTACAGACAGCACCCTCTGCCTCAACATTTTAACTGACATTTTGAACTACATACTAGTTACTGTTAAAACAGGAGGGTTAGTGTAAAGACGTGATGTGGTAGTGGTGGTGATCGTCATTAATTTTTAAAAAAGGCAGCGTGGTGCACCTTGTGTTTTGCAACCTATTAAATGCTTCCTGTGCGATCGAGGCCAATTCAATATTTAGAGCCTACTGTCACCATTGTGGTTCAGCAGTGATCGAATGTTGCTGATGCTTTTCTGGACCAGAAACAGATTCAACATCAATTTCACACAGTATTCTCTCCTGTCATGAGACACTGTGGGGACGTTGACTAAATGGAAGTTTAGATCATTTCATTCTTCTGCTTTTGAAATACATTTAATTGTTACAGAGGCAGCAGCAAGGACCCAAGTGCGGACAGACGGTGAAAAAGCTTTGAGTTTAAAAGGTTTATTTTGGCTTTCTGGGTGAGGGGCTGAGTCCGGAGAGGAGGATGGGAAGGGTGATGGGTCCAGAGCGCCCAAGGAGGGGGCAGGTTGAGTGGGGAGCAGGCTGGAGCGTCCGAGGTGAGGGTAGGTGGAGCAGAGCGGGGCTGGAGAGCAGAGCAGGCAGGTTGGATACTGGAAATACAGAAAAACAGGATTACTGACAAAGTTTAAGTCAGGGATTCAGCCAGAGGCTAGTGTCCAGCTGTATGCTGACTTAACAGTGGCTACAATCTGGCAGCGTGGATGTGGCAGGGCTGAGTACAAGTAGGCAGCTGACAGCAGGATGAGATGCAGCTGGTGGTGCTCTGCTCAGTCTCCGGCACACCTGTAACCACTCTGCTCACCACACCCTCACACACACACACACACTCAAGCAGCAGATGTAACATTAACACATTTGGTGTCTAAATTATACTGTCCTTATATTAGTTAAAATGGAACTGTCAAAAAAACTCAGCAATGCTTGCCCTTCCTGAGGCTTTTGAAAAGAAACTGTCTGTACGAACAGCTGCTGGCGACATTCTATCGTGCTTCTATTGAGAGTACCCTGCATTACAGTCTGGTACGCCGGCTGTACAGCAGCAGACAAAAAGGCTCTGCAGAGGGTAATAAACACAGCACAAAAACACTGGCTGTCCCCTTCCTTTCCTAGAAGAGGTTGCTAGCACCCGCTACCTCAGTAGAGACTCGGCCATCATCAAAGACTGTACTCACCCAGGATACCATCATTCAAAACCAAGACAAACAGACTCAAACACAGCAATAAGGTCTTAGAATGAATTCAAATGCCCTAAGGACAGAGGGATGTAGTATAAAGCCTCTGAGGCAAATTGTGATTTGTGATATTGGGCTTTATAAGTAATATTGATTGATCGATTGAGGTGAACTGAGTCTGCTTGATGAGGTACGCGTTATCAGGGTGAATGGAAAATGACTGAATGGGAGCCGGGTGATGGCATGCAGAAAAGAGCAGGTGACCAGGAATGCATAACTGTGACAATTACGTTACCATGTGTGGCATTTCAAACTGGTGCTATCTGGTGGGGTTATTAACTGGCGCCCCCCCACAGAGTGTCATACTGCAGCAAAAGGTGCCATTGTGCATCAGCTCTGATGCTAAAATCACTGACAAAACACTGGTATCTGATGAGTTGGGAATGAGAACAGGCTGGCAGGGAAAGGTGCTGAGCTGCAGGTTGGTCAACACTAATGTAATGTATAATAAATAATCTGTTCATCTCCACAGAGAGGAGAAGCAGAGGAGGTACGTTTCTGTGGAGAAGCAGCCGTCCTTCTGTGCTTTATGTCAGGACGTCCTGAAGGATCCACTCTCTACCAGCTGCGGACACTGGTTCTGCAGTCAGTGCATCACCTTGTACTGGGACCAGTCTGCTTCATCAGGAGACTCCTCCTGTCCCCTGTGTAGTGAACGATCCAGACCAAGAGCAGGACCGCACACAGCCAGTCGGACCAGCACTGTACAACGTAAGTCTGTACATCTGCCTTCTGATGGTTAATGAACTCGCACTTGTATAGTGCTTTTATAGTCTCCCAACCACTTAAAGCACTTTTACACTACATGTTACACTCACCCCTTCACACACTCATTAATGCGCTGCTGGCTGATGCTACCACACAAGGTACCGCCGCTCATCAGTCAAACATTCATATGCACAGTTCAGTATCTTACCAAAAACTCTCCTGGCTAGTAGGAAGCTAGCTAGAAGTCGGCAGACAGAGAGTTTACTTGTGATTTGATTTCTTCATCCCAGTGAGTGACTCGTAGGCACACACCACCACCGTCCAAAGCCAACCTCAAAAAGCACCACCAACACTTGCAAAATAGACATAAGAACATAAATTTAGCACGAATTTAGTGGAGCTGACAGAGAAGTGACTGGAAATGTCCACACCTATGTCTTGATTTATTTGTCGTCATGTACCTCATAGATTTTAAGACTTTTATGAAAATCTAACATTTCAAACCCTTTCTATTTTTTCTTTATTGATTTATTTTCTTGACCAGATTTTGAAAACCTTCTTCTTCAATCTCACACTTTTCCTTCTCTCTCAGCAGACAGTGGTCTGCAGAAGGTTTTAGATGAACATAAGGTCAGTCTGAAGAGGAGATGTGATTGTGTGACTGAGGGAACCAATGAAACAGGAAGTGAAACCCTCCTCAACAGGATCTACACTGAGCTCTACATCACAGAGGGACAGAGTGAAGAGATTAATACCCAACATGAGGTGAAGCAGCTTGAGACAGCCCACAGGATAAAGACCCTCCATGACACTCCAATCAAGTGTCACGACATCTTTAAAGCCTTACCTGACCAACAGAAACACATCAGAGTTGTTTTGACGAACGGCGTCGCTGGCGTTGGAAAAACCTTCACAGTGCAGAAGTTCACTCTGGACTGGGCCGAGGGTTTGGAAAACCAAGATGTCAGTCTGGTGATTCCGTTTTCGTTCAGGGAGCTGAACTTGATCAAAGATGAGAAGTTCAGTCTTCTCACTCTGCTCTGTGTTTTCCATCCAACATTACAGAAGGTCACAGCAGAGGAGCTCGCTGTCTGTAAAGTTCTGTTCATCTTTGACGGCCTGGATGAAAGCAGACTGTTATTGGATTTCCACAACAATGAGGTTGTGACTGATGTCACACACAAGTCATCAGTCAACGTGCTGCTGACAAACCTCATCAAGGGGAATCTGCTTCCCTCGGCTCTCGTCTGGATAACTTCCCGACCTGCAGCAGCCAGTCAGATCCCTCCTGCATGTGTTGACAGGGTAACAGAAGTACGAGGCTTCACTGACGCCCAGAAGGAGGAGTACTTCAGGAGGAGAGTCAGTGATGAAGAGCGGTCCAGCAGAATCATCTCACACATGAAGACATCCAGGAGCCTCCACATCATGTGTCTAATCCCAGTCTTCTGCTGGATCACTGCTACAGTTCTGGATCACATGTTGACTACAGAGCAGAGAGGAGAGCTGCCCAAGACCCTGACTGACCTGTACTCACACTTCCTGCTGGTTCAAACAAGGAGGAAGAAGAAGAAGTATGATGAGGGACATGAGACAAGTCAGCAGGAGCTGACGGAGGCTGACAGGGACGTTCTTCTGAAGCTGGGGAGGCTGGCGTTTGAACAGCTGGTGAAAGGAAACATCATGTTCTACCAAGAAGACCTGGAGCGCTGTGGTCTTGATGTCACAGAGGCCTCGGTGTACTCAGGACTTTGTACAGAGATCTCCAAGAGAGGGTGTGTGATCTTCCAGAAAACAGTCTACTGCTTCGTTCATCTGAGCGTTCAGGAGTTTCTGGCCGCAGTCTACCTGTTCCACTGTTTCACCAACAGGAAGACCGAGGTACTCAAGGACTTCCTGGGGAAAGACTGGAATAATTATCGATCCCTGGGTGACTTCTTGAGGGGTGCCATGGACAAGGACAACAGTGATGGCAGTGATCCTGATTACCCATCCCTGGATGACTTCCTGAAAACTGCCATGAAAAAATCCCTCCAAAGTAAGAACGGGCACCTGGACCTGTTTGTCCGCTTTCTCCATGGCCTCGCTCTTGAATCAAACCAGAGACTGTTAGGAGGCCTGCTGGGTCAGACAGACAACAGTCCAGAAATCATCCAGAGAGCCATCAACAACCTGAAGAAGATGAACGTGTATGAGATCTCTCCTGATAGAGGCATCAACATCTTCCACTGTATGATGGAGATGAACGACGACTCGGTACATCAGGAGATCCAAGAGTTCCTGATGTCAGGGAACAGATCAGAGAAAGAACTCTCTGTGGTCCACTGCTCAGCTCTGGCCTACATGTTACAGATGTCAGAGGAGGTTCTGGATGAATTTGACCTGAGCACGTACAACACATCAGACCAGGGACGTCTGAAACTGATTCCGGCTGTGAGGAACTGCAGAAAGGCAGTGTAAGTCCAGATGTGATTACATTTATAAATCACAGTAGGATAGTAGTTTAGTTTCTCAAACATGCACTTTTTCCATTTTTCAGCAGCAGCCTGGTGAAGATAGACCTTACGTAGTGCCCTGTAGCGACTTAAATTCAACCAGAGCAAGCCGGGTTCTGATCCTAGACTACCCTCTTGGTACCTAGACTCTTGGTTTATTCAGACAGTCCTCTTAAATGTGGGCAGGGTTGTTGTCACCCACTGCTCCGTCCAGCACTCGCTGTATTTCCTCATCAGAGGTGACACTACCACTAAGCCACCGACGCCCCATCAGATTAAATATTATGGTGAACGATATGATATGTCACACCCCTAATGTCCAATTTTTGTCACAAATAAACATAAAGTGCTCTCACATGTTTTGTAATAAATGTGTCGTTGCAGACTTACTGGCTGCAGACTCTCAGAGCCTCACTGTGAAGTTGTGGCCTCAGCTTTGAAGTCCAACCCCTCCCATCTGAGAGAGCTGAACCTGAGTGAAAACAAGCTGCAGGATTCAGAAGTGAAGCTGCTGTCTGCTGGACTAGAGAGTCCAAACTGTAAACTGGAGGAGCTGAGGTCAGTTCGCTGACTGGGGCGTATTTTTATTTATTTTTTTGGTATATATTCAATTCAAATCCTTGACCAAGGTTTTACATTCATACATTTTAGGAATTTGCCTGAGCACAAAGAAATTTCAACCCTTTCAGAAACGTTCTGTCTTTCCAAACAAACCATTGATAGAGTAACAAAAAGTACAGAAATTAAATTTTAACAGGGCAGCTCAGCTTCCACACACTCAGATCGTGGACCATCAGTCAGTGAACATGATGTCAGTGTGAGGCTGTAGAGTGTGTGAAGGATATGAATAAGGTTGTTGAAGATTTGATGATGAATTATAAATACATTTTTATTTTATTGTGATAAACAAAAACACAAAAACAAACTAACAAGGTCACTCCACTAATTTCAGGGACCAGCTCATTGACCAGAACACCGTTATGTTGAGCTACACATTTAAAACACGAGCAGATCTACAGTAATTCTGTTTTTATCTTTATCCTTCATCCTTTATTCAGATTGTGGAGCTGCCATTTGTCAGGAAACAACTTTGCTTCTCTGGCCTCAGCTCTGAAGTCCAACCCCTCCCATCTGAGAGCGCTGGACCTGGGTGACAACCACCTGCAGGGTGCAGGAGTGAAGCTGCTGTGTGATTTTCTGAAGAGTCCACACTGCAGACTGAAGACTCTGGGGTCAGTTCAAAGACTTTCTCGTTCAATTCACAATAAATTTATGTACAAACATAACTTACAGTAGCTACATCCATACATTTATAAATGACCTTTTGTCCATTTTTTCATTGTTCTTGTACCAAGTTTAGTCTGAAGTCTCAAAAGATACCTGTGGAAGAACTGTGGAAAAGAAACTGTTGGTTGTTTAAGTAAATGTATGCTTATAACTTTTGGTCACACCTGAATCCAGAAGATCAGGAGTCTGGATCAAAAAATAGGTTTAAGAAACTCTGACTTTAACCCTGAACTCTGAGTTTAATGATCCTGAGATTGAAAACTTGCAAATTGCAATCGGACTATCAGATTTTTTTTCCACAGATTATCTGTCTCATTGTGTTGTGTAAATAGTGAAAGTTTTGGGAATGGAAATATGCCATTGGCTTTTTGACAAGGGAAACAGGACAACCCTGACTTCCACGTCAGCCTCAGGCCTTCAGGAAAGCTGCTTAGCCTTGCAGCAAATTTTTCCCAGTGGCCATCTGCAGTATTGCAGAAAAAAAAAAAAAAAAAAATTCATGTGGCCCAGAAAGCATTTTCTTTATAGGCCACCATTGTAAAAGACCAACCTGGTCTCACTCCAATGTCATTGAAATCCGGTGCTTGGTCAGTGACTTCGGGCATCAGACACAGACGAAAATAGCCGTCCTTGTCAGCGTGATACACGACCAGTTGGCGTTATAGTTTACTGGCGCCTTGCAGCATCAGGCGGAACAAGATGGGAGGGGTGGTGGATGGATTCAACAATCACCGACTTTCACCCTGGAGGCTGGTGCTCACTTTGCGTAAGATTGTGAAGCTAAACCCTGTTCTTGTTCCCTAAACCCAACCACGTGTGATTGTTGTTAAAGGAAAAAAAGTCAGTTCATGGTGTTGTACCGACATAGTGCATTTGTTTTGAAAGAGATTGTATGCAAACTGTTCGGAACAACACAAGCGTATTTTGAAAAATGAAACAGCCAGAACTTGACACGGCGTACCAGAACATCACCAACCAACACACCCAGGGTACCTTGCACATTGTATCTTGATGTGGAAAATCCATGACCAAACGTCGATATGCCATATACTAGGATTTGATCTAGTCTTGTTAACTACGTGTTTGACTCTGTAAGAGTTACAGCTATGGCTGAAAATGACAACAGAAACAAGTTTGCTGATTTTACATTTCTCCACAATTCAAAACGTTTGCCAGTTTCCTACCGGTGAGTAACTGTTGTTGTTAGCGCGACGTCACAGTGATTCGGTCTATTCTCTGGAACAGAAAACTCAGAGTTTCTCACCTCAGGGTTAACAAACTCAAGTTTCTTAACCCAATTTTCACTCAACCTACTTTCTAAGACAGAAAAGATTTTCTGACCTAATATTTGTTTCAAATTGATAAAGTTTGCTGAAGTAGAAATATTTCCTTGGTTTCCATTAATTTCAATGTGTTTTCACAATAATAACATAGAGGTCTGATGATGATTATCCACAGTAACAAAATGACAAAGTCACTACTTGTTTTAGGGAAAAGCTCACTGATGAGGACACAGTTTTGTTGATCTACACACTTAACACCTTGAAGATCTGATGGGATTATGAATGGTGTTTTACCTACATGCTTTAATCTTTATTTAGTTTGAGCTCCTGCAGCTTGTCAGAGATCGGCTTTGCTTCCTTGGCCTCAGCTCTGAAGTCCAACCCCTCCTATCTGAGAGAGCTGGAGCTGAGTGACAACTACCTGAAGCATTCAGGAGTGAAGCTGCTGTGTGGTTTTCTGAAGAGTCCACACTGTAAACTGGAGAGTCTGGGGTCAGGTCATTGCTACTACTGTAGAACAAATAAACCTTATTTATATACAAACACAACTTACATCTATACACTTGTACTGAGGCAAAAATCTGCTTGGCATTAAATTTGATTCTGAGATCCTCTGAATGACAAAGTGACTCTGCTCATTTTAGGGCAAAGCTCACTGATTATGGAATAGTGATTTTGAGCTACATATCTTAAAACCTGTCTGATAGGATAATAAGTTGTTTTTAATTTAAATCACTGATTCTTTATTCAGACTGAGTTCATGCAGTTTGTCAGCGAACAGCTGTGTTTCTCTGGCCTCAGCTCTGAAGTCCAACCCCTCCCATCTGAGAGAGCTGGACCTGGGTGACAACGACTGGATGGATTCAGGAGGGAAACTGCTGTGTGATTTTCTGAAGAGTCCACACTGTAGACTGGAGAGTCTGGGGTCAGTTCATCATTCTTTACATCTGCCCTTGTGACATACAAGGACCACTGACCAGGTCCCACAAGAATACACTACTGGGAAAAACAGTCATTATAGCAAACTATTAACAAAAAAACTGACACGTGATGTCATTTATTCTTCATTCAGACTGTGGCGTTGCCATTTGTCAGAGATCAGCTATGTTTCTTTGGCCTCAGCTCTGGAGTCCAACCCCTTCTGTCTGAGAGAGCTGGACCTGAGTGACAACTGGGACAAGGAACATGCACTGAAGCTGCTCTCTTCTTGTGTGGAGAATCCAGACTGTAGACTGGAGACTCTGAGGTCAGTAAGGGGGCCGGCTTAGTCCATGCAGGCTCAGCACTATTGTAATAAACACAGGGATGTTAATGCGTTACCAGTTCTACCATCTAGGGGTATCCTAGCCCAGCACAACAAATAAGTGGTTTTCTCCTTATCTTTCATCTCATGTTTCTTTTCATTGTTCCACAAATGATGAAATGCAAGCTGACAATTCAAAGCCAAGAAACATTTTACAGACAGTTGCAACTTTTAACAGAAATGTGGGATTTGACAGTTGAGTAAAAAAGGTCGTTTTTTTTTTTGTTTTCCTGTGATGCTTTTCGTATTAAGACCAGTCAGTCAGTGCAGTCAGTTGTAGTTTTTGTGGTGACGATGTGATGTGATGCAAAGCATTAGATCAGTTGACTTGTGTCAGGACTCTACAGCTCACAGAACAAACATTGTGTTTGTCCCTACAGGATCAGTGGCAAGGTGTTCAGAGCTAAGAAACACACAATATGTGAGTACTGAACAATGACCCTGAGTCACCAAGCTATTAAAATCTGATCTTAGAATGAACATGTCCTCTCCATACAGCAAAATATTCCTCTATTCCATTTTTTGTTAGAGCTTTTTGAAAATATTCAAGAATTTGGGCTGCTAAAGTTTCTCACCCACAGTCAAGTTTGCATTATTGTTCTCTTTCACCTCTTCTCTCCATCAGACGACTCTGATGTCAAACCTGACGTGAAAACAAACCTTGCCGAGGATGACAAAAAGGTTAGAGAGGAGCAATTGTATAGTGTGAAGTACATTTGTTGAGGTTTCAACACCAGATAATACATAACTATTTTGTATACAAGCAAACAGAGGTCTGAGAATTGTTTCTTGTCTTCACTGAACTTGAATTGAACTTTGATTTCCATGATGTCTTTGTGCCTTTCTTATTTCCAGGCTCCATTATCTTTCTCACCTGAACAAACAACTGAATCTACATACAGGTAATCCCTTTAAGGCCTTGTCTATAAGTATACAGATATTTAAAAACAAACTATATTTTAAAAACGTTTTTGTTTTCTGTCTTTTGGTGGGTTTGTCAGAGTTGTATCCAGTCAGCAGCAACGTGTCTATAAACCAGATTGTGGTAGATCTTTACCTACAGTACATACAATTTTTGTTTTTATTTCACATTTGCTTTGGCCAAGAAAATGTGTTTTCCATGTTAATAACGCTTCTTTTAATTGAACTGAGCCAATCCCTGCTCTATTGAAAGGCAGCATGCCTGCGTCAATCACTCCTTACACTACAATCAGTTGCCCTGCACTGCAGATGAACACCTGTCAGTGAAAACAGATCATGTGACTAAAGCCCCGTTTCTGTCAAGCAGGTCAGTTCAGTTCAGTTTGGTACATTTTTTCTGTTTCCACTGTGAAAAGTTGCACACAGATGTGGTACTAAAAGGTGGAGCTGTGAACCCTGCAGTCTGATTGGTCAGTAGAGGGCGGTCAGTTTTGAGGCTCATGTAACCACTGTTCATACTGTGGAGAGTTTTATTAGTAAACTGTAACTATAAAATGAAAGGATGTGTTGCTGCCTCTCACAGCAGCTGGAGTCTGAGAACAAATAACTTCATTCACTGGGCCGACTGCTGGTGACTTTTAAGGTGGAACGTTAACTTGTAATGTTACTGAATGCATGAGTTGATGACGTGAATCCATCAGCACACCTTAAATTTCACTGTGACAACTTTTAATGAGTGGATCTTCATGCATTTATATATATTAATTTCAGCTGGATTATGTGAGCTGCGTATATTCTAATCCACACTCGGAGGGAAAAAAAGCATCGTGGAGCGTCGTTCCTGTGGGCTACAGCAACACTAAACCCCTGAGCTTGCCTGAGAAGGACTAAATGAATAAAAGCTGCTATTTTTAAATATCCCATGGAGAGAGACTCTCACTGCAGCCTGTTCTATTTTGTTCTGAAAATGTGGGCGTGCAGCCTCGTTCTGTGGACGATAAACCAGGTGCAGACTTCCATCTGTGTCACCGCTGATGAGGAAATACAGTGAGTGCTGGACGGAGCAGTGAGTGACAACAACCCCGCCCACATTTAAGAGGACTGTCTGAACACACCGAGGGTCTAGGTACCATGTCTGAAGGCTCACTGCTGGTTCCAAAGGTGCTGGACTGAAAGGGTTTGGTGGAGACGGGACTTAAGTGTGCTGATCTGGCGGGGACTCAGAGCAAGAGAGTAGTCCAGGATCAGAACCCGGCGCTCTGTCAAGCTCTGGTTGAATTTAAGTTACTACAGGGCACTATGTAAGGTTAGCCTGTTTCCAGACCATAGACCCCGCCCACTCAACTGACTAGGCTTGCATCTCTGGTCTGGCATACTGCAATGAATTTGCAATTTGTCTCGTCCAAACCATGGACGGACCAATGAATGCCGGGGGTGGGGGTGGGTTTAGCGATTAGCCAATCAGCGCTACGCTAATGGCGACCGCTGCAGATACTACAGACCATATTAACAATGCTATCGAGGTATTTCGCCACTACTCGCATTAATGGAGGACCAAATTGAGGAAGCTGCTAAACTGGATTTAACGGCATGCAGCTGGACGTGCACGACGACGGAGATATTCTAAACAGGCGCTTGTTTTTGGCACCCCCGAGGCATGATTGATGACGTCAGATTCTGGGTGAGTCGTTGATCTCTACTGATTGGTTAGGGAAAAATCAAATTCCCTCCCCCTTGTAAATCGCCTTCAATGGAGGCGATGTCAGACTGAAGGTTCTGGGAGCTTCAGTCTGACACTCAGGCTGGCTGCTGCAAAATGGAAAAGTGACAACAATCCCGCCCACATTTAAGAGTACCGTTTGCAGTGGAAACGCTAAACAGATCTAGGGTCTAGGTACCATGTCTGAAGGGTTACTTTTAGTTCCAAAGGTACCACACCAAAAGTGTTTGATGGAAACGCGGCTCTACAAGCTAATAAATGCTTGTCGTATTTATTCAACTCTTTTGTGCCCCACAGGTTCAGGTGTCCCGGTCCAGGTGTGTTCCAGTGTGATTTGACAGGACTGGTGTTTGTTATGGCTCAGGAGGCGGAGCTGCTGTACAGGACTGTCCAATGGGATGAGAGCCTCCTCCAGCCAGCTGGCAAGACGGCTGCAGGGCCGCTGTTTGAAATCAAGTGTTCTGAGGATGCTGCGGTCTGTCAGCTCCACCTCCCGCACTGTGAAACAAAGGATGGTAAAGACATGGCTGTATACATAGATAGACAGATGATAAATTGGATAGAGGTGAACCCACACATCCTTTGGAGGCTCCAGAGTTAATAACAAAAGACTGATTTCAACTTAGAACTCAAGTGGAAATTAATTAGGTTGGCCTTAACCTGTTCTTTGATTTCACAGCGTTGCTCATTGATGGCCTGTTGTCTGTCGTCCACGTCACTGATGATGGAATGAGCATCTTGGAGCCACTGGAGATTACAGACACTCATGTGGTTGTGAAGGTCCCAAACCTCTCTGCCTTCGGCCTGGTCTGGGATTACATCACAAGGTTTCTGAACATCACACTGCCAATAAATGGCCAAGTTCTGCTGTTCCTCCGACCTCCGTACTTAGGGCATCGAGTGCTGGATGTATTTCTGCTGCAGGACAACATCCCTCTACAGGAGGTAAAGCTATTTGTCATATGTGCTCACCATCAGCCCGAACTTGACTTTTAAACCATAGCTGTTTTGACAAAGTTGGTTCACACTACGCTCCTTTTATCAAACCTTCTTATGCTGATTTAAAAATCTAAATCAGTCCGATCTGTAAATCTACAGTTTACGCTTTCATTTTTAGTTTTTCTTTTTCTGTATTTCCGTCTGCCAGTGTCATTCTTGATACTTCTTACTATTTATTCAGTGTTTTCTTTTAAATTACTTACAGTATATCTATGTTTTTAACTGACTGTAATTCTCACCTGTGTAAAGTATATCGGTCAGCATTTGTTATTTTTCCATCCATCCATCCATCCATCCATCCATCCATCCATCCATCCATCATCTTCCACTTATCCGGGGCAGCTCCTCCTGGGGTATTCTTCCCAATCACCCCCTCCAGGTTTATCTAACATTGCCCACGTGAGTACCTCAGTAGAACTATAGAGTCCCCAGACGGTAGCTCTCCCAGGACGCCACTCAGAGACTTCAAGATGGCCAGGTACTCTGAACTGCTGTTTGGTGCACCACACAACAGCCAAAATCCCACACAGGTGCACCCAGCCGGGAGCTTTTGAGTTTCACCACACCTGTCCAGCCCCTCTCCAGGAGTTCAGGGTCCAGTACCAGTGCTTTGTGTGAAGGTGAAACTAACTATAACTAGTTGGTACCGCTTCACCTCCCGCACCAGCTCCAGTTCCTTACCTGCCAGAGAGATGAGTTTCATATCCCTAGAGTCAGTCTAAGATGCCAGGGGTCACCACGCCAAGACTCCTGCCTTTGCCTACCATCCAACATGCCTATTCTCTCGAGTGGTGGGTCCACAGGGCAGCGACTCCATGTAGACCAGACACACGCTGGTGAGCTGCTCCCCTTCCAGCTCTGGCTCCAGGAGGGGACCCCAGTGCAACAACTCTATAAACTGGTCTGCAAATTGCTCTTAGTCTGACACCTCCCCTGGGACCACTTTGCTTTGGGAGACCCTACCACGAGCTTCTGCCCCCGATCTCACAGCTTGATAGAGTGTTCTTAAATACTCTCTATAAAAAGAACTGTCCTGACTATCTGAACGTGAACTAAACTTATAATAATGTCCCTTTACTGAAGGTTACCGTCCAACAAGGAGGTGCTGAGCATATCAAGATTTCCTCCAAATGTCATCTCAGCTTTGGTCAAAATTACAGTGTCCACTGTGAACCTGAGGGCTTCACAATACAGCCTGAGGTAAGTCAGGTCTCTCGTGCACGCCCAGTGCTTTTAAACAGATTGATCATGAATACAATATTTGGGCTGCATTTTTAAAACAGAACGAAAATGACACGTTGCTTCTGGTTTTCAGCATGAAACATTTCAGTCAAGGTATGGAGCAAATTTCCATCCAACATTTGAAGTTTTCCTGACGACAAACACAGACAGAGTGACTTTGATGGTGCAGGACCATGAGCGGAAAGAGGTCTGGAGACGTCACGTTTTACTGACAGGTAGACTTCACTGTTCTGCAGCAGCCCTTCAACTAATGTCAGAGGTTACACCCCAGCGATAGACCCGATTCGAAAAGATATGTGTAGCTTTTATGCACATTCAGGGACCTCCATATTTGCTTCATCTCATATTATTCTTTATTTAGCCTTTCCCAGCTGACACTGGGCGAGAGGCAGGGTTCACACTGGACAGGTCACCAGACTATCACAGGGCTGACACATGAGGCCCGTTTCCACCGCAGGAACTTCGGGGTAGATTTACGGGGCCGGGGCCGTTGGTGCGTGTCTCCACTGCAGGAACCAGCCCCGAAGGACAGAGTTCCGGAACTTTTACAGGGGCTAAACAAGTCCCTGCTTCGGGGTAGGTACTCAGAACGGCCCTGAAAGACTCCTGGGTGGGGCTTGAGGGTTACTTGGTGCTGATTGGATTTACTCAAGGCGGGATGTGACGTTAACAGAAAGCAACAAAATAGCCGGCTTTTTTAAAACTCAGCAGAGAGGGTTAGCTCGTTCATAGCTTCCACTGCCATGTAAACAAACTCAATAACCGGTCCGTGAAAACATATTTTTTCCGGCGGATGTCTTAGTTACAACATGATTGAGCTAGCAAAGCAGTTTTGTGTTGCTATGTGTGGTATTTATTCAGTTATGGGAAATCACGATGTCTAGAAAGCATCAGTGGCTGCAGCTGACAGGGACAGCTAACACTAGCAGCAAAGCTAACATCAGGACGTCATCTGTTAAAAGCCTCCTGTTGTCGGATACGACATGAAACTACTCCAGTTAGCTCAATCATGTTGTAACTAAGACATCCGCTGGAAAAAAAAAATTTCACGGGCCACTTTGTGAGTTTAGTGAGTTATTACAGACACCGCTAACCGCTAACAGCGTCCCTACGCCGCTACGTTGCTCCGGTCAAAATGGTCGCATAACGATTACATCACATCCAGAGCCTGGTAACTTCACAGGAACCTTCCTCCTACTCTGCTCTCTCAGTGGAGACACGGCGGTTGAGAGGGCCGAGCGAGAGGACGTTCCTGTAGTAGTTCCTGCCCCCAAATAGTACCAGGAACTTCTTCGGTGGAAACGGGCCTATAGAGACAGACAACCATTCACACTCACATTCACACCTACGAGCGATTTAGAGTCACCAGTTAACCTGCATGTCTTTGGACTGTGGGAGGAAGCTGGAGCACCTGGAGGAAACCACGCTGACACAGGGAGAACATGCAAACTCCACACACACAGGATAAAACAAAAAGTGATTTACAGAGCAGATATGTTGCTGAAGGAAACCAAAACACGACATTTAATTTCCGTTTAACTTTACAATTTTGTCATTTTTGAGAGATCTCTGTTTAAAAGTGATTGTTGGTTGAAAAAAAAAATGATCTGGATATCTTTCAGGTCCAATAGGGGAAGTTCCACAGACAGGTCTCCAAGCAGAGGACAGCGTCCCAGCAGAGGACAGTGTCCCAGCTGACGAGAAACTGTTCTCAGTTCGGACGCAGTTTCTGAACAGAGTGTCTGAACCTGTTCTGAACCAGCTTCTGGATAAACTTCTTCAGTACCGTGTGATCAATGATGCTGAAGTTCAGTCGGCCAGAACAAAAACCAGAGCAGACAAAGCACGAGACGTGATCGACACAACGATAAGAAAGGGAGCTGAAGCCTGCTCAGTTCTGATCGCTGCTCTCCGTGAGGTGGATCCATGCCTCTCCAGAGTGCTGAACTTCAGCTGAGGCAAAAGGAAGAAACTGTGGAGAGTGATGATGAGGGATCTCTGTGTCAGCTGTCTGTTCTACAGTCTGACATGACTTATTGTGATATTTAGAGAGATGACTGGGTGTATGGGTATTGCCAATGCCAGGTTAGATGCAACTGATGTCTACTGTGGGGTACCTCAGGGGTCAGTGCTAGGTCCGATTCTCTTTTCAATTTAAATGTTCCTTCTGCATAATATCAGTTTCCATTTGTATGCAGATGATACTCAGATCTATTTAAGCTGTGATGCAAAAAAAGTGGATGTCACAAAACTTTGTGCAGCTTAATGCTGACAAGACAGAGATATTGATCAAAGGACAAGATAGTGCAAATGTTCAAATAACAGACAGGCTTGGTTCTCTGTCCGACTCAATAACTTCACATTGCAGAAATCTTAGTGTCATTTTTTTTTTTATCAAACCCTCAGTTTAGACAAACACGTAAATTCAGTAGTTCAATCCAGCTTCCACCATCTCAGAAATATCTCCGGGATCAGACTATTCCTTTCCAACAAACATCTGGAAACTGTTATTCGTGCATTCATAACCAGTCATTTAGATTATTGCAGTTCCTTGCTCTCTGGCATCAGTAAAAAAAAAAGCCTTTTGCACCTCCAGCTCGAGGTCTAGATTAATTCACAAAGGTGACAGATTCTTTCAGAGCTGCAAACTCAGTCTCATCTTTTAAACCACTTTTGATAACCGTGATTTTAACTGCTTTATTATTGTGTGTTTTACTGTGTTACGTACGTATATTCTGTTTTTTATAGCATTTATCTTGTTTTATTGCTTTGTCTTTTATTGGGTTTTGGAAAGCACTTTGTAACTGTGTTTTGAAAGGTCAAGGTGGTCTGTTGTCTCTTCCCTCTGTTGAAAAGTTTCCATAAGAACAACATCTGAGACTGTTGGTCCATAAAAGTCATGAGATGCAGCCTCGCTCTGGTCTGTTTAACAGTGTAACACAAGCCTACCATGCTTTAGCTTTTTTATTGTTTCTCAGCGGAGAGTGATTTTAAAAATGTTGTAACGGTGAATCATGTGTCTGTGTCTTCATTGTCTCAAGCTAAATGTTCTCTGTATGAATACAAATATACTGATAGTGGATTTTTCAAGCAGAATTCGAGGGCATTCAGAATCAGAATCGGTTTTATTGCCAAGTAGGTTTTCACATACAAGGAATTTGGCTTGGTGTATTGGTGCATAATAAAGAATCTTAAATATATAAAAATATAGAGTAATTAGAAGCATAAGTATAAAAGGGAAATACTATAAACAATTAAATATAAATATAATAATGATAATGAATAAAAATGAATTATATAAATTCATGGCTCCCCCAAAAGCCAATCTTTTTTTGGGAGTGAGACGACTGTCCCAGTGCAAAAAACCTGAAATTAAAAGTGTGGTCAAAGACCCTTTTAAAGCCACTGAAAAAGAGAACTGAGCAGGTTACGATCTTAAATGTTCTGATGAATGGAAAAACCTCAGTTAAGTATTTTTTTGATTCTTCCTCGAGGACCACAATGAAAACAATTACCTTTGTGTTTGACTTGCACTTTAACACCAGTGACTTCTGACTTTACTTGGACGTGAGCCTTTTGACTTGATACCTTCACCCAAGTCCAAAGATTAAAAAGTATAACAGTCAGCTCACCTTTGAAGCCCAGTTATGAGTTAAATTTAAAAGCTACAGTAATTACTTATTCTTGGTTAGAGGTCTGACTCTGTCTGTCTACTGACACCAGCAGGAGATCGTACTAAAGGAAACTTAAATGGACTCAAACATGATTTATTTATATATTATTCCCCTCCCCAAATGAAAACACAAAAAGAAGAAAAGGTAATCGTATGAATGTCCTCTTTCATAATTATTTCTGTTGGAAGAATTGTCCAGTGTCCACTATTATTTTTAATTGACAGGTGAAAACATAGTTTAAATAGTCGAGCAGGGTGTGCACAGAATTATGGGACAAATCGTGTCCCGTATTAATTCAGTAAGGGACAGTAGATTTTATCTTTCAAAACGGGACTAACTGCTAGCTAACGTAAGCTTAACAGCTAAGTAACTTACTTTAAAAAGAATTGATTGGTTATTGTGAGTTTAGTATAGGGTGACTCTGTGGTTAAAATTGCATTACATTTGGCGAAGAGTGCACTATGACTCGTTTGAGCACTCAAAACTTAAAGTTTAGGACTTGGAACTTGACTTGGGACCTGATTGCAAAGACTTGACACTTACTTGTAACTTTTAACACAATGACTTGGTCCCACCTCTGAAGAGAACTGAATGCAGTGTTCGAGGCAGGGAGTGATCAGTTCAGTTGCTCAGTGATACATCAAGCTAAAATAAGCTCAGTTTCAGCAGTATGAAATTACCTGGATCTTCTGCATCGCTGGGTCCAGAGAGTAAACACACTAGAAACTTCCACCGACCGAGCAGCTACTTTTGGTTGAGCCCTCCGCTAACTTGAATGGTGATATTAATATAATGATTTATTTTCGAAATGTCATTGAACCAAATGGATCAAATCCTGAAGTTTAAAAAAAAAATCTAATGGGCTTTGTGATGCTCAAAAAATTATCCATTGATTTAAATTAATCTCTCTTACAATATAAGTCAATGGCAAAAGGTGTTATTGGGCCCCATGGCATCACGTGATGGACCAGGACGTTGTGATTCCACATTTGGCTTCTATGTCAAAGTCTGACGCTGTTCCAGGGGCCTGGTCCAGTTGCACACAGACAACAGTCTGACCAGTTTTTGTTTATGTAAACAACTAAACATTCCCTCCAGTATGATGTGATTGTGACACCATTAACATTAATGCGCTGCTGTGACATTATTAACAGCTCGCCTCTGCTCGATCTCTGTTCAAAAACAAAACCACAAACCAGCATCATCCAGCTGCAGAGGCAAAAAACGAACAGAAAGCGCAGCCTGAAGGAGACCAGGGTTCAACTGAGAACTGCAACATCTGTAGAAACTCAATCACAAGATTTGACTCTGGATTTACATAAAGACAATGTGGCTAAATTTCAGTGGAAGGTGAAGAGGAGGAGACGAAGAGGGGAAGATGGGACAAAAGGTGTCAAAGTGTAGTTCTTTGTTTCAGCCACCAGATGGCGACACTTCACTGACAGACAAAAAGGATGCAGCTGTGACAAGATGCGTCAGAGAGACATGGATCCTGGCTTGGGAAGGGAAGGGCGGGGGACCGACAGAGACTGCTTATGCTTAGGACCTAAAAATTGTTGCTGTGCCCCTGCATGCCTCCCTTGTGTTTGTCTCACCAATTTTGGCACTCATTAAACAGCAGATATTTAAGGGGGAGGGGTGTAAGGATGTGACCGGGCCAGCCCAGTGTCAATTTAGAAAACAGCTGTGGGCTGATATACATGTTTCATGAACCAGTCAGACAAAAAAAGAATGGAAAAGAGAGACAGTAGTTCCTAAACCCAACCGTGTGTGTTTGCTGTTGAAGGAAAAATTTGCGGTGTTGTACTGACGTAGTGCTTTTATTTTGAAAGAAACTGTATGTTAACATTAAATTTCCTGTGCAAACAGAAGTGTATTTTGAAAGAAGACGATGCATGTAACAGGCAGAACTTGAGACAGTTTCCCGGAACGTCAGAAACCAGCACTCCCAGGGTACCTTGCATGTTGTATGTGGACCAAGCGCATCAGTATGTGACGAGGTCGGAGTGAGAACGTGTTGAAGATGTTGAATGCAGGACTTTTACTTGTAACAGAGTATCTCTGCACTGTGGTATCACTACTTTTACTTTAGTAAAATATCTGAGTACTTCTGCCACACTGCATATAAGTGGGAATAGTCTGCCTCCTCCTCCTGCTGCTGCTGCTGTGTGTCATTAATCACCTCTCATACCTTCCACCGCTCCATTTTAAACCTGCACCGCGAAGCTCAGAGAGCAGCAGAGAGCTGAGGCTCCGGAGCTGCTTCCTTCACCCTGCTGTCTGTCTGCCTGTCTGCCTGCCTGTCCTGGTCTGATCTGGAGACTTCTTCCTGCACCTGTGTTCTCCGTTGTTGTCATCATGTGATCATTTCTAGAAACATTTAATGTGCTCTGGATTTTGACTTTGCACGAGGATTTTTGTGGAGATGTGGAGTCCTCATCAAACAAAGATCCTCAGTTAGAGCAGGTAAGATTCACCAGCTGGGTTTTCCTCATCATGACTCTGAGGAAGCTTTAATTTGTAATCTCTCACTTAATGGTACAAACTGTGGTGTTTTCTTAAATGTAGATGGTTGGAAGATTTAACCCAGTGCAGAAACTATGACATCTCTGATTATTAAGCCCAATAATAATCAAATTTGTGACATGATTAGAAATCAGTTACAAGAATTTAACTAATTTTAGTGAATGTTAAAAAGTCTCAGCAGCAGGAAACATTAATAAAAACATCCTGCAGAAACTAAACTCATTTAAAAACATAACGGAACATGTTAATTACAGAGGGCAAAAATAATGAAACAATTGTAAAACATCTTGGGATAATAATGAGCACAGGAGTTTCTTTTTTTTTTTAACTGTCATTTAAGTCCAACAAGCTTTAAGAGCTTTACACAGAGGCTGTTTAATTATATCAAAAACATGTCTCACAGTTTGAGGAAGGGTCACACAAACATGCACAGACATGAATAAATCATACATACTGTGTACATCCTCAAGCTGTGACCTTCAATCAGACCATATGCCTTTCTCTTTGTTTTCTTTATTCATCAGATGCTAAAATATAACAGCACAATCTCACAATGAGAGACAGTTAACTGGTCTCATGCTGAATGTTATTTACTGAAAAGGACTCGAAGTGTTCAGTTAATTTCCTCAGATTCCAACGAATCATTCTCAGCAGGAAACTCCAGGGGCCGTATTCACAAAGCAAGTTCCTCCTGGTGACGAGATCCTTAGAAAATACTTAGAATTGTGACATTCTCTTAGAATTTCTCCTCAAAGTTAAGACTAAGTCCTTGTGAAGATAAAGGTCATTTTAGCCCTTATAAGAGCTCCTAAGATGAAAAACTGTCAGGAGCAGGGAGGAGAAAGTTTAAGAGTTTCTTAATCAGAGGAGAAAATAGTGGAAACACAAAGAGGTCGGAGGAATATTTTCAAAACACTGGATGACAGTGAGTAAATGAAATGCTACAGATTAGATCATGTGAGGATAATACATCAGAAATAAAGTCATTTTTACAGTTTTCCAAATACCTTAGTGTTGTGCTCATTTGAGTCTGTCTCAACCTTCCATCAGCAGAGTGATCACACTGACAGTGACAACACTCTCACAGTCTGCAGGTCATTTCATTTCCACTGGGTGTCCTCACCTTACAGGCTCACAGAGGGCCGTGTCTGTGACAACCAATCACATCAGTTAAAAGAAAGCATCACACTTAGCAACAGGGTCAACCACAATCACTGAGGTAAAAGTTTCCTTCCCTCCTTTGCTCAGAGTCAGCGTTGCCATGTGTACGATAATTATCGTATTTGTACGATAATTTGGCCTTCTGTACGATGTACGATCAATAATCCCAAAAAAGGCCAAATGTACGATAATTTGACCATTTCATGAATGTGTGGTGTGTGCCAGAGTTTTTTTGTGGGCCCTGAAGGCATCTGTTCCCATGTGACATGTTTCCAGCCAATTGCACTTTGCTTAGCGTGAGATACAGGTGATGTTTGTCTGTGAACAATGAGCACGATTGGCTGAACAGTCAGCTGTACCCGCCCCACGAAGCGCTAGGACCCGTCAGGAAGTCGAGCAAGAATGAGATACAAAACAGAAGAAGAAGAAGAAGAAGAAGA
This sequence comes from Epinephelus awoara, assembly GCA_035609425.1. Lineage (NCBI taxonomy): Eukaryota > Metazoa > Chordata > Actinopteri > Perciformes > Serranidae > Epinephelus > Epinephelus awoara. The sequence goes on from CM069300.1 coordinate 3,345,214, forward strand.
AGAAGAAGAGGAAAAACAGAGGCAAGGAAAATGGAACAAAAAGTAAACACTAGAGTGACTATATTTGCCTATAGCGCATCAGTAGGATTGTTATTTTGGTTATGATGGATGTACGATAATTTCCCTCAAAATACAATAATTTTGAGTCTCTGGTACGATAATCCTACATTTCCCACCTGGCAATGCTGCTCAGAGTCGCTCTGAGAACTTTCCTGAATCGCTCCTGAGCTCGGACTCCTTGCTAAAAAATGTTTAGGTGACGTTAGCATCTCTGCGAGAGGATTCTCAGAAGGTTTGTGAATGCGGCCCCTGGCAGCAGCACACAAAGAGTTACAGCAGTTACAGCAGTGTACACTGACCAGAACCAACCGATTCATTCATCCTTGTACTTATGAGAACTTTAAAATCAGGCCGAGAGACCAGTTCACGTAGTTTCAAATCTTTTTGGTGGTTACTCCAGGTGAGAGGAGCAGAGCACAGGAAAGGTGAGAAAAAGATGAGTTTGCCTCTATGAATTTATTTTACCAGTGTGTCACATGTGATGACAGGCCATTAAAAGGGTTAGTAAACAAAAGAAAGCAGCATGGAGGCCGGTGAAAATGTTAATATCTGTAATTTATTCAGTCTCTTTCTCAAACTCTGTGCCAACTACAGTACATTTGCAACGATGTTAGAACGCTGCTTGGGTGGAGACAGATGGTATTTTGTGGCAGGCCGTCATTGCATCTTGTTGCTCAAGGGGCTAAAATTAGTGCGTCCACCCCAGAGCTGTATTTCCATCACTGTCAGTCAGAGCCAATCAGAGCTGGAGCCCATACATTCAGATGACTTGTGATAAATTCCCCAAACCAACCTGGAGCCCTCTTGCTTTGTGTGTGCACCACTATGTAGTGTTACTGAGTTTCCTGTTTCTCACCTCAAATGTTTTCAGAAACATGTTTTAACTTACTGTTTAACTGTAATTTGAGATTTTTCATTAATGGCTGGCCGTTTCTGGTGGATAAGGGGCCCCAAGATGGCACCCATGTAGTCCAATGGAGTTGCTTGCCTGGCACATACGCCGACAAAAAGTTTTTAGCTTCCCAATAACTTCTGCTGTAGGGGGTCCACTGAATATGCATAGTAGTGTTTCTCAAGGTGGAGTTCCTGTGATGTCAAGGATTTTTAAATCACTTTTTCTCGGCTTGAGGAAACTTTTACAAATATAAAACCTCCATGGATCAAAAAGTCAGAATTGAAAGAGAGTGAAAACCAACTGTAACCTTTCTCACGAAACACAAAAGCCAGATGTTAGTGGGTGTTTTTTTGGGACTTTAGCTGTTATAGAATTACAAAAAGCAGGAGTTTTACGAGTATTTTCACACTTTTACTTACATAAAGAATCTGAGTACTTCCTCCACCACTGGTTGACACTGAACTGATTCCTCCCTTGTTCTTTGACAGTAATTACCCACCTGCATCAGGAGCGCCTGTTTTGTGTCACATCGCTGTCAGATTCCATCTTTCCTTGTCCTGTCTCAGCACATATTGATGCCTGTGTGCAATCATACTGTTGTTGGGTCACCGCTGCTTCCTGTCAGACAGGGAGCATGTTATAAGTGATGAGCTTCACACCGTATTTATATTTTCACGCATCAGAATCAAACTCAGGAGAGCAGCAGCTGCTGCATATTTCATGATCTGGAGAAACAAACAGCAGGCTCCACACATCCTGGGCCCCTGACAGCGGCTCACTCGGGGCCCTGAGAGAATGAATGTCTACAATTACTGCATGTTTAATTTAGTCCCAGCTTGTCACTGCAGAGGGACAAAACTGTGGAGTTTCTCTGTTTCCCTTCGCTGACCCAAAACTTGGAATGTGTGCGTGTGCGGCCGTCAGTCTGTCACCCCACCTCAGCTTCTGCTCAAATGGCCTCATGTAATATTCAATGTAAGAATTAGTGAGATGACAGTGTTAGACAGAGGCACCTAGCAAAAGGGAATGAATGATCACAGGAATAGTAGCATTAGATCTATTAATTAGGTAAGCCAGCTAAAATATTTAAAAACTGCAGCAGCCAGAGATCTGCGAGAAGTAGGACACTACCAGAGGCTTCGTCTCTCTGCGTTTCTCATTTCATGGATTTGTCTTTGAGCTTTCTCCTCTCTTTGTGTCCGTCTGTCCTCCCTCTTTTTGTCTTTAATTGACTCATTCATGCTGAGCTGTTTTAACTGAGGTTAAGTGAGGAATTTCTGAAAAGAGCTTCTTTAAAACATCCCTGGATCTCTAACAGCAGCAACGGCAACACTTTAATACTACTGCTACTGCTACTAGTTTACTATGATGTATTATAGACTAAACACTCATCTTATAATTTACACACTATTTACAAGAAAACATAATAAAGATTACAAATGGAGAAACAAAGACTCTGATGTTTGCTAGAATTTAATGTAAACAAAAAATCTACATAATTTTCACATATGCAATTCATAAAGCCCTACAGATACAGCATGGAATAATGTTTAGGCCTATATTTACCTCCACCTTTTGGCAGTAGTAATTACATCGTTCTAAAATGCATCAAACAATAAAACAAAGTTAAAATCAAGCGAGCCTTGAAGTGCAGTTAGCGCTCAACTTTTATTTTATGTCCTTTCTCGAAATCGCTGTTTACAAACACAAAAGCCTCTGTGAAATGTTTTAATAGAGAGATGTAATGTTGATGATGTGTTCAGACTTTGTGTCTCAAGGCTCTTCTGCCCCCTTGTGGTCAAACAATCATTTAATAAAGCTTTAAGGTTTCTTGGTCTTCTTCGTTTCCTCTAAATATTCTGGTTTCAAGTAAACTCTTGTTTTTGTTTCGACTCCTCTCACTCTTCACTTCTTCACCAGCTCCACCCTCCTCCGCCCTCCTCCACCATGAGCCTGACCTCCAGCTCGGTGGCGGCGGTGGAGCTTTACAGCAACAGCCCATCCCCGATGTCTCTGAACTCCAGTGTTTTCTTCGGCGAGGTCAGACACGCGCTCGACTTTTTCATCATCAACGTTGGGGGAAGTCGCTACGTGCTATCGCAGGAGCTGCTGGCATCCTACCCAGAGACCCGGCTGGGGAAGCTGGCGTGCTGCAGCCGCGACTCAGCGCTGGAGCTCTGCGACGACGCCAACTTCCTGGAGAATGAGTTCTTCTTTGACCGGAACTCACAGACCTTCCAGTAGGTGGCGCCTTGTTCTCTTACCTGAGACACGCATGATGACCTGTTGTGATGATAACAATGTCAAAATATCCAAAACACATGCGAACACTATCCCGGCTGGAAAAGTCCTGAACAGTGGTCAGCAGCTTGGCAGGCGGCTCGCCAACATTCGCTGGCAACTTCTCTAATGTTTTGAAAAACTTGAAAGTGCACAGCAATGCATTATTGACAGATAGTAAGCTGATTTATGTTCTCAAAGGTAGTAAGATCATTTCAAAGAGTGCAGAGGCAGATTGATAACTATGTTTTCAAAGTAAATATTATAAATAAATGTGCAAGAACTGTATAAAGAAATACATATCTACACTAGCTGTGTCTCAATTCAGGGGCTGCAGCCTTCAAGGGCTGCATTTGAAGATCGATTGCTCCTTCATATAAAACACAGTTTAATTACACGTCTAACAGAGCTTCTGAAAACAACAGGTCACATCTGAACTGCGATCACCTGATGCTTCTGCTGTGTTTCTGCCTGGAGTCAAACATCAGTCTAAGTCACAGCAGCGCCTGATGTTCAAACTGGGGGATGTTCCCACAGGTGTGCTGTCAGCTCTCATTAACTCATGATGTCCTGACGGCCTTTAAACTGTGAGGACTGTTCTTCCATACGGCTCACAAGCCAAAATAAACTCTAGGCTCTGAGCTCAGCACAGACATGAGACATTATTTCTTTCTTGCTGTTATTTCAGATGACAAATACCTGCATTGTCTTTCATGTGAAATGTTACAGTAGAGCTTTGAAGATTATTTTTGGGGCTTTTTTGATAGGACAGTGTTAGTGTGAAAGGGGGACGACACGCAGCAAAGGGCTGGAGGTTGACATTGAAGCTAAGGCCGCTGCAGCGAAGACGCAGCCTTTATACGTTGGGCGCCTGCTCTAGCAGGTGAGGCCCTTGGCCCCCCACAGCAGAGCTTCTTGTTTCAGACTGAGATGAACACTTAGTAAAAAAAGACAATCCCACAAGATAACCCTCTGTGCGCCCAGTGTCGGGGAGTCCTCCTTTGCCTCCATTTCGTGGGTTATTTTCTCAGTAACTATTTCCTCCTGAGACACAAACTTTTGTGTGGTGTGCATTTTTAATTATTTTTTTTGTTTTTGGATCAGTAGGAACTGACGATTAAAATTACGTCTCATTGTCCTCAAACGAGACGATTCTTAAGTCTCAGTGTCCTCAAACAAGACGATAATTAAGTTCTGATGTCTTCAAAGGAGTATTTCCTAATTATCAGGGTCTTAGCTTGGTACTGTTGTTAAAATTGGTCAAATTTGTTGCCATTTCAAACTACAAACATTATTAATCAGAAGAACACTTTCAGTTGTACAATGTGATCAGGTTTTGTACCGTGTTCAAATTTTTGCATTGGGATCGGCTGCATCTTGTTGTCACCAAAAAGTGTCCACGAATGAGGACAAGAGGTCAGGTTAAGTCGAATGAAGAGTAGGGTCAAGTAAATCCAAAACATGATATCTTTATATGAGGACACAGGGTCTCAGGAGGATAAGACTTATGGACAAAGTCCTCTGTAAAGTTGTAGTTTATATATCCGAGCAGACAGAATGCTTCCTGTCTCTCTGTGTGTCTTTGCTGACAGGTATGTGATGAACTATTACCGGACGGGTCACCTGCACGTGAGGGAGGAGCTGTGTGAGATCTCTTTCCTGCAGGAGATCGAGTACTGGGGCATCGACGAGCTTCGCATCAACCCCTGCTGCCGCGAGCGTTACTACCGCCGCAAGGAGCAGAAGGAGACTCTGGACATACAGCGAGAGTTTGAGCCCGAGGATAGTGATGAGGACTTTGTGGGTGCCGCCTGCCCGGCTCTCCGCCAGCGCCTGTGGGACCTGCTGGAGAAACCCGAATCATCGCGTGCTGCTCGCACCTTTGGCTCACTCTCAATCTTCTTCGTGGTGGTGTCGGTCATCAACATGGTGCTCATCTCGCTGGACTTAGGGGAGGACTTCGGAGTGAGCGACGTTGGTATCGGTGCACCGCTGCTTTTCGATGCCCTGGAGTACGTGTGTGTGGTGTGGTTCACCGGTGAGCTGGCACTTCGGTTTCTCTGCGTGAGGGACAAGTGTCGCTTCAGTCGAAGTATTCCTAACGTGATCGACCTGCTGGCCATCCTGCCGTTCTATGTGACGCTGGCAGTGGAGAGCCTCCACGGAGGATCCACAGAGCTGGAGAACATGGGCCGTGTGGTGCAGGTCCTCCGACTCCTCAGGTCACTCCGAATGTTGAAGCTGGGACGACACTCGACAGGTAAAGAGGCAAGAGGCTGGCAGTGGGCTGAAAACATTTGTCTCTTAGTTTAGCAGGTTAGCATGCTGAGGAAGCCCCTACTCTCTCCCCAAAATACACATCTTTTGGCACTGCGTACGCACAGTTTCACACGTGCATGACACAAGTTAATCGTGTGTATGAACCACCATCCCAAAGAGACACAAAGTGAGGCTCAGCTTTATGTTTGAAATTTATTCATGGAGGAAAGCTAAGGTTTTTCTTCTGAAGGAAAAGAGTAAACAAGAACAAGATGTGGGTCATTTTTAAAAACAGACATCAAAAAGCTCAGATAAAAACTGGACATCTGGCTGTAGACGCAGCCTTGTCTGAGCAGGTGAACGACTTTGCTCAAGGGCACATGATCGGCGGCACGACTGTGTTTCCCGTTCAGTTTCCCTCCACATGTGCTCCCAGCCCGTCAGGGAACGTTAAGTACATGATGTGAGCAGCCGGAGAGAGAAAGAAATTGAAATTGTCCTCGGTGAGAAGCTGCTGCTGTGAGATTACAGCCAGGAAGGTTTTCTGAGGACGACAAAGACGAGAGAAAAAAATTTGATTCATATTTTGGCAAATTCCTTCAGGGGACGGAGGGAGGAGAGAGTGTGTGTGTGTGTCAGACTGGGACGCATGATTGCTTTGATCTGAGTGATTTTTGGGAAGGATGGTGATCCCTGGACTCAACTCATGAATATTGAAGGAGAACATGGAGGGAGGGTGGGAGGTGACGGGAGAAAAGAGAAGTGAAGGCAAGAAGACGCTTCAACAGCATCAAGTCTGTCTTAATACAATATTAACGTGCCATACGTGTGCTGAGAGGGTCAGAGATCATTCCTCATGTTCATACTTTCTGTGAAGCAAATCGTTTATTTAAAGCAGTCTGAATATTACCTAACCAAGTGAGCGTCGCTGTCTGTCCACATCGACTTGCGGAGATCTCAGGGGAGAGGAGGTAGCAACGTAACTCCACCTAATGGAGGCTGACGGCGCCCCAGATTCAAACGTCCAAAACACATAATTGAAACCACAAAATATCTCCATACTGCTCGTCCGTAGTGATCCAAGTGTCCTGAAGCCCTGACATGTCGGGGCCTCAGGACACTTGGATCACTAAGTCTGCTCCTGTTTCATATTGACTTTTACACTTGGAGCTCTTAAAACTGAAAGCAAACTAATATGAACAGATTTGCTCTGATTCAGTTTCTTAAATCTTTGCAAATGTAAAACTTCCCGCAGACACTCTTTGTCGTCCATGCTGTATGAGCTCACTTCAAATCCTCCTTAAACTTGACACCAAAGCTCATGTCTTGTTCCTTCGGAGGAGAATAGAGAGGTGACAAGTCATTCAGGGGTGTGAACATCGGCCCCGTGAGCGCCTCACATCTGGGTGTATTTATACATTTGCTGCACTCGTTATTTTCTCCTCGCTGAACACCGTCAGTCCTCCGCCTCACTCGGAGATAAAAACGGAGACTTGAGAATGAAATGAAGAGAGGATCACAGGCTGTCACTCAACTGACGACGGAGAGGAATAACACGTAGCAGAGTTTCTCTCCAAAATGAGACAAACCGTCGCTGTGACAGAAAGAGCCTTTGTGGATTAGCGATGATCTGCACCTCCATTTTAGAATTATGATTATTTTTCTGCAGTGGTGTCTGTAGATAAATGCAAACAGAAAAAACTGTCAACAGTGAGGTAAACACCGAGTAGTGTCGAACCTTCCAAATACACTTTTGATGAAATCTGTATTCTGTATTTGCATCCATGTTACCTTAATCTCTATCTTTTAAAACCATCCAGCATCAGCTCTTTTAAAGCATTTCACACTTTTAAATTGATCCAGTGATAGTGCACATCCTTTTCACCTTTTCATCACTCATAATACGAATAAAAATATCTATACTACTGCAGGATATAAACCTGTACAGGTTACTTTAATGCACCAAAGTCCCTGTCCACAAATACATTACTATCTAAAAATGTGGTATGGCCTTAATTAAATGTTCACTGTGATGGATTATTGAAATAATTTTCACGTTTCTGGAAGTTGATTTTCACAGCACACTAAGATGAATAGATCACTTTAGTTGTTTGGATCGGCTGCCCGTTCCACCTCAACTGCGGCTGAAGGAGCAGCGGCTCCCTCCAAATGTCTGTGCTCCTCATCCTATCTCTGATGCAGGATTTATACTTCTGCATCAAACTGACGCTGTACCCTACGCCATAGCCTGACGTGCACCTCCCCAGAAATGTAACTACACGTTGCAGCGACACAGACCTCCTGTCTGTTTCTGTAAGCTGAAACCATTTCCCTCAGTGGAAACAAAACTTTGATTTACTTTAATTTCACATTAAATTGTGAAGACAATAAAGCCTTCACTAAAATAGCATTTTAAGTCTTGTGTGTGATTTATCCTGGCTTCATATGAGCAGAGGAAATCTCTGCTAGCTGCTAGGCTAATTTACATAATGTAAATACCATAGGCTTGTGCTAATAACGTTAGCATGTTGTATTTGTGGGGAAAATGTGTCCAGATAAAGACAAGTGTTTGTCTGTGAATGCTGCGAGTTATAGTGAAGCTGATTTGTGTTTGAAACTGTCTCTATTAAGCCATGTTTAATGTGTGTTTAATGTGTGTTTTGAGTTAACTAAACTAAACTTAAACACAAGTATAAATCCCCCTCAAGACTGAGCCCAGCCAGCCCACAGAGAAAATTCATTTCAGACGCCTGTATTTGTGATCTCATTCTTTCGGTCACTACTGAGCGGGAACTTTGTAGGGTATATAATAAAATATGCGGCTGCCAAAACACCGGTCTTCCTCCAATGCTGACACAGATTCATTGACTGTTGTTGTTTTTGTGCATCAGATCCTGCCACCTTCATGTGTTTGTGAGACTCCTGTGGTTTTGCTTAGAGTGTTTTTGAGTAAGAGCTGACCATAGCTCCAGACCATATTCTTGGCCCACGACCAAAACGTGGGCACAATGTTTTCACAGCAACACTGTCGGGTCCGGATGGTGTTAACAGCAGTAATTGCCGAATGAGTGGCTCCATTAGCTAGCTCCCACCAGACCCAGTTGGTGCACAGTGCAGTAAACTCAAGAGTAGTAAAATTAACCTATAGACAGGCGTAACTACCCACAAATGCTCTCTGTGGTGAACTGATTAACGGTTAATTGTTGACATCCTGAACTCAGTTAATAGTCATCACAAATAAAGATCATAACACTTTGTGTGACGCCATGAATTCCACACAGACAGAACTGTCGGAGGGAGGAATGTTTTCATCTGGAAAATGTTGGAATGCGATGTGTTGATAAAACATTCCTCTGTCCTCGTGTCTGTCCAGGCCTCAAGTCTCTGGGTTTGACCATCGCTCAGTGCTACGAGGAGGTCGGCCTCCTGCTCCTCTTCCTCGGTGTTGGCATCTCCATCTTCGCCACAGTGATCTTCACCCTGGAGCACGACCTTCCCGCCACCACCTTCACCAGCGTGCCGGCCGCTTGGTGGTGGGCGACCACCTCCATGACCACGGTTGGCTATGGAGACATCCGGCCCGACACGGCTGTGGGGAAGGTGCTGGCCTTCCTGTGCATCCTGTCCGGGATCCTGATCCTGGCGCTCCCCATCGCTATCATCAACGAGCGCTTCTCTGCCTGCTACTTCACTCTGAAGGTGAAGGAGGCAGCGATTCGGCAAGGAGAGATGCTGAAGAGGCTGGCCCGTGGCTCAGTGGGGGGGGTGGTCGAGGGGGGAGTGGGAGGAGGCGTGAACCTGAGGGACGCCTACGCCCGGAGCGTTCTGGACATGTTGAGGCTGCATGGGCGAGAGAGGGCGAGCACCCGGAGCAGTGGCGGAGAGGAACTGTGGTGGTAGAACCAGGAGACTCGACCCGGTCCAGAACTGATGTTCCCATGTACCTGCATGGCAGTTTTTGTAACCTTGTTTTTTCGGACCCTGATGGTGTCTTGTTGCCAACGTCAACTCCTGAAGCAGACAACATAAAAAGGCAAATGAACCCACTGTCATATAACTGTCAGGTCCCTGACATGCTACAGCCACTCTTTATTGGTAGAAACATGTCACATTTTAGGTTCCCAGCAATATGTTTTCTATTTTATTTCGCAGTAGTTTCCTGCAGCAGCCAAATGACTCCAGCCCTTTGATTTTCTCTTGGAAGAAAAATGATAATTGCACTGGATTCAGTGAAGCAATGAAGATGATAGAAATTTTAGTAACTCTAACATGTATTTTGGTTCAAGCGTTCTGGACATTTCACAGTGTGTCGTGTGTTGTCAGACAACATGATTTGTTGCCACGTTAACTCTTGACTATGTTTGTGCTCCTGTTGTGTTTTCATGTCTGCATCACATCTGTGTCCACCAGCCCTCTGTCCACAGAGTACACATGCATTAATAAGTGTTGTGCAGAAGTCGGTATCAAAGCCTACAGGCTGTTTTTTGGTCATGGTACCTTCTGAGTTCTCTTGTATAGTTTATGTTATCACTCTGTGACTCAGTCATGCAATAAAGGACATTCTTCTGTGGGTCAGAGTGGTCTTTTCAAATATCACAGTGATGGCCTGAAGGCAGGAATAACAACACTGACCTGTGAGCTGCTGCCACCGTGTTTTCTGCCTTATCACAGTGCTGCTTTTAGATCAGCTGCTGTGTGTGGATTTAAATATTATTTCTCTTTCTGAAGGATTTCACAAAATGTTAAATCAGAAACTGATAGAAAAGCACTGAAGCATAAAAACAGGTTGTAGGCGGATTTATTGTTCTGTGTAGGCTGGAGGCACAGCGTACACCCTCTGAGACGTAAGGTGCAGTAAAGTCTGATTTAAAACACACTTAAAACTCATATTAAACATGGCTTAATAGTGACAATATCAAATACAACTACACAAACTGGCTTCATTATAACTGAGCAACAGCAACATATGACAAAGGTAATTTTACAAAATTCAGCTCCATTACAGACCCTTTTAGGGCATCACAATGATGTCATTTTATTATCTTTACATTTTATTATCTTTATTATCTTTTACACTAAAATGAGAGCCCTGTTGGTGGAAGAAACGCAGCGTTATATTTCTACATGAATGAACCAACGGTTAAGTTAATCACACATTCACTCCGCTCGGCGCTCTGCTGCTCCGTCTCCACAGACAGAGTGTCCAGAGTGCGCTCTGCCACTCTGAGAGTGCGCTGCTCTGGATAACCCAACGCTACATTCAGACAGCGCTCCCAATTTATCAACGCTCCAGTTTGTGTCAGAGTCGCTCCCACACTCACAATGAGTGTTTCTGAACGCACCTCATCACCTCTCATCATCATCCTCTGTTGTCTAAAACAAGTCAACAAAAAAAAGATTTATTTTCAGCAATTAAATTATGATGACTCATGATGATATGAGAAAAATATTGTTAGAGTTAAGAAGTTATTTTTCCTCACAGTGACCCCCTTACTGTTGTACCTGCTGAATATAATTAAATATTTAAAGGGAACAAACCATGGGTTTAATCTGTTACTCCATGTGGGGTCCAGGCCTCAAAATGTAGGAGCCGCTTTGTGTCCCCACAACGTCATTAATACAAGAATACACAACCATGGAGTACAGTGCACTGTATCCACACAACAGGTCGAATCTAAAACAGGTTTCTACACCTTTAGTGTGAATGGAAAGATGACCTGCACACACACACCCACACCCACACACATGTGTTGTGTCGCTGGTGGAGAGATGATCTCGTCTGTTTTCAGCCTCGTTAGCATCGATTTGTTTCACACTTTCAACAGACACGTCTCATGTCAGTTTCAGGTGTCGTCTGACGGTGAGAAAACATCGACAACCTCCATCCATCCAGCGGCTTCTCACTCTTTTCAGCTCTGTGTGTGTGTGTGTGTGTGTGTGTGTGTGTGTGTGTGTGTAATTATATAACACAACCTTTTCATGTGCACTTTTACTCCTCACATGACCTGAAGCTCTGAGACAGCACGCTCTCTTCGTCTCTGCTTTGCACTGACTATTAAATATTTTACACTTTTCATTTTACTCTTTTATTCCAGCAGCTGATGCTCCGGAGCGATTCACACAGGCATCCATCAAATATCTGAAATGCTGATCTGAGGCGTTGACGAGTGTCAAGATGCCCCTGTGTCTTCTGCATCTTGACTCAGTTTCTGTAGATAAATCTGGAACAAATCTTCTCTCCAATAAACGGTCTGTATCCAATCAGTTCAAAGTTGTTGATGTGAATTCAGGTTAACAAAACAGCCCCAAAATATTTCCAATCAGACTTAGTGACACCTGTTTATCTTTAGTAACCTGCAACACTACAGGATGTTTTGTTGTTGCAGGTTATATTTTTGTTTTTAGTACTAAACTAATTAAAATATGTCAGCTGTTGCCATTGAATGTGGTTAACGTGTGGTTAGGTTTAGGCAAAAAAACAAACAAACAAAAAAACACTTGGTCATCGTTAGCAAAAGGTCAGATTTTGGCTGAAAATACCCTGTTTTGGTGCCATGATTCCGGCAGTACACGCTGCTGTATCACTGGAAAAAATAAATTAAAAGGCTGCTTTTTGTGGCATTATCTGTGCTGGAAAAACACCTGTTGCAAACACAGCTAACTTTAATAATACGGCCAGATAATAAATAAATAAATAACCACAGACTTTGAATCCTGCCGACGATGCCAAGTGTAACACCTAAGATCACTTTCATATAACTACAGGTGAACTTCAATAACGAAGCCAAAAGTCAGTGTGGATCAAAATGCCAAAACAGACTTTTATTATCAGGGTCCCTCACATCAATAAGAAATTAAATGTTAGAGCGTCTTGCTGCAGGCGTCTGGCGCACCAATCTATAGGCTGGTGCACTGGAAGTATACCATCTGTGGATAACCAAACCTACACACAAGATAACCCTTTTCCAACAGAAAAACACCCAGACCTCTGCCAGTGACACTCCAAACCTTAAATTATATCACCATAACTCAACAGGTGAACTCCCACTGCCAACTGCCAACACCAACTGCAGCACTAAAAGATAAAACCACAGGTTAATAAGCTCAATTTACTAAAATTTAGATAAAACACATGTTCATCTGAGTCTAACCACAGGCAAACATCGTTTAATATTAAAGACACTTTCCTTTCCTCTGCCACAAAAGCAATACCTCAGCGTGTGTTTGCACCCCTACACTACCCACAGTAAAATCTATTTAAAACACAAGTTTTGTTGGGCTGACCAGGCATGTGCACAGGAGTGCTCCCAGATTAAGGAAGAGGCTCTCACACCTGAGCTCCATGAGCCTCCTAACAGCTCAGGTGCTCACACCTTGACTGGCCATATTTCGCCTAGGTCCTAGTGTCCTCCTCCAACACGCTAACTCAAGTTAAAACACAACCGGTTTGTTGTTTGTTGGTCTGCAGCATGTCAGGTGTCTCACCATCCACCATCCCCTCCACCAAAGTTGTGTCAGATACTACGTCACTTTAGAAGTGTTGATATGATCTGTATAAAATGCATAAATGTAAAGTATTCGTGGTTTGTAAAACATACGCCAACGTTTTCTCCTGGTGACTGAGCTGAGGGCTGAGTGATAAACAGTGTGTGAGGGCCAGAGTGTGGAGGCAAATTTAATCCCCATAATGTAAAATTGTTATGACAGACGATTCAACACAAACCTCTTCCTACAAATCAAAGGAGCTTACAAAACACTTCACAATGCACACAATGTAAAGTGTTGGATTTACACTGCTCCTCTCTGGTGTCTCACAGCGTGCTGAATGTTCTGCTCTTTATATTCATTCAGTTATTGACATCCTGTTGATTTGCTCTCCACTTTTCTGTACATTAACCTGCTCTGCCTGCATCAGGTGACTCCTATATGGCAGGTCTTTATTATCAGGGACTTGTGTAACCTCTGACCTGTCGGCTCCCTCTGATGTTGGTGATCCAGGAGTTGAACGCTGCCCTCACTGCGAGGTCTCTGCACAGAAACGTTTTTTTTCTCCCCTTAAATGACTAAAATGCAAATGTGATGTTCTAGTTTTTCCTCGCTGTGCAGCCAGAGGCATCAAACGCTGAATCCAGGTCAGTTGTGAAGGCAGTCAGGCAGGAAGTCGTTTGATGGAGCTGTGGTGAAGGTGCTGCCTGCCTAAATAAAAACAGTAAGGAGGAGAGAGACCTGGATTTGATCGTCCATCTTGCTGTTTGGAGGTTCAGCCTCCTCTCTAGGGCATTGGCTTTTTTTCCCGGCTGATATCAGCTTCAAAATGAGAAATCAGCCAACATGCTTTCTCTTATTTTGCACAATAAATAAATATTAGTTACATTGTATGTAATAAAAAAGTATTGTATTTCTTGCATGGAACTTTTAACTGGATATGCAAAAGTCTCTTGTTTCTGCTGATGTCTGTGCGTGACCTACAACAGCAAATGAGACCATCGGTGTGAAGAAAAGCTATTTCTATATAGTGTATATCCATACCTTTAGGAAACTGCCTCAGGGTCCACCCCAGGTCACTTCCAGGACGGCACATGTCATCTTACCTAGCTGCTTACATTTATAGTGACTCTTATAAATAGTCGCTATTCCTCCTCCTCGACCCGACGTCCGCGGGGAGTTAAAATAGCAGCAATCATCAGGTAAAAGTTCTGTGAAAGCACTGGACTCACCAACAGTCAGCCACATCTCAGTCACACAGAGAAAATCCAATCCTCGGGAAGTCAGGAAATCCTTCAGGATAAACGTTTTGTTCGCTAGTGATCTAGCATTTACCAGCCCAATCCTGGCTGGAGCCAGCGGGTCCACGGCGTTAGCTGTCCGTGTCCGGGGAGCCACACACAGAAGCTGCAGGTTGCGCAGATGACAGGTACCAGCCAGGCGTCAACAGGGTCCAGCGAGTGCCGAGAAATAAAGAGGCGAGGCACCGCTCCATACTCAGGCCAAGAAGCCGTGGAAGTGCTCGCCAAACAGGCCTTCAGCCTTACCAGCCGACCGCTGCGTTTACCCCTGCGGCGGTGGCGCTTACGCAGGTGGAGCTGGGGCGCGGCAGAGGTGAGCTGGGATCCCCGATAGGAGCGGGGACAAAGTTTTCCCGTCTTGTTGTTTCATTCATCCCCAAAAAAAAACCACATGCGCGAGCCAGGTAAGCGTCTTTACGACAATACGCGCTAGAGCTCATGGGAAATGTAGGCTTCATTCCGGCAATATTCTACCGCTTTTGTCCACAGGGTCGCCAAAATCAACTCAAAGTGACAGTTCCTTGTAGGAGCTTTAATTTAAACATAGACGGATGGTTTAAATAACACTTTGGCAAATACCTTTCTGTTTCAGTCATTAAACTTTGGACATTCAAGCAAAATACGATACTCATCTCCAATACGATTATCTTGACAGAGATTGCAGATCCTCTGATTTCGGTCCAGCACATCATAACTTCCACTGACTGAATTCTGGTGTTGTTTGCTCTAAAATGACAAATAGCTTTCCTGTACTCTTCTTTTTCGTGTAACAGATACCTCGCCAGTTTAAACTCTTGTTTAATTTCGACACACACCGATCGGCCAAAAGATTCAAACCACTGACAGGTGAAGTGAATTACTGTGATTATCTTGTTCCAGTGCATTGTTCTGCTGGGAAACCTTTGGTTCTGGCGTTCATGTGGATACCACCTGACATGTTCCACCCACTCAAACACTGTTGCAGGCCAAGTGCCCCCCCTCATGACAACAGTACTCCCCAACTGCAGGATAATGCACCATGCCACATTCATCCAGTATCTGCTTAACCTGCAAGAGCCATGGTGACACATACACACCCGATTATGCAGGCTGAGCAAATAGCTGCACATCATTCAGCTGACTTTAGTTTCTTCACCAGTAGCCAATAATACTCTTTTTAACTGCAGTACAGAGTGGATATCTAACTTCTCATGGCCCATATTATTACAGGTTGTCATTTTTAATTTTAGGAGATATTTTAGAAATTTGAGATGTAGTTTTTCTAGTGTATCTATTCTGTCAAACGCCCACACTTCACATGATGCGTACAACACAACTGCTGCAACCAGCCTGTCAAAAAGATCACGTGTGATATCTAATTTTCTACCTTGTCAAACCTTGTCAGAGCTCGCTGATCAAAAAAACAAAGTTTTACTGGTTTCAGGATTTATTCTTGTCCATGCTGAAATCCACCGATCACACTGTCATTTGTTTGGAGCCTCACAGTAAAACCTGCTGTCCTACTTAAAGCTGTCTCAGTCCAGACAGGCTCGTTATCCCCTCGAGCCGGCTGCGCTTCCCCGGAGAACCTTGTTTTTTACACTAAGTTGCAGCTCGACTCACCGCTCCATCTGCTCCTGTTCTCTTCTCATTTTACAGATGCAGTCAGACAGCAGAAAAGACGCAGGACGGCCTTTTAAAACATTTTATAGCAGCCAACAGAACCACAAAGCTTCACATCTCACCTGATGTGTCAAACTCAAACTGCGAATCTTTATACTGAGGGAGTGAGAAAACACGTTGTCACTGAAGAGTAAGAACCTGTTAACTGAAGGCCTGAGGGGTAAATTTACACTGAACAGTAATTTACAAGCTCCCATTCTCACAGGTTTAATTAAAGATTTCAGGCTTTTTGTGCACTCACTGCAAATTTCAGTCGCAAATTTTTGAAAATCCTGTTGTAACAGTTCAACTTCAGAGCCAAATGCAAACACGACCAGGAAACTGAGAATGGTTAAAGGCAGTTTATTGTAGTTTGAAGATGGGGGCTGAAGGTTTGAATGTGATGGCTGAGAGTGATGAAGCAGAGCAGGCAGAGGGGCTGAAGACAGACAGGAGACAGATGAGGATGAAGCTGGATGTGATTGGTTATAGTTGAAGCAGACGTGTTGAACCTGAGACACAGAGCAATGTGTGAGTTCAGGTCCAAAAAGCACAAAAAGGCAAAGTGTCAAAAAAACGAAGTTGGCCTTAATGTCTGCACCACAGAGGAGACTGAATGATCTGAGCCGGGGTTTTATACTGCAGTGGCTTGATCGTAGATGAGGTTCAGGTGTGCAGGTCCAGCAGCTGGTCCGGCACTCAGGAGGATCGGCAGGAGGCCACGCCCTCGTCACATGTCCACGTTTGGTCGTGGACTTTCCACGTCCACATATGACGTGATTGTTGGCATTCGGTGACACCGTGTCAACTTCAGCCTGTTACATGCATTGTCTGTTTTCAAAATACACTTCTGTTTTCACAGTTTACATACAGTCTCTTTCAAAATAAAAGGTACAACACTGCAGATGGATGTTTTTTGCTTCAACAACAAACGCATGTGGTTGGGTTTAGTAAAAAAAACAAGGTTTGGCTTCATGATCTTACTTGATGCAAACACTGTTCTCGTAGGTGAAAGTCCCTCCCGCCTGCCTCACTCAGACTTTTACTGCCTTCACTTTTGTTCTCAGCTCGAAAGGACGACTTTGTTCGTAGGTGTGTGATGCCGGAAGTCACTGCCCAAGCGTCAGATTTTGACGACTTCTGATCATCAAACATTTAATTTCCTGCGTTCTGGTGATTTTTTTCTTCATTAGTTTATGGTGGAAACGTTTTGATGCTACTCTGACACAGACAAACTCTGGGGACAATTTCTATGTCAAAGGTCCTCAATTAAGTATAAAGTCCACAGAGTGCTGAAGAAGAAAAGAATCTTTGGTGGAGTGTTAGTTTACTGACATTAAATTCAGCCTCCTACAGACTGTTTCCTTTCTGCATCAGGATTTATTTTCTATTTTCTGTTACTGTTACATCAGAACCCTTCAATTTAACCTGTGATCCAGTGAATGTTCTTTAACGTTTTTTAAAATTCCACCCGCTGCATAAGAATTTGTAAACAATTAAGTTTTTTTAAATGGAAGAAAACTGCACTAATCCTTATATTTATCTTCTAAATACACTTTAAAACAGAGGCGTGCAGCGTCTGCAGCTCCGCGCTCTGGGTAAACACTGTCGTTAACGGACTGTCCATGAAGGCAGGTCAGGGAGTTACTGTAAGAGATTATCTGTGGTGACTGTGACAAGGGAAGTTAAAGAGGGAGGGGCCACTGCAGTCTCGCAGAATTAAAACTCAAATGCAACGTGTTTTTAACTGAGAACTGACGCCACGGGCCAAACAAAAAGACTTGAATATAAAACTAGAGGAAGAAATGAAAAAAAAACAGCACTTATCCAGTCAGAGGCCAAAAGGGCCGGTGTTTAAACACCACCTGGGGCCTGTCAGTGCATGTGTTTGTTTGTGTGTTCACTAACATGGATTTCAATAAATTGGAAGCCGAAATTTAAGAGAATTATATCAGATGAGTGAATAAAAAAGTCACAGATCTTTAACTTAAACCTCTGAAAAGTGGGAGCAAAAACAAGCGTTGCGTTTGAAATCGTCTTCAGTGTAGTTCACAGAGAAGCATCGTGATTCAAGAATGTTCTCAGTTCCTAAAAATGTGTGTTAAC
Source organism: Epinephelus awoara (assembly GCA_035609425.1). Classification (NCBI taxonomy): domain Eukaryota; kingdom Metazoa; phylum Chordata; class Actinopteri; order Perciformes; family Serranidae; genus Epinephelus; species Epinephelus awoara. The sequence continues at coordinate 3,363,241 of CM069300.1, forward strand.
ATAAATACAGCTCTGAAAAAGTGACAATCGAAGAAACAAACTCTGATAAAGTGAAAGAGAATTTAATGAAATCTAGCTTGAGGCAGGAGAGTCGTCATGTTTCATTTTAAACTCATTATTTAATCTTGGATGTTGACGTTCAAGTTGTAACGTGAAGTGTATCCGAGACACTTCAACCGTAAATTTAAATGTTGGTTTCGGGCCGTGTGATGATCACAGTCTCTGCTTGTCATAACAGTTTACCTCTCAGCTGTTTTAATGCCCTCCGGTGTTTCCTCCTCTTCCTCCTCCTCCTCCTCCTCCTCCTCCTCTGGTCTGACTGAGCCGCTCTGATGAAACTCTGCCGTAACAAAAAACAGATCCTTCAACTGAGGTGACCTCCAGCCAGGAGCTCCGCTCACATCTACACGCTCCACACATCACACAGAGTCTGCACTTCTTAGTCAACAGCTTTTTATTCTTTTGTCTCTGTAATTACATTTAACCTCAAATCCTGACACGTTTGAGGTCAGATGAACATTAATTGGGTTAAAAATATAAATGTAGCAGCTGGTGTGAATGGCTACAGAGAGGGAATGAGGTAAAATGATGAAGCTGCAGGTGAATATTTTACTGTGCTTTACTTTATGTCTCATTTGACTTAATGTACGGACCAAAGTACAGGACAATGTGTTTTAGTGATTAAGGCTGATTTAAACAGAACTTTGTTTGTCCACTGAATGTGATGATGACATGAACAGTAACGTTTCGACCTTTGCCTCAGATCATACAACTCTCTGTCTCTTCAGTCGTGGAGGAAGTATTCAGGTCTTTTCTTGAAGGCCTCCAACAGACTGTGAGATTTTAGCAGTCTCATAAGTTTAGTTTAAGCTACACTGTGCAACATGGATCTAATACACTTGAGTACAACATCAGGTTTGATGTCTGCAGAGTGTACGATGACAGCGCCTACTGAATCACAGGCTACGACGTACAATGCAACAGCTTCACATACTGAGTGTGCAAGAATGCTGCAGCGTTATTACTTCTTCAACTGTGCAGCAGAACATAGAGGGTCCTATTAATAAAAATTATTATCATTAATGAATTTAATAAAATATTAATAAAAATGTCCAAAAAAATGTTTATAAAATTACCAAAACATACTATTGAAATGTCAAAAAAATCTTGATAAACTGTCCAAAAATATTTTTAAAAAATCAAGAAAAAAATGTTATTGTAATGTCTTAAGAATATAAATAAAAAGGAAAAATGTTGATAAAATGTCCAAAAAAATACTAATAAAATGTCTGAAAGAAATGTTTCTGAAATGTCCAAAAAATGTCTAAAAAAATGTCTATAAAAAACATTATTATAATGTCCGAAAGATATTGATGAAATGTCCAAACCATATTAAAATATTTTGAAAAAAAAAAAAAAATCGTGTTGAAATGTCCAAAAAAAAAGTTGATAAAATGCTGAGCTGCCAAGGCTTTAATATCATCTTATACATTCTGTAATGTAACACAGTCTATTCAATGTGTCTGTGAATCCACACGACCTCATTTGTAGCTTGTTGTCTTTGTCTTTGTAGCTTGTTGTCCTTGGTTTCTGGCTAAAAGACAAAAGTTGTCTCACTCAGATTTGAAGCAACAGAAATGCGTCCTTAAAAAGTCTCTGAGGCTCAGAGGACGCCTCTCTGTGTGGCCGCGTTGGAGCTAAATGTATTCAGGGAAGTTTGTTTTTAAAGCAGGACAGACCAGAGTCCCAGAAGACAGGATGGAGACGGGACATGCCGGCGGGCAGGAGACGTGTCATCACATGGGGACGACTGAGCCAGGAGGACGCAGGGTGACCGCAGGACGATGGTTAGAGAGGAATGTAGTTCAGTTAAAAACTTAAAAATTCTAGTTTCAACACTTTTTTCAACAGAGAAGAAGAGCTGCTACGGGAGCTGGTCTGTACAGGCAGAGAGTGATCTGGGGGGGGGGGGGAGAATAGGCTGGAAATAGGACAGTGGCACCCAGGAGCACTGACGTGCATCTTGGCCTTTACTCTGACACGCCCTGCCTCTGATTGTCTAACCCTAATCCTACCAATCCAGCCAATGAAGGCAACGAGTACTAGCACAGGGCGGGTTTACAAATTTGCAGCCATCCCAGTGTGCCGCCCTGAGCTATGATTGGCTCAGGGGCCGAACCTTAACTTAACCTTATCTTAAAAAAAGATATTCACAAATTCTGTTTACTAATTTGTGATTTCATTTAATACACTCAGATATTTTTTGTTCATGCATTTGTGTGTTTGTAGATCAGTTTTACGTTTGCTAAATATTTTGCAAGTTTACAAATCTTGTTTAATTTTTCTGCACTGTAAAATATTTGACTGTGCACTTTCAGTAAGTTACTGGCAACTTGTTGCATCACTTTTACATTAAGTTTACGGTGTCATTTTTACAGTAAATTATTGTGAACTGACAGCTGTATACTGTGATCTCACACGAGTTATGCCCTCATATTACTGCGATACAACAATATGTTCCTGTAAAATTACTGAATTAACTGTAACTTCACAGTTAAACTCCATATTACTGTGATGTAGCTGTTTACTTCTGTTAAATTATTATTTTTACCTGCATGAGTTTCACAATAAAATTCTGAATATGGTTAAACATCACAGTTGTGACCTTTAAGATGATAATCATGTAATTTATTGTGAAATATTACAGTTACATATTGTAACTTTATGGAAATAATTTGCAGCATGGAAGGGAAGGTGTGTTTTTATTTACAGATTACACATGTGCAACCGGTCTGGCCTGACACTTGGATTTACTACAAGCTCTTGCGTTGTGTTCGTCGTCTGCCTGCCACTGCCGCCATGCTCCTTTAGCTTGACTTGAGATCGCCAACTTTGCGTGCTACATAAAAGTGCTGCACTGATAAAGTGCAAATCTACAGGAAATGACGTCACTGAAAGGTCGCACAACAAAAATTTAAAAATATGAACAAATGGAACCGGTGGACTGTAGTGATGTCTGCACTGTGTAGATATAAAGAGGCCCAGACCGTGGATATCTTCAGAGGCGATCTCCGTTTATTCCTCTCCTGTCAACAAGTAGCAAAACAAAATCCTCCATCATACACAACCACACAAACACCAGCCCCTAGACAAATTAAGCGACACAAGATTATGTGAGCATAAAATTAACTTTTAAACAGCTTAACATGGAAATTAGAACATGGAAATTACCACAAGAGCGGTGTCTCTTATCTCTCCTATGGAGCACAACAGTCAGAGGCAGGAGACACCCCTTTATTGGTGGAGCACCCCCATGTGTGAATGTATCATATGTTCCATATATTGAGTACGGAGGTCGAGCGTGTCAGGTAATAACAGCTGAAACACATTTTGTGTGATTATAATACTCAACATTACAAATGTACATTTGACTTGTCACACATATTACTGCTGTGTAATTGACCCTGTTACACTGGATTTGGTGAAATATAAACCTATTACAATTATACATCGGTTACACATGTACACACACAGATTCTCAATCTGTTCACACAAATAATATTAAAACAAATCCACAACATCACTGTTTAAAGCACACACAGAGACACACAGGACAGGATCAAACCTTAAACATTCGGCGGCTGATGATGTGAATATTTCACATTATACACTCTGAGTTTAAAACACGTCGACAGCGCCCAGAGGGGAAACAGTTTTAGTCACATGTCAGCTGCTCAGAAATAACGACCACACCGGAGAGCGAGCCGAGGGAACAACACAACACACACACACACACACACACACACACTCTCTTCCTGTGCGGATCATTCCTGCTTTCCCAGAATTCCCAGTGTAGGACTCCTCATTAGCCCAGTTCTGTTCAGCGAGAAGACGTCAGAGGTGGATGGAGATCATTGCAAGGACAAAGAAGCTGCAGGTATTCCCAGCTGTGACGGGAGGTGAGAGGAGAGGAAACGAGGCCAGGCTCTCATTCTTCATTCTTTCCGTCCTCGTCTCCTCAGCACGTTCACAGACGGAATCCTGTCAGTGCAAAGTGGGTCAGCATCACACGCCCACAGCATCTGATTTGTGCGGTTTAAAATGCTCATTTTATCCTTGTAAATATCATTTAACAAATCCCATAATTTATCACATTTCTTGGCATTTTATAGAACGATCCTCCAGTACGTTCAAGTCCTCCACTGATTTGGATATTTCCTGATTAATTGCCCTAAATGACCACTACTGGTCCACTAGGAAGATTCTTGTTTGGGGGCAGCCCTACTGTAAAGTGTTTATTATAATCCACAGATCAATATTATCTTTTCAGGAACAGTGCTGATACAGTCCTCATACACTCCCAAAGATCCAGATGATCTAAATCCAGTGAAATATTTAAACACATTCATTCTTCCATAAATATCCAGAAAACTGTTGCTTCATTGTTTCAAACATTCATATTTCTCCACATATTATGCATCATTTCTTTCGTTTGCATGTAAATATACAGATTCCTCACTGTAAAAATGGAGGCTAGAACCTTTTGATTGACACTCACTTGAGCCAAGAGGGAGCTTCCACGTCTGCCCCAACGCCTGCAAAAGCCAACAAAGGACTGTGTGCACCTCCTACGTCACTTCTCATTTCTCATGTCCCGTTTATACGACAATGATTTCAACTGAAAACGGTAAACTTTAGTTGCGTTTTGGCTGATCGTTTACACGACAGGGTGCCGGAAAACGCAACATTTTGAAAACAGGTTCCAGAGTGCAAGTTTGTCATGTAAACTTGCAATACGCAATACTGAGACTTTTTGCACATGCACATTACGGTTGCAGTCACTGGCCTGACCTCCGCGGCCCTCCCTGGACAGATGCTCAAGTGTGGGTGAGAGGAGCGGAGAGGACCGGCAATGGTAATGTGCAGTTACCTAGGCTTCAACAATCAAATTACGTGTTACTGCCCAACACTGATTATAACTAATAAATAAGAAAGTATTTGGGTATAGCAAAAAAATAAAAATAAACTTCAGGTTGCAGCCTCTGCTCGGAAAATTAAACGGTCCTAAAACTGCGGTCCTGAAACTGCAGCCTCCGGTGCTGCAGCTTTACCTACTCGATTTTGCGGTTCTGTGTGAACGGAGATCGTTTCAATAACGTTGTCATATAAACACGGATGTTTTCTAAAACACAAAGACACACTTTTCCGTTTTTTTAGAGAAACCATTGTGGTCTAAACGGGGCCTGAGCCAATCAGTAGTCAGTGATTGGACCGATGGCTTATGGGTAGTCAATGACACTCCAGACCTCCAGTGGAGGTTTGAACTCCTTGAAGTCCCCACAGAGTGATATTAATGTGCAGAAATGATAAAGAAATTGTTCGTCCTTTGTTGTCTTAAGGGGAGAAAAAGTCTTCCTTGTCAATTTTAGATTTTCTAGAAGTGTTTTTCTAAATAGACATTCCTGCCTGTGCTGATCACTCCTTGTCACGTATTTAGTTCATTTTAAGCTGAACATGAGAATTATGTTTATTTACTGTGATATTATACTTTGACTTTGAAGAATTAATGGTCTGGCCCCATTGTGTTTTCAAGCTAATACCTCCCAGTTCTATTCATCTGCAGCATCTTCTTTGAGAAAATATTTAGGTGAAGATAAAAAAAAAAATATTTGTGTGTTGAGACTTATATAATTGAATGACTGACACACTTACAGTGATTGTGACTGTTGGGAAAAAGCTTCAGAGCATTATCTTTCAAATGAGCCCGTGCATGTACATGTACTAAAAATGGAACAAGAACTTTCAGTTTACTGAAGGTAAGCTTCCGAGAGGACATTTTAGGTGAATACAAATTTACAAATGCTTAAAACAATCTCCATGTTTTGAATCTGTCTCTGCTCCTCTGGATATAAAGACAAGACAAAGTTTGTCCTCAGGGTTTTGGTATCTCACAATTCTGATACTTTAGATTTTGTTAGACTAAGTTTTGAGATGTGCTGACCCATTTCACCAACGCCTCACTGCAGCGCAGGTGAATGAAATTAAATGTTTGAATTCTGCATGAAGCGAGGACACAGTTTCTGGTCTGCCTGCAGCAGTTTGGACAAGTTGCAGAACATGAAGTGAAATCAATCTTAAGCAGCGTGTGCTCTGCTCCTGCTGCGTCTCACTTTGCAGTAAATTAGTTCCCATTGTGAGCAGCAGCCTCATGTCTGTGTGTGTGATCAGACAGCAGCTTCACAGCCATCGACACCGGAAGCAGCGGCTCCGCCTGCAGACCGATGACGACCGACCAGGATCGCTGACGTCATTCTAACGGGCTGGAAAAACAACCGACGCTCTGAGGATGAATGAGACTTAATGAGACTGAGACGGGAACAACAGCAGAGATAAGATGATGAAAGATGGAAATATTTGATGCTGTTTGTTTTCTAGTGGGACGTTGACGATGATGTTGATGATGATGATGATGCAGAGCCTGGACACATGAAACCTGAAACCCACTCACACATTTCTTCCTGTGGTTTTACCTGGTTTACAGTCGCATTGCTTGGCTGCAACTTTATTGTATGTAGAGTAAAAAATTTCCTGGTGGACCAATAGTCAGTTTTGAGGTGAACATATTTCAGAGGTGGTATGATGCACAGGCAGCAGGCCAGCTGGTTTATTGTAACGCAGTGTGTGATGATACACACATAAAATATGGATCACTTTGGAATCACAGTGAGTCTGTGTGAAGGACTCATCCTACCAAAGACGGATCCTTGATTTTGAGGAACACCAAGTGACTGTGAGCTCACAGAGAGCTGTGGCAGCACACTTCAGGCCTTTGTTACCAATTTTATGCAATTTTCAATCTGCCCATGTTAACACAGACGGCGTGAGTGTGGACTCTTGGCTGTGATCGATTATCTTTAATAATCCGATGGTGGTGGTCTGCACATCTGAATAATAACAGTGTCAGCTGCTCTCTGTCCTAAAATTGAATCAGTTGCTTCCATTGCTATATGCTAATTTTGCAGGACGAGGGAAATCTTCCTCCTCCTGTGCCCGAGGCCTCCACCTCTTGGCCAAGAGCACCACAAGTGGTAATGAAGTAACCTTAAACAGAGTAACTGAAGTGACCTTTACACCTCTCCTTAAGTGGGCCCTGCAAAGGGACGAAACTGACATGTTAAAGCAGCTGTACTGTGTGATTTGTTTCAGGTTGGAGCACACAGTGTGAGGGCTCTATATAAGAGGACACTGTTGTAAAAGCAAAACTGGAGGCAGAGAAAGTGGAACAGGAAAAGAAGGTAATTTAGTAAATCAGTTTAGCTCTGGTCGAGGGTGATGGGTCAACAACATCAGGGGGCTGGGGGATAACGATGGAGCCCTTTCTTTCCTTATTGTGGCTACATCCATCCATGCTTGTGCACAAGACAGAGGGAAGGCCAAGGATGCATAAAGAGAAGTGTTGGCATGCAAACCATGGATATGTAACATTTGTCATATCAGTTCAGTGAGGGGCCCAAATACAAAACAGCAGGCAGGTGGACGTGGAACAAAAGGTAAGCTTCAATAAAACTGATAAAAACAGGCAGATAACTCAAAGTGCATAGGAGAGAAGAACCAAAAACTAAACTGAAAACCAACTGGGACAACATGAGGAACACAGGGAGGAAATCCAAAACAGAGCAGGGAACAGAGCAGGGAACAACACCATGAACACAGACAAGCAGGGAACCAAGAGAAGCACACAGGTATATATACACACAAAACTAATCACAAGAATGAGACGCAGCTGGAGGACACAGGCATCAGGAGGGAAATGGGGATCGGCTGACAACCGTGCTGTGGTGGGAACACACACTGTGGGGAGACTAATACAGAGCAGGTGTGAAGGAAAGACTCTGGGAACAGTGAAGGACTAACGAGACTGATGAAGACAGGTGGGAAAACACACCAAGACAGGAAGTAAAACCAGACATGACACATAAGGAGAAAATCTACAAATGGATGGGTCCAACAAACACTGACTTTCACCCGAGAGAGTAGCTTTCACATCCCATAAGATTCTAAAGCAAACCCTGTTCTTTTTTCCTTGAACTAACCACTTGTTTTTGTTGTTGAAGGAAAAAAAATGTCGATTCGCAGTGTTGTACAAACGTAGTGCTTTTATTTTGAAAGAGACTGTATGCAAACTGTACATTTCCTGTGAAAACAGAAGTGTATTTTGAAAACAGACAATGCATGTAACAGGCTGAAGTTGACACGGCGTCCCAGAACGTCAACAACCAACACACCCAGGGTACCTTGGACGCCATATGTGGACGTGGAAAGTCCATGACCACACGTGGACATGTGACGAGGTCACAGTGAGGATGTGTTGAGAGGGACAGTAAATCTGACACGTCCACAGAGCATTGTTAACAATCTTTCCCAAGAATGGCGGGCTCCACCTGTAATGGTCAAAGTGACCAAATCAAGCAGTGGTAGAGTTCCTACCTGCTAGCTCAGTCTGTTGGGCCTTGTGTTGGGAACCGGAGGGTCGCCATTTCAAGTCCCTGTTCGGACCAAATATAGAGTATGGACTGGCAGCTGGAGAGGTGTCAGCTCTTCGTGTCAGACGAAGAAAGGAGCTCACTACAGCCTCTTAAAGAAAGGAACGTCGGCTGGGATTGCCGATGGCCCCGTGGTTCTCACAAGGTTTTAAGAAGTTCAATCAGAGGTTGCCGCCTCTACAATGGAGCAAATGTTCCCGACACATAATCCCTGATTGATCATGCATTATGGGGAAGTGAGGGAAGTGAAACGGTTGACAGGAAAACCTCTGATGTTTTTGTTCGACCCTGAACGGTGGATTTTTGTATTTTTTGTCTTTAAATGTTTCTTTACAACCAGCTCCTGCTGTGGGACTGCTCCTCATGCATGGTATATGCATGTTATATGACAGAGTGGCACAGTCAAGGCTGAATGAAGGACATTAGACATGGTGTTAAATTCATCCTCTCAGATTACCATTTTCACATGGACGTTAATGTCACATAAAAGCAGCTTCGACTCCAAACTGATTCACGTCTGCTGCGAGTGAAGCCTGCAGCAGGAGCCCTCGTGTGTCTGAGTCAGAGAAATATAAAAACTAAAACGTATTTCCATCCCTCAGGCTGTCGTTCTCTGTCTCTCGCTCTGCGTCCTCGTTGGCACGAAGCTTCAGTCTTAATTTAGCTTCAACAAATCCTCTTTTTCTCCTGTTGGTGACATATATTTTATAATCTAGCATTTAATGTGATTACTGATCAACAGAAGTTACGTGTTTAAATTCTGATCTCAGTTTATTGTCAGCAGTGACATTTTATAACAGAAGATTTAACCCGTTTCATCCCAAATTTTTCCCAGATGTAAAACTATCCAAATCATCCTCACTGATAACCCTTTCAAAATAATCAATCTTTATATTTCATAATATTCGTGGAACAGTAGGTGAAAAGGTGTATTTTGTGGTCGGTCGGGACAATGTGTTGTATCTTCCTTTTACCATTTTGCACTAATCTGTTTAACAGCTGCAGACAGTTTGTTGATGTGGTGGGGTGTCAAGCGGTCAGAGATCAGACCCTCAGCACAATCCTGTTGTCTTCCTCTGGAACTGTGAGAGACGTCCACACCACGACATGTTTTGCCCTCCAGACAGCGTGCTGCTATTGTTCTTCTTATTGGCGGCTGGCAAACCAAGTTTAAAGGTGCATGTACCACCACCTGCTGTGTCATGGTGTGTAGCAGTCTGGTTTCGTATTATCGGCACTATACCGATATATATAGTGCATCCCTAAGCATCATCTGCACAAATAGAAAAGTGTTATTTGTCCTGCAGTGACAAAAACACAACATGAAAAAGCTTAATCTTCCAAGTCCCAAGAAGGCACAGAGACAGCTGACTGAGTATCTGTATAAAATGAAAATAAAGGGAGTTTTATTTGAGTTCAGGGTGATTAACAAAACAAACAAGACTCATGTAACTAGAAACATAACAAATGTAAGCTAAAGGCGGGAACATCGCGCCGTTATGCCGCCTCTCTATGCTGTATCTACGGCATGATCATGGAATGTGAGGACAGACTGGTCTCGCCTTTAATCCGTGTGATCCACTACAGAAGCTTTAAAAAGTAGCTACTAGCAGTCAGCGGCTAACTCAAAGAAGAAGAACAGCGGCCAAAAATGTTCACAAATTGGGAGAACAATGAGGCCCAGGAGCTCCTCACTCAACATTTGTATGTGGGGCCCATGTAATTAGCAGATGGGATATATGGGATTGTCCAAGGGTTCCATAATGGCCCCATTCCAGTTGCCCACATGGGTGGGTTTACCCAAGTGGACCCCACATGAGCTGTGCTACGGCTACCTGGGTACCAAGTGGGTATGGGCCCAAAGTGAGCATCATATCTTGGGCCCACTTTGTCAAGAAATCAGCAGGTTGAAGTCCAGCAGACGTTTACACCTCTGAGAAAAGAACACTGAAAGACTGCGGTCAGTGAAGTCTTTGACATGTTGAGATTTTGATCCAGCAGGGTCGGAGCTGCTTTTCCTCTGGATTCTACATTTTTGCTGATTCTTAGCTGAATTTTTTCGGATGACTGATACCCTGCTCATGTTTCTGCACAATGACAACACCTGCATGCATTGGAAAACACAGTGCATGTCTCACTGACACAAATATTCAGACTCTTCACACAGTTGAAGCACCATCTGCAGAGATTACAGCCTCAGTGCACATGTGGATTTGGGGAAACTCTGCCATTCTTCTCTGCAGAGCCTCTCAAGCTCTGTCAGGCTGGATGGGGAAGGACAGAGTGCTCAAGACCAGGTTTTCGTTGAGGATCTCTCTGAACTTTTCTCCATTCAACTCTCCCCTCAGCCTTGATCAGCCCCGCAGTCCCTGCTGCTGAAAATATTTTTACCATCTGATCAGGAGCAGCTGAAAACCTCCACCCAAGCTGATCAGTGTGGACGGGTGGAGATGAGAAGAAGCAGGAGCCATAAACTGATTTACATCACTAACTGGATGGAGTCTGCTGCTGTAGACTGGGGTCCTCTGGGTGCTGCTGGTGCCACACCGCCCTCTGTTGGAGTCACACAGTCATCACACTGCAGAGTGTGACCTGTTTTATCTGAACCAGCTGTAAACCACTTCATCAGAGGAAAAACCCTCCAGCAGAGACTCGTCATGATGGTATTAGGGCTGAGTTACCACAAACAGACAAGTGCATAACAACTGAAGCAGACTAACAGACTTTCTTTAACTCCATTGTTAATTAACTCCTTTCTCACTCTACATAGTTTGTTTACATTCACCACAGTTACAATAAATCTACTGTGAATTCTGTATAATAATTTGTTTTTCATAATTTACATAAGAGTTAGTTAACTAGATGGAGTCTGCTGCTGTGGACTGCCGGCGTCCTCTGGGTGCTGCTGGTGTCACACCGCCCTCTGCTGGAACCACACCGTCATGATGACACTGTTGTACAAGAACCTGAAACAAACCAGCAGCTTCATCAAAGGAAAATCTGCCAGCAGAGTTCACACCAGTTGGTTTTGCATTTATTCATCGTCTGACACTTTAGAAATCACTTGTTTATTATGATAAGTTTTATAAGTGTTTGTTACAGGGCTGAGTACAAGAAGAAATAGAAGAGTCATTCAGCCAGACGTGTCCATTTCGAAGAACTGAAAACTGAATTCAGTGAGAGCACTTGACACTTTCACAGTTATCATCAGGGGCGTAGCAGTGGGGGGGTCACAGAACTATAGGGCCCCTTATGCTGTGTTCACATTGCCTGTTTGCCATCTTCACATTATTGTCCACAACGATACCAAACAGCCATCTTGTGTTACTCTCATGAATACGGCCACTGAAGTGTTTTTGTGAACATTTCGCAACCAGACACTCACTGGCAGGCTCTCCCCCCAGGTCTGGCTCCAGGGGGCCCCTGTGTCCCCATACCAGACGAGGTCCTCTGACCTCAAATGTGCTGTTTCATCATGGTTTTCTTGAACCACTCTAGTCTGGCCCCTCTCCTGGGATAACTTTGCCTTGGGAGACCCTATCTGGCATTATTAGCTCCGAACAACACAGCTCCCAGGATCACAGGGACATGCAAACCCCTCTAACCTGTTAGGGTGGTGAATCTTTAACCTGCCACTGGAGGTGGTCTGGGCTCATCCCACTGATAAGAGGCCCAGAACACACTGGAGAGGTTATATATCTCGTCTGGCCTGGGAACGCCTCAGGATCCCCCAGGAGGAGCTGGAAAGCGTTGCTTGGGACATCTGGAATAGTTTGCTCAGCCTGCTGCCCCTGTGACCCGGCTTTGGATAAGTGTTTGAAAATGGATGGATGGATCTATTACTGACAAGAACAAGAGCTAATGAGCAATCAACACAAATCAACACGATCGCAGAACAGTTAAAAGACAATGTTCAGAGGATCTAAGAGGCCGGGAGTTGGAGCAGGGGCAGAGAAGTTCAGGAATATGCCTGTGTCAAAGAAGAACTCCCAACGGTGCCATTTGCTTTATATGCCCTTGAAACAGACGAACCCATCTCTGTCATGTGAAATATGTATGTTGATGTTTTTAAATGTCAAGTCACTGATCATGTGACTAGGGCCCATCATAGCAGTGTGCACTGGGGCCCACTGTAACTACCTTATGCCACTGCTCTCCATTCTTAAAATATATTGAGACCTTCATCACTGATGGCCGTTATAACTGCTGCAGATGCATGTTGGTGATTCAGTTACTGTACAGGACAGACAGTGGATGTGTTAAAAGGCGAAGGGGTTCACTGAGGCTGCGTATACGGTACAAGGCCCAGAGTTTTGTGTGACGTCGCGCCACTGACTGTCGTCACTTGTTCAGAAGCTCAGTTTCTTTTTGTTTTCGTCCGTGTTGCTGCTTCTTGAACAAAACAGTCAATTCATATTGACATGAAGATGAGCGCTCCTTCAAACATCAGTCTGTTCAGAGACAGATGAGTGAAGCTGCAGTCCTACAGATCTGGTGATGTTCTGCTGTGCGTTGTGTGTTTCTTCTTCACAGGATGATGTAACTTGATTTGAGAGCACAAACAGAAAGAGTGGGGTTTTTTTATGAGTGAGAGAGCTCTCACAAACACAGTCGCAGCTTTTCTATTTTTGTCCTCCATTTGTGCTCGGCTTGCGTCAGGGATGCAGTGAAGCTGTGTGGGAGGCCGACCTGAAGAATAAAGCTGCGGCCCACGAAGACGAGCTCATTCACACTCACAGTGTTTCAGATTCAGACTGCAACACTGTGGTGAGATAACTCATAGCTCCTCTTCTTTCAGACATGTTGTACAGTTTTTGTACTGACAGCAGACGAGTGTCACTCAGAGATGCTTCAATCTCTGCACGCGTCTCTTAAAATAAACTCCCTGAAACGGATGATTTCAAAGCCTCGCTCCTCCTCTGCTTTGTAGCTTGAGGTCCAGATCCTTTAAGTGATTTAACACCTGAGTCATTCATTTTAAGGGCTTAGAACATGCACAATAAAACACATGTAATGGGCTTCAGATAACAAAGGTTGGCAAACGTTATGCTGAATGATTCAGTGTAAATACTGTAGCACCAAACTAACGCAGAGACACTCTTGGTAAAGATGGTAAAAAGGCCGTTATCCTTTTCTCATATTCTGAGCCAAAAACCTTAACTTCAGTGGCACTTTAACTTGTTGTCTTTGATGGTGACGGCAACCAGATGCGCTTCACAAGCGTACACTGTGACCTGTAAATGTTGGCTTGTAATTTAAGCTTTTCATCGACCTTCTCAACAATAAAATGATGAATATATCCCTCCAATGCGTAGTTTAGGCCCTTTTGGTTACTTCTCAATGACATCTGATCGTTATGTCCCCAAAAATCATCAGTTGCCTCCTGTGAAATGTCGTGTACTGTGACACCTGCCATAGCGCCGCTCACTGAATGTTGATAATTTGCCCAGTGAGTGGAGGGGGCGGGGCTTAGCCATAGGTCAATTGTATGCAAGAATTCACTGTCAGCCAATACTTGCATAACGTGCGGGTATCAATGGTCTGTATGTGACATTAGTACAGAGTATTTGTTGCTGCTTAGTTGTGTGATGATGAAACTCCTCTGTCTCATAAACACTTTACAGTGACACCAGACTGTGCTGCTGAAGTAAAGAGTGGAGAAGTAGTTGATGCCTGACGATGTGTGTCTGACCCAAATGTGTCATTTATAATAACAGGAGCCAATCAACAGTGTGTGGATTATTTTACTAATAAAATATGATCTTGTTCTCATCACACAGGTGTCTAATGTTATTCTGAGCTGCAGTGATGAATCAGTGTCAAATATCAACACTGTCACTGCGACTGAAATAAACTCTGCATCAGTTAAAATCATGTGTTTAGTGTGTAAACCATCCGTGTGTGTGTGTGTGTGTGAGAAGCTCTGATTAAAACCAGTGGAAACAATGAAATGATTCTAACAGCATACAGGCTCTTCTTTGTTACCTGCAGACTGCAGACTTTAGTTCATGGATACTTCTTTCTTCAGTGATCTGATTGGTCAGAGGTCGGGGTGGTGCTGCTCCGGAGCTGGTTAGCTGTTCAGCATCAGTTACCACGGTGATTCATCCCAGTAAAAAGTAAACCAGCCTCATAGTACTGAAAACAGAGTTAACCCTGAAGTTACCTCATGAACTCCAAATCCTGCCTCATAGTTCAGGCCTCAGGTTTCGTCTTTAGCAGACTAAACAGCAAAAAATACTCTCTACAAATGTCACATGTAACATCATGATACCTGCATGTAATTTAAGACTCAGCTGACGGTGTATTTTTGGATCGTATTTTCAATGTTTCTACATTTTCCATTATAAGATCACAGAGTATCGTTTACAACCCACGTTACTGACATTTTGCTGTTTTGCAGCCTCAGACTCGTCATTAACACCCCGCCTGTTTCACATGAACACACTCATGGCTGATAGGAAAACCCAGAGTTCACTGAACTAGCTGATAACCAGCTTTGTAGCAGCAGCTATCCAGACGGCTGATGTGACAAGTTAGTCAAACCAGATAATGAAAAGATATCCTGGGTAAGTTGAAGAAGCTCCATAGTTCAGGCCTCAGATCTACTGCTGTTAAGTTTGTGTCATTGTGTCATTTTGGTGAATCCAAACTAACCCAAAGTCACACAATCACACAAACCAGCAGCTCCTGTGTTCAGCGATGTTAAATCAGTTTTTCTCCATGGAGTCTGGTTTTAAAGAGGGTGATAACGGCTCCAAATACTCTCTGTATAACGCACACTTAAGCTGATATTGAGTTTTTTACATGGCTGAAATACATTTTGTTGCTGACACCTCCACAGCAGGACGTTGCTTTGCTTCCAGCAGAATTACATCCGTTTCTAATACAGTGTCTCTGGATAAGTAGCCCACTTCAAAGGATCTGAACTGTCCCTTTAAAGTCATTTCTGAAGCAAAAAACAGCACAAACACTGCTTCCAACTTCTCTGATGAGAGGACTGCTGCTTTTCTTTTATATCTTTATAAACTGAATATAATTTGGTTTCAGTTTGGACTTGTGATGGACACTTTAATTAGTTTGACTTAAATATTAGTAGAAAACAATAATTAAGTCTTTTCCCTTTGACTCTGTCTTTGTTTTTATTTACAGCACACAATGTTTCCACCTGTGTCTGCAGTGTGCTGTATAAATAAGTGTTCCTTGTGAAAATAATGTTTAGTTTCCTTAAAAAAATCCTCCTGTGGGACTGTTTATATCCTCAGAGAGACACAGATCTACACACATTAACTACACGATTATCAGAGGTCGAACATCCACCCAGATACCCAAAACATGATGTCAGCTGCCCCGTCAGCTCCATCTGCTGCTGCTGAGACGGATGACGACACACACTCTCAGTAACCCAGCAGCAACAGCAGAGGGAGCCGCCATAAACAATGTGTAGGACCTTGACTGGCTCACCGCTCAGGCCACTGGAGCAAAACATGTTTTTCACCGCTGGTGTCATGTCTGCCTGCTGAGATCCAGCGAGGGGGGGAGGGGGTATTTATAGGCTGATAATGAGCATGTGTCCTTCAAGACCACGTTGTCCACACTCACAGGCCCAGAGGAAGCAGCAGGGACACACATTTCCATATGTAGGACAAACTCCTGACAAAACAAGTGAGAGAAGTTTCCAGAAAGGCCACCAATAAAACTCTACAGAGGTTTGGAAAAACAAAAAGGAGTTTATTAAGACAACAACAACAACAAAAAAAGGCCCTGAATACTCAGGAACATTATCAGAGACTTCGTTACGAAGCAGTCGTGGTGATTTTTCTTTACACAGAGAAGAAACAAATACAAAAAACCCCAAACAGAACTCCCCGTCGGAATTCCAAAAAGGTGAAAGCACCACAAAAGTGTTGTCATGTGACGGCCGACCTTTTCCCCCAAACGTTACAAACAAACAGTTACACATCACCCAAAGCCCTGTGGGAAAGGGCGTGTTTTCTCTTCTTTCCCAGGCCCCCACTTCTCCTCCACATGTTTGATGTCCATGTTCCTCTTCGAAAAAAAAAAATCTACAAGAGAAAAGTGGAGCTGCTGACAGAGACGCAGTGTGGTGTCCTTTTTAAATATAAACCAGCTTTTCTGAGGCTCATGTCACTGATTAGTCTGGCTGAGGTTGAGTGAACCAGTGAAACGAACAGTTAAAGGACGACACACTGAACAACGTGAAATGACATGAGGATGAGGAGGGGGCACTTCCTTTCTCTTCTTCTCTGCACAGCAGCTATTTACACCCAGCATTAGATTGTAAACAAAATGGACAACTAAGGGACTGTTCGTTATTTATGAGGGGAGGGCATGGTGAAAAAAAGGTTGGCCTAAAAGAGGGGCACAGATTTCAATGGCGGCATTTTGCATTTACTCTACCACTGATTTTTTTTTGTTAATAGAAAACTGGCCTCTGGAGGCGGGTGTACTTTAACAAATCTCCAAGATTACACCATTTATCATCACCAGAAGCTGTGAAAACAGAAATTATCATTGGAATTTTAAATTTCTACAACCAAATCTGTGCTTTAAATAGTAATATTTCATCAAAGTCACCATCAGAAACCATTTGCAGGAACTAACCAGCAGGGGCGTATAAGCAGATCGTGGGCCCCTGGGTGAGATATGCAAAAGGCCCCTTCACCTGTCCGACAAAGGAGTGGGACAAACATGCTTTGACAGTTGTTTAGCTTCATGTTGTGCCATTGCTTTGTAGCCATTTTGTGCCTCTTGGATGTAATGTTGTGCCGTTTTTGTCATTATATATCTCTCAGTGGTTGATCTGTCACTCAGGGAGGCTCAAGAAATAATATTTAAGGCTTCTGGGAGGGACATAAAAACAAAAAACCCGTCCCCTGTAAGTACAGAACAGTCCCTTAACCACCCACTGCCGTTATAATGGTCTGTCACAGCAGGGAAGAGCTAACCATGAGCAACCCCCCACCCACCAAGCCAGAACACATGAACAAATTCCGGGATGCAGTGGTAAATAAAACATGAACAAACTACGACTTCCTGCCTCTGCTCACTGTGACTCAAGCTTTCATCACCAGGAGAGGAACATCTATTGTTCAGGACTCCATCTTCACAGAGTTACACACAGTAACATCACTTCACCTCACGGAGGACCACATCAGCCTTCACAGGGCGACACAAACGTCCCGTCTCGCTAATGTAAAGTCTGATGAAGTGGCGGCTCAGGCGTCCGCTGCACCCCGAGCGCCTGAGCCACAAGGAGACATTCAAACATAAACAACACGGCTCATTAGCCGGCGGCTAGCGAGCTAGCTAAGTTAGGCTAACTGCTAGCCGACATAGCGTAACAAACGTTACACACAAAATCGATGAAAATGGGTGAAATTAGAAAACATAGCTACCAGTCCTGTGAAATTTAATTCTAAACAGTCTTTGTGTCCGTCCAGGAGAGGGGGACACACGCTGGGTGGACACCCCGTCCCCGGTTCGTCCGTTACGTTATCAGCACGGCACATTGTCCGCCGCCTTGGGGAAATCTCCACAGTCTGCGGCGGAGAACTGAAGCCTCCTCACGGCCTCTTTAATCAGGTTCCCCGATAAAATTAGCTCCTGCAGCAGCCGGTGCGGATCGTCCTCCTCCACGTTGATCCTCTTTTTGTTCCACGGTTTGATTTGGTCCCATTCCTGGTCGCCGTTAGACCCAGGGATGTTATACGGGCTTGCCCTGCTGCTCCCCCGGTGTCCCCGGTTCCGGAGCCGCATGCAGCAGCCGTGTTTCTGCGCCGGAGCTCCCGCGCTGCCGCTGATGATGGCCGCCGGTTTGACCCCGCCGGTGCTGCTGCCGGTGAGCCCGTGCAGGCAGGACATGGACACGGACACAGTCTTCTGGTGGCCGCCGCTATTGTTGTGGAGCTGCAGCGCCTCGCCGATTTTCGTCACCAGCGCGTCCACTTCTTTGGAGCCGACGGTGACGGACTGCTCCAGAAAGATGTAGTTCTCCTTCCGACACGGCATGATGGCGGATATTGAGTCGGTGAACTGGGAGTTTATATTTCAGAGTGTTTGTGTTTGTGTCGGTGTGAATGAGAGCCGCCGGGCTGCTCCTCGCTCTCACCACGCCGCTCGCTACTAACCAACAACCCCAGTTGATTTGTAAACAATGGATGACGTGTTGTGGACTGTACCATGTTCTCTGTCGGGGCGAGGGGTGTTTTTAAAACCAAAATAAATCACACAACCAAAGACGATTCACGCTACGATTCACCGGGCCAACACGTTGTTATAACACAAATATATTTACAACTTAACACCAATAAAAGTGAACTAAAACGCCATTTGCTGATATTTTACCAGTGATCTGATTTCCCGCCTCAACCCGACCACGCTGCAACATTGGACTGCTCCCTTCAAATGGACATTACATAACTCGTAACTGTCTGCTGCTGCTGCTGCTGTCTGTCTGTCTGTCTGTCTGTCCAGGCAAAACAAACAAAGCGCGATTTCATTATGTTAAATATTCACGTTGGATCTAAACACAACCTCCCACTTTTATTGGAGCACCCATACATGCTCCTGTATGCGCGAGCACGTGTTGAAAACCACCACAGTATGTTATATAAGCTCCCATCAAACCCAGTGTTGCACCAAATTCTGTGACCCCAAGCAGGAACTCCATCCATTGCCACGTCAAATATGTTTTATTTTAATAGCTGCTGCAACCAAAATAGTGTCTGCTGGTGTTAGGAGGGCTCTGATAGCTGTGAAGACAAAAATGACGCCCACAGATATGTAAATAGTCACAAACTCATCAGCAGTGGCAGCAGGATCCATGCAGTATTTACACATAAACCTATTTTTGGTCTTTTTCATGTAGTTACAGAATCTGGTGGGTCACAGATTCTTCATATTACCAGAGTCACAGCTAATACAATGTGTGTCCCTTCTATGTATTAAAACACAGTGTGTGATAAAGGATGAGAAAACATTTGCAGCATCTAAAGAATCTGGTGTAACACACATATAATGGTGATTTATTTGTCTGAACAAAAACTGTAGTGGTGCAGTTGAAACAGTTGGCAGGGAGTGCGATGTGTAAACGTGTAACACCAGCGCGCACACACACACACTGACAATAGGAGTGGAGGGAGGGTGTGTGTGTCTGTGGGAGAACACAGTGTACATTTCTGTTTCTGAGAAACAGCAGCCGGGCTAAACCTGATGCTCCAGTCAAAGAGAGAGCCCTCATGACCATACAAGGAGCTACTATCAAGGCGCCACGTGGTACGTCAGCCAATCAGAGGGCTCGGCTGAGGTTTCCTGTGTGTCTCAATGGCAGCAGCAGGAGTCCAGTCATACTGGAATCCAGTGGGGTTGTGGCAGTTGGGAGTGATACCAGCATGTGAAACCAAGATAAACTGTCATCACTTCCTGACACAGAAAACAACACTCGCTTTAATCCCTCTCCAAGTTAAAATAAGCACTTTATAGCATACACGTAATTATGTTTACGTACACTGTTTTTATAAATGCATTTTATAGTGCTTCTGAGATTGAGATCCAGTTCAAAAGGTCATGTGTAATATTTCACATTACAGGGGTGTGTTTGGTAGCTGTTTTACTTCTGTTTTCTGTCTGGTTGTAAATAAATATTTGTATAATAAATCAAACATGATTTGAATAGCGTTTCTCATAAATGTTAGAGCAGTTTAAATTGCCATAAAAGGGACTGAGAAAATAAAAAGATTATTTTTACTGCATGTTGTTCTCTGCTGGCTGCTGTGCTCTGTGTTTGCCACTAATAGAAAATACATACTTAAGGTCCAAAGATTCAGGGAGAAATCTAGACAGGAACTGAACATGATATAATATAAGTATGTTTTCTTTTGTGTATAATCACCTGAAAATAAGAATCTTTGTGTTTCTGTTACCTTAGAATGAGCCCTTTATATCTACATAGGGAGCGGGTCCTTGTCAACAGAGATCACCATGTTGCACCACCATGTTTCTACAGTAGCCCAGAATGGTCAAACCAAACACTAGCTCCAGATCGGTACATTCACGTTTTTCCATTTGCCACTGTAGTAGCAGCCCCTCAGTAATAGCCCCTTTCACACTGCCAGATTTTCCACGAATGTTGGGCCGTTTTGCCGGCAAGCTGCGAGCGTTTAGACACACAGAGCCAGATTGGCGAGTTGATCCGAGGTGCCCAATTTTCTGGCTCGTAGGGTAGACATATTGGTGGAACCCTTTTAGTTTAAAAAGACCGAGATGGCTTCCACAACAGGAGGAGCTGTTGAAGACTTGTGGGAGGAGCTGTTGATGACGCCGCACGTGTGACCCACTGGCGGTGGATAAACAGGAAACAGCTGATACCAGGAATTAGCGAGCAGCTAGTAGCAAGAGGGAAACACAAACCTGACAGACAATGTAAAGATGAGCAACTGGGGAGACAAGGAATTGCGCGCCCTCCTTGTCCTCGCAAACGAAGAGGCCATTAACCGGGTTATTGATTGTGTTTTTTGTTTGTTTGTTTGTTTTTACACAAAACTACTTTATTTAGCATTGTCACTGGTTTAATCAGCTGTTCTGTTTGTTTAGGAGAGGAACAGACCTCTACAGATAATGTGGTTCCAAGTAAAAAAAACCCTAAACGTCTGAATCTTAAGTTGTCAGAGAAGAAAAGGTGGGCACACACCGGAAGGTGCTAGGCTAATGTCTTGTGTCCAACTTGCCAAGTGGTGTCAGAGAAACACTGATCTGTGAAACTGCTTCATTCAGTGTTTGTACAGTTTTTAATCATTAATGTGGGAGAGGAGGAGACTTCAACGGATAATTCGGCTCCTTGCACCTTGTCAGTGGACCTAAACGTCAAAATATGACGTGCTAGGTAGCCCCCTGCGTCGGTTTTGGACGTTCACAGACAGTGTCTCAATTGATTGTTGTATGCGTTGTGTCTTTTCAAACTATATTTCTGTATTAACTTCTGCTTGTTAAATAGTCGTCAAAATAAACTTACTGTGTAGGTAAAACACTGTTTTTAGGTTTAAGTTTAGGCAAGAAAAGCACCTGGTTAGGTTCAGAAAAAAATATCATAGTTTAGCTTATGTCACGTCACATGAAATACGACACTATGATATCATGCTACACACACTAACACACTGCTTTGTGTGCTTTCCACTGACTTTTATTTTCACATGGGAAAAGAAATCAGGTGTTTGTTTGACCTGTCCACTTCACCTCCCACCTGTCCTAAAGTGACTTTCTCGCTCTTCATAACATAGCTGCTGCCCAGTGTGAATCATATTGCCACCAAGACTGTTTCAGTGGGTCGGTGTCTGACGCTGACATCCACTGAAGTCCGAAGTCCTCGAAACCGCCTGGGCAATTACTTGAGGCATCAGACACAGAAAATAAAAACCGTCCTTCAGTGTCGGCATGATATGTGGCCGGTTGCCATTATAGTTTAATAGGGCTCGGTGGCGTCAGGAGGAAACGTAACAGGACAAGAACAAAAGTTAAGGCAGCAACAGTCCCACGAGGGCAGGCCGGGGGGGTGGTGGATGGGTCCAACAAACATCAACCTTCACCCAGGAGAGCACTGTAAGATTACAAAGCCAAACCCTGTTCTTTTTTCCTAAACCCGACCACGTGTTTTTGTTCCCTAAATACAACCAAAGCAGCTGTATTTGATGAGTTCAGTTGTTGTCGGCATCAGAAATAGCTGCTGCCCAATGCAGATCATACTGCCATGAAAGGTGGCTCTGTGCGTCAGTATCTGACGCTGAAATCCTGGACAAAGCGGCAGTATTTATGCTACCAAGGTCAACAACAACTGATCAGAATCTGTTGAGGAGGAAGGTGTGATAAAACTGAAAGTTCCAGAGCAGCTGCTTGTGCATTTTGTTGATTTGTGTCTCCAAGGTCAAGACTGAATGTTGTCTTTAAGTTTGGAGAACCAGTTGAGATAATTCAGATAACAAAGTGTTACCAGTATATGCAGCCATTATCTGCCAAAATAAATACAGTGGAGATTCTTGTGTAACTTTTTCCTATCTACTGGGCACAGACACAATGAAATTAACACACCACATGTCAATACAGCTACACCCTCACAGCTGAATGAAAACTTCCCTGGCAGAGTCTGAAGAATGGAAGAACACAAGCCTGTGAGCTGCTCTACTTGACTGCACATGTATTGAGGTGTTGCTGTCAGTATGTCCACGCCCTGTGCAGTGTGTCTGTCTGTGTTTCAACAACCTGTGTAGATACATTCCTCACTGAGAGTCCCAGACTGCACAAGACTAAAACAAAAAATGTGTGATTGAGAAATCTGTGAAAACTACTTCACACTGTGCAAGAATATGTAGAAGTCTCTGTGAGACAGTTGAGTCATGTTTTAAACAGCCCTCCTCCCTTCCTGCTGTCCAGCGTGCACTGCTGGATTCTTTGTCTTCCCATCGAGAACTCGGCTCACAACACAAGGAAGTGAGCTGGCAGAAAAGTGGGTCACACACTTCCTCTGCCTTTCATGTTTTTCTTGTACATGAGTCAGCGGTGGTGGTAAACAGCCTCACCACCCTGCAAACACAATTCCTGTTTGTTTGCAACAGCAGCTGCTGCTTTCACAGGTTCCCTGAATGCACCACAACAGGAACGCTGTGTGTGTGACCCTCATTCTTTGTGTGTGTACGTGTGAGACCTGTAATCCTGTAATCAGTGTGTGTGAGATAAACAGGGACATCAGCTGAACTGAGGAGGGGATTTATAAACCTCACAAATAACAAAACACGTAGAAAACACTGCTCTGTTAGTCCCTGAGGGTAGCCGTGTGTGTGTGTGTGTGTGTGTGTTTCAAGGCACTCATGAACTCACACTCACAGCTTTAGATGCTCCGGTAAGCAGGGTAAAAATACAGAGGTACACTATGAAACTCACATTCACAGCACATTTAGACCAACAATAGTCTTCCAGTTGGTGTCAGAATACAAACCAGGAAGTCCAGTCTGAAGACTTATCTTTTCAGTCCAGGCCCCAAGAAGTGCCCTGGACTTTGAGGCCAGTTTTTGCAGTAGCCAAACAGTGGTACTGCAGCTTCCAGGGTCAGTCATGTGATGCCTTGTGGCCCACAAAGACCTTTTCCCATAGACTTAATGGTGAAAGAGACGTCTGTAAGAATAAGTTTTCCAACAACTAACGTTGGGGGGTTTGTCTTGCACTAGTGATGACTGCCGTTTGTTGGGGACGTGTCTTGTAAAGTATGCTACGATTTAAATGTGTATAGAGTGCTCCAGGGAGGATGTTTTTCATGTAGGCTGATGCGGAAGTAAGCACTGCACTGGTCTAGCGATGCACGATATTGGATTATTTGCCGATATCTGATATGACGATATGTAACAACTAATTTGACCAATAACTAATATGATATATCCACTTTTCCCCACCTAATTTTAGGGATCATCAAGTTTCTTCTGTAGTGGAATTAACATCATATCATACATGCAAACTCTTATTAAATACTTTTCAGTGATGATTTTCGGGCCCCTTAGCCCTACCCCTACATTTGCGCATTCCCGCGAGGGGTAGTGGTGTCCCAATTCCTTTTTGCGTGTAGGGGTAGGGGGCATAACGAGAGGTAGTGGGTATGAAACTAGCCCTTCGCAGCAATGGATTTCAGGGGATTGGGCCTTAGTAACCACCTTTTTAAAGACACATAGTAACTTCAAAGTTCATGAGTGGGGTATTTACTGTTATATTTTATGTCGTAGAACAAAACGTGAAAGTCTCTTAAGCTTGTGTTAACCTTATTTCAAGCATCAAACCAAAAAGCCAGTCAAAAAAACCCACTGACTTTAAGATGAGGGAACTGTGAGTAGTAAAATGCTAACTCATTCCTGGTGCCCTCTATAAAGCTGTACATTTTTTCACTTTCTAATACATTTGGAAGTAATGAAATAGAGGCAGTAGAATCACTGTCTTCATTTAAGTCTCTCCTAAAAACATATTTCTATCGTAAAGCATATCCTGGCTTTATCTGAGCTGTCTATTTTATTGCTATCTTACTGCCTTTAATGACATTTTATTATCTTGATTTTAGCTTTGGCCTTCGTTATTTTATCTTTTATGAGATGACATTTTATGACATGTTATTTGTTTTATTCTCCTTGTGTTTTAATTGTGTTTAGTTTTATTGTACAGCACTTTGTAACTGTGTTTTGAAAGGTGCTGTATAAATAAAGTTTATTATTATTATTATTATTATTAGAGTGTTTGACATTGATTGTACCCACAGCAGTCGAGCATCGGCCTCTGTTGGCGTACACCAACTCCACTTGGGAAAACCGTTATACTGGAACCAGTAGTGGCTATTTCTTAAGTTAATTTATGATTATGATTACATTTGCTAGTGATTATTCGGATGGCGTGATGTGGTTGATCGTTGTGCCATCGCACTGTTTTTATTAAGCTGTTTTTTAGCAATATCCTCCTAAAACCTGAACTTTTGTTTGGTATGCATTTTTTTTATTATTTCTCCTAGCTATCTGGGATCATAGGATCTGATAATTATAAAAAAAGAAAACCCTCAACATTGTCAGTGATAATTACGTCCCATTGTCCTCATTCAAGACAACCACCAAGTCCCAATTTCCCTTAAACGAGACAATGATTAAGTCCCAATGTCTTCAAATGGCTACGTAATTAACAGTGTCTTTTCTTGTTACTCTTGATAAAATTGGTCAAATTTGTTGCCGTATCGAATTATGAACATTATTAATCAGAATTAAACACGTTTTGGACCTTGTCCACTTCAGTGTCAGGATCGGCTGCAGACCGACTTGGCAGAGATGGCTGCCATCTTGTTTTTACATGGAGTAGTGGCACAAAAAAAGTGTCCATGAACAAGGGCAACAGGTGAAGTTAAATGAAGCATAGGGTCAAGTAAACCCAAAATATGATGTCCTTATATGAGGTCACAGGGTCTCAGGAGGATATACTGGGGGCGGGGTCTCAAAATACATGCGATATTATTATTATATAATTACTGCCTTGATATAGAGTCTTATCCCTGAACCAGAGGAGAGTCATTTCTAAAGTTAATTCCCGACTCCGTGAAGTTTAGGGAGCTGTTGGGCACTGTGACTAATTTGGGAAATGCACCTTTAAACCTGGATTCCTCTCTGTAGCTACAAATCCCTTAAACTTTCCATTTGTGACCATTATTGTGACTGTCCACACTTCACTTTAACAGGCTGTGGTGCCACTCGAGCCGGCTGAGCTGAATGGAGGCCGAGCAGAAAAGAAAACAGTCCTTTCAGCCAGAGGATCAACTTTGATAGCAGTTGGAGAGCTGCCAGCGGCTTGGGTTCACCGAGTTTGTTTCCCCCATTCAAAGAGAGAGAGAGGCCATTTTTACACCGCCTCTCTCAGACACACCCCTCGCTCCCTCTCAGAGGAATGTGAGGAGGTTGCACATGGCAGGAAGTAATATCAAAGGATTTATTTGTTGCTGTGCTGTGAGCCTGTAGGCCTGTGGGGCTGTGTTGTAAACATGCACAGAAACATAATCACAGCCTCGATTATTATCAGCAGAATTGAATAGACGAGCCATTGTAATGTTGAAACATAACATATTCCTGAACCTGACTGAGTTCCTGCACTGAAAGGTTGAAAAATGTCTCTTTTATTTGGCTGGACAGCAGCAATCTGATGCCAGAAATACAAAAATTCAGATGCTACATGCTACATGCTAACTACATGGACTTGCAACAGTCTGTGTTTGTCCTATTTCAACATGCCCCAGGCACAGAGCCAGCTATGGAGAAATCATTCCCCAGTTTGGTCTGCACAGAGCTCTAGAGCTCTTTACAATCAACTGGAGCACAGACTGTGATCCAGACCTGATCACCCACCAGGGCTTCACCTCACTGATGCTCTTCTGTCTGAATGGGATCAAATCCCTGCAGTAGACTCATCTGGTGGAGAGGCTGAAGCAAAACGAGCAGCACAGTAGAGTCACAATCACATACACTCACCGGCCACTTTATTAGGTACACCTGTTCAACTGCAGGTTAACACAAATAGTTAATCAGCCAATCGCATTTAGTCATGTAGACATGGTGAAGACGAGCTGCTGGAGTTCATCAGAATGATGAAGAAAGGTGATTGAAGTGACTTTGAACGTGGTTAACATGGCTGTTGGTGCCAGACGGGCTGCTATGAGTATTTACTGGGATTTTCAGCACAACCATCTCTAGGGTTTACAGAGGATGGTCCCAAAAAGAGAAAATATCCAGTGAGCCAAAATGCCTTGTTGATGCCAGAGGTCAGAGGAGAATGGCCAGACTGGTTCAAGATGATAGAAAGGCAACAGGAAGTCAAATAAGCACTGGTTCCAACCAAGGTGTGCAGAAGACCATCTCTGAAGCAACAACACCTTGTCCAACCTTGAAGCAGATGGGCTACAGCAGCAGAAGACCACACCAGGTGCCACTCCTGTCAGCTAACAACAGGAAACTGAGGCTACAGTTCAAAACTGGACAATAGAAGATTGGAAAAAAAAGTTAGCTGCTGGCCATATGTGTCTGCTCTTTTTGTGTAATTCTATGTTTTAGTTACAGATCAACATCACAGTGGTTTATTGCAACAGGAAAACAGGAAGTTAACACAATGTACTTCTGCTCCACAGCAGATCACTGTGAGGAATCACCAGTTCATGCTTTTAAAACTTACATAATGTTTATGTCTTGCAGTGACAGAGACACTGTGTGCTCTGTGTGTGTGAACATGAGCAAGCTGGGGTGCAGCTGTGCAGGCTATGTGAAAAGTAGTTTTTCTGAGTGTTCCTTCCTCCTCCAGGCCTGTCTCCACCCCCGTGGCATCGTGGGATTGATAAACAGAGATTATGTAATGACAGTGTGTAAAACTCCTGCTGAGGCACTGCGTCCCGATCGCTTCACCTCAAGTTACTGATTCTGTGAATGTACAGAGACCTCAGGGCCCCAACTGGAGTTACATAACACTGTTTTATATACGTGTGTGTGTGTGTGTGTGTGTGTGTTTAAGGTTTTGCTGACTGGAGAGCTTTGTGTTCAGAGGCAGCCGGTGTCCCTCCCACCCTGCACACATCGACCAGTATTCTTAATCTGTGCAATTTATCAAGTGACTGGATCCCAGATGGATCTTCTAAGTGGAGTATTTTTCACTTTGTCAGCTTTGTTTTAACCAACCGATACACCTCTCGTGTTCCTGGAAAGCTGACTCTCTCCTCTGTCCTTTGGTTTACAAGTATCTGTGGTATGTTGACAGTCTGTGGACACGCAGGCGAATCATTCCAAACGTGTAAAACGTGACTGGCCTTCAAATAAAGGAAGTACAGAAACAGACCAAAATGAGCCACATGTTTAGACATCCACAGTTTAACTTTCTGCCTTTGAGAAGTTTTGGTTATGATGAACAAACATTATAAAAGAAATCTTATTATATAATGATGAAAACTCTCTGTGTGTGTGTGTGTGTGTGTGTGTGTGTGTGTGTGTGTGTGTGTGTGTGTGTGTGTGTGTGTGTGTTCCACGTTTTTCTCCTCACTGACTTGGTCAATCCATGTGAAATGTGACACAGTGGTAGAGGATCATGGGAGGATGCCAATGAAGCAATATTACATCAATTGGCCAAAGGGGGGCGCTATAGCAACCCATTGAAATGTCAAACTTTGAATGGGCATATCTCATGCCCCGTATGTGGTAGAGACATGAAACTTTGCACAGAGATGCCTCTCCTCATGAGGAACACATTTGCCTCAAGAACCCATAACTTCCGCTTATATAGATTTTCCACCATTTTGAATTTTTTGAAAAACACTTCAAATGGATCTCTTCCTAGGAAGTTTGAGCGATCTGCATGAAACTGGGTGAACATAATCTAGGGACCAATATCTAAAGTTCCCTCTTGGCAAAAGTTGGAAAACTTACTAAAACTGAGCTTCTATAAGGCAATGAATAATGCGGAGGGCGTGGCTCATCACATAAAGGTGTATAACATCTCAAGGGTTTCACCCATCACCACACAACTTTGTAGGCATATGACCACACATAATCTGAGGGGACCCCTCCATTATTGACCCCATCAAACAAAATGGGGGCGCTAGAGAGCTCATTTCTTATCTAGGCCTAACCGCCATATGGATTTTTACCAAACTTGGTAGATATGTAGAACAGGACGCCTCAAGGTGACTGGAGAAATTTAACTCTACTTGGCAACTGGGTGGCGCTATAACAACAGAAAAATGCTTCAAAATGGCTAAAATGCGACCGATGGCTGTGGCTCCCCCTGTGGACCAATGTTGGTGTTTCTAATGTTTGGTATGACTAAGTCATGGTATGGTATGCTGTACATAATCACAGAAACTGTCAGTGTGTCATTCTGTCAGTCAGTCATTCTGTCTGTCCCACGTTTTTCTACTCACTGACGTGGTCAATCTATGTGAAACTGCACATAGGCATTGAGGACTGGCATAGGTAGAAGGTTTCCAAAGGTGTATATGTGCAACTGTGCACTCAAAGGCTATGGACTAGTGTTTACTATTTCTGGACCCACCGTGACCTTTGAGCAGCGATCAGAAGAGTTAACACAGCAGACTGCAGAAATGTTTTCTGACCCTCTGTCTTTCTTGTGCCAAGTGATCGCAAAGGGCATTTTGCATTTTTATTCCCACCATGTATAAGCCTGGAGGGGATGTTGTGTTTGGTCATGTGTGTGTGTGTATCTGTCTGTCCGCAGCTTACCTTGCAAACTACTGGACCAATCAGCCTCATACTCTGTGTGCATATGTACGACTGTGTGCTGAAAGACGTCTCATGGTTTCCGCCATTCAGAACTGTTGGAAAGCCTGTTATACATACTGACACTGACTGCTGACTCCTCTTAACTGGCCAGTCAACACATTGTGTGTGTCTGGGTGTGCCTCTCTGTTCCACTCCTGCTGCCAGTAATCATGCACACCTGCGACCTATCCACTAATCAAGCTCCTGCAGCACACACACCTGGCTCCACACTCCAGTCTTTGCTGGCTCTGTTCCAACACTACACCGCTCTGTACTTTCAAGTGTGTAATCTTTCCTTTTGTTTGCCTCTGCTCCTGACTAACTGTGTCTACCTGTGCTTCAGTTTCATTTCACTCTCATGCTCTCTGTCCGCCTGCCTCGATGAGCTCCTCGCCAGTCTGCTTCTCAGCCGACAGCTCTGCTCTCCTCACCGGCTCCACCGTTACTCCAGCTCAGCTCTCCATACTCTCACCAAACTACTGTATTAAAGTGTTGCCACTGTGTGTCCGTGTCCTGCTTTTGTGTCCAAAATCAACACAGCATAACATTTACTTTTGGTACATTTGCTGATAATATTTATGGACTTTACTCTGAGTGCAGTCACGACTGTAAAGTCTACTTTTTATTGAGCTTCAAACATACTCAGCATTTTCTACTGTTGTGAAACTATCAAACCTAAAAATGCTTCTTTACATGTTTTATTCCTCTCAGCGGGACAGATATTATAAATATCATCAGTTATCAGGTGATGTCAGCTCCAACCAACACAAACAGTCCTGACTGTCTCCCAGAGGAGCCACTAGTTCCTATCACTGACATCCCTTTAGGGACACATTGGGTTGTTACATCACAGAGCAATGACAGAACAACAATATGCACGTCCAGTACCATACGCAGATGACACCCAGCTCTACATCTCCTCCAAACCTGATTCCAACCTCCCTCCCTCATTCCTTACTGACTGCATTCATGAAATAAAGTCCTGGTCCACATGCAATTTCCTCAAATTAAACAGTGATAAAACAGAAATGTTACTAATCAGCACTAAATCGAGCCAAAGCCCACAGTTTCACCATATCGATCGCCAATTCTTCCATCCTCCCTCCCCTCAGGTAGAGTCTGGGTGTCATCCTCGACAGCACGCTTTCCTTCTCATCCCACATTAACAACATAACGCGGTCAGCCTACTTTCATCTCCGCAACATCAACCGCCTACGCCGCTCCCTCACACCTCACACCGCTGCCATAGTGGTTCACATTCCTGTCACTTCCCGGCTTGACTACTGCAACTCCCTCCTGTTTGGTCTCCCCCAGAAAATCCTCCATAAACTGCACATGGTTCAGATTTTTAAACTGATATGTATTTGTTTGTTTGTTGTAAAATGTTTAATTATCTTGTACTTTGTATTTTATTGTATTTTACTCTGTAAGGCAACCTTGAATATCATTAAAAGGCGCCCAGAAATAAAATGTATCATCATTATCATTATTATTATTATATATATAGTATGAAGAAAAACATTTAGTATTTCCCAATGTCAAAAATCCCAGGATGCTCTACTACATCCGGTCAAATGTTGCAGTGTGTAAGCCAGCTGATTGCCAGCTGTCAGAAGTTGTTATGATGGATGACAGCACACTCAAGTACTTATGACCAGTCGAGTAGTGATAATACGAATATTAAAGTACGTGCACTGTTAATTGTTTCAGTTAACAAAATAATCATAAACATTACAAACAACAAAATGACATAACAAAAAAACGTTATAACTTTGAAGTTAAACCACATTCACTGCAAAGGATCAACAGCAGATCTCTGAGTTGGTCTGTGGAGAACTCTGTCAGCTGCATTTGTTTTATCTCTAAGGTAACGGATACAAAAGTAAGAGCATTGAATTACTGGCATTATGAGGAAGTTGGATGTCCCAATTGATTGCAACAGTACTTTCTAAGGGCGGTGGCAGTACTAACTAAAAGTGACCAAGTCAGGAAAACTCCTTCCTTCCTCCTCTGAGGAGAAAGTTTGTAATGCCTGACTCATCTTTGTCTTTGACTGAAATGGATGTGCAACCTGATGCAATTTCAAATTTCACACTCTTGCTGTTGTTGTTTACAGAGGAGAGGTGGTGCGGTTGGATGCGTCACTGGCACCCAGGAAAGCTTTACAGTGAGAGAGCAAGAAAAACCAGAAAGTCACTGACCAAGTGCCAGATTTCGATGCTTTTGAAATGAAACTACTTTAATCCAATGTTCCGTGTCAGCAGAAAAAACATCATCCCTGGAGCACTCTATGTACAACAGCATTTTAATCATGAATCATTCATTTAAGAAAACATTTGTGACCATTACAGTATGTCTATTTAAATCTCAGACTTTGACCTGCTGATGAAAATATTCTAACAAAAATGATGCCAGAGAAACACGGCCTGGTCTCCCGTACTCGGAGCTATCAAGGCCATGGTAGAACAAGTTCTCAGGTTTCCTTGTCGTCAACATCTCATTTACTGTTTTGATCTGGTGTATCAATCAGATTTATTACATCCTGCAAGTCTCCACTGTGACACAGGTCGTGGTTACAAGTTAATATTTAACAAGTATTATTAGAGTGTGTTTAGACTCAGCTAAAAGTCTTAGTTAGGTTTGTTTCGCAACAACATGTGGTAATGCTGTAACAGAAATATACAACTTGATTAAAAATTAAACAGTCATAAAGAAGATAGCAATGTTATGAAAATGTTTTTTGAATTGCACCTGAGTGAAGAAGTTGTTTTACAGAAGATAAAGAGGCTGCTGTTGTTCTCTGTGCCGTCCAGTGCTTCCATAAATAGCACTTAAATAAACTGAGGTGAGCAGAGAACGCTGACATGATGTAGCAGCGAGGCCAGCGTCCTGTTTGTCTTCATGAAGTCGTGATAATATTTCAGTTTGTTTATTTATTTATTTTGTCTGTTTGCAGAGTTTGATGAACTCGAGGTTCATGTTTCATCAGACCGTTTCAGACAAAACAAACATCTGTTGTGTCAAGTTCTGCAGGGTTGAAACACCAGCATTGGACACGCTGGGGTTTGGGTGGACGTGGTTATATAACATGTTCAGGACATGTCTTATACAGCACTAACACACACACACACACACACACATGAAGACACACACTCTGCTGCAGCCACACGTGATGCAGCTGGTTGCTAAAATGATGCAACATTATTATGTTATGACGTTTTATTGCATTATTTTATGACAATATGCTGTTATGATAACATCACACACACACACACACACACACACACACACACACACACACACACACACACACACACACACACACACACACACACACACACACACACAGCAGGGTGGTGATTGGAGCAGGTACAATGTGCTCTGCTCCGCTGTTAAATTTCTTTCAGTTTCTGTTGTTATCTGCAGTTAAGTGGTCGGCCATGTTTGAACACGTTGCTCTGAGGTGGAGGATCGAAGCTGGTTACCAGGAACACACACACACACACGCACACACATACAAGTTGACACAGCGTCCCAGAAAGTCAGAAACCAACGCACCCAGGGTACCTTGCATGTCGCATGTGGACGTGGACAGTCCATGTCCAAACATCGACATATGACGAGGTCGGAGTGAGAATGTGTTGGGTGAAGAGGAGTAAGGAGTCAACAGTCAGAATTTTATCCAACAATTATGAATCACTGCAACCACGAGAGGTTCTTCAATGCACAGTCATAATTGCACACAATAAATGACTAAATAACATATTGTAAAAGGGTTCAATATTCTTGGCTGTAACCTCACATTCACACACACTTAGGTTGTGTTCACAGCGGGTGTGAATAAAAGAATTTGCATGAGTGAATTACGAGTAAAGTCAATCTAAAGACATGATTAGATGTGAATTCCTTCCAGACAGCACGATGGACACGACACGAATGACGTGAAATATGCAAATTTAGTGGATTAAGCGAATGACGCGACTAGCACATTTTCACATCATGCGCTTATTCGCGAGAGTTGAAAAATCTGACCACTTCGCGCCATGATAGCCAATCAGCATTGAGATCCTCTGGGGACTTATGATGCCGAGGATGTACCAGCAGAAGTTATTTCATCGATTCAGTGATTTTACACACAAATGACGTGAGTCAACACAAAATATTCTAGTGTTTAAACTCATGCGAGTAAAGGCCCATTTATGCTCAATGTTAAATATGGATCCAGATACGGACGGAGCCTTCTGTCCGTGCTCCGCATTCATTTCGTCCGTATGTCTGCTCGTTTCCATAAAGCTTACGGATACGGGCCAAACGCTGCAGTACCACCGGAAACCATGGGGGCAGTGTTGCTGTCACTACCCGATACGTAGCTCTAGTGAGACACAAAGAAGAAATAACAATGGTGGTTATCGAATGCCCCGCCGGACATCCTAAAGTACTGGAAATGATGCTCGTCATCAGTTTCTCCCATCGGCAGTACTAGAAACTTTGTCTTTTATGCAAGAGGTACATTATCAAAATCTCTTCCACAGTTTGTTTAAGAGTTTGTTGTTGTCATAAACTTTTGACGCTGGGCTGCCCCCTGGTGGATATATTGGTTAACATCCATGCCAACATAAAGGACGCATGGAAGTATGTGGGCAATGACTGTAACATCGTTTGAAACGGACGTATACATTTTCGTACGTAAAGGGAGCATAAATGGGCCTTTACCCAACTAGAAAATTTGCATCGCGTTCGTTGTGAATACAACGTTAGAATCTAAATGAGCCTTTACTCAGCACCACTAAAGTTTTAAGTCTTTCTTAAGAGAAACCTTTGGGGTGTCAGGTCCTGAGAAACCTCTGTGACTGGTGATTATCCTTCTGTGACATCACACTTCAATGTGGTGTGCCACAAGGATCAATTCTGGGTCCCATTTTGTTTTTGGTTAAAACACATCATTTTTCTTTTTGCTACCTCTCATCATTGTTATGACATAAAGCTATTTCTCTCTTTCAATTGTAATAACTGT
The DNA here is from genome assembly GCA_035609425.1 of Epinephelus awoara. Lineage (NCBI taxonomy): Eukaryota > Metazoa > Chordata > Actinopteri > Perciformes > Serranidae > Epinephelus > Epinephelus awoara. Next base: position 3,397,632 of record CM069300.1, read on the forward strand.
ATGAAGATCAAATGAAAAAAATTCTTTAAACGTTCCACCACTTAACTCAGACAAAACAGAAATTTGGGTGATTCTCCTGGATGTTGTGACACTACAGTTACTAACCCCAGAGTGTTTTGTTTGATCCCATCTTAGATTTAGAGCTCCGTGTAAAATTACTGGTTCAGTTTTTCCCACTAAATCGTTCAGTCTAGATTTATGAACTTCTGAATCAAAGCATGAGCCATGTAGCCAAGCAGACATGTTCACACACAAAATCCTCCTTTCTCGTTGTCAAAACATTGAGCAGAAATCTGCCAAGTAACCTGGGAGATAATCCTGCACACACACACACACACACACACACACACACACACACACACACACACACACACACACACACACACACACACATACTCACACTAGGGACTAAACATGACATGCTTTGTGTGTTAATGTGTGTGTTGTTGACATTCACCTCCCTCTGGTCTTATATCCTCTGTAGGAGCTCACACAGAATGAAAAGCAGCATTTGCCTGAAAAACATAAACAAGACACACAAACATACTCTGACTATTTATTAATATTAATGTTTGTGTCGACTAAAATTTAATCCTTAGAAGATTTACTCTGAAGTCTACAGGTTTGTACTCGAGCTAATGAGCTACTCTGCTGCTCTTTTATCGTTGTCAATGTTTTCAACAGCTGTTACAAATGATCATAACAAATATTATTTATATGATTCATAGAGTATTTTTGTTGATCTGTGGGTCCTGACACACTCGGCGGATGGTTGGCCCATTGGTGAGCTGTTGGTTCCATTCATAAAATGACAACAGTTTATTCACATACATCAAGCATGATGGAAATACAAAATATACACATGCAAAGACATAAAATAAAAACCGGGACAAGGCAGATCTGATATAAATGAGGTTCTCCAGGGTGTGAGGAGCGTTTAATATTCTAATACTCTAACACGTTAATACTGGTCTGATATCCAGGTCAGCAGGGCAGCATGTCAGATTTACACTCTGTTATGAAAGACACATTTTTTCTTGCAGGGAGTATTTTTCCTCTCTCTCTGTATAACTCGTTCTCCCTGCACACCCTCCTCCTCCTCCTCCTCCTCCTTTTCACACAGTCACACTCACACATTTATAAACAAAGACTCAGACGTCTGATTGGCTGTGATCGTAGCTGCTCGCTGGCTGATCTCCAGGCTCTCTGTTGTTGTTGTTTCATGGCAACAAGCCACACCCTGCTGTGACCCTGATCTACCGTGTCACAACACACACACACACACTGAAAACACTCAGGGATCAGTGGATCCTTAGAGGGCGATGTCAACACTTCAGCACTCCATTAAGGAGAACGACAGAAATGCACCTGCAGCTTCAGCAGCACAAGCACAAACAGGAAGTTACAAACAATCTACACAACATTTAACAGTGATGTTGTTTGGGCACAGAAAACTTCTTCTTTACTGACCCCCATGCTTAAAGGATCAGAAACACCAAACCATCATCAAACATGCATCGCCTCACGTTACCTGTGTGTTACGTGCCAAAAAGTTCGACTTGAATACACCTCAAAGTCTACAGCTGACAGCCAGCTAGCATGTGAGTTCTGCTCCTGCATGAAAGGAAAAAACTCTCCACAGCAGCAGGTGGCAGTAGTCTGTATGCGTCATTCATAAAAAGGGAAACCAGAAGACCAATTGGACGGATTCAAGACACTTGCCAGTTGGCACATTGAAAACACAAAAAAAGCTACAGAGCTTTGCGGGACATCGTGTCAGTTTATGCATTGTGTTGTTTCAAAATACACTTTCATTTTTACAGGAAATGTACCGTTTTTGCTTGCTAGATGCAAACAGTCTTTTCAAAATAAACTTACTTACAATGTCGGTAATCCACCTCTGCTCTGCACGTGAGCGGAGCGGACTAGGTGGAAATTTCCACTCCTCGCTCACAGACTTGTCACTTTGAGCCGCTCGTCCGCTCCGCTTGGTTCTGCACATTCTTCGCTCCGCTCCACTCCATGATAAATTTTATCCCGCTCCACTCGCTCACTCCACTCAAAAAACACTGCGTCGTACTACCCTAACCTGTAATCTTCTATTCACAAATAAAACATGAGCTTGGTAGATTCGATTCTGTCTTTCCCCAGGCTACATAATTTCATTTCATTTAAAAAATACCACAACCCAACTCAACTAAGACATAAAGGTAATATTTCGTTTTTAAGCCAACAAAAACAGTGAGACCATAGGTTATTAATTTAAAATGTTTTATTTTTAAACCAAGAGAGACAAAACTGAGAAAACTGAGCAGAACTAGAGCTCCCCAAATTGTCGTCAATCTTCCAAAAGACCTGAGCAGCCAGAATCACAGTTTACTCCACAGTTTTGAAAGAAAATAGTGTGGGTGTGCGCAGGTGCAAAGATGCATTCTGGGTGGAGCATGAGCAACCAGAGCGAAATTGGAGCGAGAGATAAGGCTCCACTCCGCCTTTTAAAAAAATAGCTGCTCCTCGCTCAACACAAAATCCTTCCGCTCCCCGCTCAGCTCCGCTCCGCTCACACGCTCTGCAAGAGTGTTTTCTTCCACGTTGAATCGATACACAACTGTGGACAAGCGCACGTATTTACACAATTTCTTTGTGTTCTGGAACGCTTGTTATTAGTGGGAATGCAATTAATTTGCTCTCCTTCCCACCAGTTTATCTAATCACACTGTAGACACTCAAACCCAAACCACTGACAGTGTTTCCCCTAGGTTTATAGCTTTGGGGGGGAATAACATCTAAAAATGTTGCTCATATTTGGTTCGTGTTCGGCCCACCTGACATGCTGCTGTGTTGCGCTACAGCGGATTCAAGTACTGGAATTTGTTATTTACGTGACAACGCCTGAACGCAACACAGGCTGTGTGTGTTTGTCAGACCTATTTAGACTTTTTATCCTGTTTTCACTGTCCAAACGTGAAGGTTTCTGTACTCAGGCAAATGCACAAAGTCACATTTCTGTGCTCCAGCCAGTAACCTGCTTTAAATTGAGAAGCATAATCAAACGTTCAGAATTTGACCTCATGAGCGACTTGAGCTGCTTCCGCTGCCACAGATACTTTACCAGCGGTGCTGCTAGAGCAAATTCAGCTATTTTGCAGCTCTGGCAGCTTTTTGTGTGAACGTAAAGTTATAAACTTACGCCACCCACCGGCACATCATAGTGTTGCTTTTTGTTGGTGTGCGACATAAAATTCCCTGACCCAGCAGTGGTGGTTGACGACTTAAAGATGATGAAAATTAAAATAAAATGACTGTTTTTGTCAATAGAGTCTGGTGGCTTTGAGATAACAACTTCAGATTCAAACTGGAACTGGTGACTATTGTTAATATGGCGCACGCTTAAACTGATACTGATTTTTTTTAGGTGGCTAGAAATGTGCCAGTGCTCAGTGGCGTTGGATTTTACATATGTGACATGAGGGTTTTCTTCATGGAAGTTAGTGTAAATAAACATTGTGAAAGTGCTGCTATGGTGCTGTTACAGTCATTCCCAAAAAGGCTGACCAATCAGAGCAGTCCGTGTTTTTTTTTTTTAGGAGGGGGGCTTAAAGAGACAGAGGATGAATACAGGTATGTTCAGACAGTGTTTTTTTAACATTAAAGCATGTGTAGCAGAAACCTTAACACAACTATGAGCCTGGAAATGAGCAGATTATGGGACCTTTAATGACCCGCATCAAACCATCTGTTCAACAGGAGCACATTCATCAAAGAAAGCAAAAAGCAGAAAACACTGAAATGAGAATAAAGATTCAGAGAAGAGGTCAGTGAATCTGTAACAAAAACAGAAAAACAGTCAGTGTGTCATGTTTCCTGTCAGAGCTGAATCATTGTTCAGACGTCTGAATGTTGCTCTTTGTTCACAGCTGCAGCGAGTCAAAACAAAAACCCACGAGGAGCAGAGGATCATGGGAAACACTCCAGGGAGGAGGAGCGATATTAAACACACGCCTAATCTGTTAGGACCTGCTATCAATATGTGTGTGCGTGGGTGTCAGTGTGTGTGTTCCCCCTCCCTCTTGTTATTGTTTTATAGGCTCAAGAGGGTGTGTGTGTGTGTGTGTGTGTGTGTGTGTGTGTGTGTGTGTGTGTGTACAGGGGAATATTACATTTGCACATTACACATATATTACTCATATATCTAAATAATTTCTGCAAATACATACAGAGGAGTTTAAGATTACCAACTCTTAGAAACTTGATGGCTCATAAAGTTTTATTTGATGATCATGACGTGTTAACATCTGCTGTATTTGCTGTGTTTAAGTGGTTTAGTCATACGACCTGTCGTTGGAAAGCTATGCTGACTGTTTCACGATACAACCACCAGCACAGGCTCAATAAATGCTACTGTCAGGCAAAAAAAAAGAAGTTCTTCCTCACATATGACGTGTGATTGTGACCCACAGATCAATTACATGCCAACAAAACTGGTGCTAAAAGACCCTTTTAGAAATGGCGTCACAGTGAGTCATGTGATCACCTGGAGGTGCAGCTGCCTCTCCCCCACAGGGCTGTAGGCTCCATAGGAGTGTTAACATGTGTTTGTCTTGTTGTGTTATTGGAGCCAGAATAGAAGGAGTCATGGCTCAAAACCAGCCGCCACTGCCCGTCAACAAAAACAAAGACAACTATGGTTAAATGTGATCAGACCAAAGGACTGGACGGAGGCCATCATCAAAAATGCTCACATGTGCAGCGCACACTTCATATCAGGTTAGGGAAAAAGTATTTCCTGTTGTAGGGATGAATAACATTATGTGTATTAAGGGTTATCATGTCCACCTCATCAGAAACTGGGGAGGGATTAAGAGGAATATTGGATTTCTCTCCATAGCAGCATACGGGTCGGCCAGTCTGGTCCCGTTGCTCAGTGTTTACTTATTCAAGTAACACTGGCGGTCCCGGAGAGTGAGTGACCTGACATGGTGCGTTGGTAAATTCAGTCTGACGCTCTACACTAAAATGAGAGCCCTGTTGGTGGAAGAAACGCAGCGTTATATTTCTACATGAATGAACCAGCAGTTAAGTTAATCACACATTCACTCCACTCAGCGCTCTGCACAGACAGAGTGTCCAGAGTGCGCTCTGCCACTCTGAGAGTGCGCTGCTCTGGATAACCCAACGCTACATTCAGACTGCGCTCCCAATTTAGTTTTCCCAGTTTGAGTCAACACACTCACATCATCTTCCTCCGCTGTCAAAAACAAGCCAACAGAACTTGCTAGCTAACATCTGAGGATAACTGTTTTGCCTCCAGCTAAGCCCCGCCCACCAAAAAACGTCATACTTTTCACTAACAGTAAAAGAGTCTATACACTCCCAAAGGTCCAGATGATTTAAATCCAGTGAAATATTTAGTCCAAACACATCATTACTTTCATAGATATAAAAGTACTGCAGCTGCATCGATTCACACATTCATATTTCTCTACATATTATCCATAATTTCTTCTGTTTGCATGTAAATATGAGCACTCCCTGGTATCAGAATCATGGTGAACTACTGACCTTTTGACTGACACCTTACTTGAGCCAACCGGGAGCTTCCATGCCCGTCCCAAAGCCTGCAATAGCCAACAAAGGCCTGTGTTAGCTTCTTAGGTCACTTCTCAGGTTACAGAGCGGATAAATAGCCAGTGATTGGTCCGATGGCTTATGGGTCTTGTAGTTAATATGAAACTCTTCAGTCATTCAGAAATAAGATATTTTATTGTGACATTTTGAGTGATTTGAGTTTATTATCTTACTGTAGATGCTTTTGTCCTGTTGTTTCGTGCACTAAACCCCAGTCCATCCATGACACCAAATTTTAACGTGAAGTTTAACCAGATGCCCCAGATCGTCAAGATCACAGAAAAAAAACGTTACATTTATTTAGAGATTGAATGAAACACTATACAAACACTTGCAAACTTTATATTTGCTGTTCTCAGTCTGCAGCTGACTTCAGCTCCATGTCTCTGACCTGCAGGTCTCTGGCTCTGTGTCTGTTTGCCTGCTGGTGGACGATGCACTGGTGGCGGTCAGTTACTATTTCTGAGAATCTCTGGCTCGTCTCTCTGCTCCCCCTCTATCTCTCTCTTAATGTTGTTGTTGTTGTTGTGTGGAGGAGGGAGCACACGGCCCACAGAGTGAGGAGGAGAAGGAGAAAAGAGAAGTAAATGTTGGCATTCTGCAAACCTCTGATACGTTTCATATGCATCATATCAAAGTTTGTAAAGACTCGTAGAATATGAGCTGACTTTGGGATTTTTCCATAGCAGTGCCTGGTTTGGCTTCAGTGGAAACTGTGTTACCTGTGTGAAGGTGTGTCCTTTCTGATGACGTGCTGGCTGTGGGTCTGTGACATTTAAGGCTCCCACACAGAAAGCGTTTTAGCAGCTGGGGGCAACTTCTTTGTAATGGTTTTTAATGAGAATGAAGCTTTTTACACGCCTATTGTTTCTGTGCTCCAGGCGCCTGGCGTTTTTGCCACACTCTTAAACGCGCTCTGATCATCTCGAGTTGAAAAAAAAAAATCACATTTGCTGTGAATTACGAGGGCGATGGCGAGATGGACAAAAAGATGGAGGAACGCTGTATGCTAACATTACCCCGCGCATTTAGACAGCCATTCCTGACTGATCCAGAGGGGGAAAATGAAATCACTGCGTGGACGACACATTCTCACTGTCGATATAACACAGTGAATAGACAACTGTATGTTTAACCAACACACACGTGGTTGGGTTTAGGAAAAAAGAACTGAGTTTGGCTTTACAGTCTTACAGGAAGTGAACACCTGTGTGAAAGTTGTTGGACCCATCCACCATGCTGCTGTGTGCTGTTAAACTAATACAGTGACCGGCCACATGTCATGCCAATGGTACATCCATTGCCACAGATATGAGACCCTACTCTGTAGAGGAAAACGTATGGGCCTTATGAACATGTCTAATGTATTTGAGCACTATTACAATATTCTCTCATGAGCCCAACCCGACTGTAATTACTGCTTTGTGCAAAAAAAGCCCAAACTATTATGTTAGTTATTAAACATTAAAGAATTTTAAAAACAAGTATTTTTTTCTTGCATTTCAGAAACAGAATTGATTCTTTTGTTTGTATTTGTTTTTAACACCTACAGCCTAATATAGCCTACTGTATATTTAATAAGGGGTGTTTCTAAGACAAATCAGAAGATGGGTAACTCAGGTTCAGCTCCAAAAAAGATGTTGGTCTTAAAACATAGCAAACTGACACCACTGTGTCAAATCTGTTACACCCTGACGTCCCCATTAAGGTCATGTTTTCCTTGTTTTCAGTTTTTGTCAATTTTTCCTGCTTTATTTTGATACTCACACTTGCACTCATTTCAGATACTCTACTTCCTGCCCCTGTGTGTTTCCCTGCTGTCTGATTACCTGCCCTGATTGGTTTCACCTGTCCCTCATTAGCCCTCCTGCCTTGTGCTGCCCTTTGTCTGCTGCCAGTTCATTCTTAGTTGTCTGAGTGTGTGTTCTCAGCATTTTCTCGAGTGTTCTCTTAGGTTTTGATCAGATTTTTGCATTTTTGGGTCCCTGAGTCCTTTCTCTGTTGGCTTCAGTCTGATCACTCTGCAGTCGCTGAAATCTGGCGCTTGGTCAATGACTTCCACTGTCAGACACTGTCAAGAAAAAAAACTTTCGACGTCCTTTCACGTCGGCACGATACACGACCAGTTGGCATTATTGTTTAATGGAGTCCAGTGGCGTCAGGGGGAAATGCGGCGGGACAACAACAAAAATGAAGGCAGCAGAAGTCCGAGTAGGGTGGGCAGAAGGGGTGCTTTACAATCTTATGCTTCCTGTAAGATTGTAAAGCCAAACGCCGTTGTTGAAGGAAAAAAAACATGAATTTGTGGTGTTGTAGTGACATAGCATGTTTATTTTGAAAGAGACTATGCAAACTGTACATTTCTTGTGAAAACTGAAGTGTATTGAAAACAGACAATGCATGTAACAGGCTGACGTTGACACGGCGTCCCAGAGCGTCAACAGCCAACACACCCAGGGTACCTTGCGCGTCATATGTGGACGTGGAAAGTCCATGACTAAACATTAATATGTGACGAGGTCGGGGGGAAAGTGTCGGTCATCTTGAACCGACCCATGAATTTTATGAAGAGTTGCACCTTTACAAAACTTTATTTTTTTCTGACTGTAACCAAGTGGTTTTGTGCCAGTGTCAACACCGAGTGGCACTGGACAGTTGATTTCCACAGCAGACTGACAGCAATCCCATATGTAATAGAAGCACTAAAGATTGTCTTCAGCTTTACTGACAGAAGATGTAACGCTCCCTGATGTAGAATAAACTGTGTACTGAGCTGTGTTGATACTTTAAACTCAGTGCAGGCGGCCAACAGCTGATGCAGCGGCCATGTATGGTTGAGAGTAGCACTGGATGTGCTGAGTGTCTCCTGCAGTGTTTTATACCTGTGAATGATTTTCATTGCATTCAGAGCTGCAGTCGTGCGTCACAGACACATTTTTATAAAACAAGAAAAAGTACTCTGCTCTGTTTCAACATACACATTGTGTTTAAAGTGACCTCTGTGTTTTACCGTGTATGTTGAAACTGATGATTTATCCTGGTTTGACTCTGTTAAAACAACAAAACAAGAATAAATCAGCAAAACACACACACACACACACACACACACACACACACACACACACACACACACACACACACACACACACACACACACACACAGATGGACCTGCTGCCCTCTGATATTTGATCAACTTTCACCCCAGGAGCCAATTGGCTCTCAGCCCTGACTCGTCCCCTCACTGCACAACTACGGCTGCCCTCTGTCCAAGTTCAGGAATAAACACAGACTCTAAGCAGGTTTTAAATATAGAGCGTGTTCATGCTGGAAACGTGACAACGTTAAAGGAGAGGTCTGGATTTTTTTCCTATCATGAAAACAAGATGGAGGACAAAATCCGCAATCTGCGAAAAAGGTTTAGCTGAAGATAATTGGAGGCTTCAGAGACTGGATTAGAAACATGAAGTGAGATCCCGTCCTAGAGTGTCCCCTTTGTGTTCTCACGGCAGCATTTACAAGAGGACCAGATCAAATGCCTTGTGTGAGAAAGCTGCTCTTGAGTGGTCAGAATTTCCATGTGGGAAAAATCCAGGAAGTAAAGCAAACGTTGAAGAAGAGTACACTTGCAAGATAAATGTGACACTTTCTAATGTCACAACTACTTTAGTGCACGTGTATAAGGAAGTGCAGAGACGATGTGGCACTAGTAAAAGAAAGAGAAGTCTACAGAAGTGAATGAAAACATCTTTCCGACCCCAGTGCTCAGCCTGTTCTCACACTGAAGTTCTCTTAACAGGCCTCTTTTTTGACAGTTTCAGTGTTTTCTTCTACCTGATGCTTGGCCATTGTTCTGTTACCTCTTGAGATGTTTTCAGTGGCATTGTTAGGCCTGAACGTCCGAGGCTTCAGCCCCGAATGTTTTCTGAACAGCCCCATATCTGAATATACAAGCTATACAGTGACATGCAAAAGTTTGGGCTCCCCTGATCCAAATTTCCTCTATTGGGGATCACTACTCTCCATCTCTCTCTCTCTCTCTGCCGCCCAGGAAGATCTGCCACTAATGGACTAAACTGAGATGTAACTTTAATTCGGTAAGATTCAATCGCCCTGATGTTGTGAACAAACCCTCTGTCAGCACTGGTGATAATCTTCACCACGACAACATTTGATTCATTTAATGGGGCATCAGTCAGACCTGAGACATAACCAGTAGCCTCACAAGTTGAGCCATTATAAAACAGCCCTGTTTGCACACTGACACCCTCCTCTGTCTCTGCAGGGGCCAAAGATCTCAAACACAAACAGTGACTGAGCTTCAGCCGCCATCGACCCGTCTCGTCTCCACGCAGCAGACCTCATGTGAGGCTATTTCTGTCCCTCAAACCGTCTGCGTTCCTTCTAGGAAGCTGGCAGCTCTGAAACTCCATACTGCTGACTGTTTGGACTCTGAATATAGAAGCTGAGCACACTGACAACGTGATGCTGCAAAGTCCATCATCTTGTTTGGTTGGGTTTTATCTGGTTCATCTGGATCAGCGTCCAAAATGTTTGCTTTTTTTAAATGATTCAAACAAACAAATAGGTCCAGTGTCTGTTTCCTGGTTGAACTGAGCCAGTCAGAGCTTTAGAGGTGTTTACAATTAAGAAAATGGACGCCATCTTTACCTGGCGACAGGTGTGAATGAGATGTTAGCAGCTCTGCAGGTTGTTAAACAGGATTTATATGTCTGCATCGAATCAACGGCGTGTGCACCTCCCCAGAAATGTAACGACACATCTCGGCGACACAGACGGTGAAACCATTTCCCTCAGTGGAAACAAAGCTTTAATTTACTTTAATTTCACAGATAAGAAACAATAAATTGTGAAGACAAAAAATAGCATTTTAAGTCCTGTGTGTGATTTATCCTGGCTTCATATGAGCAGAGGAAATCTAGTTGCTAGGCTAATTTATACAATGTAAAATGCCATAGGCTTGTGCTAATAACGTTAGCATGTTGTATTTGTGGGGAAAATGTGTCCAGATAAAGACAAGTGTTTGTCTGTGAATGCTGCGAGTTATAGTGAAGCTGATTTGTGACACAGACACACCACTGCACAGGTATAAACGCTCACAGCGGCGTAGGCTCTGCAGAAGAGCTGACGCACACGTATAAACCCGCCTTTAGAATGAACAACTCTCAGGGCCTGTGACCACAAAGAGTTTTTTATGAGCGCTAGTGTTTTCACCTCCAGAAAAGGCGCTGCAGCCAGCATCATTTTTCAGAATGCTCTTTTAGAAACAAGGTGAATACCGGCTGATACTGATGTGCAGCTGATAAATCGGTGCATCTCTAACAGCCCCAGTGTGAAAGCATGGAACATGGAACAGAACAAACAACATCCTGATGATGTAAGTTCAGGTCGTGGGGTCGTCTGGATATTTAGAGGAAATGTAACGGTAGTGTGGTCTGCAAACGATGAGTTGTGGGACAAAGTGTATTCGTAATATGATGTGGGTGTGAGTGTGAAGATGGTGATGTACAGCTGCAGCAGAAATGTACACTCTGTTTGAACCCGCTGCCTTCATACTGCCGTAACACACACAAACACACACTCATGAGTGTAGACATGCACGTAATCATTTTACAGACATGGCCAAACAGGTGTTTATATAAGCTGCAGTTCACTCACACACACACACACACACACACACACACGACCATATTAACACCCTCTGTGTGTTTTTCCTGCAGACTTTTTGATGACATCTAATAAAAATAATAAAAAAGATGGGTGATTTTTTTTTGTGTCGACGTGCCGTGGGGTCATGAACGTCCCCTGCAGTGTCTCAGACCGACATGTGTGCAGGATAAATAGCTGCTGCAACACAATAAATAGAGGTCAGACGTGCAACAGGTGACCTGCTGAGGGCAGTGGACGAGCTACAGTGAACGTAACAGGACAAAGCTGCAGATATTCCATGTTTTTGTTGTCAACAGATTCCAGGAACAGAACAAACTCGACATGTGTTAGTCCGTCTCTGAACGCTTCACAAACCCTGTCCACTGGTTCCTACTGCTAAACAGCTCACAAATATATAGTTTCATCTTTAATAAGGCTGACTACGTTCTTAAGATAGCTGGTCTCTGTAGTTTCATCCAACAAACAGCAGGAAAATGGTCTGAGGGACTGTTGGTTACTTCTCAGAGGCGTGAGGTGGTGACGTGAAAAGGGGGAGACATGTTAAATCATTTTAAAGGAAACAAATAATGTTTTGTTTTTGTTTTTGTTTTTGGCTTAAGGGAGGGGCATACAACTTTAAATGGCTTGAATTTATATTTATTTTACTGCATGTTTTCTTTGACATCTTCTTCTTTGACATCAGTTCAAACTTTGCATCGAAGCCAGAGTTTGGTGTCAGTTTTGTTGACGTTAATGGAGGAGAAACGGCAGATCACACTATAACTCATCATGTCTTTGTTGTCTCAACAAAAAATCCTTACACCAGACTAAAAAACACATTACGTGATGTTGACTTACGTATTCTATCTAAATGTGCACATTTGTTTTCCTCATTATTGACCTCCAAACTGATCACAGATCTGACTGTGTGCTAACTCAACTCAAGCCCCAATTGGGTCCAACAGAGCTTACTGGGACGCCGTGTCAACTTCAGCGCACTGCCTGTTTTCAAAATACACTTCTGTTTTCACAGGAAATGTACAGTTTGCATATAGTCTCTTTCAAAATAAAAGCACTGTGTCAGTACAACAATGTGAATTGATGTTTTTTTCCTTCAGCAACAAACTTACATGGTTAAGTTTAGAAAAAAAGAACAAGGTTTGGCTTTACAGTGTGACAGAAAGCAAACTTAGGCACTGTTGAACAACAATGGTGACTGGCTGCGCATCATGCCAATGTGGTGTTTTCAACAACTTCAGAGTGAGACCAGGTAGATATCTGACAATATTCAGGAGGCTAACGTTAGCCAGTGCTATAATGTTTCCTAATATAATCAGGAGGTGGCGCTAATCACCAAAATATTATTAATGTGTTTGTTAACTGTCCCGAAGCTGCTCATCAACAGTCGCCTGGCCTTTAACACCACCGCCCCACAGGAGGAGCAGAAAACAGAAAAACACCTTAAAAACAGATTCCTCAGTGGAGTCAGAGGCAACCCCGACCAGAGTTCAGCCTCAGGCCGAAACAAGACACACTGACAGTCTGGAATCTGTTCTGGTACTTTTACCATGAAGTGACATCTCACCTGTTTGGTGCAGACCTTTATTTAAAAAACTATGAGGTTTACAAGAAAATAAAGAAATAAATAAATGATTGTTGCTGTTTTTGCCTAAAAGAAATAAAAAAAAATATGTAAAGAAAAAAAATTCCATTGCTTTGTTCTAGTGAGAACGTTAGAAGGTTACAACACTTCAGCTGAAACGTTGCAACATATAACACACACACACACACACACACACACACACACACACACACTACACACGTTCTCTGCGTGCAGATTTAACACTGAAGTTGTCAGAGTTTGCACAACACACCACATGTGCTGATATGAACTCGGAGCCCTTCAAACGACTCAGCTGAACTCAGCTCAACTTCTGAGATCAGGTTTCATCTTCTCACCTGCACCTGAAGCAACACGTCATCGACGCAGCCAACATACGTGTGTGTTTGTGCATGTGCGTTTAAATGCAGCGTGTTTTCACACTGAACATCCACAAACTATCAAGACAGTCGGTAGTAACTGACAAACAACACGACAGACAAAACATTCTTCTTCTAATAACAACAGAAACATCACAGGGTCATAAAACGTCATGTGATAATCAAATAAAAATGACTCCCTGATGGACAGAGATAATAATCATCAAACATTAATCAATACAAGCAGCCACCCTGTCATTAAAACAAACTGTAAACAATAAAAACAGATCGATCAGTTCTGTGATGTTGTCAATATCTGAGAAGTGTTAATGTGTTTGACATAATGCTTCTATTATTCTCTCTCTAAACTTGTCCCAACCACATCTGCTTCAAGACATACATGTATGGACAGACATGAGGACAAAATGTCCTCTATACAAAGAGGGAAGACCCCCCCCCCCCCCCCCCCCCCCCCCCCACACACACACACACACACACACACACACACGCCCATAGACTGTTGTAAACACTGACACGTTTTCTGGACTCATACAAACACAATTTGCAGTCTCAGGATCAGATTCTGTCTTTGCTCTGATTGGCTGCTTTCTCTCGACTCCTATTGGCTGGTGAACTTTCTGTAATACTGAAAATGTGTGTGCTGCATGTGCCTCGGCCATGCGGCAGCACACACACACACACACACACACACACACACACACACACACACACACACACACACACACTCAACTCAACTTTAGACATATGGCACATTTCATACGAACATGCAGCTCAAAGTGCTTCACACAGCAAAACTAAACACACAGAACACAAACAACTTTACATAAAGTTCTGCAAGACTAGAAATTGACAACAATAAGACAATAAAATATATCTTTTTTTAAAACAAACAAAACGTTATAAATAAAAATCTACAGATTAAAAATAAACTAGATAAATAAAAAAATAAAAGCAGGGATAAAGTAAAATAAAAAGAAACAATGATTAGAACTTAAAATTCAGTCTGTGATGTTACTCCCAATCAAAATGTTAGATTAAAAAGTAAGGTCTTTAATTTACTTGTTAAAATGCAATCGCCAGTTTTAACACCCAACAGCAATGAGTTTCACAATTTAGTGACATAAAAACAGAAAACACTGTCAGCTTTAATGGAAGAAAACTACAGTATAGAATGCATATTTTGCAGCTTTTCACAACAACAACAACAACAACAACAATAATAATAATAATAATCACAATAATAATAAATAAATAAATTATTAAAAACATGTCACTGCTGTTGTTTGAATACTGAAAGTTTAGGTTACATATATTTAAAAAAATTAATACAGCATCAATAGAAATGTTCAGGGAAGAAAAGAAGTCTAACAATAATAATAATAATAATAATAATAATAATAATGATAATACAATGTAAAATATTTAAACATCTAAAATATACATGTATAGCTGATGAATGAAGAGGTGACAGTATATTTTAAAGTGACTCAGCAGTCTGCAGTACTGTCTGCTGCCACAGGAGGGCAGCATGTCTACATCAAATATAAAGAGCAACATCAATGTGTGTGTGTGTGTGTGTGTGTGTGTGTGTGTGTGTGTATTATTCATGCATTTGTACACATGTTTCTGTCCTTATCACTGGAGGAATGTAACTAATAACATTTACTCAAGTACTGTACTGTTGTTCAGTCTGAAGGTTGCATTGTGCATTTTTATTTTCTGATACTTAATACACTTAATGTTTCTCCTCCACGACATCACAGAGTGAAATATGGTCATTTTTCAGGCCTGCTGGTCTTTACATATAAAAACATGTGATGTGCTCATATGATGTGATGCAGTACGACTCCATGCCCAGTAGTAAAATATCTCAGTCAGTCTGGATAATGAGGACTTTTACTTTTGATACATTAAATACATTTTGCTGATAATACTTTTGTATTTCTACTGAAGTAAACTTTTTAATTTAGTGAATATATTCCTAGTTTCATGTAAGTAAAGGATCTGAGTATGTCTGTGCAGTCTCACCTGACCAGGTACAATGAGGCAATGTCATAAATAATGACATCATTCTGGTTACACAAAACGACTCCAAACGCTGACTGGAGCTGTTGCTGTCTCAGCATCTCCCCTCGTCACACAGTTTGTAAAGTGTTCAGGCTAATGTTACCTTTCTCAAAACACCAACTTGAAATCTCATCACTGTTGATTTCTGACTGATTCAAGGATGAAGGAGCTCACTGAAAGACTCAAGTGATGCTCTGGACGTGCAAAACTTTTCCTTCCAGTCACTCTGATAAGTGCGCCACTATCTGCTGGTTCAACTGGTCCTGATCCAGTATTGTTGTTTCTGGCCAATGAGGTGGAGCAAAAACACGTCGCGTTCTCACACCAAGTCGTCACATATCGCTGCTTTGTCAACAGGCTAAGTGCTGGGTATCCTCCGGAATCTGCTGCTAATGTTCTGGGACGCTGTATCCAACACCGGGATGTCAACAGCAGCAGTTTTTTGGGTTTAGAAAAAAAAAAATCATCCCTCCTTTCCTATAGGGACTTTCCACCTGTGGTACTGTCACAACAGATGCCAGCGAAAGGCGGCTTTGGCATCGATGTCTGACGCCAAAATCACTGATAAAGCGGCGCTCTTTGACGACATCGGAATGAGAACGGGCTGGTGAAGCAGACGTCCCGTGCAGCAATGCTATGTTTAAGTGTTAAGTCGTCATTTGACCACGCAGTGCTAACAAAACATTACCGTCCATGGCGTACACTCGTTACACAAATGAAGAATGGACGTGGACATGAAAGAAAATATTTGCTACAAAAATATCTGCATAAGTGTAGACAGGGCCCGTCACTATGGGAACGTCATGTATTTATTGTGTCTTGTTTCTGTCTTGTTTTCTTTTTTGACCAAACAATATCCTGTTCCCTGACGTGTGAATCAGACGGGACAAGCAGAGGTCCTGACCGTGACTCTTGAGGTGTTTTCACTCTTTCTAAATGTAAATGAAAGACTTCATAAGAGCAGAAGTCTTTTGATCTGGAGGCCGATTGTAGAGAAGAATTCAGACTCTTTCAGCCCTGAAGCGTTCTGACCTCACGACCCTAAACTTGTTTCATGGTCACATGAATCTCAGCCGAGCTGCACTTTAATTCACCTTCAGTTCTGTTTGATTCATGCGTCTCGACAGCGTGGCGAGGTAGTTACCGTCTTTCTTCCCACTTCAGGAGGTTTGAATGACATGTTTTGTAAAGGTCTTTCAAATTCAGTTCGGTGTGTATATCTGTTTTTTTTGAGCCGTAAATAAAAGGCAAATAAAAGCAGAAATAAATCAGCTGATAGCTCTGATGCTGCAGTCACAGTTTGGGATGTTACCAAGAAGCAGTGTCAGGAGTGTTGATCCTCTATAGCTGCTCCAAAAACATCTCCAAATATATTCATCCCCCGAAGTTTCTGAATGTCAGACTGGATTTTTGAGATGATAGAATATCTAGGTTTTCTGTTAATTAAAGGTTCTGTATGTAACATTCAGAGTATGGTGAGTGGATAAGTGCAATAAACTGTTTATTTCGGATGGTAACACGTTATGTGACATTGTAAATGTAATAATATTACCCGAGGTTCCTGTTGGTAACATGTCATATTACTTTGTTACTGCTAAAACACGATATATTGCTGTAACGTGTTACTTTTGTAACACGTTAAGTGGGATTTATACTTGTGTGTCAGCTCCATGCTGAACCTACGCAGTTACACCTCCACAACACTAGTCGGCGGCGGAGGTTTCTGTTAAGTGCACACATTAAACACACAAACATGGCTTAATAGAAACAATTTTAAACACAAATCAGCTTCACTATAACTCGCAGCATTCACAGACAAACACTTGTCTTTATCTGGACACATTTTCCCCACAAATACAACATGCTAACATTTTTAGCACAAGTCTAAGGCATTTTACATTGTATAAATTAGCCTAGCAGCTAGCAGACTTTTCCTCTACTCATATGAAGCCAGGGACAACAGCAACATTTAACAAAGGTAACGTTAGGCTCCATTACAGCTCACAAGGTTCACTGACAAAACAACTGTAAATGTAAAGTGTGACACTTTCCTTTCCCATGAACCCTCAGCAGAGCGTCTTTAATACGTGAAGATGGAGAGCTGTTTGCTTCACATTGTGCCGTCTCTGTTTCACAGCCGGGATGAGCCCTGCTCCGTGTTCAGCTGATACGAAGTGATTGTATCTGCTGTCTTCTTCATGTTCTACATGTCAGACCCTCCTCTTCTTCCTCTCCTCCGTCTGTCTCTCCTGTCGGGATCTTTTACGCTGCACAGCGAGCGGAGAGCTTTTTAAAAAAACATTGGATTCACTTCTTTTTAAGCAGCCGCTCGCTCGTCCATCGTGTTGCATCATCTTCAAACGCTGCGTTCAACAAGGCCGCGGCGCTCGCTCAGTCGGCTGTGTAACCATCGCCGGGTCGGCCGTGTGATAGGGCTGATGGGTAATGAGGGGGTGAATCATAGGGCTTGGTGTGACAGCAAAGGGACGTGGGACACACACACGCACACACACACACACACACACACACACCTTTATGCTCTCATTCATGCACTCTCTAATTTCCCTTCAGTCGAACACACGCTGAGGTTTTCACGCACGCACCTACTCACAAAGGCAGTTACTGACATGAACACACACACACACACACACACACACACACACACACACACGACTGATTTTCCTTGTTCTTTCAGATTTTACTCGTCCTCACTAAAAACGTGGAACCTTCAATAATTGAAGGTGGATCTCATTTGGACGACGCGTTAGCAGGCATTTAAAAGTTGTTCTTCTTTCGCTGTTCAGCTCAGTTTACAGTAAACACGCTTGTCTGCTGGTGAAGATGACAAAAACAAGGACGTGAAGAGAAAACGGAAAGAAAAGAATATAGTTTTTTAACAGTCAAAGTTTCTTCAGGTCAGTAAAAACAGAGAAACTAAATAATGTATGACGGGGACAGAGCACTTAAACTGAATCTCAAATCTGGGGATGTTTGGAGAAAGTTTTGTTGACCTCAAAACATTTTTAAGTAAATAACATTAAATTTGAATGAATGAATGACTTAAACTTGGTGAGAAACAGCCCAGTTGTCAGAAGAAAATGTTGCGTTGTACATTTCTCCAAATCATGAGTACGTTACATTTGTACATTTTATATATGTATCATGTCAACGTTTCAAAAGTGACGTAGTTTATGAGCTGACTGTTTCTTGCGGTTGTGTTTTTAGCGAACCTGACTGTTCTCATTCCCATATCGTCAAATCCTGCTGCTTTGTCAGTGATTTCAGCGTCACATACAGGGACATCTTTGGCAGTGGCACCCGGGCGCCTCAGTTTTAGAGGCAGCGGGCAACAACCCAACTTGTCAAATACTGGCACTACAGACACAGAAAGTAGAGATGAGCCGAATGAAACGAGTATCCAGTACAGATAATGTAGGTTTTGCCTCCATTTGTGGCGCCTCCCATGGACGACGGTGCCCTTAGCATTTGCCTGCACTGCCTATGCCACAGGCAGCACTGTAGAAGGGGAGCCTAGAGCATCATGTGCAGCTCCAGCAGCCATATTTGAGGAGCTGCAAGACATTGTTTTATTTCCTGCAAGGACTGTGCCCCAAACCAGGTGTTTAAAGCCAAAACTTGATCTTTTCCAACAATAACCAAGTGGGTTTTGCGCCTGAATGTAACCACACGTACACCAAAGCACTGTTCAAAGTCTTACTCTCTTCACTACATAATGTAACAACGCCAAAATTTATTCTGGTGATTGAGTCGTAAGAAAATACTGAAGGTACAAATCACAGATCATACAAACAGATCATTTATTAAGTAAGTTGATAAGAAAACTTGTGTGTATAAAGTTCTACATGAAAACACAAAATACAATCTAAATATGAAACGTAAATACATCAGTTGCAGGAAATGGAAACAACATGAAAACATTTGAGCTGTTTACTGCATCTTATTTTGAAAAATACAAAGCAGAAAAAATAATGAGCTGCAAAACACGAATACTCCCACATGTGTTCATTACTGTAGTACAAATACACACATGCACGCTGACTCATACTACTCACACACACACACACACACACACACACACACATGGAGCATCAGACTCACAGCTGATTTGACAAATTTCTCTCTGATTTGGCTTTGTCTGCTTGAACGTGTCACATCAGAGTTTGTCCAGCGAACACACACACGGACAGGCGATCATGCGTGCAGCTCAGATGCCTGATGTGACAAGTGTGTGTGTGTGTGTGTGTCGCTTGCTGGCCGTCTGTCTCTTCTCATTGCACAGATTCGATGTTTCTGCTCTCAGAATCACGTCTGTCTGTTTCAAACATCTGTCTTTAGGTGAAGCTGTGTGTGTGTGTGTGTGTGTGTGTGTGTGTGTGTGTGTGTGTGTGTGTTCATGAGTAAATATTCTCCATGTGTTTCTGTGTCATTCTGAGATATTTTGTTTTTGTTGGTTTGTTTTTTGGTCCATGCAGGGGTGTAAATGTTCACAGTGTGGTTGTGTTGGGGCCCGTGTGATGAAGGACCCTGATGGCCACCTGGAAACACACCTGTGTTCAGAGAAGAACTCACATTACATCAAAAGTGGTGTGATATTCTATTTATGCCCTCAGAAAGACAAACCCATCTCCATCATGGTTTTCTGGCTTTGTAAAATAATATCAGTCTGTAACAAATGATATGCTTATACTAAGGGAACCCTTAATGGTCCCAGTCTAACAGGAAGTCAGTTAAACTTCAGGGATATCAATGTGTTCATTCAGGCAGCACAAGTGATTGTGAATCAGTGTCAGCTGCTTTGGTGAAAAGTGACAACAGGTGCAATGGAGAAGCAAAAGCAAGACATTTTTTGCCGAGTGTTTAGCCTGCATGTCATGTGATTGATATGGGCAGGTGTGGAACTTTGTACAAGCCTGCAGAGGCTTCGTTCCCACCTTGCACAGTTTTGTACTTGTACTAACTTGTGCTAAACAAATAAACTAAACAAGCCCCAAAAAGGGAATGGTTTTACATGTGGTGTCCACAGACAGCTGCTCTCTCCTCATCCTTCCTGACTGATTCTTCTCTAGTTTGGTCTTCTGCTAGTGTCCTTGGCACTACTGGTAGCATGAGGCCGTACCTGCAGCCCAGTCAGGTTGCACAGGTAATCCAGCTCCTCCAGGATGGCACAAGAAGGTTTGCTGTGTCTCCCAGCACAGTCTCAAGAGCATGGAGGAGACACCAGGAGACCGGCCGTTACACCAGGAGAGCTGGACAGGGCCGTAGAAGGGCATCAATGCAGAGGGCCCTGGGTTCCTCCTGGTGGTAGAGGAGGACGTTAACTGATGTGTAAGAAGAGAAATAAATGTTTGACAAGCTTGTTCCTGAGCAAAATGTAGGCACACTAACTTCCTGCATCCTCTCATTGATGTGCAGCATCTGAAGGGATCCATTAAAAATCAGCTGACCATCAGAGTAAAAGTCAAACCTGCTGTGGTCACTTCCCTCTGTGTGTCTGCAGGGGGAGCTGTAGCACCTGCTGTCACTCTGTAACCTTCATCCTCCTGCATCCTCACACACACACACACACACACACACACACACACACACACACACACACACACACACACACACACACACACACAGTCCCTGCAGCTGATGTCAGTGAAGCCCTGATGGCGACGTAAAAATCCAACAGTTTGTAATCTATAAGGAGCCAGGAGCTGCTCACACACACACACACACACACAGATGTTTGACACCAGCCGTCTGTTTGTGATTACAGTGACTGAAGGTCAGTGTGTGTGTGTGTGTGTTGATGAAGGGAGGTGCTGTCTCCACGGTGACGTCAGCGCTGACTGACAGGTGTGTGTACAGACTGATCAGGGGTCAGCTGTGTCTGACTCACACACTCCCTCTGATTGGTCTTTGAATGTATCTGAATGTGATGCTGAATGAAGTCAAATAAGCACTGGTTCCAACCAAGGTGTGCAGAAGACCATCTCTGAAGCAACAACACCTTGTCCAACCTTGAAGCAGATGGGCTACAGCAGCAGAAGACCACACCAGGTGCCACTCCTGTCAGCTAACAGGAAACTGAGGCCACAGTTCAAAACTGGACAATAGAAGATTGAAAAAAACCACATTCAGATGGAAGCATGGATCCATCCTGCCTTGTATCAACGCTTCAGGCTGCTGCTGGTGGTGTAATGGTGTGGGGGAGATTTTCTTAGTACCAACTGAGCATGGTTTAAACACCACAGCCTACCTGAGTATTGTTGCTGAGCGTGTCCATCCCTTTATGACCACAGTGTACCATCTTCTGATGGCTACTTCCAGCAGGATAACGCACCATGTCACAAAGCTCACATCATCTCAAACATGACAATGAGTTCACTGTACTCCAATGGCCTCCACAGTCACCAGATCTCAGTCCAATAGAGCACCTTTGGGATGTGCTGGAACGGGAGATTCTCATCATGGATCAACTGTGTGATGTCATCATGTCAATATGGACCAACATCTCTGAGGAATGTTTCAGCACCTTGTTGAATCTGTGACACCAAGAATTGAAAAGGGGTCCCACCTGGTACCAGCAAGGTGTACCTAATAAAGTGGCCAGTGAGTGCATAGTATTTAAAATGAGCTCCACCTTTACCAGCTGAATTAAAGTGATGAACAAATTAATACACTCTGTAAATTGAATATTTTCACTTTTGGTCCTTTAAAGCTCATGTGTGTAGGGTTTAGGGGGATATACTGGCAGGAGCGGAATATAATATAATAAATATGTTTTCTTTAGTGTGTTACCACCTTCTGTTGCTTGACAAAAGATCTGAGTCCTCCTCCACCACTGCCAATCAGCCTGACTCACCTGTGTGAGAGCTTTCACATCTGATGAGGTCTAATTAATCTCACCTGGGTCAGAGAGCAGTGAGACTGGAGAGGAAACAGCTGCAGGTGTCTGTGACTCAGGTATTTTTCAAAAACCTTTAAATAAGTGTGTGTGTGTGTGTGTGTGTGTGTGTGTGTGGTCTCAGCAACAGCTCAGTTCACTTCAGTTCATCTCAACATGTGTTTTCTGTCCTGTTCAGGGTCACTGGAAACTATAATCTGTCCCAGAATGCACTGGGTGACAGCGCCACCTGCTGGTCCATCACAAGGCTCCAGTCACATCACTGCAGCAGGTAGTTTTCCTTGCAGTGATATATATAAACTGCTCACTGTGTTATTAGTCTTCATCTTCATCTTCACTGAGTGTACGTCATGTGTGTCGTGCTGACTGCAGATGATGCAGTCATTAGTTTGGCCCCGGGAAAATATTTTATCATTTCATGAGATAATGTGATACTTTTAAAAGATGCAGTCGCTGCGAGAAATGAGACTATCTTTCTGTCAGAGAAACCTGTCTGGAATTAGCAGATCATGCGGGGCAGGAAGTCGTGCACAGAAACAGAAACAGTTAATTTTCAAAACAAAATGCACAGTGTTCACGTTGGATCATATTTCCCTGCACTACACCTTGAAAACGTCATAATGGGCGGAGGCAGGCCTGAAGTCAACAGGTCAGAGGTTTCCAGACGTCATTTCAACCTGTTGACACCGTGGACGAGGAGATGTTAATCATGGAGGTGCACCCAGATGTCTTCCTGCTACTCCTCTGGTTCTGTGGTTCTGTTTATAGAAACTACATCTTGATATATCGTGCGATTATGCGTGAATTCGCAAGATCTCGTGGGTCTGGCTGCACTGCTCCGCACAGCGAATGTAGCAGGTATGTGTTGACGGACAGCGTAGCACACAGACTGCTTCTCTCTTCCTGCTTGGTTGAGCATCCGCTGCGACCCGTGTGCTCTCTTCCTGCTTCACCCTCCCTCAATAAAAGTCCAACCACTCGAGTTCTCCCGGCACCTGTCACACATCAGGTGATCAGGTCATACGCCTCAGGGTGTGGGTGTGTCTCTCAGGGTCATGACAGTTCAACCGTCAGCTGTTTGAAGAAAAACACCTCAATACAGACTAAAAACAAGCAAAGCGATCAAAAATACAACAATTACATCAACCCAGGTAAAATCAAATAAAAACACACAAGGTAAAATAAAAACACAGCACACTGATAAAAACATGCAAATTAATAATAAACACAGCAAAACATGGCATGGACATGAATATTTGATAATGTAAGCATGTTTCCATGGCATAAATTAGCCTATAGCTAGCAGAGTTTTCCTCTGCTCACAGTTTAACAAACTACATGTCTCATTTAAACCTTCTGTTGCGTACCGTTGGTTTAAGTCACTGTGTCTCCCGACAGAACAGCTTGGTTGAATTTCAGGCTCCGTCAACATTTTTTCCACCAATGTTAAAACAGAGCAGTTAATGTCGCTGAGTGAGAGGTTAGCGGAGTGAGATGCTCGTCGAGGCAGGTACGTTGTGTTTTATCCCGTACGAGCATTGTGAACACGAGGCTGTGCTCTGACTGTTGATCTAAAGTTTCTGCACAATCCAAAATATTTCCACACTGCTGATTTATTCCAGAGTAAATAACGTTATCCTCGTTGTCTTCTCTCGGCTGCCTGCCATCTGCCTGCTGCTGTTTGACAGTGACACAGAAGCTCAAAATAAAGGCGTAGCCTAAAGATGATATGGATCGATGTGTTCACTCTGCATTAAAGATATTGGATCTTAAATCACTGAATCTATAAATTGAAGCAGACAGACGGAGTACGAGCGTGTTGCCTCTCTGTGATCTGAAAGCCCTGTGAAGAGTTTAAAGACGTAAAGAGGTTTGTTTTTCAACTTAACAGAACTAAAATAAGATGAGATAACTCAAACTTTCTTTTCTACTGACACTCAGACTCTGAGGTGGCTCCTTGTTATTTTAGTAAAAGCTCTTTGTATTATATAACTTCAGAAAAGACACAGGGAGCCAATTTCCCCGCAGGGATCATTAAATTTTCATCTAATCTTGAGTCATTGTGGCAGCAGCAAAGGAGTGGATTCAGATAAAAATACAATAAATGGAAAAAAGGAGGATTTTAGCTGCACTCTGCACTATTGTTTTTTCACCCGGAGGTTGAGGGCTGAAGACTTTAATAGGCCTGCACAGTGGGCGGAGATATTTTGGGCGCCCTTGTTCCAGAAGTCGTGTTCATTTGTTAGAAAATGTTAAGTGACTGATGGAGCCCTCTGTTCCTTCATGGACATGTGATTTTAACTCTTCAATACGGAAGACGAACAGCTGTGTTAGAAACAATCTGGTTCTTTCAGTCTACACAGTCACACCAGCTTCACCATAATCCATTTAATGGTTGTTTAATTATTTTTATCGGGTCCAAAGTTGACAGACTGATAGACGGAGGGGCTGCCATGTTGGTCAACACATTCTCACTCCGACCTCGTCAAATATCCATGTTTGGTCATGGACGGTGGTGATGGTGTGTTGACGTTCTGGGACGTCGTATCAACTTCAGCCTGTTACATGCATTGTCTTCTTTCAAAATACACTTCTGTTTTTTCACAAGAAATGAACAGTTTGCATACAGTCTCTTTCAAAATAAAAGCACTGCGTCAGTTCACCACCTCGAACTGGCACTGGCGGAACTGACAATCAGTGATTTTATTCACCACTGGGCTCCGTGAATGCAGATGCCAATTCAGGATATTGAATCAGTGTAAAATAAGCCAGCTCACGCCGACAAGGGCCCAGGACGCTCACTGACGGCCCAACATGTGTCAGAGTCTTTACCGTTTGTTGCAGGCCACATTTTAGCCTTGGTGATGGCTTAAAAACTGACATCCATGAAAAAGTCTGGTCTCATTTTGAAGCATCTGCAGATTAATTCCATGCCCGATATGTTATGATCCACTACAGTCAGGCAAGTTATGAGAGCTACACGCCTACGTTTTCCCCCAGATTTCAGTCTTGGTGCTAAGCTAGGCTAACACAATAGTCCTGATTGGTCACACAAAGATCTTCTTCTTCTTCTTCTTCTTCTTCTTCTTCTTCTTCTTCTTCTTCTTCTTCTTCTCTGACTCTGGGTAATAAAAATAGTTGAGAAAATGTCAAAGGAGTGTGAAGTGATCAGCACCAGAGCACCTGAGAGAGGAAACATAATTCATACATGTGCAGCATGAGCTCAGTTTTTTCTGCACTGCTGAACAAGCTTTGTGTGCAGATGTGTGTGTGTGTGTGTGTGTGTGTGTGTGTGTGTGTGTGTGTGCGCGTGTGCATGCTCTACAACACATACACACGCAATCAGTTGAAGTGAGAAAGAGGAGGAAGACGATGCTGTAAATCCTCCTCTGCTGCTGCTTTAGCGTCTCAGCCTGCTCCCCTTTCCCTGAGATTAGACAACACAGGGGATACGTGTGTGTGTGTGTGTGTGTGTGTGTGTGTGTGTGTGTGTGTGTGTGTGTGTGTAAGGGACTCACTTCTAAGCCGTGGTGTGTGTCAGTGTGTGTTTATGGGTGTCATGATTTGTGTATTTGACTGTGTGAGTTAAAAAACAGTTTTAAGCTTCCTGCATGTGTGTGTGTGTGTGTAAGTGTGTGATAATAATAATCCCCTTTTGTATGCGTGTGATGTGTGTATATATACATATGTGTTGAATGCATGTGTGCATGTGTGTGTGTTTTAGCAAGACATTTGCACCTCTCTTACGGCTGCATTTTTAAGGAGAAAAATTGATAGCATCACGTTAGCCCTCAGTGTGTGTGTGTGTGTGTGAATATATGGCCTTTTAACATGTACAATGTGTGTGTTGTGAAGGCTCTTCATAATGTGTGTGTGTGTGTGTGTGTGTGTGTGTGTGCAGTTGGTAAACTCGTCTCCCTCAACGGGAATCTGAGCTGGAAAATCCCGACACTCCAACACAGAAATCCAGGTTTATGATGACGACAGGCAGCAGACACACCGCCGACCGGAATAATCAGATCAGGAGGAGGAAAAGGAGGAGGAAGAAGAGGAGGAAGACGGTGGGTGTTGTAGGAGGTCTGATTGTAACAATCAAAGAGTCAGTCCATTTTTATATTAGTTATTAATTTATTGGGGAAAAACAGGATTTAATGTCATAAATCAATTTAAAAAGGAAAGGTAAATAACTAAATTTGAACTAAAACAAAATAAAACTAAAAGACTAAAATGTGACTGTTTAACTAAATCCAGTCTTTGGTGAGTGACTAAGACTAAAATGAAATTAAAAATTCTTGTCAAAATGAACTCTTAACTTTTGGTGTTGTCGGGCCATGTTTCCCCCTGACGCCCTCAGGCGCCGTTAAACAATAACAGTGACCAGCTGTGAAACACACCAACGTGAAAGGACGGCTTTTTCATCAGTGTGTGACTGTGAGTCACTGACCAAACATCAGTTTTGGATGACTTCAGAGTGAGACCTGGTTGACTCGGAGGTTAAGGAGCTCCAGGACCTCATTATTTTCCCAATCTGCAACAGTTTCAACTGCTGCTCCTCCTCTTTGAGTTAGCTGCTAACTGCTTCTAGCTGCTTTTTAAACACACTCGTCCATAGTCCTGCTCTGCTAGCTGTACCTTTAACATAAAGATTGTTTCAGTGCTGTTCCTACCTCCGACTTAAAGGCGAGACAACTCTGTCTCCCCATCCTGTGGTCCTATCGTTTATATAGAACAGCGAGGCAGAACAACAGCATGACACGCCCACTTTAAACAGGCTGTGTAAAAGGGGAAACTGCTCCACCTGCTGAGCCCCGCCCTGCAGTCTGATGCCGGCCTGCAGTGAGACATGTTGAACCGCCTGTTTACTCTAACAATATTTTTCCACATCTCTGAACGTTAGGCTGCCAAAATCATTTTAAGAAATTGCAGCAGAAAAGTTGATCCACGGCACTTCACAGTCAGATGTTTATTGAAGTTGGGAGACATTTTAAACGGTCACTTCCTGCTTCCACTTGGTGCCGCCACAAACAGCTGGTAAGTCACTGGAGTAGCTGAGATCGCTGATTTGTTTTTGTGGCCCACATGGAGGATTGGCTGAGGTTTGACAAACTGCAGTGGGCGAGGTGGGGGTGGGTGCACGGTGCAGGGCGGAGGGCGGAGGTGTAGAGGATGAGCTTGTAGAATAAAAAGCGCGGCGACGGTTTCTGACAGAGATCTGACAGCTGCTGCAGGTTCACATCAACCATCTGCAGAACCGCAGTTCTGCCGAGTTCGCACACCTCCCGTCACATCAAGTCAGCTTTTTACCACAGATCCCAAAAGTTCAGGACAGGTCTGTGTGTGTGTGTGTGTGTGTGTGTGTGTGTGTGAGGGAACCAGAGACAGCTTGTGTATGCACATTTGCAAAGTGATGGTACAAGAGAGGCAGTGTGTGTGTGTGTGTGTGTGTGTGTGTGTGTGTGTGTGTGTGTGTGTGTGTGTGTGTGTGTGTGTGTGTGTGTGTGAGTGAGTACACAAGAGAGTTAAAGACAGATTGAGAGCTTGTGTGTGTGTTTGAGGTATTACTTTATGCAGTCTCAAGACGGTGTGCGAATGTTTGTGCATGTGTGTGTGTGTGTGAGGTATTACTTTGCGTGTGTGTGTGTGTGTGAGAGCTGTCGTCCAGGATTTACCCTCAGTGAGAGTTAATCTGAGTGTCGGCAGGATTCTCTAAAGGTTAGAGAGAGACAGAGAGGAGTGTGTTGGAAACACTGCAGCTGACCTCATTTTAAACACACACACCTTCGCTTGTCTTTAATACTGTGTGTGATGGTGTGTTTGCTCGGTAGGTGTGTGTCAGCGAGTGAAAAACAAAACTTGGTTCCTTTGTGTTCGTCTCTGGTACCAGTTTGTGTTTGCAGCTCCTCTGGGCTCAAACTGCAGCAGACAGAGCGAAGAGGGAGAAATACAGGAAGTCAATAAAATATTCCTTCATTCACTGAACTATATTTTCCCAGGGCTGATAATGAATATTTCATGTGTCAATAAAATTTACTTTCTTGATGAATTGATTGGTCGTTGACGTCACAATGGGGAAAAATGGGACTGATTACCCAATCACTGAGCTGCAGGTTAAGTAATCATACTGTGCTCACAAATGTAGGCAGTTACAAACGTAACACATGTTAGAAATGAGCTGCTTGTCACACCCATGCTTTGAGGTTGGGGTACCTAGCACACAGATCTGGTACTAAAAGGTGGAGCTGTGAACACTGCAGTCTGATTGGCCAGTAGAGGACGGTCACTCTGGTTTTATGTAACCTCTGTTCATACATCAGTAAACTACAACTATAATAGAAATATAGATTAATTTGGAGCGGATTATGTGAAGGTCATATATTCTAATCCTCACTTCCTGTGGGCTGCAGCAACACTAAACCCCTGAGCTTGCCTGAGAAGGACTAAATGCACAAAGCTGCTATTTTTAAATATCCCATGGAGAGAGACTCTCACTGCAGCCTGCTCTATTTTGTTCTGAAAATGTGGGCGTGCAGCCTCGTTCTTAATCAGTGTCTGACCCTGACATCAGGCCCAAGTGCCAGTATTCCTTGACTCTGGAGTGAGACCGGGTTGCAATGACACTTGACTATGATAACTGATGAAGAACAGACAACTGTGTGGATTTTTGCTTCACAGCATTCAAACACAACTTTATATCCCAAAAATACCCCTGGGTCTTAATGTCTACTTTGTTTTTGATGACATTTACGCAGCAAGAGAAAAACGTGTGTTACAGTTGTAACACGTTACATTTAACGTGACTCTCCCTCACTTACTTATTGCCAGACCATGATGTTTTCAGAAACCTAACCTGGTGCTGCTGAAATGGGACGGCAACTGTTGGAAGTCGTTGAGGACGCGTTTAAGACTGCAACCATCAGAAGGGTAATGTTGTTTTAGTGCGGGTCATGTAAGTTGTTCTGGACCTCTGAGAACAGAGAAACATCTGGCCGACTCCTTCTCCAGTCATGTTCAGCCATGAAGCTTCCAATATATTCACTGTTAAAGCTCCGCAGCCTAAGATATAGTGCTTGTAACAGCTCGGCTTCTGACTGATGAAACACGCCATGTATGTTGTTTTATTTTGGGGTTAAGGACAATAAAAGGTTTTCTCGGGACACACATCAGCTGGCTGTAAGAACAGGTTAAAGGTTCAGATGTTGATTTAAAGTGTGTTTTTGAGTCTTTCTCTCTCAGTGATAAAATGATTCATAAACTGAAATGTGTTTTTTATGAGTTAGATTAACCTCGGCTCAACAAACAGACTGTCTGTGTTTCACTGTTCCTGAGTGACGACCTTCAGGTGAGGATCCATTTGCAAACTGAAAAGCAACCCGAGTTGGTCGACACCCTTCACGCGTCCGTTGCTTTGAAGGGAAGCCAAATGGCTCGGCTCCACCGGGCTGATCTCATCCACTCTCCAAACTCTGAATATTAAAACACATAATGCATGCAGTTTCCCCTCTCTTGCATTTTTTCCCCATCGTTCTTTGTCGTGTACCGGTGCTTAACGTGCTGATTTAGATGTGGGGTGTCAGCCAAGCTGCCCTCAGGCGGTTTTACCCTCTGCGACCCAGTTTATGGAGGCTCCCGCTTCCCCCGCTGTCAGCTCGATGCCGGGCCGACCACAGAGCAGTCAGGTGGTTTCATGTGCTGGACTGCCAGGCTCAGACCCCAAATTACTCTCCTCCAAAGTGCTCTGCTCACTGTGAGTTCATCATTTAAAATCTGTCACACAGGAAGAACATTACTGGTTATTGTTACAACTCAGCGCCCCAACAACTGGCACAACTGTGCAAAAATAAATCCAGTGATTGTTGAGAGTTTACAGACTTAGATTCAGACCATACAGACCAGCACTTTGTAGTCCTGATGTTATGACAAGAGCATGTGGATCCAGACTAATAAAACTGATATAAAAGAAGCTTTGAACTCAGTTTGAAGGATGAGGGGCTTGTAGGAAAATTAGTTGAAAACAAAACCTGAGCAGCAGAATGTCTCTGAACCTACCTGCCAGTCTTAACCTTTAAAATCTTCTTTGCATGGAAAACAGCTATTTAGAAGTAAATAACTGCTTATTTTAGTCTTTTTACTGTATAAAATATATCAGAATTACTTCTTTAATATCTGGTTTATATTGCTGTGAAAACATCAACACATTTCTCCTTCAAACTGCTGAATTTATTCAAGTTTCTCACCAAAAACTATATTTTACAAGATTACATTGAACGCAGCATGAGAACTTTGTAATTAACCTTCACACAATACTCATTTTTACTGTATAGAGCTTGAATGCATCATAATGCAAATTAATGTAACCTTGGTGAGCGGTTAATCTGTAATTAAATTATCAGGAAAATATAAATGGTAATAATTGTTTATATTCTCAATCTGGAAAAGACTGAAAATGAAATATAGTAAAACAATCTCCTTTGAAAGGGGGTGATGTGCTGACGAGAAGATATGTCGTCATGTCAGAGCTCCATTACTGTATGAAAGTGTGTGTGTGTGTGTGTGTGTGTGTGTGTGTGTGTGTGCATGTGGTATCTGGGGATCTCAGGGTTTTTGGGCTGAAGTGTGGAGGACGGGTGCTGATGTGTTCAGGGACCCCTGGGTGTGCCAGCGTCACCCAGTCTGTCTGCAGCGTTCAGGCCTGCTGCAGAGATGAAAGACGGAGCTCTGATAAAACAGACTGGCTGAGTGTCAGCACACACACACACACACACACACACACACACACACACACACACACACACGCTTATACTTACACACAAGCACACACACACTTACACTGACTATACTTGTGAGGACCCTCGTTGACATGATACAAACCTCATTCTAACGTAAAACCTAAAATCAAGTCTTAACCCTCAAGAAGCCCGTTGAAGTCGTGACAACTGTTCTTCTACATTGCCTAAAACTCAAGCGGCACACACACACACATACGCACACAGTTGTGAACTTACATTATCCCAAATGTTTCTAACAATGTTCAAACCAAGAGATATCTGTAGTTTAGTCAGGGACACAGTCCGTATCATTTGATCAGTGGCCTCACATCCTGTTTGCAGATGGGTTGTGGTCATCTGCCAGAAGCTGTTGTTAACTTGACTTTTTTCTCCAGTTTTAAGTCACATTTTTACAATACACTTTACAAGATAAAAGATTTTAGTCATCTGATGTCTGGATTTTAAATTATCAAAGAACAAGCTGAGCAAGCGTCAGAGGCAGCTCGCGTCGAATGGGCGGCCATTCATCCTGTGTTGAATCAACACCATACCTACGGCGTAGCCTGACGTGCACCTCACAGAAATGTAACGACACGTCACAGTGACGCAGACCTCCTGTCTGTCTCTGTGAGCTGAAACCATTTCCCTCAGTGGAAACATAGCTTTGATTTACTTTAATGTCACAGATAAGAAACAATAAATTGTGAAGACAATAAAGCCTCCACTAAAATAGCATTTTAAGTCTTGTGTGTGATTTATCCTGGCTTCATATGAGCAGAGGAAATCTCTGCTAGCTGCTAGGCTAATTTATACAATGTAAAATGCCATAGGCTTGTGCTAATAACATTAGCATGTTGTATTTGTTTGGAAAACGTGTTTAGTATAAGACAGTTGTTTTGTCAGTGAACCTTGTGAGCTGTAATGGAGCTGAATTTTGTAACGTTACCTTTGTTAAATGTTGCTGTTGTCCCTGGCTTCATATGAGAAGAGGAAAAGAACGCTACCTGCTAGGCTAATTTATACAATGTAAAATGCCATAGACTTGTGCTAATAACGTTAGCATGTTGTATTTGTGGGGAAAATGTGTCCAGATAAAGACAAGTGTTTGTCAGTGAATGCTGCGAGTTATAGTGAAGCTGATTTGTGTTTGAAACTGTCTCTATTAAGCCATGTTTAATGTGTGTTTAACGTGTGTTTAATGTGTGTTTTTAACCCTCAACTAAACCTCCGCCACCAACTAGTGTTTTGGAGGTGTAACTGCAGAGTGACACAGACACACCACTGCACAAGTATAAATGCTCACAGCGGTGTAGGCCACAGTGTAGGGTCTCAAAAGTATAACTCTGCCTTAAGACCGGGTTGGTTGGAGAAGCCGAGGCCATTATCAGCAGACAGCCTGTCACTCAGCGCAGCTCGCCCTTTATTGTGTGTAACTTTAAGCCTAAATGTGAACAGGTGAGTTATGTAACAGTTCACACCCTCTGCAGTCTTCATGAATGTTGAAATTATCCACAGAGACACAAACTGTTTTGTTTATTTCTGCTGCAGTCAGATTTATTAACATGGAGGTCTATGGGGACTGATTTGGTCTTGGAGCCAGCCTCAAGCGGCCATCAGAGGAACTGTAGTATTTGACACTTCCGTGTTTCAGCTTCAGAGGTTGTCGCTTGGTCCAACTCTGTAATGAAGCCTGCGGCCTGTCGGGGGCGCTGGCAGGACTTCAGTCTGGTTTAGTCGTAGTGTTTTACTGTACATTAGTCATCATTACCTCACAGCTGCTTCTGCTGTAAACGGAGCCCAACGAGGCCGTGAGACGACTGTGTGTGTGTCTTGTGTCATGAACAGTTATATAAACAGACAGACTGAAGGTGGATATGTTTGTGAAAAAATTAAATTTCAGGCCTGACTGAACGACACCCATGCATGTAGATAATCTGTTAATGTATGTTTTTGTGTTTGTGTGTGTGACCTGCGGGGTGTAACACTGATGCATGCTGGTTGCTGAAAGCCTGTGTGTGTGTTCTTGGTGCCAGCGGTGATGTGTGGGTGGTTTTTAGCCCCGGTGGCCTGGATAAACACTCGCAGTCCAGTGCATCGCCGTGACAACAGGTATTAGGGTATAATTTGAGCATGAAGCTTAATGGAGCTCGAGTAACGAGGCCCAGGGCTGGTGTCCTGCCTGTCTCTCCCATCACATCAGCTGGGCCTCTGGCCTGGTGGCTCCATCACCCGCCGACACCTACAGCATCTTCATAATGTGGAAGAAACTCCTTTGCTCTTCCACCTGGCTGCCTCAGAACAATAGGGCCCATCTGAGCTCATGCACATTACGGCAACAACACCACAGAGGGCGATTCTTAATGTGATTATGGTCGTGTGATGGTGATGAAGCAGTGAAGTCGCTGTAATGTGAATACAAGAACGTCTGAGTGCGTTTGTGCTTTCATATTAAAGAGAAAGCAGCAGATAAAACAGTCTGTGAAGTAGTGCACAACCTTTAATTTACCAAGTGCATGTTGGTTTTATTAAAACAGCTGAATGAAGGAGATTTAAGAGGACTGTGAGAGTGAGAGGAATCAAACTGATCACGCAGAGAAGCAGCAGCATCATTTTCAAAATGCCACCAAACCCTCGCAGGAGCAGCCAGGGTCGGTCTCACAACTACAAAAAAACTAACAAAAGAAAAGAAAAGAAATAATGAAGATGCACTGAGCACAAACTAAAACACAACTAATTGTGTTACAGTTAAGCGCTTGGTCAGTGACTCCCAGCGTCAGACACTGATGAAAATGTTGGAATGATTAGCAGACAGTCGCCGTTATTGTTTAATGGTGCCGTGTGGCGTCAGGGGGAAACATGGTGGGACAACAATGAAAACTAAGGTGTCCGAGTTTGGTAGGTGGTAGTGGGGGTGGATGGGTCCAACAAACACCAACTTTCACTTGGGAAACCAGTGTTCACTTGCCACAAGATTGCAAAGCCAACTCCTGTTCTTGTTTCCTAAACCCAACCACCTGTGCTTGTTGTTGAAGGAAAAAAAATACTAATTTGCAGTGTTGTACCAATGCAGTGCTTTTATTTTGAAAGAGACTGTAAGCAAATGGTACATTTCCTGCAGCAAGTGAGAACAGAAATATATTTCTTATTTTTCAAAATAAGTCAAATGAAAAAGATAAGTATAGGTGTAACATTCTGACGTCTAAATCACTATGATCAAGCCACAATTCCTTTTTTTCCTTCCTTTTAAGTTGAACCTTTGACCCCGTCGTCACATTCAATTCATCTCTATTTGTGCACGTTCTGCTTCCCTCCCTCCCTCACGATTTGCAAGTACGACACTCAGAGCACTTAATTTTATGCGGCTTTGAAAAGAAGATATCAAAAGCCTCTGGTACTTGAATGCTTCTGGGACAGGCCCATTTATGGCAACCCACTGGGTCCATGGCGTGCGCGATCCAGCCGAGGCGCAGGTGCCGGAGCTAATAGCGGCCATTCAAGTCAATGTAAGCTGCTCCACCAGCCGCGGCCTCGAAGCCGCACGGCGCTCCGCTCTGCTACAAATACGCGACGGGTCTATTTCTGATGGACGCCCATGACAGAATTCTCAGTAGGCGCTCCAGCCGTGTGCTACAAAGTGACAGAGTTCATTTACCGGAGGCATTTTATATCTCGGCGATTTTTGTAAACTATGGTGGGGCAAATTAGTCAATAAACACTGGAAAACTTGCGCCCTTTTTCTTCTTGTGTGGTGTATTTTGCATGATCCAGTAGGTGCCCCTCTTTAAGTGGTCCGACCGGCAACCTGTTGACACGATTTAGTTCCACGCTCTGCGTTGCCTCTCCGACTCTTCGGTGGGACGGCCAAAGGGGGGGCAACTGGCCCCTGCTGCCCCCCCCCCCCCCCCCCCCCCTTAAACCGCCATTGAGTGTAGCTCAAGTGAGATACGACCATAGGAGACGACAAAAACATTTTAAAAATGGTGGAACGGAACAAATGGGTAACATGTTGAAAAGAATTCTCCGTCCACATGTTGCAATGTGTTTAACAGCCTCACAGAGCACTGCTAAAATAACAACCTCCTCCTCCGTCACCTCCTTTGTTGTTGTGTAAACCTTTTGACTCTAGTGCCATCTAGTGGCTGTATTTATGGCATCACAATGGACAAATATCAGTATGATGGCAGTTGTTTACAACATTTGAAACAGACGGATCTACTTCCGTACATATAGGGAGCATCAATGAGCAGACAGTAGACGTTTAAGTCACCTGCGTGTACGTCATGATTTGCTTTCTGAGCCTGTTTCTGTACATTTATTTGCAGTTCCAGGGTATCCACGAAGATTTCTTCAAAACAAACAGATGCAAACACTTAGTGAGACTGAACCAGGCCATAAATGTGCTGCAAACCAAAACTAGGAACTAAAAGAGGCTTAAAAGCTTCGTAGAGCTGCAGAGTTTGTATCCTGTTCACACTGTTCTCATTGTTTATATAAAAATACTGATGAATTAACCCACGTCTACAGGGACAGTTTGATATTAAAAAGATTTCAGGAATAGTATTTCTTTAATGAGTCCTTGCAGGTGTAAACATGCACACATTGAGCCATTGGTGGCACCAAATCCAGTTGCCGGTATTTTGCTGCTGAGTGGTTCATCCTGTGACCTCACTTCCTGCTGCAGAACATTTAGAAAACATCATGCAACAGATTATTTTTCCTCCTTCTTATAAAACCCACTGCAGCGTCTGCGCTTAGACACATTCTTAAACAATGCATGTGTTTCACAGAGTTCCTCTGATAAATGTGTCTCTTCATTAATTCTTCGACTTTCCGCCCCGGCTGACTTTCTGCTGGCGAGCATTTTTTAAAAATCACAGCATTCAGCCGTTTGAGAAGTCTCGGTTGTCCGTCACGTTGCATCATCTTCAAAGCTGACATTCAACAAGGCCGCATCTTGTTTGACATATTACAGCGTATTAGGACATGTGGTGCGTTCGCTGGTGTAAGCTGCTGCGACGGTGACGGCGGATCAGACGCTGTGATTTTAGATTTATAGTCGAGTGTGTGTAAATTATTTCTTGTGTTTGATCTTAAGACGGGAAGTTAGTTCTCTGGTTCAAACCCTCCACTTCCTGTCCATCTGGTGCGTGCATGTTAGCTCCACATCACACAGCTCAGAAACATGTTAATCAACATTTAATAATCATTTAATCAACACATGATCTGTAGAGGACAGGACAGGAGAGGAGAGGAGAGGAGAGGAGAGAATATTAAGGGGAAAGAGAAAAGAAAAGAGGAGAGGAGGTAAGACCCGGAGGTAAAAAGGAGAGAGGACAAGAGAAGGAGGTAAGCAAATATGAGATCTGGTAGGAAAGAGAGATGGGTGAAAGGGAAAGGGGAAGAGGAGGAGACAAAAGAGAAAGTGAGGAGGGAGAGGAGAGATGGAAGGGGGTGATGAAGGAAGAAAGTGGTGGAGGATAAGAAGAGAAATGAAATAAAAAGACTTAATAAAAGAGGAGGTCAGGAGAGGAGAGAAAAGGAGGGATTTTTTAAAAGAATGGAAGACAGGAGGAGGAGAAAAGAAGGGGAAGGAGGGAAGGAAGGAAGAGACCAGATAATAATGACACAAAGGGTGAGAGCAGGAGGAGGAAAGAGGAGAAAGAGATACAAGTAAAGAAGAGAAGACAAAAGTAGTAGAGAGGCAGGAATGATAGAAGGGGAGATGTAATGAGGTAAAAAGAGAGGAGGAGGCAGGTGGAGGAGAGAAAGAGGTAAGGAAAGACAAGCTTGAGAAGAAAAGAGAGGATGAGGAAGGAGGAGAGATGAGAGGGTAGGGAAAAAGGGACTGAACAAAACCTGAAATAAAAGAGGGAAGAAAATGAGATACAAGAGGAGAAAAGAGAAATTAAGAGGATGAGAAGAAGAGATCAAGAAAGAAAAAGAAGATGATGAAGAGGAGAGGAACAGAGCTCAAAAGACAAAGAAACATGAAACACACAAGAGGAGGAGAACAATGAGAGAAGAGGGGGAGATGGAGGGAAGTAAACAGATTAGATGAGAAGAACAAAGGGAGAGAAGATAAGGAGGAAAGGAACGAGAGGAGAGAAGGAAAGAACTGGGGAAAAACAGATAAAAAAGACACAAGAAAGGAGAAAAATGAATGAGAGGAAAGGAAAGAAGAGATCAAGAAACAATGAGAGGAAGAGAGGTGGAAAGAGATGAGGAAATACAAGGAAAGAAAAGAGGAGAGAGGACAAGAGAAGGAGGGGTACAATAAAAAAGGAGAGATGGGGAATGATACAGAGGAAAAGGAAAGAAAGAAGCAGATTAGACAGGAAGAGTAAGAGGAGAGGAGAGAAGGAAAAACTAGTGGAAAAGAGAAAGATAGAAAGATACAAGAAAGGAGAAAAAGGGAAGAATTGGAGGAAAGGAAAGACAAGATACGGAAAGAAAGAAAGAGAGGATGAAAGGAGGAGGATGGAGAAGAAATAAAAGAGGAGAAAAGAAAAGGAACAATGAGAGGAAGAATGGAAAGAGAGGCTAAAGGGAAGAGGAGATAAGACAGGAGGAGATAGAGAGAGGAGGGAAGGAGAGGAGAGATGAAGGGAATAAAACAGAGGAAAATGAAAGAAACGGATTAGAGGAGGAAGAAATGAAATGAGAGAGGAGGAGAGAGAGGAAACCTGATGATGAAGAGGGAGATACAAAGATACAGGAAAGAGAGAAATGAGAGAAGACATGGAGGGATGGGAAGAGAAAGAAAGAGAAGAAAGAAAGAGGATTAAAAGAAGTGGGGGAAGAAATGGAAAGGGGAGAGGAGGACGGGAAATGGGGATAGTCATACAAGGAAGGGTAGGAAGAGAGGATAGATGGAGAAGGAAAGAAGAGATCAAGAAAGGAGGAGAGGAACGACAGAGGGGAAGAAAATGGGAAGGAAACAGAGAAGGGAACATGTGAGGAATACAGAGCAAAAAGAAAAGCAGAACATTAAAGGAGAGAAAAGAGAAGAGTAAATGTGAAGGAGGGAAGGAAAAGAGGAAGGAAGGAAAGGAAAGGTCTGGAGGACTTTTTTAGGATAATAAAATATTCTGTCAGTCACATGACGAAGTCTGAAATCAATTATTATTATTAGTGTGTTTGTGTGTGTGTGTGTGTGTGTGTGTGTGTGTGTGTGTGTGTGTGTGTGACAGACGTGTTTCTGAGAAAGAACAACTTTTTAAATTTCATTCATGTGATGACAAAAATATGACCTGACATCTGGCAGAGTTTTTACTCAATGAAAGTTTGGTATGAGAGGAGGAGGAGGAGGAGGAGGAAGAGGAGGAAGAGGAGGAGGAGGGGAGGTACAGAGAAGGTGAAGGTTAGAGGAGAAAAGAGGCCGACGAATGAGGAGGTGACGGGAAGGAGGAGGTGAAGGTTAAAGACATGAGGAGATGAGGGTGAGAGGAAGGGAGAGTTTGGAGGAGGAGAGGAGTGGTGAAGGATAAACAGTCGACTCTCACATGTGTTGGTGATCCACACACACACACACACACACACACACACACACACACTCAGTTAAATCAGATGTCATCTTGTCTCTTTTTATGACTTTAATATTTAAAAACCAGCAGACATTTGGATTTGCTTTAAAAGATGCAGGACGACGCGTACGAGTGATTTAAGAGCAGATAGATGAGTTTTCTCTCATGCAAGACAAAATAAACAGAATATTAATTTTACATTTTTGGGGCCCGAGCACCACCAGGTGCAGGGACCCTCCTGAAACTGAAGGAAT
Organism: Epinephelus awoara; assembly: GCA_035609425.1. Taxonomy (NCBI): domain Eukaryota; kingdom Metazoa; phylum Chordata; class Actinopteri; order Perciformes; family Serranidae; genus Epinephelus; species Epinephelus awoara. Next base: position 3,436,451 of record CM069300.1, read on the forward strand.
CATTATTATTCTCTGAAATGCATCACATATATATTTCTTGTGTCTGTACGTCCAGTGGCTGGGTCTCAGCGGTTAGCATTGCGGCTTAGCTTAGTGAATACAATGTAAGTCTATAGGGGGTCAGTAGCCTACAGTAAAAGTGAACAAATAAACGTTACAGAAACCCTGAAGCTGGCATTTCTGCACGTGCATTTAAAATAAACATGTTTAAACATTAATTCAAAAAACAAGAGTCCTTTTTAGTCATTTTAGAAGAAGTCTGATACATGGAACTATAGTTTGTTTACGCCCTGTGCGGAGGGATACACCGGTGAGCAACAGCTGCAGCTGGCTCTGGGACAGGTACGGCAGGTCACTCGGTAAAAGCAAACAAAGAAACGACACGGAGAATATTACTCACCCGACTGAGAGCTGTCCATCAGCTCCTGCAGGCCTGGAGCGTCAATCACGCCAGGCTTAGTGATTGCTGCAAAGTGTTCACTCCTTGTGACGCACTCTCTGCGGTGGTTTCCCTCCTGATGATGATGATGATGATATATCTCTAGCCTCCCCAACGATGGTCGCACCGAATCCCATTCTGTGCAGCAAAATGATTCCACCTCCATAGGCATAGGTTGGCAAGCCCCGCAGCTACACCACCAATCCTCCCCTGACCTCTGTCTCCCCTCGGCCCCTTGCTTTTCGGAGGATTCAGCCTCTCTTCTCGCCCGCTCAGCATCCAACACCTGGAGTTCCTCATCTGTGTACTCCGGCTCAAACAGGTATGGCTCTGGATCTGTGTGCGCTACAAGAAACTCGCGTTCAAAGTCATCCATTGCCGCTACTATAGTCCGGAGATATCGCTAGGCTGAATAAACAACTGAGTTTTGTTGACAGGCTACGTCTGTGCCTGTGCCTGCTCACCGCTGTATCCCTCCGCGGATCACAGCGCAGGGCGTAAACACAATATAGTTCCGTGTATCAGATTTCTTCTCAACGCCTAAAAAGGACTCTTGTTTTTTGAATTAATGTTTAAACATGTTTATTTTAAATGCACGTGCAGAAATGCCAGCTTCAGGGTTTCTGTAACGTTTATTTGTTCACTTTTACTGTAGGCTACTGACCCCCTATAGACTTCCATTGTAATTGCTAAGCTAAGCCGCAATGCTAACCACTGAGACCCAGCCACTGCACGTACAGACACAAAAAAGATATCGATCATGTTGTCTCACTATGAAAATGATAGAGAAAGGGCATAACTCCCAATGTGTTTGCATGAGTGGATTTAGCACGAGGCCCAATATTCTTCACACTAACAGCTCTAAAGACAAACACACACTTTATGTAAAGTCTCTGTGATGACAAAAAACACCGTAAAACATATTTCCATGTGAGGCTGTGTGCATACGAGAGTGTAGCCGGCAGTTTAATCCTTTTACGAGATGTAATTGAAGCTCCTGTTTTAACCACCTTGGACTGAGGACATCTAACACATTTAGAGTAAAACTCACAACAAGCAATTTCCACTAAACTCAAAACATAATTGTCCACAGGTGCTTTTAAACTCGACCCTCTAATATCCTCCCACCCCTCCGTGACAGCTGAACCAAACACCCCAAACACTGCGGATATAAAACAGAAACATTAATCCTTCGGCGCTTTGTTGGGAGTTATTAATGAAACTGTGCTCGTGTTTGATTGTTCAGGCATTTAATGTGAATGTCTGAGGCTCTAATGGAGGTGACAGGCTATCATTTTCACAACAGAGGATAATAAAAACCCACCGCAGCTGCAGTGTGCACTGACAGAGTGGAGACATAATGAGAATGAAGAGAAAGTGAAGCTGCTGTTTGTGTTTTTATTCGTACTCCAGTCAAACGTCAGACATTTAACCTGTTGAGAGTTTAATGATCCCTGAGTCACACAAAGGTGTTAAAAGCTCCATTCTGCATCCCATCAGAAACACAGCAGACTGCAGTGAGAAAATTATCCCACAATTTTTGTCCATGTCATTTTTTTTGCAGCTTTTACTGGTTGACTGCAGTAATTTGTGAAAGTGTTTGGTGGAGTTTCGAAGAGAGACTTCGCTGCACTGAAAGCTGGCGTTTGTAACTTGACAGCACAGGTAACTTTACCCACATCTGTGTGTGAGTGTTAGTGTGGAAACTGTATTTTTATAACCAGTCATACACGAGTCCAAGTAGCTGTCAGCTGAGGACGGCCAAGACAAACAGCAGAGTGTCACAGACTGATTACCTCCTGGGTGGGCGCACAGGGTCAAAAGAAGACAGACTTTAAACATTCATTAGTTTTGTGGAGCACAACTGAAGCTCCACTAATCAAAATGTTTTACATTAAAAGTAGATCAAATGACTGTGATGTGAAAAGGGGCTGTTGTAGTGATTAACCCAAAGAGAATTGTCACGAACTGTGCAGCACTTTGCAGCTTTTTTAGGCCCCGATCAGACAGAGCACATTAGCCGCAGACTGGACTCACATGTTGACGCCTCTAGTTCAGTATTACTGCTGTCGCCATCTTGGTTTTTTGGAGCCTGAAGTGACCATATTTGGGTGAGAAGGTGGATCTGACCGAGAAGGACACTATCGGCCTGTCCCTCACAGCAGTCCGCCTTTAATTGTGAGTAACTTAAAGCCTTAATAAGTCTCAAGTGGCCATTCAAGAAACTGCAGTTTTGGGCAGTTGATTGTAGAGTCTGTAGGCAAACCCCGGAGATCTTGCCTCCAGAAGAAGAGCGGAAGAGCCCTGGTTTCTGGTTGTAGGCTGTTTGTAGTCCGCATGATATTGACCAATCACGTTTTAGCCACCTGCAGGTTAAACGCTCCGTGCGGTGAACTAACGAGGTGGAACATAATTGGCGTCACTGCAATCTCTGAATCCATCGCAATGGTTCAGCATATTTACTTAGATATAAACGGAAGTTGGAACCGGAAATTCTCCTCCTCCGCCCAAATCAAACCGGAATGCCAAAAAAATCAGGGGTCTTACAGCTTGCAGAGGAAGCAGCAACAGTATGCAGGCACCCTGAATGCTGCTTTTGCGTTGCTGGGCGCTCGCATTTTTCTGCTCTCTACACATTGTGTTTTTGCAGGGCTGCCCTGAGAACAACGGGCTCAAAACCTTAAAGTCAGAGCAGAAAAAGCACCGGGTGCCATTTTCCCCACTGTCCAATCAGAAGTTAGCAGAGCCCCATACATGGTTTTTGTTAAGCTAACTTCAGCTCACTTTCAACGTCTTCTTCAACAAGCTGCGACATATCTAAACAAACTGTATCCTGAACTACTTTCTAACGTTTTCCCAACAGTAATTAGGCCCAACAATTCACAGCAGATCGTCAAACTGTCCCGTCCTGAAATGTTGCCCCCCGTTCTGCCATCACTGCCTCTCAGTGATTTCTATTCAGGTTAAAGAGCAACATTATGCATCAAACTGAACTGAACTGGTAACACATCCTGCTCGCTAACAACCAGCACACCAGACTCAACACGTCTCTTCTTATGCTAGTTGTCTGTGAAGTTTAATGTGGTGCAGCAGTCAGGTAACACGGGAGAGGAAGGCAAGACTAGCTAGTGACGAGAATAAAGAGTCCTAAAACAACTTACTACTTGAAGAAGAGAAAGTAAAATGCTGTTATACATGAACTCGCTAACGTGATAGGACCCATTACCTGATTAACAGCCACGTATCAATGGGCTCTGTTGTTCCCGACAGGTCATTTGAATCCTTTTCAATGGGGGTTAAAGAGTTTCTTCCTCAGAGGTCACAGAGTTCTGATGTCTGAGCTGATCAAGGCCAGATGGTGAAGAATTGATGGTCAGACGTCTGAGCGGTGACACTGTATGTCGACGACAGAGATGTTTTACAGCTCAGCAGCTCTCAAGGATGGAAATATTTCATGCTGGGACAGTGGGAGCTCTGTGGCTGATGGTGGAGGTTTCACGTCGTCATGAGAGGCATGAAAACCTGGAATAACCGTAAGTACTCTCTGAGCACTCAGTTTAAACACACAGAGAAATAAAAATGACTTTGTGCTGTAACTGGGATGTTGGAACTTTTTGAATGGAGTTCTGCACAATCTCAGATTTCTGAAGTCAACCTTTCGTGGTACAGCGCTCGTAACACACCTACCAAACTGCTCCCGATGACTGTTCCATCAGTGTGTGAGTGCATGCGAGGCACCATGTATGACACCACCTGGCACCGTGTGTCGTAGCCTCGGCCACCGGTGTGTAATTGATGCCAGCATCGCGGATCAAAAGAAGCATGATAGGTGTGACGTGTAACGCAACAGTGTCGACCTCTAGTGTGACATTTAACGTACACGTTGGCAGCACTGCAGAAATGATAACAATGGCAAAACATGGCAACAGCAATGGTTTACCGTCCCCTTTACATGTCGGCTGATCTCATCCTCCCAAAACTGTTTTTGCGGACATTTTCAGCTACTGTTCTTCTTCTTTGAGTTAGCTGCTGACTGCTACCTTTTTAAATACCCCACTGTGGCTCATACGTATAGCACATTTTCAAAACGTCACACCTGTGCCGCCAATAATTACATGCTGCTGGATGACCCCTTTATACAGACCTCACTTCAGCTCTGTTAATTCAGTGCCAGCTTAAATGTGAGACACCTTCGCCCCCTATTCTATGATTGAACCTTTCATACAGATCAGCCACGTGGAATAATGGCGTGAAATTTCAGCATGGAAGAAAGAGGCGGTGTAAAAGGGGCTGTTGTCTAATGTCAGCGGCCATTGACCAAAAGTGGGTATTTTACAATTTGGGACAGAGCCGTGTCGCCTCGTCTTACTGTTGCTAAGAAAGTAAATAAACACATTTCCCTTTCCTGTTTAATGAAAAGTAAGTCGCAATCCCATTTGTTCATCGAGCAGAAACTTCAGGCGCCGTGGTCGTGTCTGTGCAGCAGCAGCTCCGGTGTGCAGCTGTGTGAATATAAAGCAGGAGAAGACAGATGGAGCTGCGCTGCTTTCAGTGGACAAAGGTTAGAAAGAGAAACCTGGAGGAATGAGCTTTTCTCCTGACAGCAGTGACATGCTCCTTTCCCTCATTTCCTCACCAGCTCTGCTGCTCGCACTCCATCACATTGTCACGCTCGGCCCTCATCACTCGGCCTCGGCCCCCGTGGCCCTCTGCTGAACCGAGCGACGGGCTCATTACAGCGACGGGGGCCTCGGAGGACGCAGGGCTGATGTTTAGCAGCTGAATCACCCCCACTTCTCCCCCGCCTGGCGTTGGTTTCAGCCTGTCGAGGCAGAGAACGTCATTCATCAAGAGCCATCAGGCCGTCAGTCACAGCGGCCGGCAGGAGAGAGAGGCCACGGTCATTAAACTTCCTGCGGGGCCTGCAGCTCCACACTCTGCTGAGAGCTGCTGAAAACTGCGTCTGTGGGTAAAAACTGGTTACTGAGAGAAATGTGACAAAGAGGGCTGATGTGAGGGATCGAGACCAACGGTGAGACACAGTTTACCGTCACAGCGTTTGTGTTTTTACCAGTGAGGAGGGATAAAGTTATTTTTTAATGGCAGCGCTCAGCCCTCGTATTGGACATTTAAAAATGAGCATACCATACTTTTGATCAGACTACAGCTGACGATTTCCCAAATCATACCTCCATTTTTTTTTGTCACCTTTAATACAATTATGTATTAATTTCAGTCACATTTGATCTTTTGTTTTCGTCACAACTCTGTCGTGCATCTAATATTTTATGTCTTCTGAGCATTCTGAAGCTCCAGCTGCAGAATTTTTTTCTTTTTCTGTTCACCCAGTTTCTCTGTGCAGTGTGTTTGGCTGATGTGTGAGTTTCCAGATTTAAGTTTTGGCCTGGTGGTCTAGGCCTGCCCCTGACTGAGGATGTTCTTAGTGGACTAGTCTCCTGCATGTTTCTGATATGAATGTAATGATTAAATGATATATTTTGGTGGTTTGAGTTGAAGGTGTGAGAAAGAATAGTGTCAGTAACATTGTTAACACTGTGCTACATTACAGAGAAAAACAAAAGCGTACTAATGAACCTTCATTAATATAGGCCTACATTTTATCTACAAGTGCACGTCACACACTGAGCGAGCTGCCTGTTAATGACGCTGTGGGCTAATGGGCATGTAGCTACTTCCATGTTTCAGATGATACGTCATGTTTGTAGTCGACCAATGAAGATGAGTTTACATATCACCTTGGGTTCGTCCTTCACCTTCTCAAAATGATCCCACACTTTGGATTTCCTGCCCGACATGTTATTAACTAGCCTGTGGAATAACCGCAGGTACCAGCCCTGGAGATTATACCAGTATTATCATACATGATATGATATGGCACACCTCTAGTGGACGATTTGGGCAGGGCAGACATACTTTGTGCAGCACCAAAGCAACCACCCTCATCATCTCTGCTCTTCTCTCTGTCTCTGTGTAAACACACACAGTCCTCGGAGAGGGCTGTGCTGCTCGTCTGCATCCTCAGTCCTGATAACTGTGCTACTATCATGCATAAAGTTTGCTGCAGGTGGTTAATTAACGAGTGCTGTTAGTGTCCTGTTCATCTTTTTGTGTGATTTTAAATCCATTACTACTTAATATGACATCTTGTTCGGTGTGCACTTACTGCAAATGAGAGGTTGTTGTTTGTTGTTGTGAGTCCGGAGCTCCACTCAGACGTTCAGTTTGACATTTTCGACTTAAATTCCCTCAACTTTTCTTCTTCAGTTTCTCTGTGTGCACACGGCCCTGCAGTCTCATGTCCTTTTATGGTGATTTGTGGGGCGTTTATGCTAATTAGGCATGTACCTTCTACGTACACGGACAATGGGTTTCATCATCAACACGTCATGAATCTCACAAAGACCTTTCTTAAGAACACATTTAAGTAAAAACTGGGTGACTGAGGCCCAGTGTTTATTGGAAGGTTAAAGATTTTAGGACTAAATTCATCCATAATCCCATAAATTAGACAAGAAGTAGCAACAAACCAGCTCTGACAAACCATGACAACAGATCAGGCTAACACACACAGACATCAACAGCAGTTCTTACTTCAGTAAAACAGTTGTTCTCCACACAGCTGGCACATCTGGGCAACTGTACCTTGACTTCTTCTCTTGTTTTGTGACAGCACATCTTCTCAGTGGATAAAGATAAACACATTGTTAAAGAATAAAACATCTGGAGCTGTGTGAGCTGAAATCATTAAAATACATGGAATATTATTAAAAGCTTTATTGTAAAATATGTAGAAAAAGGAGTTAATGAGAGCGTTTCAGGTGCAGACTGACCGTCTGATATCAGATTTTTAGAAACAGCCATCAGCCGGATATCTCAGCCTGGCCTCGTGTTGACAGCAGCAGGACGGCCTGCAGAGGAGAGAGGGATGACTCGGGGTGGAAACGCTGTCTGTCAGAGGAGAAGATCTTAATATAGAATCTACTGACTCTGTCACTTTTACCCCCCAAAACAGAGAGAGAGCCTGCAGCGCTGGATTTCTGCACGCTTGACTGTTTATTAGAGGAGCACTTCCTGCTCCTCAGCTGATACAGATCGCTCTGGGTTTGGACTGATGTTCAGCTCACAGTGTGTGTAATGGTGTTTAATGAACTAGTGAATACTGCAAGTCCGATAATTAGTTATCTCAGTGTGTTTTGAATCTTTAAAGTGGGTGGGCCTGCTCTGAGTTCTCTCACTGTCACAGCTCAGTGTTTGAACTGGTTTTATACAAAGCAGCAGTGCTTGAGAGTAAAGGTGGTGATTTTTGTCTCTGCAAAATCTCGAAGAATCAAACACAAGTCAACATAATGTCGCGTACATCAGGCCCAACAGTGTGTCATACATACTTGCATCCAACACATAGAGAAAAGAAGATGAAGAACTTGAGTTTGTTGACTGCAAGACACAACTCAGCATGTCTTCATCAAGCTCTGCCTAAATGATGTGATTTATATTTCAAACTGTGGCAATTAAGAGCTAATAAGATCGACTATTTCCAGAACAAATAGTCTGTTACAGATCTGCTCATGTTCAGTTGGTTCTCAGCCCATTTTTTTTTCTTTAACTCAACATGTGAGTTTGAGTTTGATTTAACCTCTGCATCTCATTGAAAAATAAAGTTGTTGTAAAAACTTTTTGGTGACACAGAAAAATATTTTTACATTTTTGCATTTCCATTCAGTCCGTCTAAACAAACTGACAAAGTTATTTTTGTATGGAAATCTCACGTTATACTCCGTCTGTGTGTAGGTGAGCGGTGCAGGCGCCACTGATTGACAGCTCTTTGAAAACACCGTTATTAGAGACAGAGTGGAAAGAAATAGCTTCAAAGACCCACCGTGTGTGTGTGTGTGTGTGTGTGTGTGTGTGTGTGTGTGTGGCAACATTCCAACACTGAAGAGTCCAACGACCATCAAGTGTTTGACTCTGACAGTTTTCTCTTTTTTTCATTCATTCGTCAGGCGTAATTATTATCGCTGTCGCTGGACATTAAGTGTGTCTGTGTGTATGTGTGTGTGTGTATGTGTGTACGTGTGTGCACAGAGGGTAGTAATCACACAGTTTGTGTCTGTCAGAAACTTGTCAGTCACCAGTGAGCTGTGAGATTCAGCTTTGTACTTAAAGGGAAATACCACTCAATTTAAAATGTCATTTGGAGCCTGTTATTCATCTGCTGCACACACGCACACACACACACACACACACACACACACACACACACACACACACACACACACACACACACACACACGTCGGTCTGGTAGAAACATGTGTTCCTCACTCGTCGGTGGAGTTGATGGTTCTCAGATTGCTGCGTGACATTTTGGACAGATGGAGGGTGGAGGATAACTGTCGCTCACCTTCCTCCTCCTCCTCTTAATTTAAACCATCTGTCCTGACTCTGGATGTCGGCTGAATGTCGGGCCTGATCTGGCACCAACCTAAAGCTGCGTTTCCACCAAAAACCTTTAATATAGTACCTTTAGGACTGAATGTAACCCGTACAGACGTGCATAAACTGTGGAGAGTTTTATCAGTAAACTGTAACTATAAAATGAAATAATGTTTCTCTCACAGCAGCTGGAGTCTGAGAAAAAATAACTTCATTCACTGGGCCGACTGCTGGTGACTTTTAAGGTTGAACGTTAACTTGTAATGTCACTCAACGCATGAGTTATGTGAACTGCATCCTGACAGAAAGTCTAGCATGTTTGATTTTCTTTTTGTCGTTCACGTCTTCTCCCGTCACAGCCGTCACTTTGACCAATAGGAACACAGAGCGATCCGCAGAGTAAAAAGGAAACAGCAGAGGCACTTTGTCAACCTGCTGAGTACTGCCTTTAGCATCAAGCTAGCAAACAATTTTCTTTCTTCATAATGGAGGATATAAAGGAATAAAATTCACAGATAATGAGTGTGTTTACATGGACAGTTTAATTCCCTTTACATTCGGAATGAAAGTTCATTTCTGTTAAAAGTGATCTTGTAAACACCTAATTCAGAATGAAAATGGCCAATGCGATTGGAAATTCAATCGGATGTAAAGGGCTGGAATATTCTAATTTTCTAATTCCGAATGAAAGAATTTCTCACACTTGTATGCACTCATTCCTCTTTGAGTTCATTCTGGTCTTTCTGCACATGCTCGTTTCCTTGCCCTTCTGGCACAATAGCGTGCGCGACTTGTTGCACTCACCGGTTTCCATTCGCCACAGCGCGGTCTCCTACCTCCCTTCTCCTCCTCAACAGACGAAGCATTCGCAGAACAAGGTTGTTGTCATACTGCTGCTTCAAGAATATAAGCAACACAAGCCTGAAAAAGGCACTAAGAACGGCGTCGTCAAGCATCTTGTTATCCGGAGCGAGGACCACAGTGTTTTCTACTGGTAAACGTAAACACGTAACATTTCAGCTGAAACTTGAACAGACACAGTGACTGAAATAAGAATAACCTGATGGCATCACGCATGCCGAAAGATGTGAAAGATGACCAGGGATGATTGGTGCGGATCATCGTGTAGTGTGTCACATCTGTGACTCCACAAGCACCTAATCTGACATAGTGAGTGTCGTATCGGAGAGAAATGTCGTGTAGTGTGAACCAGGCATGATGTGGACTGAACTGGACCGCTTGATGGAAACGAGGCTTAACTCTCACACAGTTTGGAAACCTCTTATCTGCAGGCTTGGTGGTGACGTCTGTAAATGAGTCGCTCCACACAGCTGGACAGTGAGTCCAGCGTCATGTTCATTGGAGGTGATGATCCTGTCTCAGGTGGGTCATTCTAAGGTGAGGTGACGCCACAGTGGGCCCCGCCACAGCCTCACGCATCACTTCCTGTGACCTACATAAATGGGAAGGCTTCTTTCTCTCTCTGTCGAAAATATGACACATCAGCTCAAACTCCCATACCCAAACACACGCACCTCCCTGTTGTCTGTTGATGCCAGTCACCATGGTAACGCAGCATCCGAGCTAATAAAGCGGAAACGGCAACAAGCTCAACAGCTTGTGACAGCTCACATTAAGACTGCACGTCTCCTCAGAACGCACACAGGAAAACGTGCACGGAGGTGTTTATTATTTACTTTTATTTATAACGTGTCAGTCAGCCAGTTGCTGCGACCTAAAGTTACCCAGAACACCCTTCTCTGCGTCTGTCCCCAGAGACGTTTGAATACATCTCTGTTCACAAACAAACTTGCATTGTTGTGAAAGAGAAGTCAGTCAATAATAATTATAACCGTGATCTGGTTTCCTTCGTCACACAGTGCAAACAGTTTCCCACACACAGCAAGATGTTCTTGTTCCATCACTTCCTGTAGTACGTAAAACTCACCCACTGAGTTCGCCCTCCTCACCCCTGCCTCTGCCCCTCACCTTGCTCACCCCTATCTCTGCCCTTCACCCTCCTCACCCCTCCCTCTCTGTATCTGACAGATGTCTGCAGCCAAATTACAGCAGTTCAGGCCGACAGTGAAGCAGTGTGACGGAGCTGACGGTGTCGAATGTCCTGTCAAAACCACTCAGTCCACTCTTTCATCACAGCTCACTCACCCTTTTCTCTTTTTCCTCAGCTGGCGATGAGGATGAGGAGGAGGAAGAGAGAGATCCTGAACTTTGGGGTTAAAAGAGAACTTGGTTGACAAAATTAAAACTTAATTTGAGTTTATCTGTAATATTTGTTTTCACCCGTCTGTCACTCAGCTGATCTCATCTCTGCCGTCTAGACGAGCTCTGAGGTAATCGTGTTTACGTGGCATCATTTATTTAGTGGTTAATGACACGCTGCAAGCTCGCCGCCGTGCTATTAAGCCTCTTTATCTTCCATCCTATTATACATGTGATCTGATTTTCCTCCGCGCCGCTGCACATTTACATATCCACTCACTCACACTCCACTGACTAATAAGTTTCGGCTTAATTAAACTCGTTTGCATGTGGTGAAAATCCCATCATGCGGCATAATGAAATGAGCCCAGTGTGATCGCAGGTTGTCAAGGTGTGTGTAGAACAACGGGTATATTTAGCCGAGCTGCCTCTGGGTGACATCATACAGCATCAGGGTGTGTAACAGAGCCAAAGCCTGGTATGGAGCAGTATGGATGAACACTGTACAGCTCCCGGGGACGTCTGAGAGGCTGATCTGAGGTCATTCAGGCCGCGTCCACACAGAGACGGGTATTTTTCTGAACAGGGTTTTTCCCTCTCCTTTAAAAAATGCCGCACACACTGATCTCTGTCCAAATGAATACACAAAACACAATTGAAGTGCTGTCAAGAGCATGCCAAACTAACAGGTGGTGATATAACCAAGACCCTAAAGCCACACAAAGAAGAAGAAGAACATGGCAGCCAATCTGCAGCCTGAAAAAAGCTGTCTCTTCTGCTTCCTGATGCCTCTGTACCTCATTATAGTGGACGAGCAATCGTAGGTTGTGTGAGGACAGGGCATGTACAATGGACGACTTGAAGATGTTTTACTCCTGCACAAAACAATATGACACATTAATCGCCCCCTGGACACCTGTTTCTGCAGCTCTGCTCCCCCAGCAGTGCAAAACAGCACTGTCCCCAACTAAGATTTCTCCTCTTCAAGTTCAAATACATCAGTTTGGTGTCATGTAACATTTCGCCTCTCATCCAAGAAGCTTCTTCACTTCTAACTGTTCTAACTTGTTGAAGTCACATGTGAGTTGTTGACCACCCGGCCATCATGTGTGTCGTTAGGGTCAATGAGACCAGGTGTGAGTGTTAAGTCGTCTGGGGAGCGATTTCAAGACTTCATTGTAGGTGGGTGATAAGCCCTAGTTTTTGCGGTGTGTCCCGCACTGTCGGCGGCTTTTCGGCCGATTGAGCATGTTGAATCGGCGGCGCAGCTTGTCAGTGAGAGAGATCACTCTGATTGGCTGTTCAGGTTTTATTTCCTCGCCCCTGCAGCGAGTGAATCTGCCTGTAGTGAAACCGGGGCTAACCGGTGCTTCCTCCTCAGACTCCACTTCACTCAGCTGCCCCACAGACCCGCTGCTTCTTCACACTTTAACCTGAATAACAAACCAGAGCTAGCTGGGAGCGGCTAGCGGAGCGTTAGCCGCAGCATGAGCGGAGGGAAGCACAGCCAGTTAGCCTCCGCTAGTCTCTGAGCTAGCCCCGGCTCTCCGTTTGGATCCAACCGGAGCACCGAGCCCTGGTTTGTTATTCAGGTTAAAGTGGGAAGAAGCAGCGGGTTTATCGGGCAGCTGAGTGAAGTGGAGCCTGCGGAGGAAACACCGGGACCGTCTGGATGTAATAGTCCGTGGAGGTGCTGCGGTGCTTGATGTCAGTTTGGTGTGTCTGCACCTTAAGGCATCGCTGCTCTGGACTAAGTTACAGTGCACATGCTAAAGGAGCTGATGGGATCACATTTACACTGGACTTGTACCTTGTATAATTCCATGTGACAAATGAATGATTGATGGATATATAACGTATTAAATATTCACACACCTTTCCTGTAAAGCAGGTGGATCCTGCAGTGTGTCTTAAATGAATCATGAACATACAGGTGGGATATTATGACACAGACACATGTGGTTGGAGAGGCTCTTTGTCCTCCACTGACTGCTGAGCAGCTTGATGAGTCACACCTGTGCAGGTGAAGCCTCCTCAGCTCACACACATGCGTCGCCCTCTAAAGCTGGTTTGGATGACTGAAATATTTTCTGGGGATTTGGCAGCATGCGCTTCAATCCCATCAGCTACGACTAATGTTAACACAGGTGTGACAGATTTACCTGCTCACAGTCACTCACAGAGGCAACATGCTGCTGAGGAGACATAACAGAGACACAACATGCTCTGTCGTTTCACCCATAAAAACATTCTCACTGGTTTTTAATGAACACCTTCTCTCTGTTTCTGGTCCACACAGTGAGGTCGTGACGCCGTCTTTCCAGCTCGGCTGACTTCCTCCTCTGAATGTTTCCTGATGGAGGACTCTGAGCAGCGTGACCGATTGATTGGAGGCTGCAGCCAACATGTCGCCTGTGTGCAGAGCTGCAGAGACGATCAGCCTGAAGCCGCAGCTCGCAGCCACACGAGCAGCAGAGGACCGAGGCTCAATTTCAAAAGCATAAAAAAAAAAAAAGTCAAGTTGATTCTTGTGACCTCGGGGACGAAGTTCTACCCACGACAACCTCCTCATGAAATGGAGCTGCTTTCAGTTTAAGGGGGACGCAGTCACTCCGAAGATTAAAATGACTCCATCACATTGACTCCAGCACTGAATTATGGGTAAGTAAACCTCCGTGATGTGTATCTGCATCTTCTTTAGATGTTTTAACTCCAAAAGATCCAAAAACTGGAGGAACTAAAAGGTTCAAGACGTTCAGAGCAAGTTGATCTTAGTTGGAAACAATTAACATTAATTAACACTAATCTGTGTTTTCACATTGGCTCTAAATTTATACTAAGGCCTCAATCACACAGAAAGTGTTTTGCAGGTTGCACAACAAGGGCACACTGCATTGCCTCTTTTATTTATTTTTTTATTTTATAAAGTTGAATGCCACTTATCAACCGTCATCCATACACCAGATCTTTTCCTCCCTTGAAACACATGTAACGGTGTCACTGCAGCCCTCAAAACCTGAAGTTGACTGCTGTTTGAAAAGAAAGACTGGTTTCAAAATTATGTCAAAAAAACAGCCTGGCCAACCTGGTCTCACTCTGAAGTTGTCAAAATTGAAACACTTAGTATGCTATTTACAGAGATAGCACTGGCGATCTGAACCGGTCAGAGGTGAAAAAAGCACTTTTAATGCGCAAACCTAGACGGGACGCATTTGCCCCTGTTACAGTTTTAGCTTGTTTCACGGCTGCCGGCTGCATCCGCCTCCCTCAATACTGAACCAATTTTAGAATGAGTTGTACCTATGAATCATACGCACACATACACATGGGGAAATAGGGCCCAGGTTGAAAAATACCGAAGTTATCCTTTAACTTTAGTTGTTGTCCCATCATGTTTCCCCCTGATGCCACCAGCCACCATTAAACAGTAAAGGAAACCAGCCTTGTATCATGCTGATATGAAAGGACGGCTTTTTTCGCTGGTGTCTGACGCCAGAAGTCACCGACCAAACAAGTGCAGGTAGGCTGTTGTCAGGAAAAAGGAAAGCAAAACAACAAGAGAAAAACAAAAGAGAAAAGGTACTGTTGGAAAAACACTGATTTGTAACATGAAACTGCTTCATCCAGTGTTTTTACCGGTTTATGTGACCCAGTCTGTTCATTTTAGAGAGGAAGAGACCTCTGTGGATAATTCAGCTCCTGGTAAAACCCTCAGTTCTAACCAGGAGAAATTTCAGCTGGTTGCAATTTGCAGTCCTCACCACTAGATGCCACTAAATCCCCCTGAATCTTACACACTGCTCCTTTAACACAGTTCACCAAACTGAAACATATTTTCTAACATGTCTTGTGATGTCTCATCATGCAGACAGTTTCAGTTTTTTGTGTCCAGTTTTTAAGATAACCAACAGCCTCAGTCTGCACGTCATCTTCTGTTTCCTGTTTTCAGTAATGACGGCCTGCAGCCACCGAGGACCTTTTCAATAAAAGAGCAATTTGCTGAGATCAATATGTGTTTTTTTTCTCGATGCTTCAAGGATTTAAAGTGAAGAAAGATCTTTATTCTTCACAGAGAGTACACTCGTTTTCTCCTCCGTTAGAGATCAAATCAGGCGTGTGTGTGTGTGTGTGTGTGTGTATCGTTCAGGAAATCCCTCTGAAGTTCTTGAAAATGTATCTAATCTTGAGTCTATATGTAGAAATTGTCTGCACGTGTTTTGTTCTCGAGCGCTCTATAAAAGCTGAATGAAAAGTGTCTCAGGCCTTTGATCACAGCGTGGAGGAGAAGAGGAAGTGGGTGAAATGACATGATGGGAAAATGACACGCAGAGTGAATGAAATCACTTTAATCTCCGAGCAGAAAACTCCTCTCTGCTGCCGTCTGTCTGCGCTCGAGCTGACATCACCCACGAATGACGACGCTCTTCTGGATTTAAGAATTATCTCAATCAGCGGACATCTTTGAACAGAATAGATCTTTTTAAGTACTTTGTACCACATATTTAATGTTGCTAGATAAGTAAAGTTTAGATTTTATTTATAAAGATGTCAGTATTTAGGATTCATGGAGTCTTCAACAAAAGCTCAAAATGACATGTGACAAAGTTTCCATGTTTCTGAACTGGAGATATGACGAAGGTTTGAGGCAGCGTTCTGTTTCAGGGCCTTTCGACATCTAAAGTCTGATTTAAGGTGCATGTTTCTGTTGCACTGAACACATTTGATCTGCTTAGTTTTTGCTTCACTAAAGAACAAATGGATCAGGTGGTTTAAACCAGAAAAAAACACTGAATAAATCAGTTTCATGTTAAAAAAAATGTGTTTTTTCCGCTGTTCATCACAGCAGACCCTGATTTTGCATCGCAGAGACTATCGTAATCTTTTGAGTGTTCATACCTGGTGATGTGCGTTTCTGTCAGCGGGAGTCTCGCCAACTGCGTTACGACCTGTGTGTGCACACCACAAGATTTCTCAACTGAGCCCTCGCCGACAGAGCCCCAGATAACGCGGTGACGTCACCAAACTTGGAGACGACACATCGTAAAGGCATGGATATTCTATATTATCCTGGGTCCAAACACAACGCGCTCCCGTGATCCTGTGGACGCCGCCATTGTTGTTGTTGCTTGCCGGCCGGCTTGTCAGTGTTGCCAGATCTTTGGAGAGAAACAAGCAACCAGGGCTATGGAAACAAGCCCAAAAGAAGCGACTATCATGCGTTTAAATAACCTATTAGACGGATATATATAGAGGAAAGTGACGTTTAGAGAGCAAGCCCAGATAAGCAACTCCACTTTAGAAACAAGCTCAAAGTCGCGGCTAATAAGCAGACCTGGCAACCCTGCAGCTTGTCCTCCTCACATTTCTTCCGTCCTCCTGTGTGGTGACGTGGGACGTATCCCGCCTCTCATTGGCTGATGCTCTTTGTCAGTCGTCAGTCAACATGCCATGTCCCAGACGAGGGGGCGACTTGCTCGTAGGCTTGTTCACACGTGAGGACTCGTCGTGGCAGACTATCTGCTGACTCACCTCCGACCCAAGGTGGCTCTCAAGATCCTCTGAGACGTCAAAATCGCAGTGAAAATTGTGTAATGTGAACTAGGCGTTAGGCCGGTGTTTGGTTTGTCCATTCTGGGCTGCTGTAGAAACATGGTTCTACATGGTCTCCACAAAGGAGGACGTGCTCCTTATGTAGGTATAAACGGCTCATTCTAAGGTAACAAACACACAGCGATTCTAACTGTCAGATGATTACACTGGACCTTTGAGGAGCATTACTCCACAGGAAGTGGTTTTTGAAACATTAATTGGTGCATTTTGCAAAAACAGTGTCAGTGTGGCCGCTCCTGTCAGTGATGTATCAATGTGTGTAACATCGTAAACAATGGAGGTCAAAGGTTAACAGACTGGTCAAGAGGAAACAATAGAGTTTGATCCCAGGAGCCACAGAATATATTGATATGACGTATTGTTTCCACTGTGTGATTCATCTTTATTTTCATTCATTCATTCATTTACTGTGTTTTCTGTCACCTAGACAGAGTTGATACCATTGAAGTCCAGTCATAAACGACCTGGGTCAAAGATTTGTGGCTGTGTTTCAGTTATTAGAAATACATTCGATCTCCATAATTACATTCCACCTAGATTTCACACAGCCTGTTAGCGGGAAAACTCTGCTCTGTGAAACATGCTGTGGCTCCTTCAAGGATAAGCGAGGCGTGTTCTGAGGGTGCGTTCACACCTAGAGTTGGTTCGTGTTCTCACGGCAGCATTTACAAGAGGACCAGATCAAATGCCTTGTGTGAGAAAGCTGCTCTTGATTGGTCAGAATTTCCATTTTAGTCAAACCATACAGTTTGAAAACGAGACACGGCTCCAACTAGAAAACAATGTTTTGATGCATTGGATGTGCACACCTGAGTGTGATTGCTGTGTTCACACCTGCCCAAACAAACCGCACTGAAGGAGCAAGTGAACTTGAGTTTGACTGAACCGAACCAAACATTGCAGGTGTGAAAGCTTGGCGTGTCTGCAGTCAGCTCAGGTGGCCGCCTGGCAGAGATCTGCACTCTACTTGTGGCTCCTGTTTCCTTTCATAGTCACTATTTGTGGCATGTTCATGTTGCACATTTAACAGAAACCTACTGTAACATACAAAGCTCCTTCTTCACTTTCCTTCCTCAGCAGCACCCTGCAGTCATTCTGCAGCTTCACATTGGCTCATTATTAATTTCTATGTAACAAATTCCATCTTCCTGCTGGATGGGAAAATATAAATGTGAAATGAGTTACAGAATATTTTGTGAAATATTACAACAGAGCTGTTAGTAATTTTCAGTGTGTTTGAAAGTATCAGGCTGCAGAAACAATCTCTGGTCCTGACCTGTGTGTCACCTGAGCTGACAGCTGATCACAGGTCAGCAGGTGTGATGTAATGATTCTCAGGTCAGGAGGATGATGGGAAATGGTACAGAACTACCCACAAACCCTTTCTGTGTGTCACCTCTCTCCCTCTCTCTCCATCAGCTGACTCAGCATCCAGTGGGCGGTACCTTCAGGCTGTCACTCAGACCAGCTCCTGCTCTGTGATTGGTCCCTCTCCTGCGGGTTGGGCGGTGCCGGCGGAGCCACATGGAGTGTGCTGGGTGTCTCTGTGCCCGTCAGTCTGATCCATCCTCCGGTGGAGACGCTCCGAACACTCTGGAGCAACTTGGCGCATCATCATCACCATCATCAGCATCATCTGTACATCGGAAAATATTTGAACTGAACTGAGAAAAATATGAGTTTATTTTATCATCACTTCTGCTGATGTTGCTGCATTTTCACCGGGGACAACGGAGAAGAATCATTTTTTCACTTGTGCGTAAAAGTGTTTTCGATTGAATGATCAATTGACTGGAGAGAAAAATCTGCTTCATGCTTTTACTGATATTTTCCCTTTGCGCACTGGATGGACTCTGCGCTCTGCACTTCACGCACCAAAACGGATTTAGGAGTTAATAAGAGACACTGAGCGCTCTCTCCTGCAGCAGGGAACTTTGTTCTCTCCGCTAAGAAATATTTTTTGCGCGTAATTTCCTTTGACACTGGATCACTAAGAGACAGATCCGCTTTGTGGCTCTCGCGGACACTTTGCTGTCTTCTCCAGCTGAAACGGGTTTGATGGAAACATGACCAAAGCTGCAACCGGACCGGTTCCCCTGCACAACCTCCTCCTCCACCTGCTCCCGCTGCTGCTGCTGCTGCTGCTTCATGCCTCACCGGTGTGTCTGTCCGCGCAGCCCGGGCATCCGGCGCGCTACTTCGGACAAATAGCCGAGAACTCCCCGGCTGGGACGCCGGTGAACGGAGTGGTGCTACCGGTCGGAGCCGGCGGCTGCCCCGGCGCGGACCTGAATGCCAGCCTGACGGGGGATTACGCGTCGGATTTTAGGCTCGTTCACTACCGCGGGTACCGGGACCATCGGGGGCACCTGGGCTTGGTCTCCGCTAAAGCTCTGGACCGGGAGTTTATAGCGATGTACGAGTTGACGGTGCAGCTGCCGGCGAGGTGTCTGAGGAGACCGGTCGCAGTCCAGGTTGAAGTGTCGGACAGGAACGATAACATCCCCCGGTTCACTAGCGGGAACCAGACGGTTGAAGTGCACGAGCTGACGCCGCTCGGTACCGAGGTGGCTCGCTTTGACGCCAAGGACGGCGACGCGGAGAGAAACGGACGCGTCACTTTTTACGCGTCACCGGAGTCTCACCTGATCCACGTGGTTCCACAGACCGGGCAGGTGAGGCTGGTCGGGTCTCTCCTGGGTGTCAGCCAGGTGACCCTGCGCCTTTACGTGAATGACGGCGGAGATGTGGCGCTGATTGGCGGCCCGGTGTTCCTGCGCGTAAACGTCCGCCGCTCCAGCAGAGCGCGGCGGAAGCCCCGGGCTCTGACCGAGGAGCTGACCTACACCGTGACCGTCCCGGACCACGTCAGAGTCGGGGACCTGGTGTTCACGGTGCCGGACCAGAAGTTCGAGCAGCGGTGGTTCGAGGTGATGTCCGAGGCGGACTCTCCGGTCCAGATCGAGCGGGACTCGGGGCGTCTGTACCTGGCGCGCAGCCTGCAGGAGCCCGCAGAGGTGGTGGTGAAGATCCAGAACCTCCGAGGTAAGAAGACTGTTTTTTCTTTTCGTGCGTAAAAGCGCAAACGGGACTTGGTTCATGTGCGGAGCTCTGATGATGGTTTGCTGCATCGTCAAGGTTTTACATGTTGTTGGATTCATTGATGAAGCTGTGAAATATACAGTGTGGAGGTTTTTGCTGGTGGTGAAGTTGGATCGTCATGGATTCATGTTTGTGTGTTTATTTGGATGTGCTTTGATTTGAGGGCTGAGAGGGGAAACAAACGCGTCTTTCATAAACACCGCATATTTTTGTGCAGCTTTAAAAAATAAAGACAAACTGTGCTTTTAAGGTTTCAAAGACACATTACGTCAGAAAGTATCCGCTGGAGGGAGAGGAGCGATCAGCAACTCTGACCATACTCCACCCTTCTTTGATATGACTCAGAAGACAGTCAGTGCGAGATGAAGAGTTTTACTGATTTTGTTGTGGTTGCATTCTTTAAATTTGTGCTGGCTCTTCATGATGTGTTGGGGTCAAAGGTCAGCAGTGATCTTGTCAACAGTTAGTCGTGAACAAGCTGCAACATTTAAAAACAGTGAACTGGTCCTTTAATCCTGTTGGTGCCTTTGGCTTTTCTGTAGTTTTTCTCACAGCAGAGGTTTTAATTTATTGAGGATTTTTCCGTTAATGATCATTCATTCATTGAGGCGTGTGTGTGTGTGTGTGTGTGTGTGTGTGTGTGTGTGTGTGTGTGTGTGTGTGTGTGTGTGTGTGTGAGTTGGCTCGCATCCAGCAGAGTCTGAATCGACCTCAACCGTCACCGGCTACTTTCCACTCTTTCATTCATTCCTTACAGCACACCTCTCATTGCAGCCAAATGTGTGTGTGTGTGTGTGTGTGTGTGTGTGTGTGTAGAGGGAGACACACACACACCCACACACACAGAGGGGGGGGGTGTGTTGCCAGCAGGTCGTTAAAGGACAAACAGAATTGACAGTGTTTGGTGTGTGTGGTGAGCAAAGTAAACACACCTCAACTCACTACACACACAGATTTTACTTTCAAAATCCCGTTAACACACACACACACACACACACACACACACACACACACACACACACACACACACACACACACACCCTTCCTGTACAGTGCTGATACTTCTAAGCTCTGTAGTGAAGGTTTGGTTGAGATTCTGCAACTATCTGGATTTATTTTTTTCAGCTCTGCTTCACAGCGATACAATACTCACCTGTGTCGGACTCATCATGCTGAAAATGTAATATATTACTCATTACTCTTTTCAAAAGGCAGTAATAGTACTTGACTTATTACTCCCTGCCAACAGTCATTCGCTACACCACTCGTTTTTACACTCCATAAAATTGGTGATTATTTTTTTCGAAGCTGCTCGTTGCGGAGAGGCTTCTAACTACGGTGGCCGACGTGAAAAAGTGAATGTCGCTATGTAGAGCCAGTGTTTGGTTTTCTGGGCTACATGGCCGTGCAACATGGGGATGGCCACAGACGAGGACGTGCTCCCTGTGTAGATATGACAGTCTCATTCTAAGGTAACATAAACACAAGGATTCTCATTTCCAGGTGATTGTACATGAAAGAAATATATAAATATATTACCTCACATCTCTGACAGTATATGTGACACACTGGACTTTCAACAAATCTTTAACATCATTATTGAAGCAGGTCAATATGAAGCTGAAGTGAATTAGTGTCCCTGCAGTTATTTGACAGAATGAAATGGCGTCCAGATGCCGCCATGATCGACCCCCCCCCCTCCCCCTCCAAAGTAAATGTTTAGCCAAGAGCCTAACCCCCCACATCTGGATGGCAGCGGTGGCTCAGTGTTCTGGTCAGATTTGGCCAATCAGTCGATCCAAACTGCATCTCCGCTGTTTATTTGTGGAAATTAGTTGTGTTTGCTCACCTGGAGCTCTCCCAGGTCTGAACACACGGGCCGCAACAGGCCCAGACCCTCCGACAGGAAGCTTTGTTTGTGTTACAGCAGACTGCAGAGCTCAGGTCGGCTCTGGTGTGTGGCTGACAGCGTGTGTGTGTGTGTGCGTGTGGACACGGCGCTGAGCGTGCTGTAAACTGGCCGGCTGATTGAGGCGACCCGCTTTCGTCTGCAGTGGTTGTGGTTGATTTTGATGTGTGGGAACGAGTCCTGAGGAGGAAGTCACACTCCAGAACGCCGGCTTCTGGTTGGTCAGCCGACTCGGCAGATTCTCTCTGTAGTTTAAACTTTTGGCAGACTGAGCCGAGTTTCTCCAGATAATCTGGGACTGATCTCCATCAACTCTTCACATCAGGTCACCTTCTGGACCTGCTCACCTCCACATCTTCTTCTACTCACTTCACTCCAAACATTCACACCTCATTAGTATTCATATTTTTCTTTGCGAATTGAAGCGCAGCACGTAGCCACACTATAGTTACTGTCCAGAAAAGAAATAGTCAGAGCTGTAGACCTGGACTTGAGTCAGATTTTAAAGAAGTCACAAAAATCCACCCAAGATTTAAACGTACTAATAATTATGTGTGGACATAATACCAACACCACATGCTTTAATTATGTAAAATATTCCCCTTTAAAGGTCTCATGAAAGATTTATGTTTCACTAAATATAAAAAATACAAAAATGAAATTAAAAAAAGGAAAAGATTGTAAATTAAATTAAATAAAAAATAAAATGAAATAAAAAAAACAAACAAATGCGTTTATCAGAGGAAAAATACCGTTGAGCCTACAGGAAGACTTCGTCCATGGATCATTTCTATTGCATTAATATTGAGGTAGCTAACCCTTTGATGTTTGTGGATAATATTGCTGATAGTAATAGATTATATGGATTTGTGCATCGATGTCTTGAACTACATCAATGTGCAGCTTTTTAATTCAGTGGATTACTAGTCAAAACGTGCATGTTCCTGTCTGCTGATTTAATCCACATGTGTTTGGTCAATTCAGTTTCCAGAAAATGTACATTATATGTTTTGATATTGCAGTTTAAATACAAATACATTCATGCAATTTTTTTTATCAGTGTTTCCAATTAGTAATGGCGGCATAGGATCTTTAAAGTTGTCGATTTGTACAACCTGGTCGCACTCTGAAGTTGTTGAAATCCGGCGCTAGGGCGGTGACTTCTGGCGTCAGACACCAAAAAAGCCGTCCTTAGCAGCATCAGGGGGACGACAGTGAAAGTTAGGGCAGCAGAGGTCCGAGTAGGGCGGGCCGGGCAGGAGGGGCGGTGGATGGGTCCAACAAAACACGGACTTTCACCTGGGAGAGCGGTGTTTGCATCTCGTGAGGTTATAAAGACAAACTCTGGTCTTTTTTCTTAAACCCATCCACGTGCTTTTGTTGCTGAAACCCAGTGACGTGTGTGCTAGACTTTGGTTGAGCTGGACCCACTAGTTGCTGCAGGATATTCAGACACTGAACAACACACACACACACACACACACACACACACACACACACACACACACACACACACACACACACACACACACACACACACACACTTTATCTCCTGTATATAATAAATCGTGGACATGTGACCCTCACACAGCACACAGACATCTACATCATCTCCACACACACAGCTCTGTCTCTCTGGCAGGTCGTCCATCACTGCAGATGGCAGCGACTCTACTGAGTCCTTGGCGTTCAATAAATGTACAGGAAACACACACTCTCTCTCTCTCTCTCTCACACACACACACACACACACACACACACACACACACACACACACACACACACACACACACACACACACACACACACACACACACACACACACAATTGTTTGCCCTCTTGTTTATGCATGTAGGCTGTGACTTCAGGCAGCCTTCCTCCTGTGTGTCCCTGTTTCCTCTTCTTATTTCAACAGCATGTGTGCTTCAGTGGATGAATATGAACTAAAAAATATCAAGCAACATGAAGTCAACAGTTCTGAGTGATAAAAGTCACTGTTTTATCTAATTAATGTTAAATTATTGAGTAATTTGCTGCAGATGAAACCTGTCTGTTGTGTAACGCGCTCTCTGCAGGCAGCTGTCTGGACTCACAGAGGACGCTTTGCTGGAGAAAGAGGTTCCTCTCTGTATCAGCTGTATCAGCTGTCTGTCAGTGAACCGTGTGTTTTGTAGTTCAACAAGAACAACGGCGAGTCTTAAAACCATGGAGCCAATCACGTCACATCAGCTTCAGGAGTGGGAATCTCCCGCTTAAACTTTCATGCACATCCAATGAATATTTGAAACTCTTCAGCTTAACAGCTCGGTGTGTGTCAGAAACATTCACTCAACGTTTCATATCTTTTGCTGCTCGGCTCGTGTTAAGTTGTAGCTACAGGTTGTCAACATTAATTAAGCCGCCACGCTGCAGTGTTTCTGCTGATTACACATCTCAGAGAGCTGAAAAGAGTCAGATCCAATTAGAGATTAGACGGATTAACATTTGATTAAATGCTATCAGGACGAACAAAGCAGAAATCACTGCACCTGTGAAGACTGACTGAAACTTCAGACTGTGACTCAGACGAACTTATGAGAGCGCAGAGCTTTTTTTATTCCTCACTGTCCCATTAACTGTAATGAATGTGTTTATTTGCATATTTAAATGAGAAAATTGTTCCTGTTGGGCTGCAATTAATGCAGCTGGCTGCACACCGACGGGCCTGTTCCCTCATTAAACTGCAGCTCCACTGTTAACTATTATTTATTGTTTTGGTGCACACACACACACACACACACACACACACACATGGATACACGTTATTACACAAACATGGCTCTGGTCTGTCAGGCTCTCCGACAGATTTTCTGTGCTTGGCAGCCCCGAGGTGACAAACACACACAGTTTTTTCCTCCTGTTTATTCTATTGTCTTTATTTCTGGATTTAGCCCGAGGCCTGAAGCAACCTGCCATCACACCACGTGTCTATGTGTGTGTGTGTGTGTGTGTGTGTGTGTGTGAGACACCAAACACTACAGGACTGCGTGTCCTCGAGGCTGCTGAGCTTCACAGTGATTGTGTATTTGTCAGTGTCACATACATTGATTGCACCAGCCTCAGTATGCATGTTTATTTGTTGGTATTTCAGCATGTGTGTGTGTGTGTGTGTGTGTGTGTGTGTGTGTGTGTGTGTGTGTGTGTGTGTGTAGCTGCAGGATAAATTATTGTGAACACTCAGTGAAGCTCCCCAGAATGACCTTTTTAAAAGGCAACAAAGCAGCAACACACACACACATAAATTATGGCCCATAGTCATCAAATTAGAATTTAGCATTAACAGTTGTGAATGAGACGAACTCTGCAGCTCGTTAGGGACCCTTGGTTATTTATTAGAGGGCAGGGGGTGGTGCAAAAGAGGGGAAGGCATGTCAAACATTTATTTAAGCACTGGAAAGGTTTTTTAGTTTGGCTGAGGGGAGAGATATACAACTTTAAGTGGTCGTATTTTCTATCTGTTTTACTGCTGATTTCGAAGACAACATGTTTTCCAATCTTGTGTGTTTGTTAGGCATGTTCTTTAAAAATCACCAAAATTACATCATTCATCACAGCAAGAAACTGTTAAAAACAAAAATCCAATTGTCCTTGAACACATCATGTGCAATGTGTCAGAAAAAACAAATCTGAGCTTAAAATACTGGTATTTAATTATCATCACTTAATTCCATCCGTCTTGTTTAAAATGTAACTAATAATAAACTGTTTGCACGAAACTAACGTCTTCAACTTTTAACTTTCGAACATCAAAATGTTAGTTTTAAACATCTAATAACTAATTTATGGTTGAGGGAGGGTCATGCATTTCCCCTCAGTCTCTCAGGAAGGCTCATGAAAAAATATTTTTTAGCTTTGGGGAAGCGTTAAAAACAAAACAGACATTTTTTAAAAACAGTTCATCAGCTGTGGGACCAAGAGCTTAAAGGAACAGGCTGGCTGATGATTCTGAGGCTGATGGCTGATGAGGCATATGAGGCTGATGAATCCGTAAAGACCAGGTGATGATGGGGAGGTGGAGGGCGTGCACGATGGCAGCAAGAAAGAAGTATGGCGTCACAACCCTGTGAAATGACTTGTATAATTATCAGGATTTGATCCATTCGGTCTGATAACATTTGGAAAGTCTAGAAGAGCTGCATGATCAATTAATTTTGTTCCTGTTTCAGTTAGAGGAGCGCTAAACCCAAAGTTAGCCATCTTTCTGGAGGAAGTCACTAGTGCACCTGCTCTTTGGGTCCCATTAAGCAGATAATCCAGGTAATTTCTTACCACAGAAATCGAGCTTCACGTGCCACTGAGCAACTTTCAGACTCCGCCTCCAACAGGGTTTTCAGTTGTTGATATACATCCACAGTAACAGCTAGCTTAGCTCCATCAAAACAGAAGAAATGGTTTCAACATGTAACTCCCATCAAACCACAAATTGTCATGTCTGTATTTCTGTTTGTGTAAAGATGAAACAAACCAGATACGTGTTACATCACTGAGCTTTTGAGGTGTTTGCTGGATTTTTATTTCCGAACTTTGGGTGGAGCCAGGCTGCTGATTCCACCTGCTTCCAGTCTTTATGCTAAGCTAGATGTGACTCAGACGTGAGATCCATCTTTATTTCTAACTATCAGAGGGAAAGCGAATGATGTTTCTCAAAATGAGGAACTTTTCCTTCCTCTCAGAAAACTAAACAACTGTGCGAGTGCTGGTGCGGCTCAGAGGAGGGTTACATCATCAGCATGCTGTAATGAAGATCAGTAGGTGGACGCTGTCAGGACTTGTTGGTCCTCTCTGTCCTCACTCCTCCACCCTCCACCACTCTGCCCCCTTTGTTTCTGTATCTGTTGTCCTAATAGCTTATTGACAGCCAATCAGCTTTAGCCTCAGGCGAGACTGCGCACCAATCACCAAGTAGGACAAGGTCATCACATCCAGACTGCAACGATCAACACGCACCCAGTGCAGCAACACATGACATGTTACGTGCTGTGTTCACACAGTGTGGAGCTATGTTTGGTTTAATCGTTAAATGTTTTTTTTTGTTTCTGAAACGATCATCAGTTATAAATCAGCAGTTATCATCAGCAACACTGCAGCGTGCACTTATGTTGTTTGTTGTTTCGACATTTAGAATAAATATATATCGATGTGAAGCAGGTCCTGATTCTGCAGTCAGTTATAACTGTTGAAAAAAACAACAATAATGAAAAACTCATTTTAATCCAAATTTAGCCCATTTTGAGTCTAGATCTGAGCGGTAGCCTGGCTCTGTCTAAAGTCCAAAAATAAAAACCTACCAACTCTGCAGCTCAGTTATTTCTCTCAGATATTAAGTTCTGGATGTCACAAACCTTCCTCCAGCTCAGTGAGTCCAAATCCGAGGTCCTGTTTTTGGCCTCTGACTTAGAAAAGAACTTTGGGAACCTGTCTCTGTCACATTTATCTTGCAAGTGTACTCCTCTTCAACGTTTGCTTTACTTCCTGGATTTTTCCCACATGGAAATTCTGACCAATCAAGAGCAGCTTTCTCACACAAGGCATTTGATCTGGTGTGACAATATTTTTTTATGGTACGTTAACCTTCATACAGACGGATGGGTGATGACTCGGAGTAGTGAGGTGCCATGAGCCGTAGAAAGCAGCCTGGAAACACCTGATCCTCACACACACACACACACACACAAAGCAGTACGGATGAGTCCCACAGAGCTCCCAACTGGAAACACACCTGGTGACCTGCACTCCTGTCGAACGCATCCAGACACACAAACACACACTTCTTACCTGCTGATGAAAGTTTCTCTGCACATATAGTTTTACTAATATTAAACACATATACACATTAACATATGCTGGCTCTCAAACACACACACACACACACACACACACACACACACACACACACACACACACACACACACACACACACACAGAGCGACAGAGCCAAGTATCAGATCTTAAGAAGCCTTCATCTGTTAATTAATGAAAGTCTGGAGCCGACATCTGAGGACACACACACACTAACACACATCACACAGTCTCCTGTGATACTCTGAGTCGAGCAAAGTGGTGATCAAGGCTGTGACCCGTGTGTGTGTGTGTGTGTGTGTGTGTGTGTGTGTGTGTGCGATGACGGCCACACACACTTTTTCCATCCCTCTCTCTGTGTTCCAGCTGTTTCCAGCCGTCCTCTCGCTCCGCTTCCGCTCTGCAGCTCCTTTATTTTGACCTTTAATCTTTCCACCTCCGACCCCAGTCACATGACCTCAGCCAGGGGGTCCGGACACAGAGGGCCTCTGGTAAAATAAAGTTAAACGTGGCTCAAGTTTTTCCACAGTGCCATGCAGCATCAGTCATTCCTGAAGGACGACTTTATGAAGTGAAAGTGCTTCTACTGTAGTTGAGACGGAGGATGAACTGACTGTCTTTCCACCAGGGCCGCCCCCTGATAGTCGACCAATGAAGATGAGTTTACATATCACCTTGGGTTCGTCCTTCACCTTCTCAAAATGATCCCACACTTTGGATTTCCTGCCCGACATGTTATTAACTAGCCTGTGGAATAACCGCAGGTACCAGCCCTGGAAATTAACCTGACTCCTGTCTGACTGCTGAGCGTGGACACTTCCTGTGTCTGTCCTTTCAAAGTAAAGTCACACATGGGCCAGTCATATAGGTTTGGATTTATTTTGACAAGGTGCAGCTCCTGACAGAGTTTTACGTTTTGTTTTTTCAGTGACTAAGCGACCAATGAAATCTTGCCGACTAATGATTTTTCTGATTGACTAAAGGTGCGGAAACACCAAACCAACATCAATGAACCAGCGGCTTCGGTTGGATCCAAACGGAGAGCCGGGGCTAGCTCAGAGACTAGCAGAGGCTAAAATATAACCTGATACAGCCAATCAGAGTGATCTCTCTCACCGACAAGCTGCGCTGCTGATTCAACATGCACAATTGGCTGAAAAGCCGCCGATGCCGAAGTGCCGACAGTGCGGGATGCACCACAAAAAATGGGGCGACAGACGCTCACCGACGACCCAACTTTGATCGACTGCCAACCGTCGGCTTGGTGTGTCAGGGACGTAACGTTTGGTGGACTATTAGGGGGCATCCTGTGCAGCAGTTGCTAGGTGATGCAGTTAACTTTCATATTTCTGCCACCAATTTAAAAGAAGTATAACCATGTGGCCAATTGTCAGACACGAGATTGGATGTCTACACATAAAGAGGAAAAAACAAAATAGCAGTCAAAGAATCTGGTTTTATTTGGAACTGTGACGCTTTAAATTAGACGTACATCGTCACAAAATAATGAGGCAGTCGAGGACAGTCACTCAAGAAAGAGATCAAACCTGGGAAAACCAGAACGTGTGGCACCTTATCAGTAATCCATCCATTCAGTCAGAATAATGGGGTCAGAAACAGACTCAGATTGTACAGTCTGCGCAGCTTCAAACTATTTCTCCCCACTACATTGTCACACAGTAACAGAGTCATTGTGGACTGAAGTGATGCCTCAGTAGTGCTTGTTCTCCGCTGACGTCTGCTTTTAAAGTGAATTTGCACAGCTGTACGAGATACGCAGCTCTGTGTGTGCAGCTCTACTGTTCTTACTGTTTCAGCTTCCATCTGATTATGGAAGCTTGATATTTCTGAGGACTTGTTGAATTGTATCAGATGTTTTCCCCTGTAAGAAAAATAAGACTCAACACTCAGTGACAATGACAGCACTTGTTCAGACAGAGCCTCAGTGTGTGAACAGGGATTATATAAAGGAAGTGAACAGAGACGTCTTTTCTCTCCGGTTTAGTCGAGCTGTTCTTCTCGCTGTCCTGCACCGACACACACTGATAATACAAAGTGACTTCCTCCTCTGCCTCTGCGCTGAGGGATGGAGGGATGAAGATGAATCTGCAGTCGGAATCAGGCTTTCCTTCTCCTCCAGTAACTGAGCGCAACAACAGTGATGTTTGCATTGAAAAACAAACCCTGCGCCTGCTGCGTCCAATCAGCTATTAGCAGACACACGAAGACAAAACACACGATGACCTCAGCTGTGTTTGTTAACATGTATATGAGAGATGTTACACATCTGTTTTCTGCATGTTAACCCCCTTCCCCAGAACACACACACACACACACACCCTCAGGGCTGTAACACATCATTGTGTCTGGTCATGTGTGTGTTGACGTGTCCTCGCTAATTGTCTCCCATCACACTCTGCTGCTGCTGTTCTCTTACAGCTGAGGGGAAGAAATGGATGGATGGATGGATGGATGGATTATATCTACATAGTGCGCAGGTCCTCATCGCAAATGTTTCTACAGTAGCCCAGAATGGACAAACCAAACACAGGCTCTAGATAGGACTATCAGCATGTTTGCATCAGCCACTGTGGTATAGCAGCCCCTCTGTGGTGACACCTTTGGAAAAACACAGATTTTTTTTTTTTAGGTTAAACTGTGTTAGTCAGTGTTTAAGGGTTTAAATCACTTGGTCTGTTTGTTTTGGAGAAGAAGAGGCCTCTGTGGATAATTCAGCTCATGAACAATGAACACAGAAGGAATTCTAACCAGGAGAAACTTCAGCAGGTTGCAGTCTGCAGTCCTCACCACCTCTATATCCCCCTAAATCTGTCACAATCTGCTCCTTTAAAGGGAAGATCACACGAAAAATAAAGACAGCTTCATTCATACTCAGAAGTTGTGTCCTTCACCTGGAGACATCAAGTGACTGTGATTGGTCAGCTTGGGCTTCTTATGTTTTCCACTACAAGCTAGTCTGGGGCAGTTCAGTGGCTGTTTTGATAAGGAGCCGGAACCAGGGCGAGAGAGGCCGGATCCGGAATTCAATGGATGCGCCTTTCCGTCAAAATAAAAGCACCAAGCTAATTAAAATGAGGTGAAACTTTAATTTAAAGAATATAATTTACAAGAAAAGCACCAAGCTAATAAGGTAACCTTTTTCTTTTATTGTAAATCGATGGTGCGCCAGAATTTAAAGTTTTACTTTGGTGAATTTGGTGCGTCATCAGGAGAAATCAGACTCTAAACAATAAATGAACCTCGTGTTAATGTATCACATTGATGATAAAGGTCACATCATATGGTCTGTTTGGTTGACCTGAAAAGTAGAAATAAACATGGCGTTGATTGGACTCACATGAGCCACCGAAATCTCAACCTCAAAAAATGTTGGCTGGATATTATGTAGGAATGCAAGATAATATCAGAACTTCAAAATGAACTGTGACAATCGGCTTTTTCTTATTTAGCACAATGAATGAACATCACAGACACTGAGCAGTATTTCATGTCTCCATCTGCTGCTGGGCCGTCATGATAAGAGTCTGCATGTATAATATGATGTTAATTCCACTACAGAAGAGACTTGATGACATTAGGTGGGGAAATAAAAGGATAGATTAATATAGGTATTGGTTATCAGCCAAATGAGGCTTTACATATCGGCATATCAGATATCGGCAAAAAATCCAATATCGTGCATCTGTTATTGTGTAGAGAATACACTTTGTGTTCATTAAAGTGATCAGTGAAATCAGTAAAGACATTTACAGTGTGCTTTGACTGGATTTGAATCAGTATCAGTGGTAACTTTGGGGCTGAACACATTTACTGACAAAATAATACATGAGACGTCATATTTTCAAAAGTAAATGTGGCTCTTAGAAGCAAACTGCCTGTTGCTGAAGTAAAGGATCCTGACGGCGTGTGACAAATATTTCTGCCACAGAAACTTTGACCTGAAATTCGATTTTAATTTGACGGACCAAACGACAGTATCTTTGGTTGAACACAGAGGATTCCCCTCTTTAAAGTTTCAAAGGTCTGAGGATGACCACAGAAGTGACGAGAAACTTACAGTTGAACTGTAGACGTCTATCAAGAGATTCAAAGTGTGTCAGTTTCATCCAGCAGCAGTTTATGACCTTCACTCATCCCTGCGGCGTGGAGAATCACGTTAACAACCTTAAAGTCTCCAGAGTGCCGGCCCGTCTGTCAGTCTCCGCCATGACACTCCCCTTCCTCTTATCTTCCTCTTCCTCCTCTCCCTCGGGCTCTGCCTCCTCTCGCCCCTCGCGTTTGACCCCCGGAGGACATCGTCTCTCCGTCGGGTGAAAGAACGTACAGAAGATGAAGTGACGCTCTCAGTTCTCTCTTCCTTTGCTTTAAGTCAAGGTCGCAGTGGTGATTTTAAAGTGTGCTCTCCTCTCTGGAGCTTATCTGCTCTGAACTCGTCTCCTCAGAGGGATCAGAGGACGGAGTCAGGAGGGACATGGTGATCCCTGTCCTCCAGAATTCTCCTCCCATCTCCACCCCCACCATCCCCCTGGGAAACACAGAACTTTTACACTTTGATGGGAACTCTTAAAGCTTAAAAAATTATTAATATGTACTCTGACTACTCAATAATAAACCATATGCATGTCCGGCCATTCTTGAAGAGAAACTGCTTGTTGCTCCGGCTGAAGTTTCTCAATTATTTGGAGTATTTTTGAGGATATTTTCCTCATCTGATCGAGGTTCGAAGGATGAGTTGGTGATATACAAATTGAAAAGGCCAAAATTCAGCTCAGTAATAACTGTCAAGGTTCATCAACTCATCTCATCCCAACTCTTCAAATACCGTCACTTTCTCAGTGGACACACACGTCAGTATATGTTGCACTATGTACCTTCTTGCATCAGCTTTGGATGGTTATGTACGCCATGTCATTTTACACCTGTTACATACATTGTGTCCTTTCAAAATAAACTCATCATACAGTCTTTTCATAATCAACCTAAAACATACGTAATACATACATACGTAGTTTCTTTGACTGGATGGTGAAGACATTCACTGCCAGGTTAAGAAACAGGCTCCAATTTGCTGATGACGCTGACGTCTTTGTGTTTAAAGGGCCACGTGTTTTTATTATAAATACAGAGCAAAGTGCCATGAAATGTTTCGTGGATATTCGTGTTCCCCAAACGGTGATTCATGAGGTCTTGGTAACTCCCCTGTCCTCCCGCGTCACACTGCAGAAGAGAGTTTACATCTTATCTCAAAAACATATCAAAATGTAATTTCCGACTGCCGAGACATTTCAGTGACGTTGCTGTAAAATATGGTTTTAATTAGAGGTTTACATTCTTCTGTCGTAAGAAGAAAAGATTTGATTCTGTGTGTCAGACAGCTGCAGCTCGGTACGTACGCCTCAATAAGAAGAAGGGCTTTAATAATGGCTTCACACACACACACACATCTTGCTTACTTGCTGCTTATCACCTCTCGCTAAGAAGATATTATGGACATTCAACATTTTCAGGAGGCAGCTTGGTTTCCAGTGGTAAAGGCAGGATTTTTGTGTGAGTCTAAGCAAATATTACTCTGAACTTCCTGTCACCCCCCCCCCCCCCCCCCCCCCCCCCACCTCCATCCTCCATCCTTTACATCTAATTCCTCCCTGCTGTCCCTCGTCTCCAATGATTCAGAGCCGCAGCCTGAAAGTTTTCTCTCCATTTTTATTACACTGATAATAAAAATGTTTAGCCAGCACATTCATGGGGGTTTTATTACATGTGTATTTCTGACATTTAGCAGAGAGTCTACATGGAGGTTGAACAGGTTTATTCAGCCACAGTCTGAAGGGAGAATTTATAGATTTCTAAAAATATCCTCCACTCCCAAGCATGTCTTCACTTTACTTTCCAACAGTATGACGGCCTCTGCGCACCAAATCCATATTTTTTATCCTGCATCAGATAAAAATCCCTGCGTAAGGACACTTTGCACACTGAGTCCGATGTGTTTTTGTTTCTATTCTTTGTGAAAATTCACAATACAAGGAGGCAAAACTTGAACACACGTTAGCTGTCACGCTTCTCCTTCGTCTCCACTCTCTGCTTGCGTCTTGCATTTTGCACCATGGCAGCATCAACAGCCTGTAAACAAGCAAATCTTATTTAAATATAGGCTACTTCAGATATTTATCATTGTGTTAAACCTGTTATAGAAAGTAAAATAGTTCCCTGATGAAAACTGCAAAGAAGAAAGTAAAATGACATTTTTATAACATGAACGAGGCGTCTACATTCACACCTTTTTATAAACAGCTGAGTCGACTCATCATCAGGTCACCCACAACTGAACCTCTGCAAATAATGGAAGTGTCGTCCGTGTGTCTGTGTGTGTTTGTGTATGGTCACACCAGAAGGTCTGCCTCTGATGTTCCAGTCTGACCAGTCCATCTGCCACACACACACACACACACACACACACACACACACACACACACACACACACACACACACACACTGCCAGCTGTCACACAGCGGTCCCATGGTACCTGACCCATATGCCTCCTTCAACACATGGACACATAATCACACACAAACACACTGTAAATTAATGGAAAATACACACATGCACACACACTGATGGCACCGTGAAGTCTGATTGAGTTTTTTGTGACAAAAGAATATGATTCGCCAACCCGATCTCCAAAGTTGTCGAATACTGGCGCTTGGTCAGTGACTTCCTGTTTCAGACACTGATGAAAAAACGCCCTTTCACGTCGACATGATGCACAGTCCGTTAGCGCCATTGTTTTACAGTACCCGGCGGCGTCAGGGGAAAATGTGTTGGGACAACAACGAAAGCTAAGAGGGTGAAAGTGTAGGGCGGCCGGGTGGGCAGGGTCCAACAACCACTCACTTGTGACCACTTCCTGTAAGAATGTAAAGCCATAAACCCAACCACGTGCGTTTGTTGTTGAAGGACAAACATAAATTTGCAGTGTTTTACCGACATAGTGCTTTTATTTTGAAAGAGACTGTATGCAAACTGTACATTTCCTGTGAAAACAGAAGTGTATTTTGAAAACAGACAATGTGGACGTGGAAAGTCCATGACGTGACGAGGTCGCAGTGAGGATGTGTTGACGTTGAAGTCTAATTTTCCCATAGACTCCTGACATCACCAGTGTTTCTCATAAGACTGGACATTTTATATGAGAAGTTATTTGTTAATGAAGCTCAGTGTCTGTAAAACGCTGTGTGACGTTACTGCTAATGCTAACCGAACAGTTCCTCCTGCTGCAGCTTCACATTAAAAGCATTTCAGTGGTGAAACACGAGTTGACTTTATTATAAAGAACTCACAGGAAGTGCAAAAACTCTACCACTATCGTTCAATAAAAATGCATCCACAAAACAAGACGTTCACTTTCTACATTTGTTGACAGCAGGTCAGATTGAAGTATTTCATGGAGTAATTCAGCTGTTAGATGCAGAGTTGCAGGCGACAGGCTTCAACTTGTCAGAGATGTAACCAACTCCTCTTCCTCATTAACGACATCAGGTTCCCTTTTAGCATCGGGTTTAGATCTGAAATATTGCCAAATAGGTGCTTTTGCTTTGACACCAAATCCTCCTCCATTGTCTCTGCGGTTAACTCTCTGTTATTCCTCTCATCACGCTAAGTGAAATCTGACTCCTGTGAAGTCAAGTCCAGACCAACGATGGCGACGACACAAGTCGAAACCACAGACTGTATTAAAAGATGGACGACATGACAGCTTCCTGAAAGCAAAGCTGAAACATGAGACCTCACCTGTCTTTAGCAGGGTCCCTCGTGTTTATAAAAACTGCATTCACATGCTAATTTTGGCGGGAAAAGACCAATTTTACTGAAACTGATATCAGGAACTGTGGTGACGAGTTTAGGAGGCTCATGGGTAGTGTAGTGTTTACAGCTATTCATGATACTGAACCCATTTTAAACAAACTCTTCACACAGTGAAAATGAAACTGGTCCTCACAGAGATAGAAGTACAACACACGCACACACATACACATACATATGTGACCTACTGGCCTGACAAGTGAAAAACAAATGTAGAGATAAATGTAATACGACAATGAACCTGAGCAACACACACACACACACACACACACACACACACTGCAGCAACATTAAAGGACTAAACTTTATTTGGGAGTCACATGGCGCTTCGGGGACAACAAAGGTGTAGATGTCCACTCCCTCCTACACACACACACACACACAAACACACACACACCTCTTCCTGGTAATCCAATATGAAGCAGGTTTGCGTTTGCGACACTGTGGCCTCAAATCAGCCCTGACAGGACGACCGCCGCTTGCTCCCTCACACCCTGAGGGTTCACCGTGTATGTGTGTGTGTGTGTGTGAGACTGTGAGACCGTGGCAACCAGTCCAGCCACCACGGTCTGCTGACACCTAGCTGAGCCGTGTGTGTGTCAGTTTATACCCTGTTTGTGTGTTCAGTGACCATGTTGTTGTGACTCTGTTTAGTTTTTGTTGTCGTGTGTGTGTCCCTCTTTGTGTGCGTGTGTGTGTGTGTGTGTGTGTGTGTGTGTGAATCCCTCTGTGTTTATATTTGCCTGTTTTCATATTTTATTTCTTAGAGGTTTGTTATTAGACAGGTGTGTTTTTCCTGGATCGTTGACATGGTTTCGTGACGATGTGATTAAGACGTAACAGCTGAACGATATTCGATCTTTGGCCTTCATCCCATCCAAGTGGACATTTGTGTCAAATCTGAATTCTTTCAAGGCGTTCTTGAGACATGGGAAATGTTCATATCCTGGTACACAGACAGTGACATTGTACAATATGATGAAAACACTGTGGTTAAATTTAACACTCTTTAATTACATTCATCATAAGCACACATGCAAGTAAACTTCTTCAACTTCTTGTACTAAAAATAAGAGCACTTTAATTTACTTTTTAAAAGTGCTGAACCTTCACACTGTATACAGTCGTGTGATTTCAGCCTTGTACATGTGTGTCATGACAGAAGTGTATATGAATAAAATATATACAGAGAATATTTCTGAGACTCAAACATGGAAAAAACATGAACACACACACACACAGACACACACTCCCCGCTGAACAGTGATGTTCTGGAGGTGTGAGGACATTTCTATCTACACGCCTGCTGACTTATTGATGCCACTTGTCAAATATAAATGCGTCGTTGTGATACAGCCGAGACGCAGAGACAGAGGAAAAGAAATGTTTAAAAAAAAAAAATCAGGAGAAGAAGAGAAGATGTTTCTCTGTCGGCTCTCCCCTCTGGAGCTTGTTGGTTTTCCGTCTGATGTTCAGGGATGAGGAGGACGAAGACGAGGAGGAGGAGGAGGAGGAGGATTTCAAAGTGGCTTCCAGGCTGGAGAGTGTTTTATTGAAGATATGTGGCGGCCATTTTCTTGTCTTCTTTGTTGGGGGTTTTTAGCCTTCGGGGCAGCGATGGTTAAACAGTCGGTCACACAAACACAAACACACACACACTGGTTGAACCGTGAAGTAGGAGGATGTTGGGTATGTTGGGTATAATTTGAATTTTAAAGTGTTCTTCTCAGTCTTTGGTGTATTCTGTTATTGATCAAGACGAGCAGAGCGTCGAGGAATTTGTTTTTGCGAGATTTTTATTTTACTTAATATTTGGACTGTTTGCTTCCAAGAGATTTCTAGTATTTTTTGTGAATAATTTACTGTAGAATTTAAAAAAAAAAAAATATTATTTTTTTTTAAAAGAGTGAAATGACTCCAAACTTTAACCAAAAAGAGATAAAATATTCAAAATGATTTTTTTGTAAGGAGCTCAGTTTGAAGATGCAGAAAAAAAAATAGTTAAAATAAGTTCAAATGACCTGTGAGCTGACATCAAAGATGCTTTTACCGTTAGTTAACAGTGTGACCTTTTTTGTTGGGCGTCAGACTGAATTTACCAACGCACCATGTCAGGTCACTCACTCTCCGGGACCGCCAGTGTTACTTGAATAAGACCATATACACTGACCAACGGGACCAGACTGGCCGACCCGCATGCTCTCACTCAGTGGATGGATGATGTCACAGGAAGCCAATCTTACAAAGGAGGACCACACTTGTTTGTTTTGCTATGGAAGCTAACGTTAGCGAATGTGCTACAAAGTTAGCGTTATGGAGAAATCCAATAGTCATATCCAATAGTCATATACCAACAACTGTCTGACATCGGAATCTGAGCGAGGCTGGGGCTGCTTTTAACATTTTTTTTTAACTTTTCAAAACAGACAATCTGACAATCATACTAACTTTACGCAGTGATTGTTTTGTTCTGAAGATAAAAGTGAATTAAAATCAGGATTGTGTGACTTTTGCAGCTGCTAAACCTGCATAAATAAGACTGAAAGAAACTGTAATTCTTAAAGCACCTACAAAGTGAAGTGCAACATTAACTGTGCTGCCAAGCAAATAGTGTCTCAGTGCTCCTGTACTATATGCACATATTTAAATATGCAAACATTTGGCACAGAATTGCTCCCCTTTCTGTGCAAAATGAGCCTCATTGCAAAAACAGTTCAATTCCCAAAGATTAGTGCTAATAGCCACACACAGTCATGGTGAAATTAGTAGCATCTTCAAGGAGTTGGTGGTGCGCTGACAGGCTGTGGATATAACTATAACTAGGGATGGTGGATCCCAAATATAGTTTGTCTCGGTCCAGTTTGAATTCCTTGTTTGATTTTTCAGGAAAGCTTCTGCACCAGGACCTGTAGCTGTCTTTTTTCTTTATCATTGTTCTACCTGCTGTGTTCTTGGCGCAAATGCAACGTTCATATTAAACCACATGGATAATAACAATCAGACACAGGAGAAGGGCAAAATGCACCCACTGCAAAATTTTATGGCCGTGTCTGTGCTGTAATATCAGCAATATCTTCTGCAAATTGTACCTTGAGACAGGACAGATCGCGGTTGTAAGTGATGCACAATCCATTATTCTATCAGCAGCTGCAACATCTGCAGGGACGGATGAC
This sequence comes from Epinephelus awoara, assembly GCA_035609425.1. Lineage (NCBI taxonomy): Eukaryota > Metazoa > Chordata > Actinopteri > Perciformes > Serranidae > Epinephelus > Epinephelus awoara. Next base: position 3,475,079 of record CM069300.1, read on the forward strand.
GCTCTGTATGAATAAGCTGGTTTCCAGGCTGTGACTGGTTAATAAACCTCAGGGTTCAGACGTCCCACTGAAGCGACTTTGCAGTGAAAACTTTGAGGCATCTGAGTTAAAACGGAGCTGCTGAGTGATTGAGTGAGTCGAGCTGTGTTGTCGTCCTCGACTGTGACCGGTGAGGTTTCTTCCTGCAGGTGTGCTGATGAGTTTCAGACTCTAAAACAAACAGCAGGCGGCTCCGTCATCACCGACGCTGGAAACTCTGAACCTGCTTTGCTTTGTTAAATGAGACGTGAAGAAACGGAGGTGTGTGTGTTTTAAAGTGTGTGTTGCGGGTCGCCTTATGTTGAAGCAGAAACACTGCTGATGACAGACTGCTGATGACTACCATCACATCTTCAAATGTTATGATGAGGTTTAAAACTTGTCGTGTCATCTACCTCTCCATCCATCTGCAGCCTTAAATCTGCCGTCATTCTTTTAAGTCTGTCTGAGAGTTAACACGTAAAACACTGTGTAAACCAGGTCAGTGAGTTCCGATGTGTCAGCCGCAGTAAACGTCTCTCTCCAGCAGCAGCAGGGTGACACCGTCCTGTCAACACGCCAGCCAGTGACTCCATTTCCCAGAAAACACTGCTCAGAAGTGACTTCTCAGATAACACAGTAGGTGTCAGGAGTTTAAGACGTGGTGACAGACGGAGGGATGTGATGGATTGGAGCGAGGCGTCGGGCCGACAGCAGCCGTGTGGGCACGTAGGGACACGTTTATGTGAAGACAGAGCCTGAGTGAGACAGACTGTCCTGTAAGTAGAAGGTCACGGGGTCAACGTCTGCACAGATGTGTGTGTGAGCCAGATTATCTGTTGATTATCAGACTAAAGTTTGAGAGGAACTTGTCAATTGAGTGAATAACAAAGTCTCACATCTTTAACTTAAATCTGTAAAAAAAAAAAAAATTAAGAAAAATTTAAGAATACATTGTTCTGCACAGTGAAGCTTAAACATCCAAGAAAAACATGTTTATGAATGGAGGGTGACACTGCTTGAAAAAAGGAGGGAACCCTTAATGGTCACAGTCCAACACCACGTCAGTTAAAACAATCTGTTCATTCAGGAAGCACAAGTGATTGTGAATCAGTTTCACCTGCTTTGGTGCAAATCAAAGTGACAACAGGTGCAATGGAGAAGCAAAAGCAAGACAACCTGTGGTGTCCACAGACAGCTGCTCTCTCCTCATCCTTCCTGACTGATTCTTCTCTAGTTTGGTCTTCTGCTAGTGTCCTTGTCACTGCTGGTAGCATGAGGCCGTACCTGCAGCCCAATCAGGTCGCACAGGTAATCCAGCTCCTCCAAGATGGCACAAGAAGGTTTGCTGTGTCTCCCAGCACAAAATTACCTCCAGCAGCTACTGGTGTGCATGTTTCTGACCACACTGTCAGAAACAGACTGCATGAGGGTGGCATGAGGGCCCCACGTCCTCTAGTGGGACCTGTGCTCACAGCCCAGCACCGTGCAGCTCCATCATTCACCAGAGAACACCAGAGCTGGCAGGTCCACCATCGGCGCCCTGTTCTCTTCACAGATGAGAGCAGGTTCACACTGAGCACATGTGACAGGCGTGAAAGAGTCTGGAGCCGTCGCGGTGAACGTTACGCTGCCTGTGACATCATCCAGCATGACCGGTTTGGTGGTGGGTCAGTGATGGTCTGGCGAGGCAGATCCTTGGAGGGCCACACAGACGTCCATGTCAGAGCCAACAGTACCCTGACTGCTGTTAGTGTTGGGGTTAAATCCTCAGAGCGTTCGTCAGACCTTAAGCTGATGCAGCGGGTTCTTCCTGGTGCAGTGGGCCCTGGGTTCCTCCTGCCTGGCCTCATGTGTCCAGAGTGTGTAGGCAGGTTCTGGATGATGAAGGCATTGATGCCATTGACTGGCCCTCTCGTTCCCCTGACCTAAATCCAACTGAGCACTTATGGGACGTTATGTATCGGTGCGTCCAGCGCTGCAAAGTAGCTCACTGATGCCCTGATCCAGGTCTGGGAGGAGATCCCCCAGGACACCATCTGCTGACTCATCAGGAGCATGCCCAGATTTTGTTGGGAGTCTGTACAGGCAGACGGGACACACACACACACACACTGCTGAGTCACATTATGATTTGATCAGCCTGTGATTTCAGTGTTTGACTTTGATGCCAGCCCTCAATGTGTTGATGAGTTTGATTTCCAGTGACTGTTGTAACGTCATTTTGTTCTCAACACATCATCTAATGTACATGATTTTACACTTGAATGATTCCTTCACCACGATCTGAGGTGTGATTTAAGTGTTCCCTTAATTTTTTTGCGAGCAGTGTAGATTAGAAGTTTTCAAAGATCCCAACTTTCATAGAAAGACACACACACACACACACACACACACACACACACACACACACACACACACACACACACACACACCTGACTCAGCACGTCGCCCAAAACAACTTCATCAAGTAAAGCTGAACATACAGCCTGCAGGCAGACCTCCTCCACCTCCAACACCTCCTGCAGGGCACTTCCTCCTCCTCCTCCTCCTCCTCCTCCTCCTCCTCCTCCTCCTCCTCCTCCTCCTCCCACCACTCTTTCTGCCCTTGACATTCTTTGTTCATCTCCTTCCTTCCTTTCCTCATTTTTCATCTTTTCTCCTCCTCCTTCCCACCTCCCCAATCTCCTCATTTTCATCCCTCTTCTCTCCTCTTTATCTTGCTTTCTATTTTTCCTTCTCTTCTACATCTCCTGCTTTCTCGCTCCCCTTCTCTCTTATTTGTCCTTTTCATCTCCCTTTTTATGCTTCATCTCCTCCTTTCTTTCCTCTTCTTTGTCCCCTCTACCATCCTAGCTCTCCTCCTCATCCCCTCCTGTCTTTCTTCTTCTTCTCTCCTTTTCCTCTCTTTGAACTCCTCCTCATCCTCTTTCACTTTCTTCCACTCCATATTTTCTTTCGTCTCCTCAATATTTTCTTTCACCTCCTTCTCCTTCTTGCTCCTGTCTCCTCCTTACTTTTCTCCTCCACTTTTCCTTCTGTGTTTGCCTTAACTTCATTTCTCTTCTTCCGCTTTGTTACTCCCCCCTCGTCCTCTTCATCCTCCCGTCCCCCATCGCTCCTTTCTTCTTCTCCTAACAACAAACACAGTCTGCTTCAGATTCCACCTCCTCCTGCCACACACACACACACACACACACACACACACACACACACACACACACACACACTCCCAATGTCTGGAGGTCGCAGTAGTCGAGGTCAGAGGTCGCCTTTAAAGGAGTGTGAGGCAGCTTTGATCAAACACACACATGTTTGTAAAGATGGAGATGATTTGAAACTCCTCCTTCCTTCCTTGTTTCCTTCCTCCCTTGTTCTCTCCACCTTCCTTTCAACTCCATCTCTGCGTTTCTTCTTCTGTCTTTTCTTCTCTGCATCTCCAGCCTTCTTTCTTCTTCTCTGCCCTCATTCTCTCTCCGTCTCTCTCCCTCTCCTGCCGGCTGCCTCGGGTGTATCCTCAGATGTGTGAGGGCCAAAAGCAGGGTTGTGTGAGGCTACTGTGGATCTGTGTGTGTGTATGTGTGTGTGTGTGTGTGTGTGTGTGTGTGTGTGTGCCAGCTGGCGGTGTCTTCAGAGCTGGTGGAATGTTCCGCGGGGCTCCACAGCCTGCGACTGGGAGAGATAAGGCACCGGACACACACACACACATACACACAAGCAAACAGAGGATGCTGCCAAAGACAGTTCCAACTGCACACACACACACACACACAGCAGATCTCTCTGCGACACACACTCTCACACATGAGCTCGGATCAGTCAGTCGTTCAGCAAACAGGCTGGAAAAAGCAACTGTGTTCTCAAATTGTTTCAGAGATGAGAAACTCAAACAGGAAATAATAATAATAATAATAATAATAATTATGCAGCATCATCAGCATGATGTGTAAAAGCAGACACAGAGCTGTGGAGACCACACAGAGAGGCTGAGTCAGCGCGTTGTTCTGATTAAATCAGATTATTTTTTATGAAAAGGAGTACGTTCTGCAAATAACACAAAATATCAAAATACATCAGTGCATGGTTAAAAAAACAACAGTCACTCAGTTTATGAAAGAAAGAACCTGAAAATGTGAGAATAACTTATTGGAAACATTTTGTAGGAAATGTGAAGCTGCACAGGTAAAACAAAATACGAACAAAGTTTGGACTCATACAGCAGTAATCACTCTCAGTCATCAGAACGTTTACATGACATTAGAGAAAATGGATTTATTGTGTCAGTCCGACTAAAACCAGACTTTTAAAATACACATAAACATGTTCGTCTGACTGACTGAATTCGTGCTAAATCGAATCTCCCAAAGTGGGACTAACACACCCAGATCATGTGACTCCTGCATGTATACAGTCAGTCAGAGCCAAACTGGCCGAGGCGCTCTGAGCATGCTCCACAGTTTCCCAATAGCATTAAATGTGTAAGAGAAGAAGAAGCCGGTAACAACATGGAGAAATCTACATCCAGAGCCGTGACTTTTTGGACGGACCAAATGTACAGAGCTGTAAAGTTGTCCACCATGGTAGCAGTTAGCTGCTAGCTAACCGTAGCTAACTTGTTTGTCCATTGTTTGGTCTGTGACGTAATAGGTCAACAGGAAAAATGTCCAATACTAACAAGCTGAAAGGGGGCATATCTCCACCTATCGTAGAGGAGTCGCACATACTTGGCTCAATAAATGGATTCCCCTCCCGTGCTGGTGTACTGGGACAAGGACAGTAGGCCAGTTAGATGTCCTCGTCCAGCTGGGACTGTAGAAACACTTCACTGTGACTGGAAACGTACTGAGTGTGTGGTGGAATATTTATCTGCAGAGCCGCCGCCCCTACAGCGCTCAGGTGAGGTTGGGGCTTTATAAAAAGGTAGTGACCAGGCCTGGGCGGCACAACTGTGATATTTTGATGACGTTTTATGTGCATAATGCATTGTCGAGATTTGAGAAGCTGAGTTGCAGGAGACACCATCAGTCGGCATCTTCCAATTTACACCACTGCTACTTTTCTTTGCAACGTTCTGAAACAACACATTTTTGGTCTGAGCTGGTCTTTATATCACTATTAATGTTATGATAACACAGCAGTGAGTAGATTAGACAAATCTTATATGCCTCTATTGTCACTGTTTCTAAATGAAGATGATTAAATGAAATTTGTAAATATTTATGGGCCTCAGAATCATCTTTTTCAGGACAATATTTAACGGGCTGTTTCCATAAGATTTACAGAGCTCAGCATATTTTATGAATCCTTTTAATTTCATAAAACCTTTTGATTTTGGGCACTCTGTGACCTTTTGTCAGCTCCACCCCGAGGGCAACATTTTTATTACACGACATATCTCATAATCTAATCTACAGCCCGCCATGAAATTCATTGAGTACATTCATGTTTCCATGACGATAAAGCCTCTTGATTTTAATGCCCCGTGACCTTTCCACCTCTGCAGCCTCGGGCTACAATTTCCACTTGCACACAAGAAATATTCAAATCTAACGTGCAGTTTGGCCTGAAATTCAGTGAGTGCGCTCGAGCCTCTCGGACACATTTACATTTTACATCATGCCACATGTTACATGTTGTGTTGGTACATGTGCAAACAGAAAAACAACAGCTCGAGGGAACGAAAAAAAAGTTTCTCTTATTTTGTTTTTTCTTCGGATCAGAGGATTATTATTTTTCCATAAGAAGAAAGAAAGAAGAAGAAACCCCAAATGTAGAAACACTGTGCCCTCTCTGGTCTGCAACATTAAAACACACACTCTTTAATGTGTGTGTTCGTGTGTGTGTATGTGTGTGTGTGTCACAGCAGCAGCACAACACAGCGACACACTAACACCCAATTTGTCTCCATAAAGCTCAAAGATCAGAAGAAATGCATCAGAGATTTAAAAAGAAAACATGGAATTAAATAAAAGCAGATTCTGCACTATCAGGAGAACAGGAAGCGTCTCCGTGGCGACACTAACAACTTCCTGCTTTACTAATTGAAACATGAACGACTGGAGGAAGGGGAGACTCTTCTTCTGTTCATCTGGCATCAAAAGACACTGCTGCTGTTCTTTATTTCATCCCTCCAGCTCCCTCCATCCCCTTTGTCCTCCATCTTTCCTCAGTTCCTCCATCTCCCTTTGATTTCCTCCATCCCTCTAACTTTCTCATCCCTCCATTCTTCATACATCCCTCCGTGTAATCTCCCTTTCCCCCTTCATCTTTCCTCCGTATGTCCTTCCTTTTTTCATTCCTTCATTTTTCTCTCATCCATCTCTACATTTCCTCTCCTATTTCCACTCATCCATCCTGTCCTCCTCCGTGTCTTCGCACATCTCTCCATCCTCTCTCCTCCACCCTCCTCTTCCTCCATGCTAACAGGATTAGCACTGCGTCTAACGAAGCGGAGGAAATAATTAGTCCTGTCACTGATAACATTTCCACGCCTCATTAGAGGGCCACAAGTCCTGCTTCTCCGACTTTCTTCCTGCTCCGCGACACTTTCCTCCCTACGTCCTCACTTGTTCTCCCTGCGTCCTCTCCCTGTTCTCCTCAACTCCACCCTTCCTCCCTCCTGTCCTGATTAAAAAACACAGTAAGTGTAAAGCTGCAGTTGCTCTAATGACCTCTTATGCGTGATCTAAACTACATTGCCAACTAATCGCTGTTAAGGTTGTGCTCGAGCGCTCGTTGACTTAGTTACCCATCCGAGATGCCTGCTCTCTCTCCATATTAAAAAAATCTGTCTATTAATCAGTGATTGTCACCTGCTGAATTATGAGTGCTTAAATGTCTTCATATGCAAAAGGCGGTGACAGAAACATTTTGGGAACAACTGATCAATATGAAGATATCAGCACCAGGGAGCAGTTAGAGCAGGAATTCATCAGTGGAATCAAAATCTGAATCGATAACTGATAGATCTAGGTTAGAGAGAGTGATGATGATGATGTGTGTGTGTGTGTGTGTGTGTGTGTGTGTGTGTGTGTGGACCTCACAGTTACATTTTATTCGTCTTCACCCACTGGACTGACTGTTCCCACTTTTTAACGGATCAAAATTCTCTTAAACAAAGACGTCTCTCCCTCGTCAGAAGATCATTTCATGTGCAAATGAAGCTCTCTAATTACAGACGGCTCAATGAGATTCAGTGCCGCAAAAAAACAACAGTGAGACTCTGCTCAAGTTTTTGAGGATTATTTAAAGTCTGTGTCAGTCTGCAAACACACCTGCTGTATGTGTGTGTTCTCTACATTTTATTTGTGGTTTTTTTCGTTTCTGTGTTTCTCTGTGTGTATTTGTGGAGTGTATGTGTCTCAAACACACACACGCACACACACACAGGCTAGTGCCCTCCTGTGAACTCTCCCATAATTGCTGTCAATCAAACCCTCCAAATGCACAAACAAACACAAAGGCTGTGCTCCCGCTCGCCTCTGAGGACCCACAACACCCCAAAACACCCGAACACACCCACAGAGCGACACCTCGGCTCTCCGTGAGACAAAAGGCGCGACACTCTGAGTGGAAGGCGCCTGTCAGAGCCGCTGAATAGACTCATTGTCCCGCTCTTTAGCCCTCGTTGTCGGCTTAATTGGCCCCTTCAGCAGCGAGGTGGAGATCTCTCTCTGCAGCTGAGGGCCCCGACAAACCGCTGCTACGCTTAAAGGGCAAAGACAAAGCAGCAGAGAGGTGGAGGAGTTCATGTTTACTGCACACAGACACGATGGGTTTATGTTTAAGGGCTGCGAGGTTGGACGCAAACTGTGGATACACAGTCAGATTGTGTGTGTGTGTGTGTGTGTGTGTGTGTGTGTGTGGTTATAGAAGCATAAAAGTGTGTACCCAGGCATGAAAGTGCTTTTAAAGATGAGGTATATGTGGATAAGACTCACAGCTCAGATCCAAACTAAATATCTGTCAGCGAGACGTAAAGTAAATAAATGACAGAAGATGGATGTTTAGTCTGTTTTTAATTCAGTTAATTGACTGTGTCTTTGGAATATGTTCAATGTCTTCATTTCACAAACCAACAGTCCAAAATAGTGTTGTCAAAAGTACAATTTTATTGAAACATATTGCCCCGTCTCCACCAAACCCTTTCAGTCCAGCACCTCTGGAACCAGCAGTGAGCCTTCAGACATGGTACCTAGACCCTCGGTGTGTTCAGACAGTCCTCTTAAATGTGGGCGGGGTTGTTGTCACTCACTGCTCCGTCCAGCACTCGCTGTATTTCCTCATCAGCGGTGACACAGATGGAAGTCTGCACCTGGTTTATCGTCCACAGAACGAGGCTGCACGCCCACATTTTCAGAACAAAATAGAACAGGCTGCAGTGAGAGTCTCTCTCCATGGGATATTTAAAAATAGCAGCTTTGTGCATTTAGTCCTTCTCAGGCAAGCTCAGGGGTTTAGTGTTGCTGGAGCCCACAGTAACGACGCTCTGTGACACTTTTTTTTCTGCTAGTCAGGATTAGAATATCTGCAGTTGACATAAGACAGTCAAAATTAAAAATTCCAGCACTCTAGTTGGAGCCAGATTTGGCCCATGGGCTGTAAGTCACTGCCTTAAACTATGAATAGATTGTCAGAACTACAACCCAGTCGCCAGAAGATATGCTGACATTGTACGTTTCTGCAAACGACAGATACATTTGCACGTTATTACCTGGTGGATACATTGAGACTTTACGTTTTGACAACACTGTGGTTAATCTGTGGTTATATTTAGGCAGAAAAACCACTTAGTTATGGTCAGGAAAAGATTGTGTTTTTGCTCAAAATACACAGTTTGAGGGCTGAATCTCCGCTGGACATCAAATGTGCCTGATCATTAATTTATTACCGCTTTTCTCGTACTTTTTTGTATTTGTCATTGATTGGTTGTTGTCTGTGAGCCAAACTGTCCTGCAGGGACGTCAAACTTTTGCTCTACACTAACTGCACCTTGGCTTGTACTCACACAAGGCAGACAACAGATTGGCTAAATTCATGTCAGTATTAGCCTGTGAGAAAAGCTTAATTGTTTGTCCTCGTTCAGCTGTGTCTGTAGCTTTAGAAAGTAAATGAATGAACCTCATCGTGTTCCACAGATGACTGCCTGCATTAATAACGGAGATGAAACCGATCATGTTCCTCATTAAACAGTTAATCTGATAGTTTTATAACCATCTGAGCCTCGTTCACTCTTCAGACCTTTAAATCCAACCAGATGCCTGCTCTGATAATCCAGCAGAGGGCCCAGTGAGGAGCCCTGTGGAGCCCCACCACAGCTGATTCAGTGTCAGTTTGTACACGAGGCCTCAGAGACCTGACGCCAGTCTAACAACAGATGGACGTGAACGGAGTCCACTGTTACTGAGCGTAACAGGCGGCTGGTGTTAAAGCGGTTAGTTCAATCCAACAGATAAACAGGATTATCTGGATTATATCTGGTTCAACTGTTGGTGAAGTGAGCAGCAGCTGTGAGTTGGCAGGAGGTTCATTGAATTAGTAATCAGAATCCAGGGAACACAGATAATATGAGGTATTTGTGTATCCTGTTAATACGACTTCAGCCAGTCTCTCTGGGAATTACACTGACACTGTCACTACACAGTTTAAGGGGAGGCAACTGAGAGTAGACCTGGTTAAAGCATTAGTTCTGGGATGAGAAGACTGATAGTAACAATTTATTTAAAAAAAATATATCAAATTATCTCAAAGTGCAATCCCACAGCGCCCAGTCTTTATGCTAAGCTAGGCTAATCATGCCTTGACTCCAGCTTCAGAGCCTGAATCAGCCCTTGTGTCGAAAATCGATGTGAGCGCCACTTGGACGGAGATGGAAGGCATGTTGCAGCTGCCCTTCATCCAGCAAAGGGACTAATGTCGGCGTGTCCACCCAGGTATTTCCATCGCTACTTATCGAAGCCAATCACAGCTGGACCGATAAATACCGATGACTACTGACTGCTGACTGTAAACATTCCCATTAAATACAAAAGCCAGATGTTAGTACGTTTTTTCTCCAGTGGGAACGAGGCGTAACAATTCAGTGATGGTTCACTTCAGAAAAATGTTGTTAAAGCGAGAAAACGAAGGAGAGAAACTCCAGAATCATTAACTCAGCCTGACACACACACACACACTCAGATTCAGTTTCAGCATCTGAGTGTGTGTGCTCATCTCGTTGGCATGCTGTGCCTCTCTCCGCCTCCATCTTTGTTTTCAGTCAACAGTCCTGGTCTTTAACCCCGCCTGCCAATCACAGCCGAGAGGTGGGCGGGGCCACAGGGGTGGGGAACCATAGAGGTGACAGAGCGGGAGAGGCCCGGGGTCCCGTGGGTGACGGCTTCCAGCGGGCAGCACTTGTTCTGATGGAGGGAGGTGTGTGTGTATGTGTGTGTGTCTTTATTGACACGACAGAGGACACAAACAGTGTTTGTCATGCCCTTAATGTCCTCAGCGTGCCTCATTGTCTCTCTCACTCTTTTAAACATGAACACACACACACACACACACACACACATACACACGCTTTTTTAAAATGCAATTTCTGCAATATTTTTAAGCCTTTCAGATGTATTTTAACATCTTTTGACACATTAGTCGCAGCATCAGTGTGTGAAATGTGTATGAAAAAAAATTCTTTTTGCAAAAAGTACAAAACATAAAAAGATCATCAGTGTACTTTTTAAGGCCTGTTTCAGAGTAATGCATACGATGTCACTGGATTATAATTACTGATTCATTAATGTCTTTATATCTTAAAGTGCTTTATATATATTTGATTATATTTTGAATTATTGATCGGAATCTGAGAAGTTAATAGTGACTAAAATGATCAAATAAATATCGTGGAGTAAATAAAGTACAATATCTGCTTCTGAAGTGTATAGAGTAGACGTATACAGTAAGTGCAAATACCTCGAAATTCTACTTAAGCAAGTAAATGTATTGGTTACCTCCCAACACTGGATATGGTAAAAAAAAAAAAGGCCTACGAGTGGACACATTTTTAACACGTCATTGTTTATACTTTAAAAACAAATGAGCAAGCCTCTGTTCAGGTCTTATTAGACTGCCTCAATGAAATCTGATCTTGGATGGAAGTGAACTTTCGCTCCATGAACAAAAATAAAACTGAGATTATTTTATTCGGCCAACAAAATCTGTTAGATGGGTATGACAGTGCCACTGGCACCCTTAAGTCTCACTGCCACCCAAGGAACCTTGGTGTTATTTTGGACAGTGACAGTGACTGTTAGCTAAAGTAAAGGCTTATCTCCCCAGAAATGATTTTGAGAAAGTTATTCACACCTTTGTTACGTCACGCCTAGACTACTGTAACTCTTTGTTTGTTGGTCTCGACCAGTCAGCACTGCGCCGTTTACAGGTAGTCCAAAATGCAGCCGCCTGCCTGCTGACTGGAAAGAAACAGCGTGATCACATCAGTCCCATCCCTGCATCTTTCCTGGCTGCCTGTTCATTTTAGGATTTATTATTTGTTTTTAAGTGTTTAAATGGTCTGGCACCGTCTAATTTATCAGAGCTTGTACAGCCTCACAGTACTTCTAGAGCACTTAGGTCGTCAAAGCAGCTGCTCCTGGCAGTACCTTGGTCTCGTGGGGACAGAGCCTCCTCAGTGGCGGCCTCAAAGCTGTGGAACAACCTACCTTTCCAGGTTAGAGCTGCACAGTCTGTTGAGCACTTTACTGAAAACTCATCTTTTCTCCTTGACGTTCAGTCCCAGCTAGGCAAGAAGGCTGTTACTTTTTTTTGTGTATGATTATATTGTATTTTAATAACTGTATAGCACTTTGGTCAACTGAGGTTGTTTTTTAAATGCTTTATAAATAAAGTTTGATTTGACTTGACTTATGCCATCATATTGCTCAACTCTCCTCTGAGTGATGCGCTGCTTGTCTGTTTGCTCGTCACATATCAACGTTTGGTCATTGACTTTCCACGTCTAGATACTTCATCCAAGGCACCCTGGGTGTGTTGGTTGTTCTGGGACGCTGTGTCAACTTCTCTTTCAAAATAAAAGCACTACATCAGTACAACACTGCAAATTGACTTTTTTTTTTCCTTCAGCAACACACGCATGTGGTTGGGTTTAGGAAAAATGAACAGGTTTGGCTTTACAGTGGTACAGGAAGTGAACACCGGCCTCCTGGGTCCACCTTACTCGGACTTCTGCCGCCTTAACTTTTGTTGCTGTCCCAAAGCGTTTCCTCCTGACGCCGCCGGGCACTGTTAGATAAGAACAGCGACTGGCTGTGTATCATGCTGATGTTAAAGGACAGCTTTCTTTGTTGGTGTTTGATGTGGAAGTCGCTGACTAAGCGCTGGATTTCAGCTACTTCAGTGCGAGCCTGGGTTGGTCTAATTGCTGATAATGCTTCAGGCTGAAACTGAGTTTGTGGTATTTTCAGTCTTTGTTGGCCCACGGCTCAGCTACCAGCATATTTACTTATCCACAGGACATTAAAGTTTAATTTTCTTATTGAGGAAATGTTTCCATCATGATCAGTGTTTGTGTTTTGACCCACAGTGCTCTTTGTCAGTTTAAGTGTGAGGGAATTGAACCTTCGCCCTCTGGCCCCTCCTCATGTAATCTCCTCATTTTATCTCCCTGTGACATGCTGTTTGGCTTTTGGCCCTGCACTGGTTGATTGACACATAGCAGGGCGGGGCTTCAGCTGCCCTCTGACCTATAGCAGAGCTCCATGTGTGTGAGGCTGGATGAGTGACAGCTGTCAGAGCAGCAGGTTTTCCTTTTCCTCATGGTTGTTTCTCTTTAAAGTCTCTGCAGCTTTTCTCCTCATTAAATTCTCCAGTCAGGAATTAAAAATGTAAACTGTGTTTCCATCAGTTCTGTTAGAGCTGCTGTAGGAGAAAGTTTTTAAGTATTCATCTGGGTTGGTTGTGTTTTTAGTGTCATCTCATGTTATTTTTTAAGCTTTTATATGAAAAACAAAACTTGTTTATGAACTCAACACAACTTTTTTTTTTTAATTTATAAAGCACTTTATACACAAATTCATTTTACAAGACGACCTCTCAGAAGTGGTAAAAATCTTTTCTTTATCAAAGACAGGAAAAAGTTTTGTGAACTAATCTACCAACTTAAAATAACTTGATTTGAATTCAAACAACCTCAGTGCTCTGCAGAATGAACAGTCATGCATTTAGAGGATAGATAGATAGATAGATAGATAGATAGGTAGATAGATAGATAGCTCTGTATCAGAAAAGGGCCTGAAGCAAAGGTTTGTGCACAATTCGAGGTCAGTGCTCAGTAGCGCCCCCTTTGGCAAGTATCACAGCTTCTAAACACTTTTCGTGTCCAGCTCAGAGTCTTTCAGTTCTTGTTTGGAGGATTTTCACCCGTTCATCTTGCAAAAGGCTTCTAGCTCTGTGAGACTCTTGGGTCGTCTTCATGCTCTGCTCTTTGAGGTCTACCGACAGATGTTAATGATGTTTAGGTCGGGGGCTGTGAGGGCCTCGGCCAAACCTTCAGCTTGCTCCTCTTGAGGTCGTCCACTGTGGATTTGGAGGTGTGTTTAGGATCACTGTCCTGTTGTAGAAGCCATCCTCTCTTCATCTGCAGCTTTTTACAGATGCTGTGATGTTTGCTTCCAGAATGAATCCATTCTTCCCTCTACCTGTGAAATGTCCCCGTGCCACTGGCTGCAACACAAGCCCAAAGCATCATCATCCACCCCTGTGTTTAACAGTTTGTTCTCCAAACATACCTTTGCTCATTGTGTCCAAAAAGTTCTATTTTACCTTCATCAGTCCACAGGACTTGTTTCCAAAAAGCATCAGGCTTGTTCAGATGTTCCTTTGCAAACGTCTGATGCTGAATTCTGTGGTGAGGACACAGGAAAGGTTTTCTTCTGGTGACTCTTCCATGAAGGTCATGTTTGTCCAGGTGTGTCTGCACAGTAGAACAGTGCACCACCACTCCAGAGTCTGATAAATCTTCCTGCAGGTCTTTTGCAGTCAAAGGTGGGTTTTGATTTGCCTCTCTAACAATCCTGACATGACGTGAGGAAACAGCTCCCTGAAAACACTTTGCTATCTTCTTATATTCTTCATCAGTTATTTTAGTTTTCAGAGTGCTGGGCAGCTGTTTAGAGGAGCCCATGGCTGCTGGTTGTTGGGACAAGGTTTCAGGAGTCAGAGTATTTATAAAGCTTTGTGATTAGCATCACCTGGCCTTTGCTAACGATGACTGTGAACAAGCCAGAGCCCTAACAAGCTCATTAAGGTCTGAGACCCTGGGAAAAGTTCAAATGTCTTGGGGTGCCCAAACTTTTGCATGATGCTCCTTTTGTTTTCTTTCCACTCTAAAATTGTAAGAAACAAAAATAAATGCACTGATCTTGCTGAAAATGTTGAAACTCATGTTTCATCTTTAACTTCATACCTTTTGGAAATCAGTTTATCTTCTACTTAACTACTCACAGTAAATTAAATTTCGACCCAGATTGCCCAAACTTTTGCATGTAGCCTAACTGTATTTATAATGTCAAATAAATAAAAAAAGAAACAGTGGCTTTGAGGCAGAAGATGCAGTTTTCATTGTATTTCTCATCATTTCAAACTTTGTTCTGTTGTGTGTTATCACGACTTTCGTTATTGTCACAAGCCTCTCGTGCCTTTGGTAAATGTGAGGAATCGTTCTGCAGCACTGAGGGAAATTTAACCCAGATTCACTGCTAAACTTATCCGCTGTTTTTGTAAAAAAAATTAATCCATTGATTCAGTGTTTCATAATTAACATGAAAAAAAAATATTTCTGTTTCTGCCTCGTTCAGTTTCTGTCTCTGATTAAACAAAGCGCCACATGTATGTTCACACTTTAATTGCGTTTCCCTGACAACCCTGATGTTCAGGCCTGTTTCACTTTGTTCTGATCCCCCTTTGGGTGTTAACAAACACTCCTGCTCACACACACACACACACACACACACACACACACACACACACACACACACACTTCCCTGGCAGTTTAATTAAATCCATTAAAAGCCTTGTAGGCGCCGGGCGGCTCGGATCAATCCTCACCTGAATGGCTGCTGACTAATTGTTCCGTTAACGGAGGGTTAACGGACAGATCAAAGGCTCCGGCGGCGTAATTAGCAGAAGGGAGAGAGAAACAGAGAGAGCAAATTAATGAGAAACAAAGGATGCTGGGAGTTTTCTCACTGCAACATTAAATTAAAAGAAAGAGACAGATTGAGGGAGGATTTTCTAGAACAGCTGTAAACCAGCGAGCACTCGTGTTTCGACAAATTAAAACTACATTTCCCATCAGCCTTGTGTCATGTTTCCTGGAGTACCACCACAGAAGCTAAGCAATGTACTGCTGTGGACGGGTGCAGCGGCAAAAAGTATTTTAGCCACTGAAATAAATCAGTATCAGTTTAAGTGTACGCTATATTGTGAGTATTTTCACTGCTTTACCTAACACAAACACACATGGTGTAAGTTAGCCTTCATGGCTTTCTGTCAGAGAGACATTTCTGCAAGAAATGTTTTCATTTTAACCCAAACCATCATCTTTTTCATAAAACCCACATTAACTGTGACATCATTTACCAAAAGTCTAAAATTCAGCTCAGTAATAACTGTCAAGCTTCATAGACAAAACAATTGTGTTTTGCTAGTCACCCATTATTAGCTTTAGCATGTTTACATTGCATAAATTAGCCTAGCAGCTAGCGCAGTTTTCCTCTACTTATAGTTAAACAAATGACATTATTCATTATTTTCTTTCTCACTTTTAAATTAAATTCACTGCATCTCCTGACGGACCAGCACAGTTGGATTTCAGCCGAACATGATCAAACCGAGCAGCTAACGTTGCTGCAAGAAGTTGACATAGGTACGTTGTTTTTTTTTTTATCTCGTAACGGCACTGATTACATACGGCATATGCTCCTTTTGTTGACTTGTACTTTCTCAGAAATATTTCTCGTAAATATTTCCATACT
Organism: Epinephelus awoara; assembly: GCA_035609425.1. Lineage (NCBI taxonomy): Eukaryota > Metazoa > Chordata > Actinopteri > Perciformes > Serranidae > Epinephelus > Epinephelus awoara. The sequence continues at coordinate 3,491,131 of CM069300.1, forward strand.
GCTGATTTATTCCCGGGTAACAATATTGTCCTCATCGTCTTTCTCTCAGCTGCTCGCTGTCTACCTGCTGCTGTTTGACAGTGACACAGAAGTTCAATGTTTCATTTTGCATAAATGAGATTGGATCTTAAATCTTTGAATCAATATACCGATCCAGATCATTGGATCGTTACACCCCTAATTATTGTGTGACTGGTGGTGAATCTGAACGAACCCTTTAAACACCAAAGTCACAGTCTGGCTTTGAGGAGAGCGATATGATGGCTTTATTCTCCCGCTGGAAATCACTGTGTGACATTAAGTAGTGAAAACACCTTCAGTACAGCTGCTGCTTCTGCAAACTGCTGACTGTACAACACACTGACTGTGGATAAGTTCCTCACACAGCCCCACTTAAAAAATCCAAACTGCTCCTTTAACATGATGAAATGAGGAGAGAAGAGGTGAGATGTAACATGAAAGGAGGAATTAAAAGAAAAAGAGGAGACAGGTGATCAGTACAAGGAGGAGAGAGGAGGAAAGGAGGAGAAGACGGAGCCAAACTGGTGAAATGAAGAGGAGAAAAGATACGGGAGACAGCGGGGAGCGCAGCGAGGGGAAGATGAAAGAGAGGAGAAAAGTGAGAAAACAGGACTGAACATGATGAAACGAAGAGGAGCAAGAGACAGAGGAGGAGAAGGAGATGATGAAGAGGAGGAGGAAGAGGAGGAGAGAAGGAAAAGCAGTGTCAGGAAAGAGGAGGTGAACAAAGACAAAGCTCAGCGTGGTGAAAGAAAGGAGAAAGAAAGAAACATCAAGATCCAGAATATAATGAAGCCGAGCAGAGAAACACAACTCTGACTCCCCATGGGTGTGTGTGTGTGTGTGTGTGTGTGTGTGTGTGTGTGTGTGTGTGTGTGTGTGTGTGTGTGTGTGTTTTATACATCACAGCCTGCAGGGTTGCTGCAACTTTTAGCCCCGATGTCCATCCGGCCTCGATTACAGCAGAGCCCGGCAGGCTTGCATCACACACACACACACACACACACACACACACACACACACACACACACACACACACACACACACACACACACACACACACACACACGGCCTGCAGCCTTTTCCTGTGTGTGTGTATGTGTGAGTGTGTGGTTTTCCTGCCGGCGCTCCTCTCTGCTCCTCTCTGATCGGGGGTTTTACAACATTTAGGCGTTTCACCTCCTCCTCTCACATCCTTTCTTCTTCGTCCTCGTCTCCTTGTCTCCTTGTCTCCTTGTCTCCTTGTCATCCTCTCCTCCACACCCTCCTGATCCTCCCTTTCATCCTTTGTCTCCTCCTCTTGTCCTCCGTCTCTCCTCTCCTCCTCCACTTCACATCATGTCATGTTCTCATCTTCTTCTCCTCTCCTTGTCTGTCTTTCATATTGTCCTCCTCCTCTCCTCCGTGCTCTCCTTAGCCTCATTTTTATCTCCTTTGATCATCTCCTCTTCATCTTTTCTCCATTTATATTTCTCTCTCTTCGTCTTCCTCTCCTCCTCATCTCTTCTCCTATGTTCCCCTCTCCTCCTTTTTCTCCTTTCCTTATTAGTGTCTCCTTTTGTCACCTCCTCATCTCCTCCTCTCTGTCCCTCATCTTCATCTCTTCTAACATTTCTTCTTTTCCCCTTCCCTTCTTTTCTCCTCTATTGTTCTCCTCCCGATCCTCACTTTTATTCATCATCTCCTCCTCTTCTTCCTTCTCCACCCCCTTCCTCTTTCCTCATCCCCTCTTCCACCTCTCCTTCTCATCCTGCTCTCCTCCTTTCCTTATAACTGTCTCCTTTCGCCATCTCCTCTTCACGTTTTTTCCTCGTCTTCATCTTTTCTTCTCTATCCTTTCTTTGTTCTCCGTCATATTTTCCTCCTCCTAATCCTTCCTGTCATTTATCACCTTCTCTTCTTCTCCTCTGCTTTCACCTCCTGTCCTCTCTCATTCTGTTGCTCTCCTCTTCCTCACCTCTTCTTCGTGTCCCGTCATCTCTCTGTTTGTTTTATCCTTCCTGTCCAATCCTGTCTTCTTCTTCGCCTTCTCTGTTTTACCGTTCTCTCCGTCTCCCACCTTCTTTTCTTTCCTCTCTTTCCTTCCTCATCTTGTCTCATATCTATTTTTATGTTTTTCTCATCTCCCTTTTTCTCCTTATCCTCCCATCACCTTTGTTTTTCATGTTTCTCCTCCCCACCTCCTCTCCTGTCCTCTGTTGTCCTCTCGTCTCTTCCTGTCCAGACTTTCTTTCTTTGCTTTACCAAAACTAATGATCTGAACATGATGTGGATGTTTTCTGAAATCATGTGAGAGAGGTACCTCTCCTCCTCCTCCTCCTCCTCCTCCTCCTCCTCCTCCTCTGATCCTCCGTGTGTCGCTGACAGGCCGACTCTTCTGTGGGATTTGCGTTTCTTATTAACAGACACTCGTCAGGACCTTCAGGCTTCATTATGGACGAGAGCTGGGCTCCATTAGACGATCCGAGCGTCCCTGTCTCTTCCTCTGGGCTCTCTCTGTCTCCTCTGTCACATCCTGGTGTTATCTTTATCGCTCTGACTGATCCCGCTCTGCTCCTCTCTTTCTCCATTTGTACTCCTCCCCAGGGGTTTTCTGCCCTCGTCTGTCTTCTGTCATCGCTCCATCCTTCAGCTCCTCTCTTAATTCAGCTTCTCCTTCTTTTTTCTCCTCATGGTTTAATTACCTCTGGATCGACTTGAGCCCTGAATTTGTAGAAACCCCCATCGCCTCTGAGTCGGCCCTCTCCAACGGTTAAATCTACTTTGTTTGAATTGTCCTTTGAAAAAATCGCATTGAAAGACACGTGACATTGAATATTTTGGCTGTGTTTCAAACCTCATTTGTTTGGGACAAGGTAATCTTTTCTGCCTCAGAGAGGACCGAATGTCGCCATCGAAGCAATCCCATATCGCAGTGCATCGCAATGTATCGTATCATATCGTATCGTAAGGTAACGCAATGTATTGTATCGTATTGATTAATCTCAATAAAACACCATTTAAGTCCTCACCCAAAAACTCAAGTATCAAAGAGTGATCCAGGGATAAAGGATTTTTTTGGAGTTCAACCTAAAAGTTAGCGTCGCCCTCGTCTAAAAGTCTGTGGGATTTTTTCCACTGGATTCTGATTATTGCTGAAAATAAGCTCTGTGGCAAACTAGCGTTTATGATACTTACAAGTTTTGTTCAGCGAGATAATTCACAAATTAACACCACTTTTATGATTTCTGAAGCTTAAATGCAGTCGCCAGATGTAAAAAGCTAACGTTAGGCTATAAATGAACTACACTAGGATCACATGACTTAACGTCGCCACCACAACGAGGCTGTGGAGCTGTTTTCAGTGTGATAATGATCTCGAGTCTCATTAAGCTACTTAATAGCAACCGTCTTTTTTAAGACACGTAAAGGCTACAAAACTCACAACGGTGTATTTGCTGATGTATTTTATGTTGTCAAACGAAACATGTAAGTCTCCTCAGCTCGTGTTAACCACACCTTATTCCAGGCATCTAACCAAAAACCTACCGACTTCAAGACCAGCTCCAAAACTAGGAGCTAAAAGAGGCAAAAAGAGATGGTGACAAATCGGGTCTTTAATTTACTGGCATAATAAAGAACTGATTAGTGGAGCTTTATGATTTAAAGTAATGAAAACAGCACGTGTTTTGTCACCAGACTTTTTTTTTTTCTCCAAAGGTGATAAAACTTTTATATAGTTGGGGAAATGTCAGACACATCAGCAGCCTGTCTTCATCATCTTCAACAAACCTCTGTCAGCTTCCTGCCGTCCGCTCCACTTCCTGTATTCTTGTTTGAAACGCAACATCAGCTCCTGGTTTCAGCGTCCGACCTGCTGCTCGGGAGTCGCTGATGAAACAAAAGCTGCTGTGTCATGGTAACCCTTCCTCTGGATCTGGATCTGAGTCAGGGAGTCACCTCCGACACTCGTCTCCTGAGCCTCCGACGCTGAGTCATGTTACACCGCTGCAGGCAGGCCGAGTTCAGATGCAGGTTTTTAAGTCAGTGGATTCACAAGTTGAATCCACAGTGGAGACGGTCTCCTGAACACAGACTGAAATATGAATGACATCCATCTGAGTGCTCAGAGGATCTTTTCATTTCAACAAACTGGGTTCAGAGCAGAGAGCTCACAGCAGAGCCACACAGATAAATGGTGAGAGATAACTCAGTCTGGCTCCCAGTCGATGTTCCAGTTCATCCCAGAGGTGTTGGACTGGTTTGAGGTCAGAGCTCTGTGCAGGCCAGTCAAAGTCTTCCACACCAAACTGATTCAAGTTTTGTTTGTGGTCAGTTCATCGAGTGCTCATTACATTCACATGATTTCAGAGACATCACTGAGGTGGCTGATCACGCTGCTGCAGTTTGTAGGAAAAAATGCTTTTCTTTTCGATGAGTCGAAGCAGAGCTGTCGCTGTACTTCTCACCGTCTTCCTCATGTTGTCCTTCCAACATTTTGTAGATGTTTTTCTTGTTCCTTTCACATTTAAAGGCAGACTAGAACACTCGTACACCACAGACTGTAAAAACAATGGCCGCTATTTTCCCAAGGCTTTGTCCGAAAGACACGGTCACTCATGGAGCAACATTTCATCCTCCACAAGCTTCCTCGCGTCTTTGTAGCTGCAGCTGTCTGCGATTAAGCGGCTATAGAAAACAAAACTTTTGATGCTTTCTCTCTAACATACTCACTAAAGTAAGACATTGGAGGCTTCTCTACTGTTAATCTGTCCTGAGTCTCTGTGTGAGTGTGAGTAGATAAGAGAGCGCCATGCAGGGCAGGGGAGTACCTACACACACACACACACACACACACACACTGTGATGTGTGCCATCAGTGGAGATGAGTCAGGCGTTAACATTTCCTTGACTGTCTCTTTGATGTGAGTCATCTTCACTCTGCTGTTGAGTCCAACAGGAACACAGAGAAAGATCAAGTCAGACATAATGAGAACACTGTTTGTCATGTGGGGAAACCTCATAACTCCAACTTTGGTCATTTTCAGGTTTTTCACTTCAGTTTAAGAACGAGATGGTTCGGTATGTTCAAACGCACAGAGAAATCCACAAAGACAAAAATGAGAAAAATGTCTCACCGTTACAACTCAACCAAACTCTGCATGAAGATCTCTTTGATCCTGTTATTAAAACGTAACCATGTACTGAGCGGCACATTCAACACGCTGATGTTACACTCAGGAGATGTAGAGCCATTTGTTTAAGTACTGTAATGCAACCTTGATGTACACACATGCATGAACACACGGTCAAGTTGTGGCTCGTTCCAAAGATTATAAGTTTACTGTATGCTTTGTAATGTTGCTTTGCATCTCAAGTAAGAAAACCCTCAGCATATATCATATACAGTTAAAAACCAGACCTTAACCACAGGGCATCATGATGATTTTGGAACAACGGGACTTTGGAACAATGGGTTTAATATGGTCGGAACAATGGGATGTCGGACCAATGGGCAGACCCCTCTACATAAGGAGCGGGTCCTCATTCAGAGATTGCCATTTTGCACAACCACGTTTCTAAAGTATCCCAGAACAGTACAGACCAAACACTGGCACCATGTAGGGCCATGCATGTTTTTGCATTGGTGAAGCCCCTCTGCAATAAGCAGCATCGGAAAACCACTTATTTTTTAATGTTTTCCTCAGTGATTTATTTAAGGTTTTTACTGGTTGAATTTGAGCTACAGGTGTTAAAGCGCCCTAATGTTATATCTCCAGGTGTTTAGGTCTGAAGACTCATCCCTGTTTGCTCCGACGATGATCCATGTTAGGTATTGTTGATGTTGCATTGACAGTTGAGAGAAGTGTTGTAAGACACTGACCAATCAAAAAATGCGAGGGAGTTAGTGGGACAGGTTCCTCCAGGTTTTTGTATGGGTAAAAGTGATGGGATGAGAATTAACAACTGCTTCGACTTCTGTAAGGATTGTTTTGATTACTTCATACCTCACAAATGCTTTTCTGATCACTCTGTGTAGGCAAATCTTCACCAACCTCACCAGTCTCTCCTACATGCCACTATGACATATAGGTATCACACAGTACTTGAGCTGTGGTACTGAGACGTTTTAGGTTTAGAAAATATGGTTATTGTTTAGCACCTTTTTTCCATTTCACAAAATCTCAAGGAAATTGCTTTAAATAAAATAAAATAAAATAAAAATGAAAAATCTGATAAAAGAATAAGACAAATAATCTGACCAAACATTTGATACCAACTTCTGATACTTTTTTACATTCATGTTGGACACCCTGAGCACGTGCTCTACGTGCCCAAAAATATGATTTTCTATTTGATTTAATGGCTAATCGTGGCTTTATTATTTCACACCTAACAAGCAGCGACAAAATGTAAATGGAAACTCTCATAAAGATTAGAAACATGCATTTGTTCAACGTGGTTTGGTTGAACTGAAAGGACAATCAGGGTTCAGGAGGTTAAGGGCCCTCAGGGAGCCCTTCACGGCCCCTTCAGGTTCCTGAACCACACTTTGAACAACATAGATTGCATCTTGTTGACCTGGAGGTCCTCCAACTGGCTGACCTCTGACCTCTGCTGATGTGTGGCGGGCGAGTGTCTCAGAGGGACATCATGATCATGATGATGATGAGGACGACGATGCGTGCGTCGCTGTAGCCGTTGTAGTGAAGAGCCAATATGTCGTCATGGAGACGAGATGTGAAGCAGATTGAAGATGACAGAGACTGTGATGAGACTGAGAGGAGAACAGAGTTCCCTTCCTCCTGAGACACACCGCGCTGTGTGTGTGTGTGTGTGTGTGTGTGTGTGTGTGTGTGTGTGTGTGTGTGTGTGTGTGTGTGTGCCTCGACAGATGCTCTCATTAGTCAAACAGGCCGTCCGCTGTGTGAGCCTCATCGACCAGCATACTTCAACACAATTAACCCGACCTGCAGCATCTCCCTCAACTCCACCACCAGATAGAATAAACTGAACATCACACACACTGATGAACTCCTTAAAGACACAGTTCAATACTTTGTTGATGCTTTTAATTTCCAACAGTGACATTAAATTCTTGTCATCACAGTGAAGTTGTCAGGTTTGGTACCATGAAGTCTGTGCGGAGATAAAGTCCAATCCAGGTGATTCAGACATGTATGTTCTCACATACAGCTCCTCCTGATAATGTCTACACAAGGTCAGGGTTGCAGTGTGTGTGTCTTTTCTCCATCTGCTTAACCAACTTAACCGTTGGTTCATTCATGTAGAAATATAACGCTGCGTTTCTTCCACCAACAGGGCTCTCATTTTAGTGTAGAGCGTCAGACTGAATTTACCAACGCACCATGTCAGGTCACTCACTCTCCGGGACCGCCAGTGTTACTTGAATAAGTAAACACTGAGCAACGGGACCAGACTGGCCGACCCGTATGCTCTCACTCAGTGGATGGATGATGTCACAGGAAGCCAATCTTACAAAGGAGGACCACACTTGTTTGTTTTGCTATGGAAGCTAACGTTAGCTAATGTGCTAAAAAGTTAGCGTTGCAGAGAAATCCAATATTCCTCTTAATCCCTCCCCAGTTTCTGATGAGGTGACAACATGACTCATTGTGATGTTGACCCTAAAAGCGTCTATTTGACCCAGCAGCCTGAGTAGATGCGTTCAGTGGTTTTTACAAACAAATGTAGTCTTTGTTTAAGGAACTCTTGTTTCAGGCTGAATCCCAGCACAGCTAACAGTCGGCCTGTACCAACCAGCTCCAGTTAAAATGAAACACGTTTACTTTAAACACAGTAAGATCCAAACCGGAGCAGATGATGAAGCATTAAAGCACCTTTCAAAGCATCAGCGATGAAATGATGAGTGACAGAATGACTGATGGTGCAAACGTAGCAGCAGAAAGCAGGGTCGACAAAAACAGTCACAGATTAAACACTTTGAGCAAAGATGAGAATTTAATTGTCACATCGTCTCTTAAAGATCTTTGCTCTGCCGCTCTGCAGTCGCTCTGCTCTGAAACATCACATCAAGGGCAGGTTCTCCCGTTTTCATCTGCAACATATTTTAACACCCCTCAGATGAATTACATCGGCTTTTCTGCCTCACTTTGCGCCACATATTTCAACAGATTTCAACATTCTTAAGCTTCACGACGGCTCTGCAGCGCTACAATTAGGTTAGCAGTGAACTCCACCGTCGCCTACAATGGATTTATAATGATCTGAGGGCTGCAGGGCGCTCAGGAGGCCACAGCCACCGTAACAAAGTGCTTTGGTCGCGCTGATTTCAGCAGCCCTCCTCGGTTTGAAACAGCCAAAGTGGCGGCTTTGGAAGATTGGACCAAATTTTGTGTGTGTGTGTGTGTGTGTGTGTTATTGTGCGGGATGTGTGTTGTTGTGTTGGATGAGTGTGTTCCTGGGTGTCTGAAAAGCCGAGTGTTTATCCACACAATGGAGCAAATCTGAGCCTTTGATCATCAGGCCGAGTTGCCAGATCTGCAGGGAAGAGTGTGTGTGTGTGTGTGTGTGTGTGTGTGTGTGTGTGTGTGTGTGTGTGTGTGTGTGTGTGTGTGTGTGCAGATAATCACCAGTGCATTAAAGTTTATCACAGAAAGAAAGTGGCTTAATTCCATTCAGTCGAAAATGCCCTTATTTTTGTGTTTGTGTGTCCGTGCATGTGTGTATCTGCATGTGTCTGTGTGTGGGCAGTCTCACACACACACGCAGTCGTGCACATTCACACGTATACACCAGAAGCATGCACACGTGTGTTCTTGCAAATGTGGAATTACTGCCTCTGTGTGTGTGTGTGTGTGTGTGTGTGTGTGTGTGTTATACAGCTCTGGTTTCTCTCATGATTCTCTGTAACGTTTTTTTGTTTGGAAACACAGTGACTGACTGAGGCCCTGTGTCTGTGTGTGTGTGTGTCTGTGTGTGTGTGTCTGTGTGTGTGTGTGTGTGTGTGTGTGTGTGTGTGTGTGTGTGTGTGTGTGTGTCTGTGTGTGTGTCCTGACACAGCAGGTCAGCAGCCGATGAACTGCTGCTATTAATGTGATTTAAGAAAAGTGCGAGATGAAAAAGTGTAAGTGCTAACGAGTGGCGCGTGATCTTTTCAGATTGATAAATCAGTTTAGATTCATAATTCAGATGGTTTTCGACGTGTTTTATCAGCGAGGAGAAGTTGAAAGATTTCGTCTGTGTGATCTTTGCTAATGAGGGCTGGAGTACTCAGGTCAGGTCCTGGTGAGAGAAACAGTGCTACTATTTTCCACAATAAATTAAAATATTTTACTGCACAGAGCACCAGTGCTGGACAGTAACACATTACTAGTAACAGGTTACAGTAATAATATTACAGTTACTCCAAAACCAAACAACTCATTACAATATTACTTTTGTTATCACATCACTACTGGCTTGAAATCCAACAGTCTCATCAGCTGACTCATTTTAGTAATCGCCGTGCTGCGCCTGCATGTCTGAAAGCAGCAACCTGGTTGGAACACTTACTGTAGCAGCTGGAAATATTTCCATTACTTTGATTTTGTCGAGAGGAAAGATGACATGAACACTGCTGCTGCAGGTTGTCGGACTGAAACTCTTTCCAATGTGAAAAACACGTCCCCAAATCTCAATCTGCCAACACCTCGGCTACATCAACCGACAGCACAACAACGTGAAGCTCCAGGAAATACACCCCACCAAAGGTGAGCCGCAGAGATCGGCTGTAGCTTTCCACTGGCTAAACAACCAAAACTGTATTTTACTGGTGGACAGCTGCAGCTACAAAGACGTGATAAGGCTCGTGGTTGGATATATACAAAAGTATGTGGACACCAACAGCACAGATATGGACTTTAGTTTGCTGCTAACAGCCTCCACTCCTCTAGTTTCAGTCTTTCCACATTCAGTGTACCATTCAGTACACCTTTGTATATTTCGTTAACGACACAATTACAATACTTTAGTCAATAGTTATGATTTAGTGACTCACATAAACTTTGAGTTTAGGATGTACAGATGTCAGGGATATGAAGCATTGGAAGATAGTCCAGGGAAATGACATCACAAAAAGCAAAAATACTAACACAGGCACTGGTGGATTATTTCTATGGCAGAGTCCAGAGGTTTATCCTGAATGTTGGTACCAGGTGCAGAGTCTGTGAAAGGTTTGTAAAAAGGAAGAATGAGAAATGAAAGCCCTGTGGTGATGTCACAAAATGGACATTTTGCAACAGCGCCGTGTTTTTCCACAAAAATGCAGATAGTCAGAGTCCAGATTGTCCTGCTGCTGCGACACATCAGAGGAATCAAACTGGCAACACAGACTGAGACACTGCACCCAAATCTGACCAGTGCACACACACAAACACACACATGCACATACAAATATACACAAAGCATTAAAGCACACACACAGTAGATTAAGCAGAGCACGAACACACACACACACACACACACACACACATGAAACTGGGCACAGTGCAGCTTTCTGCCTTTGTTGATTATTCTCACTCCAAATGATGGTGAGCGATAACAGATTTACACACACACACACACACACACACACACACACACACACACACACACACACACACACACACACACAGAAGCATACTGGAGTCACAGTGAGGAAATCCCATCACGAGTTGAAAGCTCAAACATCACACACACTCACTCGCTCACACACACACACACACACACACTCCTTCAAAGCTGCTGAGGGTTCGTCATAGCAAGAGCCAAGCTGACACACACACACACACACACACACACACACTCACACAAAGAAATACACTAAAACACACACAGTTACCCAGATGTACAGCCAGTGGCTCCACAGCTGAACTCCTTCAACTCCCTGGAGGTGTGAGAAAGAGACCTGTCAATCACTCAGGCGCTATTTACAGGCCCCGCCCACCCGAGGACATCCGATACCAGCTGAGGACAAAACATTTCTTTTCAAATAATAATCTGAATTTAAATTAAAAATGAACCTTGTCTCAATAAAACACACAAATGATTAACAAACGCATGCTGTCCATGTAAAACACAGACGTGCCCACATTTTTAAAGCACACACACACACACACACACATCACACTCCCACAGTTGTCAGTGTTCCTCCATCAATAATCAACGAGGTGCCGCATTAAACTTTCACTGCTTTATTTTTTAATGTCTGACAAAAGTCCTCAGATATTCATAATTCAGACGACAGCCGCTGTTTCTCACATCACAGCGGATTCTTCGCCTTCAGTCGCCGTGACGACGCCCCGTCAGAGACGCTTCCACACAAACCGAACGGCTTGGGACTCCCTAAACAAATCTACCAGAGACACATTCACGGTCTCTGAAAACATCCCACAACCTGCTGACGCCTGCCTCAAGTGTCCCCTCCGAAACCTTTCAAAACTTCCCCCAAGACCTCCACACAGCCTCAACCCTGCTGCAAACCATCACTGACACTGAGTCATCATTAATCTCCCTCCAAGCCTTTCCAACCTCCAACACCAAGTCTCCAAAACCAACTGAAACTTAAGCATTTCTCAGAATCCCCTCAACGGCATCACAAAACCATAATGGCCTCCAAAACTCCCATAAAACCTCTCAAACCCAGCAAAACCTTGTTTGCACCACAACGAAACCACAGAAATATATAAAACATACAAAGTCTGAACATCGCATGACGTGGTGGTAGGCACGAAATGTATTAACATTACATTTTGGCAACACAAAAACAATCTCAGTGCAGAGTCAGTGAGGATTTTTTGTTGTGGACACGCAAATGGAGCATAAAGAACGAGAAAGGCGGCAGAAGGCAGGTGAGAGAGGCGGTGGATGGATGGATCAAACAAACATGGACTTTCAACCAGGAACTCACTGTTTGTGTCCTGTGTGAAAGTGAAAGACAACGTAGTTACTGTAAAACGTCAGTTAAAAGCCCAGACCCAATTAAACGCCCAGTCTCTGTTACTAGCCCAGTGTGGCTACAAATTTAAACAAATAAAGGCCTGTCTCAATTAGAGGCCGGGTCTGTTTGCAAAGCAGTTCGTTATTATAGAAGTTCTGTTAACATCGTGCATACAAGCATAAGCGTTTAAACTTCTGACAATATGGATGCCTCACATCGCTAGCTAGGTTCGGCTCATTTTACTGAGACCATGAGCACCAGAGAGAGCCATAATTCATTCAGATTTACTGGCATGATGAAAAAACAAGTCGTGACTCCCTCCCTCTGAAGTGAGAGATCCATTATCGGATACGTCCCTAAGGGTCTACTGATCAAAAGAATCAAAGCATTTTTATAAAAATGAATCCAAATTGTGAGTATGGTTTTAACAGGATGAAGTTGTGTTGTGTGAAACAAGTGTCATAACATTAGACATAATTGATTTGCTCTTCAAAGCCTAATTTTTATCGAAGTAATATTAATAGTGGTTCAAATAAACAATTTGATGGAATTTTCCGTCTTTGCTGAGCAACTGTTTTATGTAAAAGGAGTTAAAGGCCTGTTCCAAATATAAGCCTCTCTGTCGCTCAACTCAAATTCTGACCAATCAAGAGCAGCTTTCTCACACAAGGCATTTGATCTGATCCTCTTGTAAATGCTGCCGTGAGAACACGAACCAACTCTAGGACTGAAAGCATCCTAATCTGTCTTGTCTTGGTCCTACATATTCTCATCTGCTCTGGTCTTCAGTCGTCATGCTTCCAGCACCACCTAATCAAGTTTGTTCTGTGTTTTCTTATTTTCCTCTTCCTGTTCCATTCTTTGTTTTTCTTGTCTTTTTTCTGTCTCTGTTTCCTCCTTCCATTTTTCTCAGGTGATTTTAAGAGATTGAAACTCTGAAATACTCGATCTTTCCTTCTCCTTTCTCCTCTTTTCATCGGTTTTTAGGCGTCCTTTCATGTTTCCTCCCTTTCTTGTCGTCTTTTCATCTTCTGGTGTAACTCTTGCAGAACCAATCTGGCCGTCTCACACACACACACACACACACACACACACACACACGAAATATATTCCTCTGATTGCTGAAACTCTCGTTATTTTCTGGAGTCTGTACAGCCAGGCTCCACCCGTCTGCTCCTCCAAGCAGATTAAAACTAACGCTACGAGTTATCAGTAAATCCTGTTCGACCCGTCCGGTTGCTCCACTTCCCATGATGCCTTTTTCCATCTGGCCAATCAAGAAGGGAGATCAGATAGAGGACTTCTCCGTTAGACATCCGGTGTTTGATTTTAGCCGCTGGTCCTTTTTTTCTCCGTCTTTTTGTGTCTCTTCTTCCCTTGAAATACTTCCCCTCCGATGTTTCCTCCTCCTCCCCCCCTCCCCTTCCCTCCTGTGTCATTGATCCTCTCTGCAGACGTGTCAATAGAAATCAGGCCTGTGGATCTGCTGTTTGTCTGCATGGATTGAACTCTGGGGCCGTTGAGGCTCCTGAACGCAGCGCCGGGGGCCCCTCAGGGCTCTGTATTCCCCTCTGTGGGAATCCTCGCTGCCAACCGGAGCGAAGCGGCGCTTAGTTTCAGCCTCAGCTCGCTGGGAACTGAACGACGACGGCTGATGCAATGATGTCATCAGTTTGCTTTGTGGACACAGCGGCCATATTTAATTTATGTCACTTTAAAGTCTCATCTGATCCTTTTTTTTTAAATATAATCTCCAAACCTGCAGTTTGAGTCAGTGCAGCAGCCGAACACAAAGAAACACACATGAAGACAATTTATTAAGGTTAATATTCACAGGTTGTAATGCTTCATATTGCACAGCAACACAGAATTTGACATAATTTTTGATAGTGAAATAATAATGTATTAAATAGACTGACAGGTTATTAATCCAATCTGGACCGTTACAGCTGTTTAGAGCAAAAAGATGACGTGCAAAAAACCTCTGCAGTACTTATCAATATACAGCAGGTATCATCACATTAGACAAGTTATAACAGTAATATCAAAGATGTGCCTTTTGGACAGCAGCTAGTTCAGTTATACATTTGTAGTTTGCACCTCCCCTCCCCTGTGTTATTTTGTTCGGCTTTGTTTAATTTTAACCCTTGAAAAACAGAAAACCCGTTGACAACCTGTGATTTTACCATCACAACGTAATGTGTGTTTCTTTGTTTGTGCAGCAGAAAGCTAAGACTTCTGTCTTCCCCATAATAACGTCGATGCAGAGCCTGTGCCGTAGGTTACAACGTAGCCTGACGTGCATCTCCACAGAAATGTAATTACATGTCACAGTGACGCAGACCTCCTGTCTGTTTCTGTAAGCTGACACCATTTCCCTCAGTGGAAACAAAGCTTGTATTTACTTGTATTTCACAAATAAGAAACAATAAATTGTGAAGACAACAAAGCCTCCACTAAAATAGTGTTTTAAGTCCTGTGTGTGATTTATCCTGGCTTCATATGAGCAGAGGAAATCTGCGCTCATCGCAGGGCTAATTCATACAATGCAAAATGCCATAGGCTTGTGCTAATAACGTTAGCATGTTGTATTTGTTTGGAAAATGAGTTTAATATAAGACAGTTGTTTTGTCAGTGAATCACATACCTACATTTATGACATCCACGTCAAAGATGGAGAAAATTCCGTCAATAGTTTAGTCTCATCTGATCTCAGTCTGACTGTTTCTCCCGCTCAGTCGTCTTCTCTCTGTTGTCTTCTATTCTCTACACTTTACCTCCTCACCACTGGATATAGATGGATTTCTCTTCTTTTTTCCATGTTCTCTGTTCCCTCCATCCTTCCTCCACCTTCTTCCTCTCTGACCACAGAATCAAACTCTAATTGAGTTTCCATGTTGCTGTTCGCTCCCACACACTCCTGAGCTCCTCCACGTCTCCACCAGGACTTATAGACGACATTAGTGGTCAGGAAGAGAGCAGTGCAGACTGCACACGCACACTCACACACGCACACACACACACACATACACACACACACACACACACACACACCTCCATCCCTGAAAGATGGTCTTGGATGTAGTTTTTCATTCTGCAGTAATAAATGTCAGAACATGACTTCCTCTGAGCTTCTGTCATACTGATTCATTTTTCTTTTTGCTGCGCTTCACTCTGACGGAGTCAGAATAAATAAGCTAAATCTAAAGCTGCATAACAACTAAGGCAACAGTTAAAGGGATATTTTGGTGATTTTAAACCAGCTTTGTATCATAACAATAAAGGTAGTATGTGTAAATGAATTCTGGTAAATGTCCATTCACCTTACTGGTGCCAAGATTTCTCTGCTCATCTTTCAGTGAAAATCTTTTTCCACTTTGCTCTGGGGCTGTTGCTCAAACTGCCGTTTGTACTTCCTTGTTTTTGAATGCCCGACACCACCGTGACGCAAACAGTATGGAAGCAGATCAAGGCCATGTTTACACGAAAATGATCCGCTGAAAACGGAATCGTTTGTCATTTTCATTTTGAAAGAAGTTCCACATTCAGACAACACCGTTTTTAAGAACTATCGCCGTGCACACGGATCTGTAACAATGACCAAAACGCTGCAGTATACATGCCAGGCCAGTAGCTGGCAGTGTGACTTTGTAATGAAACACCACGCGCCTGCACACATGCGCTTCCTGCTACAGAGCGGTGATGTATAAACAAACAAAATGGCACCGCACAAACGTTTGTCTTAACAGACAACAAGGTGGAGTTGCAACAGTAACTCTACACTTTACTGGAGAAGTGTTGATAAATTCAGCAGGGTGAGCAGCACGAACAGAGCTCGGGAGTCCGCCATTGTTGTGATGGACGACTTTCTCGCACATGCCGAGTGACTGGAACTGTAATGCTCATGTGCAGAAAGTCTCCATTTTCAGAGGAACTGCATATTGCAAGTTTACATGACAACACAGACGGTGTTGTTTCCAAAAAAATACACTCTGGAACCCGTTGAATAGACAACATTAAAACGTTGCGTTTTCAGGCACCCAAAATGGTCAACCAAAACGCGACTAATGTTTACCATTTTCGGTTGAAATCATTGTCATATAAACGCGACCCAAGAGACTGAGTCACCCCCCTCTCAAACTCTAAACAACCAGTAAAACTAGGCAGTGCTGAAAAAAATCAGGGGGCAGTATTTCAAGCTGATCCGATGTCGCCAGCAGATATCTGATTCTGTACACCGACCAAACTCTATAAACAGATATTAGCTTATAAATGTACATAAATAAATTTAAAAAGCGAATGTAAAGTTAACTCCTTCAGATGACAGCCGATGGGTTCTGAGATTGCATTTCGTCCATTGTGTTCTCCCTCTCCATGCCGACTGTTAACCTTCCATTCAAATGTGATTGGTCATTGCTACTCGGACTAAAAATAAAAATTCAGAACACTTCCAAAACCAAATTCTTGTCCCGCAGCCTACAGATTCTGCAAACATTGTTTTGCAATTAAAAAATTGAAATTGTCTATTTCTCACCTAAAATGTTTTCAGAAACATACTTTAGTGCACTGTTTGGCTTTGATACGAGAATTTGTGAACAGAAATCAGGCGCCATACAGTTTCCTGTACCGTAAAAACAAAGGCTGGAAAAAATGGTATCAAATATGAAAACTAAGCCGGTCAGTGGATTTCACAGGCTGTTTTTGGGAACTTTGCTGCTTGAAATTCCTGACAGCAGCTTTTTGAGTCTTTAGATGTGAGGACTCATACAGACCAAAGGAATATAAATAACTTACAGGGTAATGGAGACATAATTTGAGGTAGTCACCAAGCCGGTTTTATAGATCTGAAGAACTTCAATTAAAAAAAGGAACTGCTTGGGAACCAGACCAGGCCTCTAACTGAGACAGGCGAGTCAAAGGGACTGGGCGTTTAATTGAAGTTTTATAGTATATTACATGAATGTCACGGTCACACTGAGCGTCCCGCTGAATCTAGTTTAAACGGCCAAACTCTATATGGAGGGAACAACTATTTGAATATTCGTATTGAACAGCCAATCAGATTTCACTGGCGTCAGACACAGCACTGCACTGGTTTTTATTTTTCAAATGTCATGGAAATGTTTTGTGGTAGTTTCACTTTTTTAAGCCATTATACAGTTTGGTTAAAGACAAAGTCCACAATTGTGGAAAAACCAGAGGTAAAAAGGTTTTAATAGAAAAACATTTTGTATAGTCAGAATAAATTACAGTGGGGATTGAAACAGGGTTAGGTTTAGTGATAATTATACATTTGTTTTAATGAACATTATGTTGTTCTTGTTCTTGTTAAAATAAACGTTTGGAAAAAAATAATCAGTTTCTTTCAGAAACGTCAAATCAGTCATTGTAACTCAATTTACCAAAGAGTGTGTGTGTGTGTGTGTGTGTGTGTGTGTGTGTGTGTGTGTGTGTGTATGTGTGTGTTCTGTCCCTCCAAACAGGCAGATTTATGCATTGATTTTCCATTTTCTTTTGGTTTATTATTCTCATCATTATCTGCCTTGTTATCGTGGCTTTAAACTCATCTCTGTGTCTCACTCCTCCATCGTTCTCCCCCTCTCTGTTTCATCCCTCGCTCTTCATCAGCAGTGAAAAATGGGGCTTAATTAACTGTGTGCCTGCAGGACTTTCTGTGTGTGTGTGTGTGTGTGTGTGTATGCGTGCGGAGGTAAAGTAGGCCAGTCTATAAGGTGGTTAATTAGGATGCAGCAGGCCTCTGTCCGCTGGCTCCCAGGGACCAGATGGAGAGCCGGGTTCACAAACAGAGGAGGGTTTGTCTGACGATATTTTCACTTTCACCTCGACTCGACTGCAGAAACAGAATCCCGACTGAAGCTTCATCTCCTGCGCTCACTCGCATCTCTTTACAGATTAATTCATCTCCAGTCACATCAGCTTTGTCTCGTACCGTTCACACACGTTGAGATGCGCCCAGCGGACTGATGTCACACAGTGTCACATAACAAACAGTGGATTGTTAGTGTTGGTGCGGAAACAGATATATGAGGGTTTAAAAAATGCTGAACACACATTGGAAGATTGATTTCACATAAACACAAACAGTAAACAAACATTTTGGGCAATGTTTTGTGCTCCAGTCATGAAGCCACTATGTTAACCATATTTTAACAGCATATTTTTACACCTCCGCACCAGCAATATTTCACGAACACCTTGAGGTAATTTCTAGAATTATTGCACAAACGTCCACTTGGACCAACAAAACTGATTCGATATTACAGTTCAAAGGTCACCGTGACCTTGTGTCTATGTTATTTTCATGGATGCAATATCTCAACAACGTCTTGAGGGAATTCTTTTAAAGATTTCTAGAACGCTCACTTTGACTCAACAGTCAACTAATTAGTTTTTAATGGTCAAAGGTCAATGTGACCTTGCCTGTCATTTTTGTGAATGGCATATGTCAAGACTACCTCGAAAGAATTTCTTCAGATTTGGCACAAACGTTCTCTTGGACTCAACAATGAACGGATTACATTTTGGTGGTCAAAGGTCAATGTGACTTTGCATCTGTCTTATTCTCGTGAGCGGGATACACCTTTAGGGAATTTCTTTACATTTGACACAACTGCTTCTTTGGCTAAAGAGTAAACTGATTAGAATTTTGTGGTCGAAGGTCAAGGTAACCGTAACCTCAAAGAACATGTTTTTGTCCATAGCTCAAGAAATGTCTAACAGGATAAAATAATATAGTGATGGCATTTTATATCCAAAAGGTCAAAGGTCAACTTCACTGTGACATCATAACATTCTGCATAAAACTCTTTCTCTGGCCATTATTTAACGTCATATCTCAGGAACAGAAGGGGAGACATTTGGTCAGATACTGAATTGGTGACTCTGATCTTGAAACTGTGCTGATTGTATAGATCTTCTGTGTGTGAAGCGTCCATGTTTTCACTGACATGGATGTAAATTGTGAGTGCAATCTGACTGGTTTGTGGAAGCTGTGGGGTGATAATTCTATTTTTTAATGATTTTACTTGGGAAGTTTTTCTATTCGTTTTTGTTATTTTTCATTTAATGACTTTAAAGAAGCAAAAGTCTGACCATTTACCTGGAAACAGAAAGAGTTAAAAAAAACTATAGAAACAAATACATAACACATCACATGTACTGAGTTATTTTAAACTATTAATATAGTTTATACTCATCATGCAGCACACACACACACACACACACACACACACACACACACACACACACACACACACACACACACGTATGTAACACAAAGCCAGAGTGCTTTCACATGTCTGGAGACAACATGTAGTCCCAGCAACCAGTCTCACAGGAACACCTGCACCCTGCGAGTCACCACGGAGACGCATCACCCCACACACACACACGCACACACCTGTGTTGTGACAGTCAAGTGCACATTTGTCAGTGATCATGTGTGTGTGTGTGTGTGTGTGTGTATGTGTGTGTGTGTGTTCTGTAGCATTCAGATCCCTCTGATCTTCCTCCAGTGCCAACACAGCTGTGTCTGTTTGTGTGTCTAAACTCACCTAGTGCGCACACACACACGCACACACACACATCAGGGTTAAAAGGGATCAAATGTGGTTCTGTCACCAGGACACTCTGTAAAGGGTTGATACAACAGTTTTTACTCAGTGGTTGAACAGCTCTGAGACCAGCGCTGACCTCTGAAAGCCCCGCTTGTTTTTGTCAGCTTGATATTTAATGGAAGGTTTCATGTTTCACAGTTCTGCACCAAGCAACAACCAAAGTGCCAAATACTGCAGTTCCTCTAATGACCACTTGGGGCTGGCTCTAAGAGCGAGTTAATCTCCACAGACCTCCACGTTAAGATGTAGAAATAAACATGTTTACAGCCTCATACAAAAAACAGTTTGGGGTTCTATAGCAAACATTTATGACAACTGTGCAGGGGTTGAATTTTTATATAACTCATCCGTTTAAGGCTTAAAGTTACACAAAATTAAGGGCGGGACCTCTTTGAGTGCCGATACCATCCTTAGCTTCTCAGTCAGATCCACCCCTCACTTCCCCACAGCTCCACCCTATCATCTAAATATGGTTACTACTACAAGCTACAAAAAACCAAGATGGCAACAGCAGCAATGTTTAACCTCGAGGCTTCACAACAGCAGTCGACAAATGTATGACAAATGACAATTGTACATACGATGCAGCTTCTGTAGTTACCCTGAGCTTCACAAGCAGCAGTCCGACTTTACTGACCGATGACCTCACAAAGACTTCATCGGAAGTGATCACATTATTTAAAGTCCTCCTCCAGACGCGGACATACTCTGCTATTATTCATATTCTTTCTGAAAAGGCACTGAAAGCACATCTACTTTATCTCCCTCATTGCGAAATCTGGCTCAGGCCCCGCCCACCGCTGCTGCTTGCACTAGGTTGACAGGTGAACGAGCAGATGGTCAGTGTTTGCATTCGAAAAAACATCGGAGAGATTCAGCCGTAGATTCAGATTCAGACTCAGATGATCTGTCTGTTGAGCACCAAACTCACCAACTGGCAGACGTTATCAGAATGGCAAGTGTAGTTAGCATTATTTGTTTGTGTTGTTAGCTTGTTAGCTTGTAACTGTCAGCGGCTGACACAGTGGTTGTGGAAACACACAAAAATAGCTGCTGCAATGTCACGGTGTATTTACATTGTCACATTGTCACTACGTTAATATTTACCAGAGGTCTAATCAAAGTTTGAAGAATGATATTTCCGTCTGGCTGAGATTTTTAGATTACATGTGAGCTGAAGGTTTCAGGTTTCTGTGCCATTGTCATGTTGAAGTCTGTTCCCCGTTAGATTAGTGACATACCTGATCTCGCTGCCTGGGGTACTTTTGAATCTCAGATTTTAGGCGAGTGCACAGATATTGTTCTCTTTGGTAGAGAAATATAAGAAAACTTCTCTAGTGACAAACTTTGCAGATACAAGTCAGTATAGTCAAGGTCAAACCATTTAGGAGACATACACAGAAGAAAACACTTTATTCTTCAGTGGATAAGCTCTTTAATGACTGCTGTAGAATTACAATATTCAATGAAAACTGCAGTAAAATTATTCACAAGACCCATCAGAAGTAAAAGAGTGAGCACAGCAAATATTGCTAATCTAAATTGTAACTTTATTGTCCCTGAAGGGAATTCTGCAGCCAGACCTCACACACAGTGAAACTTTGCCTTGTAGGGTCTGAATGCACCTTCACATGTTCCTCTTGTTCTCTGCAGTATGATTGACCTCTGACGTGATGTTGTTTTGACGGCCCACAATTCAGAAGCCCTGTTTGCCCGAAAAGTGTCCCATTGGACTAAAAACCATTTCTCCAACAGCCCATTGTCTCAAACACAACACCCATTGCGGCGGAGTCTAATTTCTTTGAAAATACACACTTCCTGCAGTTAGAGAGCCCAGTCAGCAGTGAATAATGTTCATATTGTACGAATCTATAAACCACAGATGTGTTAGATTTGTCAACAGCACTATGGTGAATGTGTGGTAAGGTTTGGGCACAAAAACCACTTTGTTATGGTTAGGAAAAGATGATGTTTTGGCACACTGGAAAAGCAGCAACATGTTGATGAAACACAGCTGGGAAATGCTTCAGAAGGTCAGTAAAAACACCTGGGATTGGTGTCTCGAACGCCACTGGGACATACTGTGAAGGATCAGTAACAGCACTCAGGATCAGTGGCTCAAATGCTGCTAGAAAACTTTAACCAACTGCAGGGAGTTTTGTTTTTGTTTTTGTGGAGAAAGGGGACTTTGGAGACATGGGCGTCAGAGTTTGGAACACACTCCAGAGAAATGGGTTTTCGGTCCAGTGTTACAATTTTTGGACAAATGAGGCTTCGTGATTTTGGGCCGTCGGAACAAAGTCATGGCACAGATGTGACAGCACAAATGTTGGCCTCTGTTGTTGCTGCTTTTTTGTTCTTTTGAATTTTTTCACACCTAAAACGCTGTTTTTTTTCCTCCTACAACGCTCCTCCTGACGCCACACAAACAAAATCAGCGGTGTGTGAGGTTATCTGAGGGTTGGTGAGATGCTTGTTTTTGGGTCTCTGCTTGCTCTGTCTTTCATGTGTCTGTCATCTTCCTGAACTTCTGTTCTCATCTTTTCTTGTTTTATCGCCTGTTTTTAGCTGTGTTTGTTTCTCTCGCTGCGCAGCGTCGCAGGTTGTGACAAACCGGTTTGTTAAAAGCACTTTATAAATAAACACGTCTTGCACTTTAATCACCTTTCATCATCGGCTGTGTGACAACCTGTGGGCGCCACCACAGTTTAATTTAATCCCCCCCACATCTTGCATCCCTCCCCTAATTGAAGCTCTTGCGAGCAGCAGCAGCAGCGGCGGTTTGCTATTTCTGAAGCGGCGCGGGTTGGCTGCCACGGCTCTGCTTCACGCTGAATACATCAGCCGCCATTCAAGTCAGAGACTCAGAGGAAAAAGACAGAAAATAGCTCCTCTCATTGTGTCTCCGTCCTCTCGATTCTGCCGCCTCCCGCTCTGATCCCGATACGCTGTGTGTCAGACAAACAAATCCCCTCCCCAAACAAATAAATGAATTTAAATTAAAAGACAGCAGAATGGAGTTTGGCGTAAACAAAGCACAATTCCCTTTCTCTTTTTAGCCTCGTTTTGCATAACAAGCCATGACACGCTCTGCATTGAGATTCAAATGAGTAAGTGGCGGCTTAAGATGGACTTAGCTGCACTTCGCTGGGACTATTTACCCGCATTTATAAAGGACATGTCATTCTCAACACTTCCTGTTTGACTAGGACAACACAGCGGTCTGTGTTCAACACAACAGACTGTTGAGAGCTTCATGAAACTTTATTGATCCCTGCCAGGAAATTAGGCCATCGCCACAGCCAAACAGACTCAGCAGATAAACAGAGGATGAATACAAACACAAACAATCAGAAAACAACAACTCAAACCTGCCAACGCTCATCACTTCTCTCATTATTTAAAAATCTACAGTAGACACTCAGTTCAGCAGAAATTAAAGATCTTCTTCTCGTCTTTGTTGAGGCAGAACTGGAGGAGGAATCGTGACAAACATTAAAGTTGCAGAAAAACGAACATACAGCAGTGTGACAGCAGTTCAGCAGGGACCTGTATGTATATATGAGAGAGACAGCAGAGATGACAGTGGGCGGATGGAGGAGAGGGAATTTAAAGAATCGGAGATGAGAGACGGAGTGGTGTCTCTCCTTCAAACATCAACTCTCCCTTTTTCTGTC
Organism: Epinephelus awoara; assembly: GCA_035609425.1. Lineage (NCBI taxonomy): Eukaryota > Metazoa > Chordata > Actinopteri > Perciformes > Serranidae > Epinephelus > Epinephelus awoara. Next base: position 3,514,386 of record CM069300.1, read on the forward strand.
TGAGCTCCTGCTGGGACTTCCTGCATCACAACACTGTTGGACTGTAACTAAAAACACTTGGTCAAAAATATCTTGTTTCTCGTGTGTTGTCATGGAATATCTTAATGTCTTCACACATGAATGATGATTGATGCCTCAGCGCGCTTGTCAGGCACTGCTTCCCCAGACCCCTGTGAGCGTGAGGACTGACCCTCTTTGGGATTGCGGGAGACAGTCTCGCTCACTTCCCATTGAAAAGTTTTGGGAGGCGGGTCTTTATGCTGCGCTTAAGTTTGGGAAGTTAACCAAACTTGTATTTTTTAAAAAACAAACCATTTATTTTTCATCTCTGAAGCTTTTTCTCTTCTAGAACCACAACATGCTGTTTAAAAAAGGTTGAATCTCACCTTTGATTGTGTTTGTCCAAGTGTGGAACTGTGTTACTGCTGCATCTGGTGGCTCAAAGACAAAAATCACCCAGTGCTCACCAAACAAAGCGAGATCTCAATAGTGACCTTTGTCAGCTCAGTGGTGTCATAACAATTACAATGGATGGCCAGAGCTTTAAAACATTAAACGTTAATTGTGATAAACTTTTTTCCTCTAAACTCTAAAGCATGTCCTCCGTTAGCTTTTGTTTGGGTGAGATCAATGACACTGTATTGTAATTCTTCACTGTTCATCAAGCCTTCTCCTCATGAGTTCATAAGACGTAACGTTTAATAGATGAAAACTCTCTGTAAAGTCCAACCTGAGGGCGACACTAGCCCCTTTCACACTGCCAGATTTTCCATGAATGTTGGACCATTTTGCCGGCAAGCTGCGAGCATTTAGACACACAGAGCCGGATTGGCGAGTTCATCCGAGGTGCCCAATTTTTGCCCAAGTTTAGACAGAACGAGGCGGCCTACTGCAACGGGAGGGGCTGTTGAAGACTTGTGGGAGGAGCTGTTGATGACACATGCGAGCCACTGGCGGTGGATAAACAGGAAACAGCTGATAGCAGGAATTAGCGAGCAGCTAGTAGCAAGAGGGAAACACAAACCTGACAGACACTGTAAAGATGAGCAACTGGGGAGACAAGGAATTGCGCGCCCTCCTTGTCCTCGCAAACGAAGAGGCCATTAACCGTCAGATGACGGGGACGGTGAAGGACGGGCCGACTTACGAGAGAATCGCAGAAGGACTGACCAGCTGCGGCTTCCCTCCCACGTCACTGTTTACGTCACACGCTGAGCTACACGCTTTGTTACTTGCTCACGCCCCCCATTGCCCCGAAAAAGGCACATTCTGTATAAACAAAAGTAGGTAGGCGGCATTTTGCTGCAATTCCTGATTTTGTTTTTATACTGCCAATGCTGAAAGAAGACTGATTGGGCTTTCCTGCAAATTTACACAATTCCTGTCTAAAAAGCTGCTGAAACAAAGGGACGGGTTAAAGATGCTTGAACTCTGATTGCACTGAGGGCTGCTACTGAGAGGCCTGAAAATGCAAATCTCACTCATCTAACACTGAAACTGTGGTGCAGTTCATTGGGAGTGAAAATTTAATCTAACTAAGGAAATTTTCCCAAAACCCAAGGGATTGTGGGAAGAAGCAAAGGGATGCAATAAGTCATGGATGGGAAGCTGAGCAGAACAAAATGGAGCTCATATTCAGGTGTTTCTTCATGCGTTCTTAACTGGCCGAAAAAACTGAAGTACAGCTAAACGTTGTGTCAGAATCACTTCGGAAAATAAAAAATACATAACGCAGAAACTGACAAAAGCAGAAATAAAGACAGAAACATAGTTAAATGCACAAACAGCATTTTACACTCTTTTCATATCAGCCTGAGACGTTAAGGAACCCAGACAAACCATGTCACGCCTGAAAGGACAAACACGTCCATCCTTGTGTGGAAATGACTGCTCAGCATTCAGGTTTTCAACCCTTCGTCATCTTCCACTCCTCTTCCTCGCTCCAGGCCGGCTGCAGCCCCCGAGCCGGACGTTCCTCTGCAGTTTTGTATGCATGCATGCATGTGTTCACTGAGTTCTGGCCCGAATCTGGGAAAAGCTCACTGTTCAGGGTGTGAGGCGCATTTATTTTTGCTGAGGAGGCCGAGTGGAAGGATATCAGGGAATGCTGTGTTGTAAGGAGGCTGAACTTTTTGTTCAGCCACCTGGAATAAAGTTGCATAATTTTCCATAATATATGGATATATGGATTAGTATCTTATTACATAACGTAATCCTGGGGCACTAATCTGTAGGATATCATACACACCATTGTATGAGGATACGTTGTTATTTTACACACTGCTAAAACAACAGCCCAAACCACATCTGAATGTGGTCTTGAGTGATCGGATCTCAAGACTAATGCATTTGGCGTTATCACATCTGTGCTTAGAGCTGTCCACTTGTGATTCGATCACCCAGGATGCACCTTAATACCACGTTAAACAGGGCAAAATAAAAAAACCTGCTGCAATAATATCCCCAAAATGTCCAGCTAATAGTAACGTAGATATTATCTGGCAAGGTTTGTCTCAAGGATGACGCAAGAGAAAAGTCAAGGGGTCATTAAAGTCAAAAGTTCTCATCCTCTGGAGAGCAGGACTGCGACTGATTTGTGTCAGACAACCCGCCCTTTGAAACACCTGCTTTTAGGAAGAAAATGTTGTATTATTATAATATTATTATATGTTTCAGGTCAGAAACTGTTTGTTCAGAGACACACAAACATGCTACTAGTTGAAGAAGTATTCCTCGTCCTCGAAGCCTCAGGCTGCAAACTACAGGGGGCCAGTTGAAGCCTGACTCCTCGTAATAAGACATGAGCTCCTCTGAAAACAGAATCTGTGAAATTTTGGAGGGTCTCTAAAATATTGACAACGTGTTAAATGTTGTCATGAATTTCTTTTTTTCCTGTATCTTCATCATCATCATGGATTATGTGTAAAATCAGGCTGTTGCTGATGTAAGCTGATGTCTTAATTGTACTGAGAGTTCTTGTGTTGGTCTGTGTGTGATGGGAAGCTTTAAACGCTGTTGATGAGGACTTGATCCCTTGAAGGCAGCCTGGTGTGCTCTGTTTTTGATTTAGTGCTCATACGTTGGTGTGTTTATAGGCTGTTTTGCTATTTGACCTATCTGCGTCTTATTTGTACAGCATACGCGAATGTGCTACCCCCGAGCTCCTCTGAAAGCCATGCTATCGTTCGCACACTGTACAGCCTCTCATAGAAGTAACGTTTGTGTGGCCTGTCCAAATATGTTCTCAAGTGCTAATTCATCTTGTTTATATTCTCTTGTCAGTAAACAGATCTCACAGAGCTTCTCATCACGACGTTCTGTGACAGTGGTGAAGTGGTGAAGCAGCATTTTACATGAATCTACTCACTGTTTAAACCTCTCAGCTTTCACAGGTGTTTTACTATCAGGTGTCAGAGTCATCTCGTAGGCCGGATTGGACCCTATGGCGGGCTGGTTCTGGCCCTGAGCTGTATGTTTGACACCGTGCTCGAGACCTTGAATATAACATCATCCCACTTTTCTAAATTAAAACATTTGCTTATTTACGCCAAGAGCAGTATTTTGTCTCTTCAGTATGAGCACCAACATCAGTAGCTGTGGTATCAGCCTTCATTAACCAGAGGCGCTGCTACACGCTGTATCTTAACACAGCATTAAATAAATGTCATTATTCTGGTGTCAGTGACCTTTCATCAGCCTGGAGGAACCAAGGAGACATTTGTCCAGCTGACAGCTTCGCTCCTCCTCCTCCTCCCGTTTCCATACAGGGAGGTGAGTTTTCATAGTTTTCGCCCCGGCCGACACATGTTCTGACCGCCGGCGCCGCATCTGAACGTGTTGATGTTTATCGTGATAATGGGGCAGATTTGATTTCACTTTGATTCTGCGGCCCACAGCGCAGCATATGTAAAACAACAGACAGAAATAGATGTGATTATTCTGGATTTTATGAGCTGACTGAAGACTGAAGGCCAGCGACGCAGAAGAAGACAGAGCGAGGAGCACTGAGCTGGAAGACTCCTCTTCTCCTTCATCACCTCCTCCTCCTCCTCTTAACTTTGTGTTTCTAAAGGCCAATCTCTCTGTTTCCTCCCTCTCTTTTCTCCTCTTCTCTTTGGTTGATTTCATTTCACCCTCCTCTTCACTGCTTCTCCTCTTCTTGCCATCCCTTTCTCTTCTCTAGCCTCTCTTCCTGTTCTGAAACTTCTCTTGTTTTAATTTCATCCTCCACATCTCCTCTTCCTCGTCCCTATAACTCCCCATCACTCCTCTTGTTGCTGTCCTCTCTCAGCTCCTCTTTTTCTTCCACCCCTTAACTTTGTTCTTGAAGACCTTCTTGTCCTTTGTCTTTTATCCTCTTCAGTTACCTTTTATAAATTTCAACCTCTTCATCGCTCCTTCACCTTTTCCAACATCTCTATTTCCCCTCATTCTTGCATTCTTTCGTCTTCTTCTCCAACACTCCTCTCATTCCTGTCCTCTTTCTCCTCCTCCTCTCATTTCCTCTCCTGCTCTCAGTTTGTTGACAGACCTTCAGAGACGATATAAAAAGACAGACACAGATGCAGACGCTGTCGTGTTTTCACCTCCACCGCTCCTCCTCCTGCTGTCTCCTCCTCATCCCTCTCTCTTCTTCTTTCGTCTCTCTGAAGTGAAGTTTTCTCTCTTGTTCGAGCTGTTGTCTCCTTCGCTGCCGTGAAACAAAACAGGAGCCAAAACAACAGCGAGAGCCGAAGCACCTTCAAACCGAACAAATCCCTCCTCAGAACCCGACGACATGAAGAAAGACGTAAAGAAAGAAGTAGACTCGTAGATGCAGACAAACATATGTGTGTGTGTGTGTGTGTGTGTGTGTGTGTGTGTGTGTGTGTGTGTGTGTGTGTGTGTGTGTGTGTGTATTTTTGACTGGGCGAATGGGAGTTCCTGCTGTGCGGATGTTGCCGTGTGATCTTCTGAAAGTTTTGTTGTTTTATTTTGGAGGAGCCGCTTGCCTTCCTGTCTTCCTCCCTGACGCTCCTTCACTCTTGTCTTCTGTTGGAGACGAAAGATGAGAAAACACGACAGATGTCTCACAGAAATGTCACCTCGTCCCCTTTGGCTGAGAGCGGCGCAGCTTTCATGCCACAGTCTGAACAAGTGGAGCTAGCTTAGCTAACAAGCTGCGTTACTACAAAGCCGAGGCAGACAACAATAGCAGCCGGTCACAGCGCAAGCTAACAAAATGAAGCAGCAACTAAAACACACAAAACAACAGCTGCTTCCAGACTTTGCAAAGCAGCAGATGAAATGAGTGAACACAGGTGCACCAGATGCACACGTATTGATTCAAAATGACAACATCATTTGCTAACGTGAACGTGATAACTGTTCGCTCTTTGTCATCTGTTTCATTTTCTTCCACGGAAACAGAGAATTTCCACCAAATCTGCATCCACAGCTTGTTTCAGATCCTTTAACATCCTAGATTTGGCAGCTGCTTCCATCAAAGGAGCTCTGCCTGATAAACCCTCTGTACACACACAGCAGACACACACAGTCAGAAACTATCTGGTGCACATACTGAACCATTTAGCAGCTACTGAGACAGATGTTTCTCTCAGGAGTCGGTGGAGACCAAAAACAGTTGAAAGACTTAATATTGGACTCACACTCATCACAACGCAGTCACCAGAATAAACACTGGCACTGTTTCTGCAAACCATGGATATGTTAGATGTTAGGGATACACTGAAACTTCATGTTCAACAATGCTGTGGCTAACGCGGTGAGCTTTAGGCACAAAAAACACTTGGTTATGGTTTGGAAAGTAACAGTAAAGGGTTTGTGGCGTAAAAAGCAACAACGCTTCGTGCCTAAAAAAGTCGCTGGAAAAACAGCAATGAATTGCTTCATCACAATTGGTTTTGTTGTTGGTCTCCATATAGCTCCATATGGTGCGATACAGTTCAGTTCAGTACGCTTCCTTTTCCGTTCCCACTGTGAAAAGTTGTGGATGGTACCAGCAGAACCGCTCTGTACCGTCCCCATGTTTGGTCCCCCTCTGTTGGGGTACCTAGCACACAGATCTGGTGCTAAAAGGTGGAGCTAGAAACCCTGCAGTCTGATTGGTCAGTAGAGGACGGTTATGTAAAATTGAAAATTGGGCTTAACAGTGGTCTGCAGTGTGTTTTTGTTGTGTTCAGTTGCTGCTCCTTTTATCTCAGTCATTGGAATAGTGACGCATGGCATGCTGATACTAGAAAAGTATTGCAAAAACAATGCAACACATTTCCACTCCCAGCTCATCACATATCACCACTTCTTCGGTGGGTTGTTAACGTCTACAAGGTACGCTGGGTGCGTCTGTTGTTGACATTCTAGTGTCAATCCACGCCTGTTACATGCATTGTGTCTTTTTGAACTACAGATCCTGTTTTCACAGGTAACGTACAGTTTCTGCTTGTTAGATGCACACAGATATTGAATGTCTTCTGTGAGTATTGATCCATTTTTTCGTGTTGGAAACAGTTGTTGTTTGCCGTCCAACATCCATCCATGGTGACTGTCTGTTGACCAATAGGAGGCTACGTTCCTGACTTGTCGGCCAGTCAGAGGCTGGTCGTGTTTCCAACTGTGTGGGAAATGTTTTTTAATTTTGAAAAATCTTTAATTAAAAAAAAAAAAATCCTGATGTTTTAGGTTTTTCCAGTAATATATTTTCTGGTATCGAGGTGTACCGTACCAGAGTCATAATTTTGGTAACATGACCACACTTGTTGTTGGTGTGACTTCAGTGTACCCGACAGACGGATGCCTTTGGTGTTCCTTTGGCGTTTTTAAGTCATGTGTCAGAATGGTCAGGTAATCGATATAAAGTGGATGTAAAGTGGGCTTTAATGGCGCTGAAGGAAACACAGTTTTGGGGCGACAGATAAAAGACTTTCATTTAAAAGTAATGAATGAAATTCATCACAGTGAAACACAAACGGCAGCAGACTCCCTGTTTCTGTCCTCTTATTTAGTGGCTCTAATGAGATCTTTCCTCACAGGTCACAGAACTTCCTCCCAGCTATTTAACTTCACTGTTTTGGTTTTGTTCTTTTGTAAAGTGAATTGAGTCACTGTTTGTGTTGTGTGTGTTTTAAGGTCTGTTGTTACTGGTCTTATTTTTAACAGCTTTACTTGTGTGAAGCTCTTTGTGATCTTGTTGTGTGAAAGGTGCCGTGTTAAACACACTTCCTGCAGTTACAGGCAAGAATCTGAATTTTTGACCCAAAATAAATCATCTTTCCTTTTCTCTCCCTCCAGCTGACGAGTGGTACCTGTGCAGGCTGACTCTGAGCATGCCCAGCCAGGCTGACCTGCAGTGGGCCATGTTTCCCTCACCTTACCTGGGCGCCGTGGGTCCTGACGCCACGCCTGGCTCTGCAGTGTACCGGCTGTCGGCACGGCAACGAGACGGGACACCTGGACAAGCACAGTACCTCCTACTGGATGGTGAGTTTACAGTTTTAATTTATCTTTTATCATGTGTAAGGAGTATAAGAATTAGAGTGCCAAAAGTATGTGGACACCCCTAGATTCCAATGCTGGGAAAACAGTACCAGTATGATGTTGTACAAGCCCGTTGGTTGTGAAAATTACAGTTCAAAAAGCATAAAAATCTGTTTCCAGATCCAAATTCCCCTCTCCTCTGATAATAGCAGTAAAATGTTTTACCTACCACAAGCAAACCTCCTTCTTATTCCAGTCATATTTTCCTAAAACCTGTTTGTTCCTGCTCTTATCTCCTGCCTGTATCTGTAATTAGGTCCACTGCTGCTCTGCCAGGCACTCTGTGACAAACCTGTTTTGTTCAAAGCAACGATTTATAAATAAAATTTGACTTGTTGAATTTCAATTACCGTCAAGTGAGAGAGGGAGAGAAAAACGCACATAAACGGCATGGAGCGGCGCTGTTAATCGCTCCCTGGGGCAAAGAAAGCTCCCAGATTCGGGAATAATAGGAAAGTCTCTGGAGAGGCAGCGAGTGGGAGGGTGGGCGGATGGGCGCCGGTGGCTGTGGATTTTTTATTTTTTATATTATTCTAGAGGAGAAGAGGAGAAGGAAGGAGGAGGAAGGAGAGATATTTTGAGAGCTAATTTCCAATGCTTTCATATTAAGAGCTCCTGATTCCCTTTGGCGGAATGTGACTACATGTGTACCGACGAATAATCCAATAATTTACATTAAAAATGGTTTTTAATATCATGCCAATATGGAAATATATTCACGCAGTGTGTGTGAAGCCAATTAGTAGCATTAATGTGATTTTACTCACTTTGAGGATCTTAAATTTACAGTGAGTAAAGTGCTTCCTCAAAAAAAGTTTGTTGTTCTATAAAAATGATTTAAAAATACTTTAATTTCTAAACACACTCGTGTTGTTCTCTATTATACTGATGTGACACTGAGGAAGAACAAAAAAATATTTTATTTTGGCAAAATGAGGAAGTCGGACCAATGAAAAACGGTTTGTGGGAGAAGTCTACAGCCATGATAGTCCTTTTTACACAGAGATGGTGCCGACGTGATCTCGTCCTCTGCTCGGCGGGTAAGGAGCTCCTGAGCCTCGTTGTCTCCCCTGCTGCTGCTCTTCCTCTTTGAGTTAGCTGCTAACTGCCAGCTGTCCCCTTTACTCAGACGTTGATTTGACTCTGTTACGATACCTCCGCTGCCAGTTTAAAGACAAGACAACTTTGTCCCCCACCTTCTGCGATTGTACTTTTAATCCCACTCCTCTCTCTTAAACCTAACTGATCCAGCCAACGAAGCCAACAAGTACGTGCCAATCAAATGGACAGCAGGGCGGGTTGTTCCTTTGCTGTCCTAGGATTCACAAATTTGCTCCCCGAATTTAACCTACAAACATGAGACTGGTATCATTTTTCTATTCTAACACTCAGAACTTTGTTAAACTGTTATTTTAAAGTCTTTTTAATTTTCAGACTAAACTAATTGAAAATAATAATATGTAATATAATGCGTAGGTGAGACAATAAAACTGACCTGTGAGAGTCGTCATACTGAAGACACAAACAGGAAGTCTTCCAGCGAGCCTCAGATGAACTCAGGTCAGAAATATCCCTCCTCAAATAGACAGAGCAGGAGGAGATGATTGACAGGTTGGATGCAGCTGCTGGTTCAGATCCCTCTGGTCAACAGCTGAGGATTCTACACCTCCTCTACTCCATCCTTCTCTCATCCATCCTTCCTTCCTTCCTTACCTACTCCTTCTCACTTGCTCTACTCATTTTCTCTGTTTCTTTTTCATCCCTCTTCACATCTTCTCTACATCTCCCTCCTTCTCTCTCTGCAGGAGGGGGTGAGTAAAAATGATCCCTCACTCTTCCTGTGAGTCTTAAAAGAGTCTTACATACAGTCTTTTAAAAAATAAACTTACAACGTATGTAAAACAAGTTGTTTTTAGGGTTGTTTCTGTAAGTTTTATGTAACAAAAGTGCTGGTTAGGTTTAGAAACAAACATCATGGTTTGGCTTAGAATAAGACTGTCCATCTGTCCATCCAGGTGGGGAGGAGTGCTTTGAGGTGGACCGTCGCTCTGGTGAGATCAGGACCACAGGACGACCTCTGACCCCTAGTAAGGAGTACCTGCTGCGGGTGCAGGCGATGGACGGGAGTGGACGTAAAGGCTCGCCGACTACAGTGGCCATCCTGGCCGGCTACCGACCGCCGCAGTTCACCAACGTCACTTACAGCCTGAACGTACCCGAGAACACAGCTGTCAGCCAACCGTGAGTCCCTGCAGCAGTCTGATATACATATTTTGATTTTTTTTTATTTTTGTTACTATTTTGTTTTTGTTATTTTTTTCCCCGCATTGAATAAAACAATAGCAAGGTTTCTAAGCATAATTTTTTTTTTGGATTTAGATTAAGAACGTATCTGAAAAAAACGGACTCAGTGTGCAAAGGGCTTTAGTCGGGAGCCCTGTGTTTTAATCTGCCCAAACCTGATGTGACACAACAGAAACACATCAGCCACTGTCATCAGTGGACGTCCTCTTATTCTCTGATGGGCTGATGACAGTCAGTGAGACAGTCGACCAATGTGCGGCTGGTAACATGGTGCATCTCTCTTTTTTTAAAGGAACATCTAATAACACATACTGTGATATTTGCAAAAATGTACTGTTTGCTGTCGGTGCTTTTGGTAGCGTGTCAGTGTGTTGTGCGGAGTGTGTATTTTACAGTACAGTAACGAGCATAGAACATGTAGTGTTACTAGGATACAGACCATCACTCATATTGTATGTCCTCTGCACATTATCTTTTCTTTGCATGTGTCTTGTGTCATATTATTTCAGATAATACTTCCACTACCACTGGTACTGAATATCTATAGAGTATCTTCAGAGTAGTATTTGTAGTAACGTGTCGAGTACTCTGAGTGTTTTATCTCTCCGCTCTGTGTGTGTATGTGAACACAAGTGTCTGTTTGTGTCTTTGTCCTCCTTCATATTTACAGAAACATCATTTACATTCCACTGCCTCAGATACTGTGTGGAAATGGCATCTGTGCGTGTGTGTGTGTGTGTGTGTGTGTTGCCACGGCCAGCTCCTTGGTTTTGCATGTCATGTGATGCGTGAAAAGATGAGCCCTGTAGAGCGAGACAAAAGAAGAAGAAGAAGAAGAAGAAGGAGGAAGAGGAGGGAGGGGTGGAGGGGACGAGGAGAGAGCGGGAGAAAGGGACAGAAGAAGGGAGGAGAAGAGGAAGAGGATGGAGGGAGGAGGAGGAGGAGATGAGGATGGATGGGGGGAGGTGGATGAAGAGGACCCAGATGTATGAGTGTGGCCTCAGGCTGAGAATTTGAAAGTGTGGCAAATTCAAATATTTATTAAAAGCGAGGTCTGGATAAACATGAAGAGGCGCGTGTGTGTTAGTGTGTGTGTGTGTGTGTGTGTGTGTGTGTGTGTGTGTGTGTGTGTGTGTGAGAGAGAGAGAGAGAGAGAGAGAGAGAGTCCCTCAGGGCTGCTGGCGCAAAGCACATTGTATTAATATCCAAGTATCCATGCCACCCTGTGAGCAGTGTGCGTGGGTGTCTGTGTGTGTGTCTCTGCCGCCATTGTGTCCCTTTTATGTGTGTTTATGTCCTTGTGTGTGTCTCACTGTGTGTGTGTGTGTGTGTGTGTTTTAGTGTAATTGATTACCCAGGTTGTGTGATGCTCTCTGACTGCACAATAATCCATGAAGGCTGCAGACTTCAGACGCGGTGCTGGAGCTCGACCAGCGCGTCACAGCTCTCCTTCACTTTTTAAGTCTGTTTGGAAACGGGGGTATAGAGCGGCGTTGTGCTGACCTGCGGTCTGATCTCAGGCCTGTCTCAGTCTGCGTTCTCGTCCTCTTGTGGACTTGTCACGGCCAAAGTGTTGCTCTGATTCTGGGAGTCCACGTTTAGCTAAGAATAGTCAAAAGGACCAGAAGTTCCATTGTGTGGTGGAGCTTCAGCACTAGGGGTAAAATAATATCACGATATTTCAGGGTATTATTGTAATATTCTTGATGACACCACAAAATATTAAACATTTTAATTCTAATTTCAGAATAAACAATTACAACAAAATAAGTGTTATAATTGGAGCTACTGCCTCAAGTGAAGGAGTTTAAGTATCTCAGGGTCTTGTTCACGAGTGACCAGTGTCACTAAAAATGATCTCTCAGTTCTTTAGTTTGCAAACACAAACTCACAGTCAGATTCTGTAAGAAAAATATAAATAATGGGCCACAGCAAAATAAAATTAGCCACAAATTGCACATCTAAACAGCTGCCAAGTTCAACAAAAATATCCTGATATACGTTCTTCTCTTGTTCTCAGCCTGGATCAATAAGAACAACCAAAGCTCTTCTGTTCTTATTACAACCTTGTAACCTGCAGTGTAATTGCACTCTTGATTGTCACTGCTGTCCCTCTGACTCCATCCTCTCTGTGTGTCCATGCAGCGTGTCACTGGTTCAGGCCATGTCCTTCCAGAAGAAGAGTCTGTCCTACATGCTGCTGGTGAATCCTGGGAATCTGTTCAGCATCAACCAGGAGAGCGGAGCGCTCAGCCTCACCAGGACCGTCGACTACGAGAGCGGACACAACCTGCACACCCTGCAGGTCCGCGCCTCCGAGCCTGACACGGGCCTCAGCAGCGTGGCAGAGGTACGCTCACAAACACACATGGGTAATATATGTATGTGCAACATTTCTTTAGCTGTTGCAGAAAATGTTTGGACAGCTTTCATCACCTCTGCTGACAGGTGGGGAGTTGCAGGCGTTTTAAGCGCTGTTTACACGTGGTGTTGTAATGTGACGGGCATCACAGTGTGTATCAGTGTCAAACCACCTGGGTCAGGAGGGTCAGCACAGTGTTGTGAGTGTTATCACAGCCCCTCCTCCTCTGATACACAGCCCAAATCCACAGTAACAACCGAACGACTCATCACACTGGCGTAGGAAGGAGACGCTGACCCCCTGGACTGCTGAACGCGCCGCTCTCTGATGAAAGCTCATTAATTTTAAATGAGAGAAAGTGCAGCAGCTGAATCAGAGGCTGTGATGCAACTGTTTCATTTTACTATTTACTCTGCTTGTTGTGTTTATTATGCATGCGTTCAACTAAACACACACACACACACACACACAGACACAAACAAACACACACAGCGCCCTGTGAAGCTCTCGTGATGGAAACTGAGCAGATCAAAGCTGCGTTCAAACCCTCAATGAACACATCTGATCAGTTTGTGATCAGCAGTTTGAGTTTGTTACAGAGTTTGCAACATTGTGGGTGCAGACACACACACACACACACACGCAGTAAACATAGTGCTAAGTGTGGAAAACTGGCTGCTAAGTCTTGACTCCCATCCTCACAGTGAGCTCCAAAGACTTTATACAGCAGATAGCTACATCTGTTCACATAAACACACACACACACACACACACACACACACATGCTCGTACACACACACACCCACGTTATTACCTGCTCTCAGCGTCCAGATGGTTAGACAGACAGAGAATAGCTGCTAAACTACCAGCATCCCCCAAAGGCCTGTGCTGCTCTATAAGCTTGGCTGGCTAATTCACTCTAAAGGCCCCGCGTTTGTGTGTGTGTGTGTGTGTGTGTGTGTGTGTGTACGCCAGGTGTGTAGAAAGCAGCCTCCTCAGCAGCGCTAACGTCACATTGTACTGAAGCATCTGCAGTTTCTGTTGCCTTCAGCTTTTACAGACATTTAAAAGCTCGTCACAGCTTCATCCTTCCCTCACATCACTCCTCTCCTCCAGTCGCCTTCTGACAGCTACAGAGCTGCAAATTAGTCACTTTATTGCCCCGACGTGGCATCAAAAATTGAAAAATATAATCCCCCAGTCGCAGTTAGATGAATTTTGTGTCATTTTCACTTTAAAATCATTTGAAGGTCGTTATAACTCCTTCACTTTTGACAGATAAGAAAATAATTGCGCTGCGGCACCGTTACAGAATCAGACATATTGTTAAAAACAGTTGAACACTGACAGCCAGCGAGCCGACCGCTCAGGTTACAGCTGCAGCAGGAGAGAGAGGAAAGAAGCTTCAAACCCAACTTAACGTCCACTCACTAACTTTCCAGGAGCTTTTAGCCACATCACACTGAAAACTTCAAAACAATGTAGAAGCAGTTTGATGGATTCATTTCTCACATCACCAAGAGAAAATGGTGTTGTTCGATTCTGCCACAAATATATATTTGCATGTTTCGTATGGTTTACATCAACGTCTCCAAAGTGACGTAGTGTATGAGCTGAAGTCCTCTGTTGTTTTTGCTGCGTGTGTTTTTCTGCTGCAGGGCAGGTAAAAGAAGTTCACCTGTTGGAGGTGAGCTGTTTGCAGAGATGCAGGAAGAGCCTGTTGTCCACAGCTCTTCATCAACATCTCACTGTGGCTGTTTCTGCTCTTACTCTTCCTCCCTGCCGTACTATTAGACTTGTCTTTATTGGAGAAAAGCTGCTGATTGAGTTCTGCTAATTCTGTAATAAACATATTTCATTTCGTTTTGATTCATCACACAAAAATCCTGTTATTTTGTTATGTAATTTTTTTTTATTGTGAAGCAGCAAAATAAGGAAATGTTGAGTTTTCGAGCAGCAACTTCAAACAACTTCTAATACGGCTGATAGCGAACATGAAACAGTAAAATAAAGCAGATACCTAAAGTAACAACAGGACGCAGGAGAGAAACTAAACTCCAAGCCACAGAGATTCAGTTAGAGACTTTCAAAAGCGTCTTTCTCTCTGGTCCCTGCAGACAGAGGGGAGGAGAGTCTCGCAACACACGCTGCTTTTTTCAGAAGGCGGTTGGCTTCGGTCAGCAAGACGTCACTGCTCCCCGCTTGAGGGTGGCCCTGCTTTTGGACCTACTCCAGAGAGAGTCCATCTCCAGCACGGTGTGTCTAAACTGACAATGGAAACAAAATGACTTTACTCAGCGCAACCAAGTGTGACAATGTTAAAAGGGTGTTTTAAGTGACCTGTTGCTGTTTTTCCAGCGGGGACAGAGTCACACAGAGCAGCTGTTTGTTTACAGAGACATCGCGGTTTTTCCAGATGGGATTGTGCCAAACTTCTCCACCATTTTAAGCCAAAACATGATCTTTTTCCAAACCACAACCAAGTGGTTCATGTGCTTAAACATAACCACAAACATAAAGTTTCACCCTATCTGCTCCATAATAATGTACAAACATTATATAATTCATATTGAGAGGTTATGATGGTCTTAAACACAGCACGGAGCTTAATATATTCTTTGTCCTTAAAGAAAAAACATTCATATGAACCTGTTGGGTCTGAAGTGAGAATAATGAAACAGTGTTCCTCCTGCCGTCAGTCGAATCCTCTAAATATTCAGTCCATGTTTGCAGAAGCAGCCGTGCATCTAAATCTCCTCAGTGTGCCCCTCCGCTGCCCCGCTGTTATTACTGAACAGGTGGTGAGTCGAAGGTTCACGGCTGCAGAGGAAATCTGTGCTCAGGTGGTCGGGTCGGCAGCCTCACCAGTTAAATCAGGCTTTATGGGAATGGAAAATAGCGTTTTTGGTTTGAGCTCCAGTGGCTCGGGATAGTGGGTGAACTGGACGGGAGCGGGGGAAAGGCGACGGCGGCGAGGCTCAGGATTTAGGTGACGGAGGAGGTTTAAAGGAGAGAAAGGAATAAGAAAGAAATGGGTTTCTCCCCTCGAGCAGGAGACATATGTCTTCATCAGGTTTGCATGAGCTGTTTTGGAAAACAGTGACATGGAGGCACGAAAGCCAAAGTCTCTCCCTCTAATACAACACCGAAACTTTGGAGAAGCAACGAGCGGTGATTGCTGAGATTTTACTGTCACATTATCAGGGTCATTATCAGATCTGACAGACTCAGCACTGTTTACTCTGCTGTGCCATCAAGACAAACAGGAGCAGTGCAAGGTGAGGGTTGAGACCCTCCAGGGGTCCCCGAGATCAGAGAGGAGACAACTTTTCTTTTCTGTTTTTATTTTGTATAAAGCTGAATATCAAGTGCTGGTCAGATCGTTTAACAGCATCTGAAACCTCCTTCCTGAAGGCAGCATTTTTTAGGGTCCGGACACTATTGTAATCCTAGGTATTCTTCTTCTTCTTCTTCTTCTTTCTTCTTCTTCTTCTTCTTTCTTCTTCTTCTTCTGAGGAAATCATACTTCCCATGGGTGAAAACTCACCAAACTTTGCACAAAAGTCCAGTCCCATGCCAGATATCCTCAGCTGCAAACTCAAGCCAATAGTCCTGATGGTGGCGCTACAGCAAGTATCTAAAGTTCAAAACTTTGAAAATTCATAACAAGTCAACCATATGTGCTACAACTTTCATCAAACTGTAGCCCCAATACTGAAGAAACTTTTGTACATTTAAACCTATTAAAAATTATGAAGTTCATCACTGTTTTTTCAAAAACTGTAAAACTTCTTAAACCTATCTTCTCCCACAATTTTTTTCTCAATTGACACCAAACTTGCTACAGAGCATCTTCAGACTGTCCTACAAAAACTACATTTCTCAGATTTTTGATTTATCAAAAATTGAGCCTACAGTGCATCAAAATGTTTGACTGTAAACGGTACTGTAAACATATACATGCAAATTCTTGCTAAATAAATCTTCAATGTTCATGAAAAAAAGACAAAACTCTAGAGCCATGGTAGATGATGAATTTCAAAGTTTTATCTCAAAAACTGAATTTTTGACAGCATTTTGAATTTTGCTCCAATGTGAACAATTGGAGTCAATGTAAAAATAGCAATTTTAAACATCAGTTTTTCACTTATGGAGCAAATCAATCATTGTTACAAACAAATTACCAGCTTGCTACTTGCCAATTAGCTCAGAGCGGTAGATGACCGTCTTAGGTTCCAGAGGTTGCTCAGAATTGCCTAAAAATGCCCGGACCCGACCCATCGCTGCGCAGCAGCTATAATTTAATTTCTTTTGCTCAATGACGCTCACTGGACACCGACCTCATAATAAACTTTGAGTGTATTGTATCCTCACCTCCTCTTGGCTCCCGACCATAGGCGAGACATGTGTGAAGTTTTGATGACATGTTAAGCATGCGACCTACCCTGGGAGATTTAAAAAGCAGAAGATAGCAGTTAGCAGCTAACTCAAAGAAGACAAACAGCAGCTGAAAAAAATGTCTTCAAATTGGGAAAACAATGAGGTCCAGGAGCTCCTTACCCTCTGAACTGTGGACGAGATCAGCCGCCATATAACAGGGACAATAAATGTTTGTTACTGTCATGTTAATGCCATTGTCGTTGTTTATGAAGCGCTGCCTCGCTATGTTATATGACGCTGTTGTGTTAAATGTCACTATATCGATACACATGGTGTCGTCTAAGTTAATATCTTGTCTGAAAATATATCGATATATCGTACATAGTCGTTATATCGCCCTACGTTTAACTGAGAGTGTTTTTGACCTGCAGATCACCAGAGTGATGCTCTCTGTGATGAAATGACTTGAGATCACTCACCTGTCCACACCTGTCCACACCTGTCAGGTCACATGATCACAGCAGGTTATAAACAGCATTAAATCAACACGAGGACGTTAATATGGAAACAGTAACAGTGGGACTCACTCTGCAGGTGGTCGTCCACATCACGGATGAAAACGACTGCACGCCAGAGTTCCTCCACTCCATCTACACCAGAGACAACGTACCTGAGAGTGTCGCACCTGGAACCTCCCTGCTTCAAGGTAACACACACACACACAAATACACACACACACAACACAAAGGCTGATCTGTGGAGCCGGTAATCTATCTGCCTTCTGTCAGCGAACGCAACACCAGCACATTACACTTTTGGGTATACTGTACAGTGTGTGTGTGTGTGTGTGTGTGTGTGTGTGTGTGTAGGTGTGTGTGTGTGTGTGTGTGTGTGTGTCACAGCCATCTGTTGTAGCTGCTGGTGGCTGGTTGAGATCAAACAGTCCGACTTCAGCGAGGCTTTGCTCTTATTAGGCTGACAGCCAGCGACACACACACACACACACACACACACACACACACACACACACACACACACACACACACACACACACACACACACACACATTCATACATACATTCAACAGTGTACAGACTAATGTATTTATAAAATCCCTCTCCTCTTCCTCTTCTTCTCTCTCTTCATCTGTCCTCCCTCCACCTCCTCCTCTCCTTGTTTCCTTGTTCTCTTCTCCTTCTCTCCTACCCTCTGTACATCTTCCTCTTTTTCTCCTCCTCCCCTTCACATCGTGTCCTCACCTTTCTTCTCTCTCCTTCTCTCCTTTTTTTCTTGTCTCTTCTCCCCCACTCTTCCTATTCTCATCTAATGTTTCCTCCATTGTTTGTTTATCCTCTCCTCATCCTCATCTCATCTCTCCTTCTCCTCTTCCTCTCTTCCTCCTCCTCCTTTCCTTGTCTCCTCTCTTCCTCCATCACCCTCTTCTCCTCCTCCTTCTCTCCCCCTCCCTCATCCTCATCTCATCTTGCTTCTTCTCCTCCTCTTCCCCTTATTATCCTTTTCCTTTCCCTATCTCTTCTCCTCCCCTCTTCTCCTCTTCCTCCTCTACCTGTCATTCTCCTCCCCATCCTCATCTTGCCTCTCTTCCTCCTCTTCCTCTCCTCATCCTCCCCCTCTCATCTTCCTCCTCTCCCTTTCCTTGTCTCTCCTTTTTTCTCCTCCTCATCCACCTCTTTCCTCCTCCTTTCCTCCTCATCCCGTCTCACCTTGCCTTTTCTCTTTCTCTTCTTCTTCCTCTACATTTCCTTGTCTCTTCTCTCTCATCCCCATCCTCCTCCTTTCCCCCTCATCCTCATCCTCATTTCCCCTCTCTTCCTACTCCTCTCTCTCCTCCCCCACCTCTTCTTGTCTCACTCTTCCTTTCCTTCTCTAATCATTCTTCAATTCTCTTTCTTATTTCTCTCCTCCTCATCCTTTTCTTATCCTCCCTCCTTCTCATCTCATCTCACCTCTCTTCCTCTTTGTCTCCTCCTCCTCCCTCTTCTACTCATACTCATCTTGCCTCTCCTTTCTTCTTCTCCTCATTTCCTCCTCATCTCATCTCATCTCATCTCATCGCTCCTTTCCTTTCTTCCTCCTCTTCTTTTCCTTACATATTCTTCATCCCTCCTCCTCCTCCTCCTCTTCCTCCTCCTCTTCCTCCTCAGTTCTGGCCCGGGACTGCGACTCAGGTGTGAACTCTGAGCTCTCTTACTTCGTTCACGGCGGCGACTTTGACATCACATCGGGGGGCGTGGTCAGCCCTGCCCGTCGCCTGGACTACGAGCGACCCAATCACATCTACGAGTTCGTGGTGGTTGCTGTGGACGCAGGGACGCCCCCCCGCACCGGCACCGCCTCTGTCCGCATCCGAGTCGCCAATAGCAACGACGAGGCGCCCGTCTTCTCCCAGAGCGCGTAGGATTATTATTTTCTTCTGTTTCCTGTAGTTTTAACTTTCCGTCACCTTTTGAATGAGACTTTCTGTGATGAAGAACACCAGCAGTCTGTGTGTCTGTCTCCGTCTCTGTGTCTGTCCCCTGTCGCTGTCTGCGTTTCTCGCCCACAGAGTCAGTCTGCTAATTAAGATGTTTTTAATTCAGCATCTATTTTTAATCCCGCCGCTCCTTCTCCATCTGTTTTCACTCCATCTTCACCTCGTCTCTCACTCCTCTGTCTGTCTCCTTCCCACCTTCTTACTTCATCTCCACTTTGTGAACTTCTTAACTCGTTTCAAACTTTTCTCCGTTCTGTTTTCTCTCCTCATTTCCTCCTCTGGTTTCATCTACTCTCTCTCGTCTCAGTTACAAGACCTTCCTCAGTGAGGACGCTGGTCCGGACACGCTGGTCGCCATCGTTCACGCCAACGACCCGGATGGAGACGCCGTCTCTTACGCCATTACAGGTGGCAACGAGGACAGCAACTTCCTGCTGGACAACCAGAAGGGTGAGAGAACATGGCTGTATTTATAGCAAGCAGTGTTTTGACTTGTGCTGCTGGGCAACAAGAAATCACCTGTCAATCACTGATTCACTGTTCAAACAGAAAAGTAACAGACCCTACGCAATTGACCTTTCACTAAGCCCCGCCCCTCTGTGATGGTGATGAAAGAGTGATTCTAGAGAGCAGCAGACAGAGGGGTCTACAGTCTGTGTTTGAAGGATATATCCAGGATGTCAAACTGACTCAGCAGCAACAACAGGTTAAAAACACAAAGATAGTTAGAAGCTAAAGCCGAACTATAGGCTACAGATCACACTTGACTTGGTGTGAACGGGCAGGATTTTGGAACGTTGCAAGTAGTTGTTAATTTTGTTGATGAAAACTATGACGAAACAAGACGATGACAAGCTAAGAAATAGATCTTGATAGTAAAAACTAGAACAAAATCTATGTTTCATTTTCGTTGACGACTGTCAACTGTCAGACCTTAAAAGCCGAGAACAGCTGTGCTTGTAGTAAGTTGTAGTGACAGGCTGTAAACTCCAGTAAATAGTCTGCACCAGGATGTTTTCGTTGGTGCGAGTTGTGAGCTGTAACTCAGCAGTGGCTAAATAATCAGCCGTGTGTGTCTGACTGTGGATGGTGGAGCTGCTGAATGGATTTGTGGAGTTTGTTAGTTGCAGTGGTGGCTGTTAGCAGCTAGCTCCGCTCGCAGCCTTCACAGCTTCACCCCGCAGGACTCCACTCAGTCCGGACTGGAGCAGGTTTGTGGGTTGATGGTGTTTGACAGGCAGGTAGGAGGCTCAATTATCTGTGAGTGTAGCTGTGCTGTAAGTAAACAGTCTGAACTCAGATCAGTTTTCTCTGACAGAGATGAAAGTTTAGTTTGAATCAGCAACTCTGTGAGAGGACACCAGTTTAAACCTCCAGACTAACATGTTGCACATGAAGAAACAAGTTACGTTTCTGCTTCTTAACAGTCACATGGATAAGTCAGAGTTTACAATGAACCTGGGGACAAATCCTAGTTGGCTCACATTAGTTATTTGTTGAGAGCATAAATAGAGAGATGTTGAGCTTTTCAAATGATGATCAGCAAGTGTGTGCTCGTAAATCAGCCCTTAAACCTGTCACACACTGCTGGAGACATGACATACACATTATTTTATACAACCTGTCACCCTGAGTCTGATTTATGATTCATGAATTAGCCTCACTGGATCAGTTTAAAGAGAAAAACATAAAAAACATGACAAAAATGTTTTTGTCGACTGAAACTATGAAGAATAAAAATGACTAAAATGTGACTAGAACTAAAACATTTTCATCTCCAGACTGAGACTAAATCTAAGACAGCTGTCAAAATGAACACTGGTAGTTGCCTGTTTCAACACATCTCTGAACTGGACTTCAGGTCTTTGGGCAGAGGTCTTTTGTCGGGCCCAGAGGTCTGGCTTGTGGTCAAGGCCCCGAGGCTCTGTAACAATATGCCTGAAGAAATCAGCTTGGCCGAGTCAGTGATCTTTCTTAAAGTGTGTAAGATCTAGGCAGATTTGGTGGCGTCTAGCGGTGAGTTGCAGATTGCAACCAGCTAAAACTTCTCTTACTTCACAGTAATCTGAGCAGAAGTTCAGACGGCCCAGCGTCACCATCATCGCCTCTAATGACACAAAAACAGAGGAATTATTATTCACATGTTGTTTGTTAGGGAGGGTAAACACACACACATGTACAACACGGTCACTGTTGCACACATACACATACAGCTGCATTCAAATCACAGCACGCACACACACACATACACACACTCACACAGTAAAATGGTTGTTGCTGTGGTAACCAGTATTTAGGAATAAAGCTTGGTAGCTTTAACAAGGCCAGTGAACCCCCCGCAACAGACACACACCAACACACAAATGCATGTGCGTAAATAAATAATAGAAAAAAACATGGATACACACATTTATAATCGCTGCAGCTCACACACACACTCTTGTATTTCTATCTTTGTGAGGACCCTCGTTTACATGGTGCATTCTTTAGCCCCTTAACTTAACCTGAACCTAATTCTTACCTGAACCTTTAAACCAAGTCTCAACCCTTAAACAGGCCTTTGAAGAAATAAGGACTGAAAAAAATAAATTAACAACAACAATAACTCCCCAAAAATGTCCTCACTCTGTCACTAACAATACAACGGTCCTCACTATGTAGCAAGTACGAGCATAGACACACACACGCGTGCATAAATAAATGAAAAAAAAAAATTATGAATACACACATTTTTAAGCACTACAGCTCACACACACACACACACACACACACACACACACACACACACCACTGTCACACATTGCATTACACCTGTGGGTATACTGCACAGTGTGTGTGTGTGTGTCAGAGAGACTTTATGAAGATAAACTTCATGTGCAGCAGCGTGATGCTCCATCATGTTTTGCATGTTTATCTCTGCATGTGTGTGTGTGTGTGTGTGTGTCTTCTCTAAGCCTTGCTGTCACCTTATCACCCAGCATGCACTGCTCCACTGCTCTGCCACACACACACGTACACAAAGACACACACATGTGCGTCCATGCACAGATACAAACATGAACATTTGCACATAAATGATATATTAAGACTCACACACACACACACGCAGCAGATGGCCTTTGGCTCGTTCGGCTGTTCTGCTTTGTCACTTCAAAGCGTTGTGAAGTATTTTCATGTAGATGTGTTCGCTCCCTCCCAGCCGCCGTGTCTCTGTTCATGTTTCTACCAAAGCTGCTTATTTGTTTGTTTGTTTGTTTGCTGCGCTGCTCTGTTCCGTTAATGTGGAAGTGTTTGTTAGCGCAGAGAAATGTGACATTTGTTTTAGGCCTGAGACAGAATAATGTGGGGTGGGTGGTTTTTTCTCTAATTTTGTTTTTTGCAGGCTGGTGTTTGTTCGACAGTCGTTGCTGGTGACGCAGTGACGACCCACAGGGCTGTGAACATCACAGCATCACTGTGTGTCTGCTGTTTAAACTCAGTGTGGTATTTGTATTTACTTTTGATGGATATTCACAATTTGCCATTTTGTCATCATCCATCATGAGAACGCTGTAATTTACCTTTACCCAATACTCATTTTTACTGAGTAGAGCTTGAATGCACCATAGTGTAAATCAATGCAATGTCATGGATGTATAAAGAGACCTGGATATTTGAAGGCAGGCTCCTGTTAATTCCTATGAGAGTTGCCCAGTGGTGCATGAAGCCAAAAAAGCTTTATTTCCACTGTATGAAATTACCCAGATGATCGGCGCTGCTTCTGCATCATTGGGTTTATAAAGCAGGTGCATTAGAGACTTAGTGCCAGCGAGCACGGCCGAGCGGGACAGGGTGGCCAACCTGCACTGACCAGCAACTTCTGGTTTAGTGCTTCCTGGGGGCCTGTGCAACCTCCGTCAGCAGTTAATTCCGGCAACCGGCAGCTAACAGCTAACGTCAACTAGCTCTCCTCCTGCCGGTGTCAACACAGATTTGTTGTTCCCAGTGCAGCATCAATAGTGAGGGGCAGCGGTAGCTCAGTACAGAAGAGTCCAGACTAAGTATGGAGCGTGGACTGGCAGCTGGAGAGGTGCCAGTCCATCTCTGGAGGTGCCAGAAAAAAATTGAAATTCCCCTCAAAGATAAAGTTTATCTTCTTCATCTTTACTGCGGCTTTTCGTCCTGATGGCTCTGCTTTTTAGTCTTTGCAGTTTTGATGTGACACTAGAAGAAAAACATCGACCACAGCTATCGGTGAATGTCTGTCTTCTTGTTTGCAGATAGGCTGATGGCCCAATTGTATTGACGTCGTATATATAGTAAAAAAGAACAAACAAAGAAGAAACAGGGTCAAATTTTTGTCATCTTTATAACACCACTCTTGAAGGTTAGAATTGATGTGTGGATAAGAAAACTCCTGAATCTCAGTGCCCCTAAAAAACAAAGTATCTCAGCAAACTTTCCTCTTCTACATGAAATAATGTGAAATCCAAGCGAACACCAGACTGCAAAAAAAAAAAAAATTCTGGAGCACAAACACTTTGTGGTTTCATTCTGCAGTTTGTTTTTCATGATGACTTTGAGGGTCTCAGAATAATCAGCAGCTCTTAGGTGTTTTCTCTCCCCTCTTTCTTTTAATTTTCTATTAACTGAAACATATTCTGAGTTTCCACCAAGAGCAGTCTGTTTACTGTAAGCTGTCCTCTGGCAGCAGGAAACAACAACTCCTCAGTGCCTGTGAACATGAAAATAATTTAAGCCCAAGAAATGTTTGTATTTCAGAGAAAGTGGAAAACATGAACTTTAGCAACAACTAAAACCAGACTTCTGTTGAATACTGTTGTATTTAGTGTTGTAGAGGTCTCCGTCTGAATCCCCTGTGTGTGTGTGTGTGTGTGTGTGTGTGTGTGTGTATGTGTGTGTGTGTGTGTGTGTGTGTGTGTGTGTGTGTGTGTGTGCGCAGGCATCATCAAGTTGCGGAGGAGCCCCCCTCCGAGGCTCAGGGGGCCGCAGTACGTTCTCAACATCACCGCTACGGACGACAACGCATCTGGTGGACCGTACCCGCTCAGCAGCTCTGCTCAGGTCATCGTAGGAATCAACGACATCAACAACAACAAACCTGTCTTCCAGGAGGTGACGAATGATAACATGTCTCTGCTCTGGTAGAAACAACATGGGGTCACTTCTTGGGACGCCTTCTTCTAGTTTAGCATTAGTTATTTTAACACTGAGGTTTACGGCACATTTACAGTTCTAAACATTTATTGTGTTTCTGATTGTGCTGTTTGCTCTCAGTGTCAGAACTACAGTGTGAACGCGGGGGTCCTGGAGAACCAGCCACCAGGGACATTTGTCCTGCGTGTCCAGGCCCATGACGCTGACATGGGGGTCAACGGAGAGGTCAAATACGGCATCATGCACAGAGACGGAGTGTCGTCCGGGTTCGACATCGATCCTGACACTGGTAAGTTCCATGCTACTGCTACGGGAATGCTGTTTTCTCAAGTTGAAAGTTTCTAACATGGTACCTGTGATTGTCAGGTGTGATCACCACGACAGTGAGTTTCGATCGTGAGCGTCAGAGGGAGTACACGCTGTCGGTGACGGCCACAGATCAGGCCGAGGAGCCGCTCATCGGGATCTGTCAGATCACCGTCCTCATTGCCGACCAGAATGACAACGACCCGAAGTTTGAAAACAGCCGCTACCAGTGTGAGTTAAGTTCTGCTGACATCCCTGTGATGTCGGTGTGTTTCTGCTCAGTGGTGCTAAGATTACTAATATGACCCCGATTCCAAAATAGTTGGGAGGCTGTGTAAAACGTGGGTCTGTCCCCTGATAGTCAACCAAATGTTAGTCGACCACAAAGGTCATTAATTTTAAGATTTAAGATTTCATTTGTCGCTGTGTCGCAGAAGAAAAAAACTATTAGGTGACAATGCCACTGCTACTATTTCTGCTAGCTTACTTCAACTAGCTACTGCTATTATTGCTGTGATTACTGCCATTGCTGCTGGTGCTGCTACCTCAACTACTATCACCACTACAGTATACAGATGGTCCAGAAGCAGTTTTCTGTCTCTGATGCTCATGGGGTAGATTTTCATTTTCATCTTGTGCATCAGATAATGTGAAACAAGGTAGTGACACACTCAAGGTGAAAGAGTCGCCCACGCTAACATCTGTGTACAACCACTGTCCTCCTGCTGTGCAACAGGAACACTGCTGTGTGTGTGTGTGAGTGTGTGTGTGTTTGGAGGAACCAGGTGAAATGTGGAGACGGTCTGTTTGTCATCATCTATCAATCTGCATCCTTGTAATCCTGGAAAGCTCTTAAGACTGATGAAATATTCGCCGCCGCCTCCTGCAGGTCGGTGTTTGTTTACTACGTGTGCAAATATGTGTTTTGATAAGCGTCGTGTCAGAAGTTCTCCTCGTCAGATTAGGGAAACACACGGAGTGGCTCATTAACTATTTAACAGGCAGATTGAAATGTTTCTGGGACACGCATTCATTTACAACTGGTGTGTGTGTGTGTGTGTGTGTGTGTGTGTGTGTGTGTGTGTGTGTGTGTTGGGGGTTTTCCTGCACAGCGGAGGAAGTGCACTGGAAGCCACCTCTTTCAGCCTGCTTGTTGTTTATCTTTTGGTCTTTATCGACACACATTGGAATCAATATTTTGGATAAAGTGAAAAATAGTTGACTGTTGACTCTGATTTTTTTTTCCTGTTACTGCTACCCAGAAAAATAACATGCTATAAGGTATTTACCTTACATTTGCACGTTGTTTGAACATTATAGCAGATACATTAATGTCAATTAATATTCCCGCCCCCCTGCGACCCCTAACACAACACATTCTCACTCTGACCTCGTCATATATCGACATTGGTCATGGACTTTCCACGTCGAGATATGACGTGCAGCGTTCCCTGGTTACATTGACTTTGTGACAAAACGTTTTTCTGACATGCCTCCACTGTGAGCAAAGAATCCAAAAAGGGAGGATATTTGTTATAAATTAAAGTAATCAGGGTCTGTATTTAACAACAGAGTATAATCCAAGTCTCCTGTCATAGGCTCAGTGCTTCCCAAACTAATGGATTTTTGCTAAAATGTAAGGGTTTCAGAGAGGCGCCGGTAACGTCAGCTTGGCGACTGTCTACTGTCACAACAAAGACAGAAAAGCACATTTTTGGGGGAATAGATCTGCCGGCGGACACTAGACGTTGCTGTTGAGTATTTGGCTTTTAGCACTGTTTGCTTTGTAAGTTTGATATTGATTGTGTCGTCAACCCTCTTTTAATGTAGCGTTGCATTAGCTAACTATCTAACATTGGTGCCCGCCACTGCCAAGATTTTCTGTCATTTATGACAGAACGCTTCCCCGCCATTGACGAGATAATCCGTGTTTTATGTGTTATAAGATAGGGGGCGCTGTTACACATCCTGTGAAATGAACGAGCACAGCCGTGTCCAAAAACAAACGAAGAAGATCCGCTGGAAACCAGAGGAAGAAGATGTTTACAGAGGAGATGTAGCATCTTGTATACCGCACAAAATTGGACGACGGAAATGTTTACGGTTGTGCACATTTCCATTTTCCACACTTCTGTTTTGATTAACGTTCGGAATCCGATTTGGACGAAGAAGCAAACGAGAAAATGCAAAAATTCAAGTGTCGATAAATGAGATAGAATAGACTGTTTTTTGTGTATAAAAACAGAAAGACTGTTTTTTAGTTTCACGTAGATACTGTTGACATATTCACAGAGCAAATTATTCTGTGGGTCTTGAAAGATCAGTGAATATGATCAAAAATGCTGGCGGTGGTTGGAAACTTAAAAATAACACTCGTTAATAGTGCTCGTTTTAAAAAATGTTTTTTTTTTTTTTAAAAAAAGCACTATGTGGACGCAGACACTGACGATGTAAAACACATCATTACAGCCAGTCTCACAGACGGACGAGTAGTGTGCTCTTGCCCACCTGGCTCAGATCAGCTGTGACTTTAACACCTTAACAATGAGTTTTAAATAGATACTTGCTGTTATTATGTGAAATAATTAGAGCAACAACAGACAGAAACTTCCAAACAATTGCAGCAGTGTGTGTAGAGGGAAACCGAGCGATGGCAGTAAATCCTGTGTTTGCTGTTGTGGATTGTTTCGGTTGTTCCTCAGTGAGGCTCGTCGGACTCAGCAGGATCTGACGGGATTATTCATTTGAAATGTATTCAAAGACCCACAAATGTCAAAAGGACATTATTATTGACATAATGCTTGAAATGCAGTATTACAGAGGGAAATGTGCGGCGGACCTCCTCCTCTCTGCTGCTTGTTTTTGTTGTCTGATCAGCACTGACGCTCATCACAGTCACATCACAGTCAGCAGGATTGGAGGTTATATTCATAAATTTGAAAATGCAGCTGTTGACGTTGCAGAGTGAGACCCAGAAATGACAAAATGAGGTGACACGCTGCTGACACGACACAACGCCATGCTGCCATTATTATAATATCTGCTTACCATCACAGAACATGATGTTTCATTGTGTTCAGGCACATTTAATACAGGTCAGTGTTCACGCTTCAGACAGAATATAAATATGAGTTGTAGCCGATGCATGTGGACATGATGGATATCTGATGGAGACGTGTCACATGAATTATAAACTTTTAAAGGTATCTAGTAATTCAAAAATAAGCTTTTGAAGTTACATTACCTGCAGAAGCCAAGCCAGTAGTAGTGGCTGTGGAGGGACCAGTAGTACCAGTGGTCACAGTAGCAGTAAAGGTACTGCAGTACCAGTAGTATTTTGTCCCCTAGCTGATCGTTCATGTCTTTTTCTCTCAGACTTCCTGCGCGAGGACACTCCAGTAGGAACTAGCTTCCTGCGAGCGGCGGCACATGATGACGACCAAGGGAGCAACGCAGCCATCACCTACTCCCTGTCCAATCAGAAGCCAGCGTACCTGCACATCAACCCCAGTACTGGCTGGATTTACGTCAACCACCCCATCTCACAGGTCAGAGACAGACACACCTGACTTACTGACGTGTCCTCGATCTGCTAAAATGTCCACACATTTTAAAAATCTTCCCACTCAGAAAATGTCCTCAGAAAATGTCCTCACTTTAAAAAATGTCCTCACTTTAAAAAATGTCCCCACTTTATCAAAATGTCCTCACTTTGGCAAAATGTCCTCACTTTGGCAAAATGTCCTCACTTGAACAAAATGTCCTCACTTTGGCAAAATGTCCCCACTACGACAAAATGTCCTCACTTGAACAAAATGTCCTCACTTTGGCAAAATGTCCTCACTTGAACAAAATGTCCTCACTTTGGCAAAATGGCCCCACTTTTAACAAAATGTCCCCACTTTGGCAAAATGGCCCCACTTTTAACAAAATGGCCCCACTTTAACAAAATGTCCCCACTTTAACAAAATGTCCTCACTTTAACAAAATGGCCCCACTTTTAACAAAATGTCCTCACTTTGGCAAAATGGCCCCACTTTTAACAAAATGTCCCCACTTTATCAAAATGTCCCCAATTTGGCAAAATGTCCCCACTACGACAAAATGTCCTCACTTTGCAAAATGTCCCCACTATAACAAAATGTCCTCACTTTGCAAAATGTCCCCACTATAACAAAATGTCCTCACTTTAACAAAATGTCCCCACTATAACAAAATGTCCTCACTTTAACAAAATGTCCCCACTATAACAAAATGTCCCCATTTTGGCAAAATGTCCCCACTATGACAAAATGTCCTCACTTTGCAAAATGTCCCCACAATAACAAAATGTCCTCACTTTGCAAAATGTCCTCACTTGAACAAAATGTCCTCACTTTGGCAAAATGTCCTCACTTGAACAAAATGTCCTCACTTGAACAAAATGTCCTCACTTGAACAAAATGTCCTCACTTTGGCAAAATGTCCTCACTTGAACAAAATGTCCTCACTTTGGCAAAATGGCCCCACTTTTAACAAAATGTCCCCACTTTGGCAAAATGGCCCCACTTTTAACAAAATGTCCCCACTTTAACAAAATGTCCTCACTTTAACAAAATGGCCCCACTTTTAACAAAATGTCCCCACTTTAACAAAATGTCCTCACTTTAACAAAATGGCCCCACTTTTAACAAAATGGCCCCACTTTTAACAAAATGTCCCCACTTTAACAAAATGGCCCCACTTTTAACAAAATGTCCCCACTTTAACAAAATGTCCTCACTTTGGCAAAATGGCCCCACTTTTAACAAAATGTCCTCACTTTGGCAAAATGGCCCCACTTTTAACAAAATGTCCCCACTTTATCAAAATGTCCCCAATTTGGCAAAATGTCCCCACTACGACAAAATGTCCTCACTTTGCAAAATGTCCCCACTATAACAAAATGTCCTCACTTTGCAAAATGTCCCCACTATAACAAAATGTCCTCACTTTAACAAAATGTCCCCACTATAACAAAATGTCCTCACTTTAACAAAATGTCCCCACTATAACAAAATGTCCCCATTTTGGCAAAATGTCCCCACTATGACAAAATGTCCTCACTTTGCAAAATGTCCCCACTATAACAAAATGTCCTCACTTTGCAAAATGTCCCCACTATAACAAAATGTCCTAACTTTAACAAAATGTCCTCACTTTAACAAAATGTCCCCACTATAACAAAATGTCCTCACTTTGCAAAATGTCCCCACTATAACAAAATGTCCTCACTTTAACAAAATGGCCCCACTTTTAACAAAATGTCCCCACTTTATCAAAATGTCCCCATTTTGGCAAAATGTCCCCACTATAACAAAATGTCCTCACTTTAACAAAATGGCCCCACTTTTAACAAAATGTCCTCACTTTGCAAAATGTCCCCACTTTATCAAAATGTCCCCATTTTGGCAAAATGTCCCCACTATGACAAAATGTCCTCACTTTGCAAAATGTCCCCACTATAACAAAATGTCCTCACTTTGCAAAATGTCCCCACTATAACAAAATGTCCTCACTTTAACAAAATGTCCCCACTAAAACAAAATGTCCTCACTTTAACAAAATGTCCCCACTTTTAACAAAATGGCCCCACTTTTAACAAAATGTCCTCACTTTGATAAAATGTCCCCACTTTATCAAAATGTCCCCATTTTGGCAAAATGTCCCCCCTATCACAAAATGTCCTCACTTTGCAAAATGTCCTCACTATAACAAAATGTCCTCACTTTGCAAAATGTCCCCACTATGACAAAATGTCGCAAAATGTCCCCACTATAACAAAATGTCCTCACTTTAAAATGTCCTCACTTTGCAAAATGTCCCCACTTTGCACTGGATGGAAAATGATCAAAACCGTGAAGTTACTGTGTCGGGGTCACAGGGTGGAGGTTGTGTTTCCACGGCAGCAGCTGTTGTGTTGTTTCCTCTGTGAGAGGAATAAAAGTCTGTCGTCTTTAATGTTTAACGATCGTCACAATTGTGTTTGTGTGTTTTCTTCTTTGTACAATCTCACAAAGTGAAACTGAAAATCCACAAGGAAGTGAATCTGTCAGCCGTTCAACAAACGTCTGATACGAATGATGCCGACTCTTCTTCTTCTTCTTCTGTGCCTGTCGTCTCATCTCTGTTCTTCTTCTCTGCCTCTCACTGCCACTGATCTTTTAAACGACACTTCAGTCAATAATTTACCAAAGGCAGATTCAGCGCCGCCATCTTTCTTTATTCACTTTTTAAGAACAAACCAAGAGATCAGCAGTGTTTCCGTCTTCTCTGCTTTAATATTTACTTATTTTACAAAGGCTGAGTGGCCTTTCACAGCTGTGAGACGGCAGCAAGATCATTAAAATCTGATTCTGATGATAACAAGATCAAGTTTGGGTCACAAACTTTATGAATTTAGAAAATTCTTTTTTTAATGTGTTCCTGCAGTTTCATAAAAGTCAGGAAAGGTGACTGGACAAATATTCTCTCCAGGATCTGACGCTGTGACCTCTGACCTCTGAAATGAAAGACAAAAGAAGCAGCTCTCATTAACAGCTCACCTGGAGACGTTCCCTCAGTTTGTTCAGTGACATTTGTCGTTCCCTACAGACGTCCAGGATCAACCAGCAGATCGTGGCGTCAGACGGAGGGAACCGCAGCAGCTCCGTGGAGCTGACGGTCATCATTACAAATGTCCACAACCAGCCGCCGCACTGGGAGCAGCCTGAGTACTGGGTCACCGTGCCAGAAAACACCGTACGAGACGCCAAGATAGTGGTGAGTCACATGATGCTGAGCAGGAAGATGAAACACAACACAAAGACTTTGTTTGATGCAGAGCAGCATTACAGACAGTTTGGTGAATTTGTAAAGAGATATATAAACTCGAGCTGTACTCGATGAAAAATACTTGTCCAGGTTGAGCTGAGCAACATGAGACAGTTTATGACTCCTACAGCAAAATTTACACCCTGAGGAAAATGTTGTTATTGTTTCTGCAAAGCACAGGAATGTTCCTTATGTTCCACTTTTTCATGTGTTTCATATCAACGTTTCTAAAGTGATGTAGTTTATGAGCTGACTTTGTCATCAGGAGGTGGAGAAGGATGGTGGATGACATTTAGGCGAGACACCTGCCAAGCTGCAGACCACTGTTTGAGACTAACTAACAACAGAACTGTTTGTTTTTTGGTGAGACATTGTTGTGTCTCCAGCTGCTTTTTAGCCACAAAACATAAGTGTTTTTAACTGCAGGGACAGTGGCAGGAGAAGTAGTCATGGCAGTTTTTTACTGAGACGTTTCCAGCGGGAATTGTGCCCCCAAAACCAGGTTTAAAAATGTTAAGAACTACATAAAGTAGACCAAAACTCTCTCCACTCATTTTCGTAAAGAAAACTACATGAAATTGTTATTTTTTCCAAGTTTATAATGTTATTCAAGATATCAACATTAAAAAAATTCTCACAGGATAAGGCTTTGTTTGTGCAGGTGAAACTCCTCTACGTAATATTTCCGTCTGGAGTTTGCCTCGAATAGGTGACAAAAATCTAACTTTTGCGGTGGATGTCAGAGAAACCATATGACAGTGTGCTAGCTTAGCTAACAGGCTGCTAACGAGCTAACCGGCTGTTTCCTTGAATTCATTTCCCTGTGTTGATTGTCAAATGAGTTTGTCTGATTGAAAAATAATGCATTCTAATCTAGTGTTAACACAATGTGAATCTGAGTAATGTTATTCTGCTAAAATATGGTTATACATTATATGCAGTCAGATTGTCATTATGACTCGTTCAGCAGCTTATACGTCATTTTAATAAAACACATCACAAGTCATGCTCCGTACCTGGCAGGCCAACATCATCACTGATGTGTTTCTATGCAATATAGGTCCTGTTTTTGTCCCGGTGATGTTCACATTATCCAAACTACTCCTGAGCTGAGTCAACAGTTGCACAGAATCCCTTAAAAAGGTTTCCTTAGTTAAGGAAAACTTGAAAACTCATTTACTGCATTGAAATCAATTTTAAAGCGGTAAAAGCTGCCATGGATGTTGTTTGTTTGCTTGGACTCACGCTTGTGACGCCTGTTATCGTCTCACAAAGTTGGCTGATAGTTAGATGGTGAAAAAATGGCAGAGGAGAAGAGGACAAGAAAACCGTTCTGGTCAGAAGAGGTAAAGATGAAACTGTGTTTTTACTGACAGGTGCACACAGACAGACTCATATATCCAAGTTGATTAATTGATTTGTCAAAAGAAAAGAAAAATGAATCAGTGACTCTTGTGAGCCGTCACTGTTCAAACAAAAATGCAGAACATTTCCTGCCCTCCCGGAAAAAATGATTTGCTGCTTTCTTTGTCAGATATTACAGTAAACTGAGAATCTTAAAGTTTTGGACTGAGCAAGCAAAGTGAAAACACGAGGCCGTGGGGTCTTCATGCAAAATTGCGCAGCCCTCGCTTTACGGCGGCTGTGATCTCCCTCTGAAGGTCTAAAATACTGCAGGTTGCCTCAGAAGTTGCTGATCAAGTGACTGAAGCTCGTCTTCCTCCTCTGATCATTGTAACCAGCTCTGAGATGTGGAGAGGAGTGCGACACGAGCGAGGGAGGAAGAAGACGTGGAAAAGAGAGGAATATTTAAACTTCCTGCCGGAGTTCTCTCTCGTTTACATCCTCCCTCACATCTGTGCACAGCACCCCGAGGAGGCTTGAAACGCTCTTTCTTCTTCTTCATCCCTCTCTCCTCCCTGTCCTCCATCCATCTCTTCCTCCCTCTCTCCCTCTCTGTCTCTCTCGGTGTCAGCACGTTTAGCCGAGCGCTTCAAAACATTTTCTGCCGAGCAAACAACAAACCCGCCCCGAGTCTGTCTCACCTGACTCCCTCCAACCAACACACACACACACACACACACACACACGCTTGGTTTGCTTGTATACCTCTGGTAATTTTTCCCTCTTTTGATCCCTCCATCCTAATTTGCTCTCTTTTCCTAAGCCGCTGGTTTAGAAGGTGGAGGAGTTTTTCCCTCCAGCTGCTCGATTTCATGGAGGTTAGTCAGTTTTCAAACAGTTGTAGGGTGTGTGTGTGTGTGTGTGTGTGTGTGTGTGTGTGTGTGTGTGTGTGTGTGTGTGTGTGTGTGTGTGTGTGTGTGTGTAATCCTATGTAAGCCTGTGTGTGCTTGAGTGTGTACTTGTCTGTGCTGTATTTAATCCTTCCTCCTCCTCCTGTTTGTCCCCTCGTCATCACTGAGAAGACAGATAGACTGATGATAGTGTTGATGGTGATGATAGTGATGATGATGATGATGATGATGATGATGACGGTGGTGGTGGTGGTGATGATGGGAGGCTCTCCCACCCACAGCTCCATCTGTCAGAGATGATTGACAGGATGAAGAGATAATTACACCTGCTGTCGGAGCATCACAATGGACTCTCATCACCTCTGAAAAACCGACGCCTAATTACTGTGTTTAACCTGACAGAGGCTGCGTGAAGAAGGGAGGGAGGAGGGGGAGAAGAGGGGAGGAGGGGGAGAAGAGGGGAGGAGGGGGAGATGACTCTGATGGTTCAAGTATTTCAATTTACCAACACAAGTGTCACCAGCAGGAAAGACTTCAATCAGAACATCGACATCTGACTGGCACTACGTCATCATGAGCCGGCTCTCATCACCGTGCTCCTTCCTGAGGGAAACAGTCCAGTGTTTAATGTAGACAACATGTAAAGAGGAAGGTGAAACATGTCTTCAGATTTCTACTTTAAACAAATGGGTTAAAACTAATAAAGCAAGCCACAGAGCCGCTGTGTAAAAAGTAAACTCCGAGTTGTTTTCCAGACATTTTGTAAAAATGATAGAAGACAGACACATGTGAAACCATTCCCCTTTGCCTCTCCATTGCACCTGTTGTCACTTTGATTTGCACCAAAGCAGCTGATTCACAATCACTTGTGCTTCCTGAATGGACACATTGATCTCCCTGACGTTTGACTGACTTCCTCCAGCAACACTCATTAATAGTGATTAAGTAAGACGTAGTACTGATAAGAAACAGCATCAGTGTTTTTGGTACCAACGTACTGAAATGACTTAGACACACGTTTGATGCAGCGGATTAACACGTTACCCCATTTCTCCTCTTCCTCCCCCTCCTCCTCCCTCCATCCTCTCCTCTGCTGTGTTAATTGCACTGAGGAGGAACTGTTGTTTTAAATTTAGCAGCGTTAATAAGGTTCGTTAATTACGTTGTTAACGAAGTGGAGGGAGAGGTGGGAGCTGCTGTGTGTGTGTTTCATAATCGTCTCATCATCAGCTGACTTCCTCCTGTTTGCCGTTTCCTCTTCCTGTCCATGTTCTCTGCCGCTGACGCACTAATCATGTAGTGTTCACTTATTTTTTTTCATAATTAAGAGATATGTTTCATAAGTAGCCATTAGAGCAACAATGAATGCATGTCAGCAGTGTTTTGCTCACGCTGTGCCTGCTCAGTGATTAAACAACCGCAAGCCACAATCTCAAATGTAGTGTTAAGAGTTTCACCTCTCATCCAAGAGGCTTCTTCAGTTCACTTCATGAACTTAGTCAATGCCTAAACACAAACAACACAAGCCCAGATCAGTGGCACTCCTTTTATTCAAAACACAACTAGATGCATGTAAAAGTGTGTCAGTCAGATGTTTTAACAGTGCCATTAAATGCACAGTAACAGAATCAGCAGTTTCAGTATTAAACCGCTGCCCTTGTCGCTGACGCCCCCCTTCAGCCGACAGCTAACTGTTTGAGTCTGACAGGATGATCTGTATCATCACACTGCGCACCAGCAGCACCAGTTGAGAACGATCTGCTGCCACATCTCCACAGGCGTTAATCTGTGTGGGAGAAGATGGCAGACGCTGATCAGCTTAGCTTCAGCACGCTGCACTGATGTCTAATGAGATGATTTCTCATTAGTGCTGATTCCGTACGCTCGGCTGCCCCGGCCCGCTGTGAGGCAGAGCCAACGCTCCGCCTCCTGAGGAGGGCCAGCGTGTCCTGACTTGACTCCTCACCTGGAAACTGGACAGCTACCACTGAGGCTGTTTGTCAGGTTTTCGAATATCATTTCTTCCAAAAATATTTTGTCATTTCACTTTGAACTTTTGCTGAGTCGGCTATATTCTCCATTGTGGAGGCAGCTGCTCTGAGTTGTGGTTAGAAAATCAGCTGTGTCTGTTGTGGCAGCAACCTGAGACAACGCTGGTGTCCAGATGGAGGAGGCTTTTCAGGCTTGGTTGAGAGTCCAAAAGAGCTGCAGCTACTGTGGTCACCAAACCAAACACCAGGGTTAGGGAAAAGTTTGTGGAGGCTATGGAGGAGAACTTCTGGTTTTAAAGAACTGTCGCTCAGGAGAGAAAGCAGTTGTTGCCTCAAGCTGTGTTGACCCTGACTGAGGATGATGTTGAGCGATGGAAAGAACACTTTGAGGAACCCAATAAGCATGTCTTCTCTAGAGGACACAGAGGTTGAGGACGACACACCCACTTCCTAGCAGAGGTCTGTGAGGACTGTGAGGCGCCAGGCGTGGATGAGATTCAACCTGAGAGGCTGAAGGCTCTTGACAGTGTTGGGTCGTCTTGGCTGAAACGCTTCCTCAGTGTTGCTTGGATTTCCAAGAATGGCAGTTTAAAGTTGTAGAAGAGTTTATGCCGAGATGCTGGAAAGGAGGTTTCGACCTCACTTCAGATCCAGGAGGAGCAATGCGGATTCTGTCCTGGTCGTAGAACAATGGAGCCGCTCCTTTGCAGGGTGTTTAGAGGCCCTGGTGGACTCAGGCCAACCCCCTTGTTTTAGAAGAAGCCAAAAGTACCCTCTTGGGTGCCCCTTTGCTGAGTTGAACATGAAGGGTTTCCTTCCAATGGAGAAAACAGGATGCAGGCTAGACAAAGTGTTTACACTGGTGCCTTTTTTTTTTTTTTACCTCTGCCCTCCTGATAAACCGCCTTTAATTGGGGTTGTGTGTACAATCTTCACAGGGGTCCATATGAATGACCTCTTCTTGTGGTATTCATCACCTCATAATCTTCTGAAAGCCTCATGAGTTCTGACATGTTTGCTTACGATCCATCCAACAGTGAGAGCTGTGTCCGGATCCTTGGCAGGAAGTTAGAAATATTTTCAGTGTCCTCCATGTCGAAAGGAATCAGTTGTGGTGGTTCAGGCATCTGATCAGGACCCTTTGCGTGCTTTTTTTTAGAGGTTTTCGATGAAAGTTTAACCGTAGGAGACCCAGGACACACTGGAGGGATTACATATCTCATCTGGTTTGAAAACACCTCGGTGTCCTGCAGGAGGAGCTTTGTCAATGGAGTCTGTTGGCTTTGATGAGAGCATATGGCCTCTCTGTTAAAGAGGATGAAAAGTATTTAGAATACAGCATACACTTAAACTGATATTGATTTTAAAGTAACTAAAATATGTTGCTGCTGCTCCTGTCTACAGTAGTACATTGCATATTTTCCCTGGAGGTACTTCTGCCTGTTTACCCAAACTGCAGGCGACCGACTGACTTCTACTGTAGGTAGTACACTGTGGATAAGTACCTCATACAACCCCACTTTAAAAGATCTGAACTATCCCTTTAAGAGACAGAGCTGAGAGGGTTTCGGTGTTTGAAGAGGCGGACAGTGTTTCCCACTCAGCGACTCTCCGTGTCACCGTGAGGAAACATGTTACCGCTGTTGATACACAATAAACAATGAGAGACAACAGGATGGACTGTGATAATAACTGTGGGGGGTTTAAAGGGTTAAAGTGACAAATAATCCAGGACAGTGTAGAGATTTTATTAAAAAATCTGTTGCAGTGAAGCGGCATAAATCAGTGAAGTGTGTGTGCAGGGATGTGTGAGCACAGGTCATACTCCCAGGACAATAAAGAGAGGTGGCATCACTCAGCCGGAGAAAACACAATCCTTCCCTGGCAAGGTTGGGAGTGTGTTAAAAGCTCACACACACACACACACACACCGACACATAAACACACACACACTCTCTAAGGTCAGCTCAAACTACAGCCAAGAGAATAACACGAGTCTTAAAAGCTCTGCTGCTGTGTGGATGCACAGGTCACAACAACACACACACACGCACAGATCCAAACACATATTTTCTAATAAATTCACACAAAGAACGCAAACAAAGCAGAAACTGAACCCTTTTTAGGTGTTAGTTTTCTCTGTGACTGCTTCATTTCCATAGAAGGTCTGAGCCGCCGCTCTGACCGTCTGAATGATGCATTCTTTGTAGCACTGTGTATCTTACCATGTCATATTTTTAGTGAGTGTTATGGTTTATGGATCTGGGAGACGTTAAAGTCGTTGAAACCGTTATGAAGACAAACGACCTCGCTGTCGACAGCAAACAGCTGCGTGCTAATATGATGTCATCATGAACCAGGACGGGAGTCTTCGTCTTCTTCTTTGGCTTCATTCTTTGATGGATTGTAATGAGATGTGGGAGTTACTGTTTTAGAAATGAAGATAAATCTGGTTTATATAGAAATCAAGATGTAAACTCAAAGCCAAGAAGGAATGCACAGAGGTTTGAGGGGCTGCAGGTGCAGGATGCAAGCTACCTTTTATTCTCTCTGTGCCACAGCATCTATTCTTGTGTGTATAAATCCATAAGCTGCCTTATTATCTCCTTTAAGGTCCAGTGTGTGAGATTCAGGAGGATTTGGTGCATCCAAAGGGAACGAAGGGCAACGAAAACACAATTCTTTTACACTAAAGAAGACGTACATATTATGCTATATTCCATTTCTGCCAATTCACCGTACTACTGAGGAGCAGGAAGGTGGGCCGAGGTGTGACCATGTAAATCGCTGTGTCTGTCCCACCCTGCTCGCCTCAGGTGTGCCTGACATTGATATTTCCTCCACTTCCTGTAGATTTGCTCTGAGAGACAGCGTGAACACACAATAACACATCTTGCGTATCTGACCCCTACACTGCCTCTTTCTCCCCTCAGACCATCAAGGCGACGTCCCCGCTCGGTGACCCCCGGGTGACCTACAACCTGGAGGAAGGTCAGGTGCCGGAGACCAACATGCCAGTGCGTTTCTACATCAAGCCGAACCGGGCGGACAGCTCGGCGTCCATCCTGGTGGCTGAGAATCTGGACTACGAGACCACGCGGTTCTTCACGCTCAGGGTGCGGGTCCAGAACGTGGCCGCCGTGCCGCTCGCGTCCTTCACCACCGTCTATGTTAACGTGACAGGTAAGGGGGAGAGGGAGTGTGTGTGTAAGCTAAGGGTTATTTAAGGGTAAACATGCAGATGTCCGTTCAGTACTTTACTCAGACAGATCATAAATGTCAACAACAAATTGCTGCCAGTAACATTATTTTTTGGGGGACAGATTTATTGCTTTGGTTGTGTGAAACGTTAAACTTTAAACCAGAATGTGACACGCCATCCATAAACATGGACAATTATAAAGCCAACGATGTAAACAGACACACACATAAAAAAGGACTTAATTACTGTGCACAAGTGAAAGGAGCTGACTGTATAATTCCATGTGACAAATAAATTATTGATTGATTTATGAACAAGCCAACATGTAAACGAGTGACGGATCAAAGTGTCTGAATATTTAACTCTTATCTCAGAGGAAAGACACAATCGAAACACACGCTGCTACAGCAACAGATTTAGTCTCTTCATATTTTAATAGCACTTCTAATTTGAAAGCAGCCCCTGTAATTATTCTTGTGACTCGTTTTAAGATTAGAAGCTCATTTACTCTCGTGAAAAAAAGTCATTGTTCAGATGTGACCAGCGGAGGAAGAGGAGCGATCTGGGAACTGCCGACACTCTGTAATGAACGACACTGCTGGAAGATGACAAACAGAATGATGGGGAGGAATAATGAAGTGTAGTTCACTTCCCTGTGTCGACTCTGGCGGTAAACAGCAGCGGCTGGTGCCGTGAGCGCCACGCCGCCTCATTTTAACAGCGACTCATTTCCCAGTCAGCACCTGTAGGCGGGCGGCGAGAAGGGAAGAGGAGAAAACACTTCCTGACTTTGATTGGCTTTGAACAAACCCACATCGGACGCTGTAATTGGCTTAGCGGAGCTTGAAAGTGAGCTGACAAGCTGCTTTGTGGACTCTTCATGGTGTTTGGAGGATAATTCCTCACTAATAAGTCGGTTTTCATTAGCGAGGGGAGACACAGCCCAACTTCACTTCTGGTGGACTTCAGCTCGCTGACTGTTTCTCTTTCTCTCCTTTTGTCTGTTTCTTCTTTCTTTATTTCACTTCACTTTTTAATCTTCTTAACTGGTGTAAACGTTGCAAAAAACACAAACTTTCCTCTGTCTTTCTTTGCCTCTCTCTGCCTTCTATCTGCTTTCTTGCTGGCGTTTCTCTGCTTCTCTTTCTTTGTTTGTTTCTGTCTTTCTCGCCTTCTCTCTGTCAGCTTTTAATCCAATTTAATCAGCTTTCATGGACGTGACAGACTGTTTGTGTTCTCCTGCCAGATCCTGCAACAACAAAACAACAACAAAAGATAAATTTAGAAAGAAATGTTTCTTCCTTTTCTTTCCTTCCTCAGACGTGAACGACAACGTTCCTTTCTTCCTGTCGTCCACCTACGAGGCCACGGTCCCAGAGGGAGCCGAGATCGGCACGTCAGTGGCTCAGGTGTCGGCCACAGACCTGGACTCTGGTCTGCACGGGAGGGTGAGGAACATCTGAACACATGCATCAACGATCTTCTTCTTCTTCTTCTTCTTCTTCTTCTTCATCTTCTACTTATGCCTCTTTCTTCTTCTCCTTCTTCAGATCCACTACGTGATCCTGAAGGACGAGAGTGGGGACTCTCAGTTCTTTGACATCGACTCGCGCAGTGGCACCATCGTCACTCGAGCCTCCTTCGACCGCGAGCAGAAAGCCTCCTACCTGATCGAGGTCCAGTCACAGGACGGCTCCGAATCGGCCAGACCAGGCCAGCAGGGACAACCTAACACAGGTAACACACACACACACACACACACACGCACGCAAGAAAGGTTGTCCCATTTCATGGAAGAAGATTTCAACCACTCCCCTTTGTACATCTATTCTGAGGTGAAAGGGTCACTCAAAAATAAGGGAAAAGGATAAAAATAAGGAATGTGATTTGGCTAAAACCTAATTTCATACCTCAAAATCATCCTGCCTAAAAAAAGGGTACTGTGGGTCGTTTAATAATCACAGGATTGACGGGTCAGTCGCTGGCTCCTCCTGTCCACATGTCCACAGTGTCTTTCGGCAAAGGCACTGGACTTCAGCCTATTCCGATGGCTGCTCTCTGCACTTCCTGTTTAACTGCTGTCCTTTTACCAAAATCAACGTCACACACAGTTTTTTTTTTTTATTCAATAGATGTTGCTGTGAGTAGAAAATATTCTGCAGACCACAGAAGCTGATTCAGGTGTTTGTTAATGTGTTTTCTGTCTCTCAGACACGGCGTACGTCAGGATCTTTGTCACCGATGTCAACGATAACGCCCCGGCGTTTGCCCGGCCAGTGTACGAGGTGAGCGTGGAGGAAGACAAGGAGGTCGGTTTCGTCCTCATCACCGTCACCGCCAACGACGAGGACGAGGGTGAGTCACTGTGGGTTTTCTGTCTGTCTGAGGGATGCAGCTAAAGATGTTGTTGGAGAGAACTCAGACTTTCTTGTTGAGTGTGAGGCGTGTTACGAGATGTGTTAGATATAGATATTGTAACAACCCTCTACCCTGCTGGTACCAGGTTGGACCCCTTTTTAATTCTTGGTGTCACAGATTCAACAAGGTGCTGGAAACATTCCTCAGAGATGTTGGTCCATATTGACATGATGACATCACACAGTTGATCCATGATGAGAATCTCCCGTCCCAGCACATCCCAAAGGTGCTCTGTTGGACTGAGATCTGG
Source organism: Epinephelus awoara (assembly GCA_035609425.1). Lineage (NCBI taxonomy): Eukaryota > Metazoa > Chordata > Actinopteri > Perciformes > Serranidae > Epinephelus > Epinephelus awoara. Next base: position 3,555,869 of record CM069300.1, read on the forward strand.
TGACTGTGGAGGCCATTGGAGTACAGTGACCTCATTGTCATGTTTGAGATGATGTGAGCTTTGTGACATGGTGCGTTATCCTGCTGGAAGTAGCCATCAGATGTGAAGTTTGATTGTCTGCTCCAACGCTGTTGACAGCAGCAGTGATTTCGATTTCTTTTGAAGCCACTTTCAGGCTGCCAAATAGAACCAGGTGGTTAAATTGGTCCTGGGACGTCAATGTTTCCATTTCCAGCTCAGAGAAGTTCGTTTTTGTCTCTTCACGTCATGAACTCTGGGGGCGAGGCCTCTGAACTCAGAATATATCATGGCAGGATATTTAAAGGATGACTTCAGGGGCCACATTTATCATTTACATTTATTCATCATTCCTTCGCTGTGATTGGTCGAATAAGAACGTTTGATGAATCACTGAGGGCCGAGATGTGTCTGATTGTTTGGGATTACTCTTCTGTCATCCTCTCCTCTGTTTTCTTTATTTACCAGCTCTTCTTGTCTCTTCTCCTCTTTCCTGCTCATCTGTATTCCTCTTTTCCTCGTTTCTTTTCTCTCTTCTGTCACCTTCTCTTCTTTGATATTCTTCCTGTTCTTTTCTCCCCATCTCTTCATTCCTACTCTGTTCTCTTCTTTTCCTTTTCTCCTCTCTTTTGGCTCTCTGTTCATTCTCGTTACCTTTTCTTGTGACTTCCGTCTCTTTGCCTTTCCTATTCTTTCCTTTCTTCTCTTTTCTTCTATTGTATTTGTTTCTCTTCATTTCTCTCTGGATTTTATCTTGTTCTTCTTTTTACCTTTTCTCTTATTGTATTTTTTCCTCATATTCTTTGCTCTCTTCTGTTTTCTTTGTTTCCTCTCAGTTCAGATTTTCTCTCCTCTTTCCCCTTACATCCTCTCTTTTCCTCTCTTCCCTCCCCTCTTCTCTATCCTCCTCTCCTTTTCTCTCTCCTCCTGCTTCCTCTCGTATCCCCTCTCTCCTCCCCCCTCCTCTTCTATCTCCTCCTCTCTTCTTCTCTTGCTGTCACAGCTCGTTAGTGAGTGCTGTTGCTCCCTTGAGGTCGACAGTTTTGATGTTTGTCTCTTTGTTTGTGTTTGTCCCTCATTCCTCTTCCTCCTCCGCTCCAACCAATAAGCAGCAGGAGGCAAAAAATCTGAAAACAACAAAACAAGCGCTTCTCTCTTTCTCTCTCTGTCTCTTAATGACGGCGTCGGCTCGAAGCCTCGGGGGTTTTCTTTACTCTGAGTGAAGGGAAGGAGAGTGACGTCTGATTATTTATTTTCTTTTTTTAATCTTTAACCTTTACTTGCTCTGTTCTTCACGCTCACACTCGGCTCGGTGTTTGTGTTGCAGACTCGTTCTGATTCCCTCAGGAGGTCCCAAAACTTCCCGCCACTCCTCGCGTTTCAAACTTCCCTTCGTAGTTTGATCAGATTTTAGAATCAAGCCATTTACTGTATGCGTTAAAAATAGAAAGCAGAAACACTTCAGAGCGGACCAAACTTACTGAAGCCCACACTAACAAGATGGGAGACTCAAAAAAATGAAATAAAGCAGACTCAATTTCGGCCAAAGCCCAAGAGTCACAGAGTTTGTTTCTGTTTGTGTCGGCTGGTGGACGGAGAGTAAAAGACAAAGTCTCGGCAATGACAGAGTTTCTAAATATCACTGACTCACACACTCATCATATGACTCACAGGGTGTTGTGATTTATGATGATGACACAGTTCAGACAGCATGGTGCACACCAGCATCAGTTTACAACAAAATATACACAAACCTAAAGTTTTGGTTCTCATTCCTGTCCGTCTGAAAAAAGTCTGAGCAGCCACACAGGTTGGAAACAGAGGTGAAAGTTCATCACAGTTTACAGACTCAGTTCAACTAATAGTGTTAACACAGTTGTGTTATATGGTGTCAACATGTCAGGTGCACTCACTCAGTTTTACCTGCGACTACAACTTCCTGATTCAGTCACACTTTTACTGTGTGTTCAGACAGTGTGAGGATAATTTGACCGTCTACATGGCTGCACACAAATGCTGCATTTCAACTGAATGGTTCAGTCCGACTCTACTCGACTATTTCAACCTAGTCTCTCTCTGAAGTCGTTGAAATCCACAGCTTGGTCAGCAAATTCCAGTGTCAGACACCAACGAAAAAAGCCGTCCTTTCACCTCGGCATGATACACAGCTGGTCACTGTTATAGTTTAACGGCATGAGGGGAAAACATGTTGGGACAAGAACAAAAGTTAAGGTGGGAAAAGTCTGAGTGGGGTGGTTGGCAAGGATGATGTATGAGTCCAACAACAACAGACGTTCACCAGGATGGCAGCGTTTGCTTTGCGTAGGATTGTGAAGTCAAACCCTGTTCTTTTTTCTGTTTGTTGTTGAAGGCAAAAAAAAAGGCAATTTGCAGTGTTGTACCGACATAGTGCTTTTATTTTGAAAGAGACTGTATGCAAACTGTACATTTCTGTGAAAACAGAAGTGTATTTTGAAAACAGACAATGCATGTGACAGGCTGAAGTTGACACAGCATTCCATATTGCCATATGGCCCCTCTGTAGGTCTACGGCCACATTGCAAAAACTGCTCAGGAGTGTGCTGTGGAACGTGACAAAGACCTCAAGGCGTCAGCTTGGCCTCCAAATTAGCCAGATTCCAATCTGATCCAGCATCTGTGGGATGCGTCAGTACCATACCTCACAACCTACAGGACTCAAAGGATCTGCTGCCAATGCACCATTGACAAACCCCACAGCCGTCCTGTGTCCATGCCTCGACAGGTCAGAGCCAAGTCCAATCCAAGGAGGACCCACCGTGGATCAAGGGTACCTCTGCAGTACCGGCATGTCCTCCAGATGTTTGATCAGATTAGAATCTGGGGAATTTGGATGCCAGGTTGACACCCTGAGCTCTTAGTCAAGTTTCTCTCATCATTCCTATGGTGCATTGTCCTGTTGGGGGGGCACCGCCATCAGGGATTGAGGGAGGTACCTGGTCTGCAGCTGTGTTTGAGTGGGTGGAGCCAGTCACATGAATGTTTCCCAGCAGAACACTGCTCTGCAACATGATGATCAGTGTTGTTCACTTCATCTGTCACCTGTGAGAATTTAACGTGAAGACACGTCCATGTGTTGGCAGTCACACTTATCTCAGGCTTTATGATTCTGCTTCATAAACATACAGAGAGGACTAATGAGAGAGCACCTGCTCTGCTTTATATTTTCATTGTACCACCAGTTCTGCCTCAATCTGTTGCTGTTTTTATTTTTTGTTTGTCTAGTGTGCCGTTGTTGTTGGAAGTGTCTAGATTTAGTGTTTATTCCCTTCAGACTGATCCCTGCGCGGCTCAGGAAGACGCTGAACACGGGATTAAGAAACGCTAAGATAGCAAACTGCTGATGATTCCCTCCCAAACGTAGACGCTTTATCCCCAGTTTGTGTCTCTTCAGGGACTCCCCGTGGTAATTAACAAACACCCCTCGACCCCAAACCACCGGGGGGGGGGGGGGGGGGGGGGGGGGGGGGGGGCAGTCATCTTAGCTCAGACCTAACAGGCAGGTAGGTGGGAGATTAACTGAAACATAAGAGCTGATCCCTGCTGAGTCAGCACTGTGAGAGGAACACACAGAGATCTGGAGCATTAAGCATGTTTTTCAATCTTTATCATTTATGCACAAGAAATTCATCTTCTTCTCTGCACATGAAGCCTCTAATGAAACAACCTGTGCTGCTCTGACTGGTCTGACACGAGACAATAACATGTCACATGTTGTTTTCTACATTACAGCAGTCCATCTTGTTTTAGACGCCTGTAGAGATCCATGCGCTGTGTGTTGGTCTTTAGCTGTGCAAATTTGAAGCTGACTTACCAGAGAGGCAAACTGCACCTGCATCTATAGACCTACCTGCTGATGCCCCCTGTGTTTATATACAGTGTGTAAAGTGTACAGTGTGTGTGTGTGTGTGTGTGTGTGTGTGTGTGTGCGTGTGTGTGTGTGTGTGTGTGTTTGAAGGTGACTGAAGGTGAAAGAAACTCCTGAAATGAGTTAAAGCTCCAATCTGAGGTTTGATGAGCTGTAAACTCGACTGAAGGTTTTATCCTCCGACTGCAGCACCGTCACCTCGGCTGCAGCTGTGTCTTTGTGTGTGTGTGTGTGTGTGTGTGTGTGTGTGTGTGTGTGTGTGTGTGTGTGTGTGTGTGTGTGTGTGTGTGTGTAGTACATTATGACCACAGTTGAAGCTGACAGGTGTTGAAGCATCAGTGACCTTCTGTTCAGATATAAACTGGAGGTCAGACAAACACAATTACAGCAGAGAAGCACACACACACATTCCTGCATTTTCCTCCTTGTTTTGGTGTTTGTTGGAATAAACACAGGTATGGTGGAGTGTGTGTGTGTGTGTGTGTGTGTGTGTGTGTGTGTGTGTGTGTGTGTGTGTGTAGGTGTGTGTGTGTGTGTGTGTGTGTGTGTGTGTGTGAGGGGTGGGTTTAAATTTCCCCATCCTAAAGCTGATTAGGTGCAGCAGCTTTTGTCGCCCGCCGTGTTTTCTGGATCCCGTTTGGTCCTCCGAGTGGAAAATTTGCCGAACTAAGTGTGTCTGGTAATGAGATCAAGAGGCGTTTTTATAATTCCGCTGAGTTTGGTGTTTTAGTTTAGTGTCGCCCCGGGGTTTAGTGAGTGCGCGCACACACACACACACACACACACACACACACACACACACACACACACACACACGCTGCTGCAGTGAAGCTGAGTGATAATGAGGGAAAGTGTGTGTGAACGCTGTAAACTACCAAAACAAAAAAGTTAGAATGAATCAACTGGAATCATCAATATCAGGGAGTGGTGGAAAGTAACTGAGTACATTTACTTAAGTACAGTTAGTATTACCATTTTATGTTACTTCATCCTTCCACTCCACTGCAATTGGAAGCCAATTTTGTCCAAGGTTCATTTTATTTCTCATGTTACAAGTCAAGATTGCCAGATGAAATACAGGTTGTGGCCTCTTTATGCTACAACGCATAGAACATACTGTTTAAATTATAGTAGAATCTATCATCCATCCATCCATCTATCCATATATCCATCCATCTATCATCCATCCATCCATCTATCCATATATCCATCCATCTATCATCCATCCATCCATCTATCCATATATCCATCCATCCATATATCCATCCATCCATCCATCCATCATCCATCTATCATCTATCTATCCATCCATCCATCCATCTATCTATCCATCCAGGTATCCATCCATCCATCCATCCATCTGTCTATCCATCCAGGTATCCATCCATCCATCTATCATCTATCTATCCATCTATCATCCATCCATCCATATATCCATATATCCATCCATCCATCCATCGATCCGTCTATCCATCTATCCATCCATCTATCCATCCATCCATCCATCCATCCATCTATCTATCCATCTATCCATCCATCCATCCATCTATCATCTATCTATCCATCCATCCATCTATCCATCCATCCATCCATCCATCCATCTATCATCTATCTATCCATCCATCCATCTATCCATCCATCCATCTATCATCTATCTATCCATCCATCCATCCATCCATCCATCTATCATCTATCTATCCATCCATCCATCTATCCATCCATCTGTCCATCTATCTATCCATCCAGGTATCCATCCATCCATCCATCCATCCATCCATCCATCTATCCATCCATCTGTCCATCTATCTATCTATCTATCTATCTATCTATCTATCTATCTATCTATCTATCTATCTATCTATCTATCTATCTATCTATCCGTCTATCTGTCTATCTATCGATCCATCATCTATCCATCATAGTGCACTGCAGCTGTACAGCAGAAGAAAAAAAAAACAGATTTCACCTTTTGTAAAAACATCTTACTTTAATTCAGAAAATGAGGCATTTTAGGGCAAATTTTACGAATGAATAAATGGTATTTGTCCCAAAATGTGCCGCCTGAAACCTGCTGAGCTCCGCGTTTCCTCGTCACTTTGTTGTAATGACTCACACTCTGCTTTAATGACATCGCCACACAGGATTTCTGGGTAGTGCAGCCAGCTGAATTTCAAAAAGCTCCAGTATCTCTTGCAGCCATCTGAGGCCACAACATGTGATATCTTTCCTAATGCGGCCTTAAATCGAAACCAAACTTTCCTCCAGTGATAAGTTTTAGTCCTTCAGAGTGTCGACCTGCAGTCAGCGCTCAGGGACGACTTTCCCCTCCGGTCCACCTCACGAGGAGCAGAGATCTGACCTTAATCTCAATTTTTGGGGCCTCCTGCTAGGCTTCGAATTAAATCAGCCCTTTCCCCCAGAGTGTGTGTCCGTGTGTGTGTGTGTGTGTGTCCGTGTGTGTCTGTGTGTGTGTGTGTGTGTGTGTGTGTGTGTGTTCGTTTGTGTGTTAAGAGGGCAACACCATATGGCCAGACTGATCATTAAGGAGGCTGCCGGAGGCACAAAACCGCTGGAGCTACTCCCCTCACACACATTTATACACACACACACACACTCAGTCGCTCGGCGAGTGTCACGACGGATCGTGCTCAGAGGCTGTGACGGACCGGTGCACTTAAGCTTTTCCTCTCACACACACACACGCTCACACACGCTCACACACACTCTCTCCGGTGTCGTAATGAAGGTCCTCCATGTCTCCACAGATGGTGTTTGTCTCCTAAAGTCTCCTTGGTGCCGGTAAACAGAGAGCAGGCCGGACCCTGACAGACCTGCCTCTGGGCTCTGAACATGCATCTGTATATGTGTGTGTGTGTGTGTGTGTGTGTGTGTGTGTGTGTGTGTGTGTGTTTACTACGTCCATGTGTGTCGGAAGGAAAGGAGGAAGCGAGGAGATAAGGTCCAAGGAAAGAGGAGTTGAGGAGACAGGAGAGAAGAAAAATTGCTAGAGTAGAAGATGAGAAGAAATAAAGAGCAGAGAGGAGGTGAAGGGGAGGAAGGAGACAAGTGGACAAAGGATAGGAAGAGAAGAGAGGGTGATAAAGGTTCAGAGGGAAGATGTAAGAAGGAAAAATAATAGGCCTGCAGAGGAGGTAAAAAAAGGTAGGATAAGGGGAAGGACAAAAGCAAGGGGGCGATTAAGAGGTTAGGAGAAGCTGTTGAGGAAAGAAGGAAAGGAAATGACAATAAAGGACTTTTATTAGGAGGAGATGAAAACAGGAAAGGGAGAGAAAGCACAGAGGAAAGAAGAAGAGAGAAAAGGGAACACGGGGGGAGGAGGAGACAAGGACTCAAAGTAAGAGCTTAGGAGACAAGGACAGGGACGAGCAAAGGCGAGCAAAGGGGCTAAAGCTTTATACTTCACCTTGAAGCTTTAGGAGTTTCACCCAGGCCTCCAGGAAGAGCACCGGGCTTCGAAACCAATTTCACATAGTGGCCAAACGGTGGAATTACAACTGCCGAGTCCGTCCCATGATGGCTTTGACTTTTTCTGATTCTGATCAGAATTTTAACAATTTGGTTTGATAACATTTGAAAAGTCGAGAAGAGTTGCACGATTTACAACCATTCAATTTGGTGGAGAGCTAAATAGGAAGTAGCCGACTCAGACAGTGGAAGTCATTATAGGCCCAGTGAAGCAGCGCTGATGCATCTGTTGAACGATTGCGGTCACTGAAAATATGTCAGTAAATACCACACTGTGAAGCTTCTCTGTGTCTCTGTGTAAAAGATGCTAACAAGAAGCTAAAAGAGACGACAGAGCCTCACCCATGACGTGACAGCATCGTTGTGGTGGCGATGTTCAGTCATGTGACCATGGTGTAGTTACTTTATAGCCTAACCTAGCCTGATGATTGCATTTGTGTTTAAAAACAATCAACATGGTGTTCATTTGTGAAGATCATCATGCTGAACGAAACATGTGAGTATCATGAAAGTTTGTTCACCACAGATCTTATTTTCTGCAATAATCCAAAATCCAATTAAAAATCCCGCTGGCTTTTTGACGAGGTAACCAGGGCGACGCTACCTTCCGTGTGAGCCTATAAAAAATGTAATCCCTGCTGTTAGCAGTTTAGCAAATACACACAGATTAATTTGGCTGTTTCATTTTCTGGTGTGAAGGAGGAGAAAAGGAAAGAAAGAAATCAAAGATGGCGAGGAGAGAGGCGAGGAAAAGACACAACGTAGAGTAACAGAGAAATTTGAATTTATAAGTTTCAACACCCCACAAGTGTGTGTGTGTGTGTGTGTGTGTGTGTGTGTGTGTGTGTGTGTGTGTGTGTGTGTGTGTGTGTGTGTGTGTGTGAGAGAGAGAGAGAGAGAGAGAGAGAGAGAGAGAGAGAAAGAGGAGGGTTGGAGGAGAGAAAGGCATCTAATGAGCCCCACTGTGAGAGAGACGGCTGTTTTTCTCCCAAATATTTGATATCTACTGTTGCTGTCCACACGGGTCATCACTCTGTGTGTGTGTGTGTGTGTGTGTGTGTGTGTGTGTGTGTGTGTGTGTGTGTGTGTGTGTGTGTGTGTGTGTGTGTGTGTGTCTACTGCCAATCAAACACTTGTTTTTCTGCATGGAAATCTCCTCCAATATCACTCAGAAAGTTTCTTTTCACAATGAGAGCTCCACTGTCGGCATGATGGACAGCTCTCAGCATCTGCACGTGTTGTGGTCTCTCAGGCTGCTCTCACACCTGCCCTGTTTGGTTCGGTTCAATTGAACTCAAGTTCATTTGGGCAGGTGTGAACGCAGCAATCACACTCAGGTGTGCACCAAAACAACCAGACGGAGACCTCCTTGAAGAGGTGGTCTCCGTTGTGGGTGTGAAGCAACTGCAGTCACATGACACATTGTTTGGGTTAAACATGAGCATGTTACAGTCCTGGAGGATTATTAATGTGCACCTCCTCCTGTACTGCCTTAATATGCACATTCAGCACATCCAATGCATCAAAACATTGTTTTCTAGTTGGAGCCGCGCCTCGTTTTCAAACTGTATGGTTTGACTAAAATGAACAATGACAGCAATATAGTCCACGATGAGCAGCGCTAAAATCATTCTAATTTTGGTGATGTTGTAATTTGATTAGAAGGATTATTAAAAACTTTGTCTCTGTGAGCTTTGGTTTGATCAAAGCCTGAGCTCAACACACTGCTAAAAAGAAGCTGTGTTTTCTATTTCTTAAAATGAAATCGGTGACATATTCAGAAGCAGAGCTGCAGCTAACACTCATCTTTGATTAACTTTTAATCTCTCTTTTTTTAAATTAGTCATTTATGCTATAAAATCAAAAATGAGAGATGCCAGTCATGGTCCACTAAGAAACAAGGTGACGTGCACAGATTGCCTTATTAGTCTCAGTGTCCAAAGGTCGATGAAAACAACTAGAGAGTATAAATAAATGTTTATAGTCAAAGCTGAGATTAATAAAATCTGTCAATCAGCTCCTCAACTTCAACATTATCGAGCTGTTAACGCTGCCCTGATCTCCACTTCCTCCCTCCAGGTGCCAACGCCAAGCTGCGCTACCAGATCACCTCAGGAAACACGATGGGCACCTTCGACGTGGAGCCCGAGGTGGGCACCATCTTTGTGGCTCAGCCGCTCGACTACGAGATGGAGCAGCGCTTCGAGCTGCGGCTGGTGGCCTCCGACGGGAAGTGGGAGAACGAGACGCTGGTGGTGGTCCAAGTGGTCAACCGCAACGACGAGGCGCCCGTCTTCAGCCAGACGGAGTACCACGCCGCCGTGACAGAGGAGCTCACACAGCTTCCTGTTTTCATGCTGGAGGTCAGTCATTGTGTTTGTATGATGTCATTTTAAAGGCGTGTCTGCCTGATAGCGGTGTAAATCACTAGTTTTGTTATAACACAATATTATATCAGTTTGATATTTGCTGATTTCACAAAGTCCATGAATCGAGTTTGATTCCATTCACGTCAGGGGTCTGCTATTGACTTGAGACGATTGATAAATAAAGGCGAATCCTAAAGATGATGATATGGATCCATGTTGTTCCTCTACGCTGATGATATTGGATCGTTGATCATTAATTCGATACATCGATTAAGATCAATGGATCGTTAAAAATGTGAAAAAATGTTAAAATTTTTCTGAGCGGTGCAGTTAGGAGGAAGGTTGGGTGGTGGTCAGGAAAAACAGGACTTCCAGGAGGTTGGTGTTTGGATATGTGTGAACTTTGAGTCCTTTCAAGGTGCGTCATGTCCATGTTTCTTTTCCGTAAACCTAACCTCCGTGACTTTATGTTAACTGTATAACTTTACATTAAGGACTCAACGTTACGATACGATACGAACCACTGGATGAGGAGAAGTTGAGCACGTTGTATGTTTTTGACCGAGCACTGATCAGATATCGGTCCAGTCCACATCAATCTGTTAAAAATGCAAACATGAGAAAGTAGCACCTTCTGAACGCACTTCCACCGTGACGGAGCTGTCACGAAAACATCAGTTTATATGAACAAGATGTGAAAATGTATCAGGTTTAATACAGACAAATCTAATAGTGCTGGTCACGCTTCAAACATGGAGGTGAATTAGCCCGGAGCGACACCTCAGCACAGATCCAGTGTCCACACACTAACACATCACATGTGTGTGACATTGTTTAACACAATATCAAATTTAACATCCACCAACCTGACAGGAAGAACCAGGAACTGAAAAGTTGCCTCAGAAAGTCAGTCGACCTCCTTCTTCTGCGGCTTTCATCCGCCTTTCGTCACACCTATCTCTGGTAATTCACGGTAATATGCGTGTGCCGCCAAGCTAAATCAGATTAGAAAGGTGGAAGTGCGTCGGTGAGGCCCGGGATGAAATCCCCGTCAGAGAGGCATGTGTCACCGAGTCCTCAACCCGGGCCTGCTTCCCCTCGCCTGCTGGAATTGATTTGATGTACGCTCGGTTCCTCTCAATAGTTTTGCCCGGCCCCTCCCTGAACGCGGGCCGCTGTGAGCCCCGTGTGTTAATACAATTCAGCAGATAGTGAACGGAGGGGAAAATCCAATTTGAAATGAATATTCTTTGACTTCACCTGCGTGGCAGCCTCCTCTGTGGCGCCGGGACTGCTCATCTTCAATATTGTCTACCTGCATCACGTTGTCAGGGAATGCAGAGAGCCAACAAGGGGGGAGGTGGCAGCAGGGAGGAGGGAGGATGGAGGGGGGAGAAAACTTCAAAGGCTTCTGTAAACAAACCCTCCGGTGAGAAAAGAGGAGAAGAAAGGGTAAAAGTGTACTTTTTTCTTGCTTTTGTTGGCGTCTATTAACTTTTAATTGCATTGTGTGTCGCGGTGACAGATGTGAGAGCTGGTGTCCTCTCGTTCAGAGAGATAGCAGGAAGGCAGGTTAATTAAGCAAACAGGACAAAGCAACAGAGAAATGTTTATTCCTGTGTTGCACAGTCCCTGTGTGCGGGGGCAGCTGCTGCAATCAGCTCCCTGCCGCATGTCCTATTTGCTGGGCTTGACATTTGTACATAATAAAAAAAAGCAATTCAACTGTTTTGATAAGAAAAAAAAGAGAAAGAACAAAAAGCAATAGTTCCTGTGAAGAGGGAAATGTTTATTTCAACTGAAGAGAGAAGTCAGTGTTGCTGCTTTGACCAGCTTGCTAAAAAAAAAAAAAAAATGTGACAGTCAGCGACCATGTTTCATTACTCGTATAATGAAATCCATTTCATTAGCAGATGTTAGTGTCTTGTGGCTGATTGTTTTTACATGTTTGTGAGTTTAAAAGTCTTTTAATATCACCAAAAAGACCCACTCTGTAATACTTTGTTCACTGCTGTTCAGTGTTCTGTAGCAAGTACAATAACCTGTTGTTTTGTGCTGTAATTCTAATTACATAGGTTTTTTTTTTACACATTTTTAAAAGGAGAATAGTCAAACACTTAAAACACAAAAGCAATAGATTTAAAACACAAATGTATAGAAAAGCTTTTTAAAATTAAGATTTTGTTAAAGGCATTACAGAACACAATAAATCAGGCTTTTAAACAGTTCTGATGGGCATTAGGATCTCAGAATGATTCACATCGAGTTTGTTTGTTCGATGTGTCCCCCAACGACCTATAAAGGCCAAACTGTCCTTAGCTTTGTGTGAGTGTCCACATTGGAAGGTCGACCTCCTGGCTCCCGAAAATGTACAAAAACTGAGCACCCTAATTACGCTGATTCACATCCCCTTGGCTGCTGCCGCTACAAAAAAATGCTGTGGCAAAGTTCATCAGGCAAAACAGCATGATGCGTCTGTGGAGCAAGGTTGCGTGTGCAATTGGGCAATCAGATGTGACTTACAGGAAAATACACACAAACTAATCTCCTGTGATCTGTATGTATTTGCCACCGTCACACTGTCTCTACCACATAAAAACAGGCTTCAGGCTAAGGGAGCTGTTAGCTCATGGCTAAGGGATCTATCAGCTCCAAGCTGAGGGAGCTGTTAGCACGAGAGCTGCTGGCTCTAGGCTGAGGGAGCTGTTTGCACCAAGCTAACTCAGCTCTTAGCTCCAGGCTAAGGGAGCTGCTAGCACCAAGCTAAGAGAGCTGCTGGCTCTAGGCTGAGGGAGCTGTTTGCCCCAGGCTGAGATCTGTCTGCTTCAGCTTAAGGTATCTGTTAGCTCCAGGCTAAAAGAGGTGTTAACCCCAGGCCAGGGGATCTGTTAACCCCAGGCTAAGAAAGCATTTACACTGGCACAACTCCTCCTCCAAGTGGGTTAACCCCGACTTAAGCCTAAAGCCTGCTCCGGACGAGGGTTATCCTAGAGTTTGCAGGGTTATCACCTGAAAACGGCCTTAACCTGTGGGTGAAAGTTGCCAGTGTGAAAATAAAGGCTGATTTAATAATATAATTTCAGAACGTTAACATGAGTCACATGTTACATGTAGAGAAAAAACATTTATAAATGCTAATTAGCAGACATCTACCAGATGGCCTGAAAGGCTGAAGGGAGTGACGTTGTGATATTTTCTTGTCCAACCCTCGCAGGTGTCGGCCACAGATCCAGACCAAGAGGCCGACCAGACTGCCCTGCGCTACTCCCTCCATGGCCAGGGTGCCGGCGGTGAGTTCACCATTGACGAACGCACAGGAAGAATCTATGCCCAACGGCGCCTGGACCGTGAGGAGCGCCCAGCCTGGAGATTCCTCGTCCTCGCCACAGACGAGGGAGGGGCAGGACTCACGGGATTTGCTGATGTGCTGTTAGAGGTCCGAGACGTCAACGACAATGCACCCTTCTTCCCCTGCCCGGCGCTGGAAGTGGACGGATGTTTTGTTGGCCAAGTGCCTGAGAATTCACCTGCCGACACTTCCGTCATGGAGATGCGCGCCATGGACCTGGACGACCCCAATGAGGGCAAGAACGCCATGCTGACCTACAGCATCATCAAGAACGTCCGTAACGAGATTAACCTCAATCTGTTCTCCATCAACGCCAGCACAGGGACCATCTACACGGTTCTACGTTCCCTGGACCGGGAGGCAGAGGACCGGTATCTGGTGGTGGTGGAGGCCAGGGATGGAGGGGGTTTAGCGGGAACAGGGACAGCCACCATCATGGTTTCAGATGTCAACGATCATCCACCAGTGTTCACTCAGAGGGTCTACACCACGCAGGTGAGTCCACCATGGCGGGGCAATATCATTTGTTTGATTCTAACAACAAGGCAACTCAGAGTGTTTATATTGGAGATGTAATGACACGTGATGTACTTCTGTGGTGTCCTCTGGTGTTCAGGTGACGGAGGACCTGGAGGTGAACAGCGAGGTTCTTGTAGTTTCTGCCACAGACGGAGATGAGGGTGAGAACGCTGTGGTAACCTTCAGCATCGTTGGTGGTGACGAGGACAGGAAGTTCTTTGTGGAGACAGACAAAGTGAACAGACGCGGTGTGATAAAACTCAAGAAGAAGGTTGACTTTGAAAAGCCCCGTGAGAGGACTTTCAATCTGACGCTGAAGGCTGAAGACGCTGATTTCTTCAGCCTGGCCTACTGTCTTGTTCAGGTGGAGGACGCCAATGACCACGCCCCCGTATTTTTCCCACAGTTCTACGAGTCACCAGCCATGTCCGAAGACGTACCTGTGGGGACAATTGTTGCTCAGGTTACAGCTTCGGATCTGGACTCGGGCCAAAACGGACGCTTTTCTTACAGTATTTCAAAAGAGTCGGACCCCTACAGTCAGTTTCTGGTGGACCAGTCCGGTTGGGTGGTCGTGGCTGATTCTCTGGATAGGGAGAAAATCTCTCAGCACAGGATCATGGTCCTCGCTACAGACGCTGGGAGTCCACCAATGACTGGCTCTGCCATTGTCATGGTGACCGTACTTGATATTAACGATAACGGGCCGGAGTTCGAGGTCTCCTATAAACCAGTCGTTTGGGAGAACATGGCGGCTCCCCAGGCGGTTCAAATGAACGAAACATCTCTGCTCCTCCATGCCACCGACCGAGACACCTCCCCCAACGGCGGGCCATTCTCCATACGGCTTCTCATGCTCACCTCAGACGCTACCAACTTCAATCTGACCGACTTTCGTAATGGCAGCGCAGCCATCACCGCCCTCCGGACCTTTGACCGTGAGAGGCAGAAGGAGTACCGCCTCCCGATTCTTATGATTGACAGCGGCTCTCCTCCAATGAGCTCCACCAGCACGCTGACAGTCGTCATTGGTGACAGGAATGACCACCCTCACTCACCAGGACACACTAACTTCATCGTCTACAGTTATGAAGGTATGTGTTTAGGATTTTTGTTGCCTGATTCATAGAGACAAATTAATTTGCTTCATATTTAACATGGAGGAGCTGAGTAGCTATTTTGGAATTTGAAATACATAAGTCAATATATTTTCTGATATGATGGTATTTTTCTCTGGATTGATCCCTGATGTTGGTGCATTGCTTTTGACATTGCATTGTGAATATTTTGGGTCTAATATTAGAACATAATAATTCTCAGTATAGAATTGGATAACGAAAAATGAGTTTCTTAACCCTTTTTGGCCTCTGAACTCATATTTAGGCCCCAAATTTCCATGACCAAAGGTATTGGAGAGTTAAGAATTTTGTATATGGCATATACTTTGGCATTTTTCTATAAAAGGCATGAAGGCAGTCATAAATGGATGGTTTTAAATAGTGAATATACACCATTCTCAATACACTATGCTGTTTCTGATATTGAAAATTGATTTGCAGATCAAACAAAGATCATGTTTTGACTTAAAATCTCCACATAAGGTGGCATGAAAAAGCTGGAAAAGCAGGGATAGGTCAGTGAGTACCCAGCACCCAGGTTCAGTGGCTCAAACACCGTTGGGAAATGTCTCAATGTGGTGGTAAAAAAAACAAAAAAACACCCAGGTTTGGTGACTCAAAAGCTGCTGGGAAATGGTGTGATGTGATGGTTAAAAACACTGATTCGGTGCCACAAACTCCAGTGGAGACACTGCGAAGAGTTGCCAAAAAACAACTGGTATTGTTTGTTGGTCGGCAACTTGGCAGGCGTCTCGCCTAGCTGTCATGCCATCCACCATCCCGTCCACTTCCTGATGACAAAGTCAGCTCATACACTACGTCACTTTAGAGAAGTCGATATGATACGTGTAGAAATGTAATGTATCTGTGGTTTGCAGAAACGTACGATGCCACTATTTTCTTCTGCCGTGTTTTTCTTCCCTTGTGAGGTTCACAGCTCCACTGCTGAACAGCTCTTTTAGATTTTTGGGTTTTTTTTGTACTTGTTAACCTTCATGTTTCCAGGAACACTCTTTGCTGAGTGCACTTGCTGTTTTTCATTTCACACCTGAGAGCCTCAAAGTACAACCTGCTACTTTCTGCTCCGCTGTAGAAGCTGCTTTTGTCAGAGACATCCTGATCGTAGATGTGGACGGCCAAAAGAACATTTGTCGTGCATCCTCCCAGTTCACCGGCTGGTCTGAGGGATTCAAACTGGTGTGTTTCTAGTCACAGACGGGCTCCTCTAACCTTCAGGTCCCACGGTGTCCCTCCCACCACCTCCTGAGTGCTCTGTGCTCGTGTTGTTAAGACTGTACTTGTCACAGTCGACTGCTCGCAGCCTCCCGCTCCAGCCCACATCACTTATTTAGCGTTTCATACCATCTGTCAGCCTCCTGTAATTTGCTGGAAAAACTAAGGTTTTCTGTAATGTATTTTTAGTGGATTCCCTCTCCGGGGCCTTTCCACATGAAAGTACATTAACCCGCTAATACGAATCCATCACGTAGCTCAACAACATGCCATGAAGCAAACAATTAACTCCAGCTTAAGTCCCAGGTTTGACGAGCACATAAACAGGAGCCATTTTTAAAAGGCAGCTGATTTCACAGCTAAAGAGATTACAGCGCTGCGTTCAGCTTTTTTTGGGAGAGGGGGAAAACACTGTGTGAGCAATTCTAATGTGTGCACGTCTTCCTGCTGTGTTGTCAAAGCATGGCCGTGCGTGCCGACGAGGCGTCGCCCGCCACCTTATCTCCACTTCCTTTCCTTCACTCTTAATATGTTGGTTGTACCACAGGGATCCTCTGCACTCAAAACTAATTCCTTTCAAAGCCAATGCAGTTTTTGACTTTTCTGTGCGTCTTTCACCTCCCTCCTCTTGACAGGTATTCTCCCGACGACGGTGCTCGGACGAGTTCAATCCCCCGACCTTGATGACTGGAGTGAGAAGGTGTACCGGTTCGAAGGCAAACCATCCAGGTACTTTGATCTCAAGTGGTGAAAACTCTGAGGTGATACTCAGACAGAGAGTGATGAAGGTGAAAGTAGAGATGGAAAAGTAGTAGTTAGGCATGTGTGTGTTGAAGGAGAGCAAGGCCACATGGTAGTAAGCAGAGAGGCCGCATTGCAAAGAAAAGAAGAGGTAGAAAGAAATGGAAGCGATAATAATGCAAGAAGATGTAGAGGCGTATAAAGAGAATCCAATCAGAGAGGTAAAGAGGATTAGAGAGAGGCAGGAGTGCTAACAAATACTGGTAAAGACTTTCAGCTGGCTGTTCTGTAGGTAACACGAGTAGAAATGATTTATTTTGTCTCATGGAATACTTGACTGTTTTAGAGAGAGATGGGCCTGTAAAGATAATTACCTCATTGACTTATCATAGTATATGTGGACATGACCTTGATCACAGCACGTGTCTTAGTTTACATAAGAACGTCACCAAAATTTTAGCCGACGTGATGCCAGAATGAACAGCTGGGTTTTCCAACACGTTAAAAAAGACACAGTGTAGCATACTGTTAGCCTGCAGCTGCACTTCTGGAGTGAAAGACGCACAGTCCTGGTAGTCGTTAGCTTTCCAGGATACAAGCCAGAAAGTTACATGTTTCGAGCTTTACCCTCCAACAACTTCATCCTACACTCTGTAAATCCATCAGCCTTGCTCCCAGGCTGTTCACCTCCGGGAACCAACTACAGCACATCGACCAGATCATGGAGGTAACGGCAGTGTTCTTGGAGCCTCGCTAAGCTTGTCTGTGAAGCAGTATTTATACATCTAGCCTCTACAGCATAGCCTCTGCATAGAAGTATACCCAACGGCACACTGTAGCTTGACGTGCATCTCATTAGAAATGTAACTACACGTCACAGCGACAAAGACCTCTGAAACCATTTCCCTCAGTGGAAATTAAGCTTTTGTTTACTTTTATATCACGGATAAGAAACAATAAATTGTGAAGACAATAAAACCTCCACAAAATAACATTTGAAGTCCTGTGTGATGCATTTCTTGGGAGGTGCACGTCAGGCTATAGCGTCGATTCAACGCAGAAGTATAGATCCTGCATTAGTGGGTAGAGCTGGCATCCCATAAATGAAGGCGATGTCCTTGCCACAGCAGTCGTGGGCTCAATCCCAGCTTGCAGCCGCCTGCTGCACATCGTCCCCCCTCTCTTCCCCCGTCAAAAATCTTTATAAAAAAAAAGAAAATTGCAATGATATCGTTTATGGCAATTATTTCTGGGACAATATATCGTCCAACAAAAGTAGTTATTGTGACAGACCTAGAGACCGGGATGCATTTTCTTATGGTTCCAGACAGTTGTTGGTTTCAATTCATTTCTGTCAATGTTAAATTTCTGTGTGATATAATGAATAGTGAGTGTGGTGCCTCTGACAGTGGGAGGAACACATTCAAAAATGCCGAATGAATGCATGATTTCTCGTAAATGAACTGAACGCTGTGGGCCTGTGAGGAATGCAACATGTGACAATGAGCAAAATATTAAGAGGTCACGACACTAAATCACAAAAGCAGCACATTTTCTCTTTCTTAGGTTTTATTCATCCCTGACATTCCTCAGTGCTGTGAGCGCCACAAACTGAATTCCATCCAACTTCACTGTGGAGACAGAAATTTCAAGGACATCTCAAAACTAAGACTATCCAGAGTTATAAGATGGTAAAGAGTTTACACAAGTGAGAGATCCAGTTTTTTGTAGTGTGGTGGAGCTATCTGTTGAGTCATCAGGTAGACTGAAATGAAACAAATAAAATCAGCAGGTAAGTAAGTGTCAGCCGGAGGGTTTAATGCCTGCAGAGTTTAGCTGCTGCCATTTGGACCATCTCCACTCTAAATGTACACACTCCTGTTCGTCACACTGTGAGTAGTTTTGGATGAAAGCATCCAGAGAATGTCAGATGTAAAGCTGTTTCAGGATGTGTTGGAGCTAAAGCAGAGAAAGATTCCCTCTTAAAGTGTCCCCTCTCATGTGACACGCAGCAAGAGATGCATAAAGACAAAAGGGAGGAAATGAAAGAGCGGCGCAGGAGCTGACAGATTTAAAATAGAGAGGAAGAGACAGTACAAAGGTGCGGTGCGACAAAGAGGAGAGAGGAAAACTGGGACAGAGAAACAGGCAGTTTGAAGGGAGAAACAAAGAAAGAGTGAAAGAGAATGAAAGGGCAGAGGACAGGGAGGAGAGAGAGATAGAGAAGGGGATCTGACTTGTCAGGAACAGTGCTATTAATACTTCATAACCAGCGGTATTGAAAATTCCCAGTGAAGCACGGCGAGGGCGCACTCGTTTTGTTTGATGAGGCGAGGCTTCATGCGGACGCGTTGAAAGGAGAGCCTGATTGCGCTCCCTGCCACCTTCTCCTCTAACGAGATGCCTATAAGGAGGGACGACAAGAGACGACAAGAAGCGGACGAGAACAAAGGAACCGCAGGAGAATTACCATCCTGAACCGCCGCTCCTCGTCACTCCAGGCGGCAGATGGCAATTTGTTCGCAGTATGGATCAGGTTTAGGTTGCATGTTATTTACATGTAGAAATGATACAAACTAGAGGAAAAATAAGAAAGAGCTCAGTGATCAGGTGAGGTGAATCAGCCCCAGCGGGCCAATAACAACATGTCACAAACAGCGTGGTGCATATAAAGAGCAGATATCAGCCTCCTGCCTCAGCAGACACTCATTTGTTTGGAATTGATTTGCACTTTATATCTCCTCATTTGTTCCCTGTCAGTGAAGTGTTGCAGGGTTGAAGCGTGACATAAATCCAGGAGAAGGTACGTAACAGCCTCCCCTGCAGCAGCAGTGGTGGCGGCACAGGTTCGATGCCGGATGCATTTTGGCTTCGATTCAGTCTCGGTTAATTAATCCATCTGGTTCTGAGCTCTGAAGGTCGCCGCAGTGCAGAGGGGTTAAACAGTTACATGAGCCTGATGGCACAGATTCAGAACCAGGTTTGGACCCGGGCCACTTCGTCTGGGATCGACCCTCCTGTGCAGCAGAGCAGAGAGCGCCAAAGTTTTCCAGATCAAGAACCCCTCCCCCTGTGGATCCATGTTCAGCCACTGACCTCCATCTGCTCAGAGTCTGATCTGACGAATCCCATCTGAGAAAGACTTGGAGAAAAGATGAATAAGAGCATCAGGCCAGACTTAATTTCACTCCTCGAGGTGTTTCCAGACGGGACGAGCTGCTGCCGATCACATATTGATGTTTCCACCAACTAAATTTGCTTTCCCAAATATAATATTTCGTCTCCCTGAATAGAATCAGTATTGTGTGAATAAGGCTGAGGAAATTTATTTTAGACTTGATGAAACCGTCTTTGTTTGTGACTCTTGCTGCGTTCGTTTTGTACTCGTAGGTCGGAAGGCGGAAGTGGGAATGACGTCACCTCCGAGTTGACAACAGTTTTTGCATTTTAGTTGACAACGGTGCACAAGTTGGAAAAAACATGGCCGCCTGCAAGAAAGCCTTTGTTTGCACTGTCAGAGTATAGACAGCTTCAAAACCATCATGCACTCCAACTGATGAACTCTGCAGATGAAGCTGACCTGATGTAAAACAAATAAGATAAAATTGCTATAAACAGCACTTTAGCAGACTGTTTACTCACTATGTTTGTGACCGGCAGCCATCTTGAAGTCGTAAGTCGGGGTTGATGCGGTTGCTACGAGTTTCTGAGTTGGAAATCCGATCTCAGAGTGCGTTCGACTTTAAACTTCCGACTGGGAACTGGGAATTTCTGACCTCAGAGTACAAAATGAACGCACCATCTTTACATGTAGACGTGTCTTTTCTATTCAAATCCTGTCGTATTTTTTATTTTATTTTGCTTCAAAATGATAAATGTAATCCATTGCCCAAAGAGTCTTACTGTGTTTAATACAGAATGATCATGAAGACGAGTCAGAGGACGTGTGGTGACTTTTTCAGATAGACCGATATCTGTGTGTGTGCAGAGTGTGTTGATGAGATGTGTCTCTTTGAAGCCATATAACTATATTATGGCTCTTTATGTCTGCCTGATGTATTCTTTAAATTTAACTAACTCCAAACTTTGATAACTTTGTTGAAGGTTGTTTTAACCTTACAGGATAAGTTCAGATATTTTCTAGTCCACACTCACATCTTCCCGTCCATACTGGTGACAGCCCAGTCACAAGAGCAAATTATTGGTATTGTACATTTCTGCAAATGATGAATACATTACATTTGTATGTTTCATAGTATCAGCATTTACTGTTTGAGACCAACAAACCATATGTTTTTAGTGAGTTATTGTTGTTTATACAGGCTTTTACCAAAGGTGGGTATTTTTAAGAGCTTGTTGCTGTCTTTCCTGCCAGAAAAGTGGCATCATGAAACAGGGTTGTTTTTCACTGTTTTTCATCTGCCAAGCTGCAGACCACTGTCTGAGACCAACAAACAACTGAACCGGTAGTTTTTAGCGTTTTAGCGTTGCTTTTTAGCTCACTAATGTGGGTCTTTTTTTAGGGACCCATGGTTGTTTTTACAGCAGCTTTTCAGACCACAAATGTGGGTGTTTTTTAGGAACCTGTTACTGTGTTTCCTGCCAGGATAATGGAACGACAAATGGTTGTTTTTTACAGAGACACCGCCGCTTGTGCCCCCAGAGCAGGGTATTAAAACCCAAACATTATCTTTTTCTAACTATAACTAAGTGGTTGTTGTGCCAAAACTTAACCACACTTAACCACAGTGTTGTTGAAAAGTTCCAGCATGCAAATGTAATGTATCTGTGGTCTGCAGACATGTACAATGGGCAATAATAAGGCAGTGGAGTGATCCCCTAAAGGACAAAATGCCTTAAAAGTAAAGGAACAGAACACATCACACAGACATAATATGGAAACAGGCCTCACATATACATACATAACATGTACTTTAGCGGTAGGAAGCAGCAAATCAATGTTATTCACCAGGAGAACAACATCTGAAGCTCCTCTCTGTCTGTGTCTCTCAGGCTGTTCAGTCTGAACCAGAGCTCAGGTCAGCTCACTATCAAGGAGGGGGCTCCTCCGGGCTCGTACCGCCTGCAGGTGCGCGTGTCGGACCACATCTGGCCCGACGTCACCTCCACGGCTCAGGTGGACGTCAGAGAACTGCAGCAGGACGCCCTGAAAAATGCCGCCTCCATCCGCATGAACAGTGAGTGCCACAGGTTTTTTTTGAAGTTTTGGAATTTGCCTGATCACGTCTCGATTCGCTGACACGTCAAACACACGAACACGCACCCAGTGGTTACCGTGGTAACTGTTGACAGGAGTGCGATGCTGCATATCCCAGAGTGCCGTGGGTCCTGGTCTCAGGGCTGTCAGCTCCCTCAGGCTCCATCAGCACCAACAGAGAGAGATGCATGATGGGAAATGACTGTGTTCTTCTTCTGTCTTCTCTTGTCTCGTCTTCCCTTCTCCTGTTTCCCTGCTCCTCTTTTTAGAACCTTTTTTTACTTTTTTGTCTCCTCCACCCTTTCTTTCTTTCTTTCTTTCTTTCTTATATATTCACTATTTCATTTATAGTTTTAGAACATTATCCATCCCGCTGATGATTCCCCTGAATGTTTATAAAGTCACTAACTGAATCCGTTAACCCTCCGCCTCTTCTTCCAGACCTGACGGTGGAGGAGTTTTTCAGCAGCAGTGGAGGTGAGGAGAGTCGATTCTCACGGCTGAGTCACATGTTGGCCGAACTCCTGCAGACTTTGCCGGAAAATGTCCAGATCTTCTCTGCGGGTGACGCCGGCCAGCGGGGGGAGAGGGCGCTCAACGTGTGGTTTTCCGCTCACGGCTCGCCGTACTACAAGGCGGAGAAGCTGCACGGTTACGTGGCTGCAAACAAAGCCAAGGTGAGGACAGAGCTAAACACTGAAATGATTTTCAACACGCTGGCACTGCAGGGTTTCTTTAATGACTTCAGGGTTTAAAGTGCAGGATGGGACATGGGCCAAAATAAAATCTCCAAGTACAGGTCAAATACATTTTTCACTAAGATGGTTTCTGTCATTTTAGGTAGTTGTTATCACGCTGATGTTTGTTCAAGTGTTTGTCTGATAAATTTGGTTCTGATTAGTTTTTGATGATATAAAAAGGGGGGTGTGATGTCATTGTCAAGGTCCACACAATTTAATACATTCAGCATCATACTTGTGTTTGGCCGTGTCGTTGAGCTAGTTTGCTGGTTTAAACCAAACACTGCAGAAAAAACCTGGAAAATTCTTTTGAATACCGAGATCAATACGAGTGCAACATCTAAGATACAGCTGAGAGTGAATTATGAAAGCAGAGAGGAGGTGAACTGACTGATGCATTATTTACACATCAATTAAACATCACATTCATACGTTCATACATACATTCAGACAGCACTTACAGACACTTACTGTAAACCACTGAATGCTCCATTTCACACAAAGTGAGGTTAAATACAGGGTTCAACATTCAAATGTGAAATACATTGAAACACGTCGCAGCAGCAAACGGCTGCTCGAATGATCCGCTCACTGTATACATGTAGATGAATATTTCAGATCCATTAAAAACACGAGAGCAGCTGCTGACCTGAGGTCAGCTCTGTAAGAAACAGGAAGGTGATGACAGTCAATGAAGCATGAAAATGCACATGTTAAACACACATATGCATACTTACAATAATAACAATATACAATATAACAATAAACATATAACATATAACAATATAAAAGAAGAATGCTGGTCCTCATCTACAGGGATCGCTATGTTGTACCACCATGTTTCTACAGGATCACAGAATGGACAAACTAAACACTGGCTCTAGATTGAGCCCCTCTTCGACGAGAGCGTCAGAAAAACATTGATTTTTTTTTATTTTTTATGTGAAACTACGTTCAGTGTTTTCACTGGGCAGAGACCTCTGAGGATGATTCAGCTCTGGGTAAAAACCTCCTGAATATCTGGATCAGAAATTAAGTGAGCACACATAAAGTTATTAGAGAAAAAAGGTGGCCGCACATTTGCAGGAACTGGGTGATCAGGCCGTCTGCGACATACAGAGCAATGTAGGAGACACACTGATTTGTAACGTGAAGCTGCTTAATTTATACAGACATAATTTCGGGGCTACAACCTCAGATGCTAGTCTAAAGACGAGGCAATTCTGCACTCTTGGTTTTTGGGTAGAAGTACTCCAAATACAGGAATAATACACCTGAAAAAGCGTTTTATTGAAAAGATTGACCCCAAAAACTGAAGGGAAGACACCAAACAAGTTGGATCGGTGCACACAGACCCTCCAATATTACCATCATTTCACCATGTAACTGTAAAATTTTGAAACTTTGCTTTTGACCTTGAAAAAAGAAATCTACAAAATCCATGGAGGTAAATTTTAATATATGGTGCAGGAGGGAATTAGAACCAAGAAAAACTAGTTGCAATTTCTCCCAGTTTGGGCCCATTTAGATTGACTGGACTACTGGGGACAGATTCAGTCCAGCTCATTCTGTGATGCAACTTATTTTAAAAAACAATCAAACCCCATAAAAAGACAATCACAACAATACGAAGCATGAGTACGGGAACAAAGCACACACAGTATG
Source organism: Epinephelus awoara (assembly GCA_035609425.1). Taxonomy (NCBI): domain Eukaryota; kingdom Metazoa; phylum Chordata; class Actinopteri; order Perciformes; family Serranidae; genus Epinephelus; species Epinephelus awoara. The sequence continues at coordinate 3,580,232 of CM069300.1, forward strand.
ATTAAAAATAACTTGAACATCAAATGCTGCAGAAGAAAGGCGCGTCTTTAATTATCTCAGGTTAAAAGGAAAAGTATCGTGGCTGATTTAGAACAAGAATGTCAGATAAATACAAAATAAGATGAAACTGAAACCGGCTCCGGAGTCCAAAAACTGAAGACCTGCCTGGGGAGTGTAAGTCACTGTGGATAAGAGTGTCAGCTGAATAACTAAACTCCAAAAAAAGAAATGCACACAGTTGGAGAGAGACAGGAAACCCTGAGGGACTCTGATGAAAACCTCTCACCCATAAAGACAAAACGAGGGAAAAGAATCAAGATGACAAGCAGGGAAACGGGTGAATTTGGCAACAGAGAGCGAATGACAGCAAAACTTTAACACGGGGGGAAATGACAGAGAAACACCAAAGTGCATAAATAACATTAAGGGGAACAGAGTAAATGCAGATATCACAGACGCAGGTAGACACGAGATCAAAAAGAGCTGCTGTCAGTCTCTATTACGTTCAAACACAGATCACAACTTCAATAATAGTTTGTTTGTTTTAGTTTCACTTATTTTACTTTTTGTTTATTTTCTTCACCCCAGATAATCACTTCTAATTGTAGCTTTATGTTCGTGTCTCTTCTGCTAGTTTCAATTAGTCTGTTCTCTCAGTGGTTAATTTGCTTAATACTTCTTTTAGTTTAATCCTCGTTTTAGTTTCTGTTAGTTTAACATTTATTTTAGTTTAATATTAATTTAGTGTGACCTCCTGCCACCCTGCGTACTCATATATTACATTTTCTTCGTAACTTAGACCTGTTGTCCTCGTTCGTGGACACTTTTATGTGCTAGAGGTCGCAGAAGCACAATATACTAATCCTTGTATAAACAAAATGGCGGCCATCTTTCAGACACAAAAGTGGACAAGGTTCAAAACCAGATTAAAGAAATTTGTTAATTTATCCTAGATAACTTTTGTAGTTTGATGCAACTGTAACAACTGTGGGGGTTTTTATACAGCAGTGTCTTTTAGCAGAGAAATAATTCTCTGTTTCCTGCCCAGGGACTACAGATGAAAATTAGCTTATAGCTAACTCTGGTGCAGCTAAGTAGCTGTGCATTGTCCCTATTAAATAAATAAATGAATAAAAAAATTTTTTTTAAAAAGCTAAAATGCTGTAAATCAAGAAGTATTTGTTTAAGGACGTTAGGACTTTATTGTAGTATTATTGCAGCGTTTCACACAGGCCAATCAGGTGTGACAGATTTTTCCTACGGACAAAAAGGACATTTTTTAATGGGGTAAGAAGCAAGGACAATTGATTCAGTCACGAAATAAACAAATCACAAGACTTTTAGATTTGATGAGTTATTTGAAATTTTCGTTTTGCACGGCCATGTTCAGGCACTGAAAGCAGCTTTAGACTTGAACAATAAACCCCTGACCCATAGAGTTTCAAAACATTGAACAAATGTTGCACTGTTGCGTTTTGCCCAACAATGTTCAGGCATTGAAATAAACTGTTTTATAGTTTATAACACACTTAATAACACCTAAATGAACATATTTTCTTTATATGAGAACATCATGTTTTTCAAAAACCATTTACTCTTCAAACACAATGCTTAGATTGTGCCCAAACTTATTGTGTCCTAATTATCTCACATACAAGAAATTTAAAATTCATACCAATCAAAAGCTGGGTCGCAGCAGTTTCTTTAAGTTTCATCCTAGTTTTACTTTTAGTTAAAACTTTCGCTAGTGTTAGTTTAGTTTAGTAGGTTTAGTTTTTTAGGTTTAGTTCATTTTTTGTTAGTTCAGTTTTATAATTTCAGTTGGTTATGGTAGCTTGAGTTTTGGGCAATTAGTTAGCTGTTTGCTAGTTTTTGTTTTATACTGGTCTAGTTCCAGTGCTGTCATGCTAAGTAAGTTAAATCATGGTTTCAGTGTCATTTTAACCATATATAGTTTGCTTGAAGTTGTAGTTTCAGGCTTTATTTTGGTTAGCTTCATGCTGTCTCAGTTAGTTTTATTCTAGCTATACTTTCAATTACTAGTTCAGTTTTATATAGAAACCTTATCTTTTGCTTTTTGACATAATCTTCCTGTGTGTCATCTCTTATTTTACCCTCTGCAGATGGAGGCCATGTTGGGTGTGACCATCTCTCAGGTGGGTGTTGACGAATGTCCCAACACAGACTGCAGTCAGTCTGGTGGCTGCAGCAGCGAGGTTTCATTCAGCCAGGCCCCAGTGGCTCTCAGCACAGGAAACACGTCTCTGGTGTCTCTGTCGGCCTCATCAACAGCACGATGCGGCTGCCGAGGCCGAGAGGCGATCCACCTGACCTGCTCCGCTTACCCCACCAACCCCTGCCTCAACGGGGGCACCTGCCAGGACGGAGCGCTGGGATACAAGTAGGTGCAGGGACAATCTGTAACAGGTTCTGTGTTGGTCTATTGTGTGTTATAGTATCCACTAATCCTGCCAGGATAAGTTTGAATATGAACTGATGGAGTTTTTCTTCCAATTAAAACTTTGCAAAGCTAAACAGATGGAAGTGTGGAGACTACAAATAAATACTACTGTCATTGAAAGTATTGCCATATACTTTTCTTGCTGTAGCAGGTCTGTTTCCTCAGTCTGCTGGTCGTCTGCAGCAGATTCAAGTCTTCAACTGTTAGCGTCTGTGTCTGAAGCTGCCAGAGATTCCCCATTTGTTAACTGATTAGTAAATCTGTCAAACATTTGGAAGATTTAATAAGAGAGGGGAGATTTCTCCTGGTGCTCTAACCCTCCAAAGCCTCATTTTCGGCTGCATGTGCTGCAGTTGACTTTGAATTGTCACATCATTTTAATGGTTTAAATATCGAATGCAGCACCTCAGCTGCTACATCTGACAGATGGTTCTCCCTCCTTTGCTTTCTTGTCTCTTTCTTCCGCTCTCAAAAAAATCCCATTAACACTGGCAAAGATACACTGCAGATACTTTTAATTAACAATGTTTCTGTCAAGGTTTCCTGGGCTTGGTTTCTGTTTGTTTCTCCGTCTGTCAGGTCATTTGAATTAATGTTGCTATGTGTGAAAAGAAAACGGCTGCCACAGCAACTGAGATGGTGTTAAATAGTTTCAGATTGTGACCAACGTCAGAGCTGCTGCTGAGAATACACAGGTCAAGTCAGGTCAAGTCATGAGTTTGTTTCCCACAGTTATAAAATACACACACAGTGGGTTATTAAAGATGATACATTTAATTGCTTTATGACAAAAAATATTATATAGAATTTAAAATAAAATCTTGAGAGGAAGTTTCTCCTTTATATCCTGGCAGTCTGGAGAAAGCATTTGGAACTTAATTTAGAGGAATAACACTGACAGAAAGATAACTTAAAGTGTTACATGAATAATTCATATGAAAAAATAATAATAATTAAAGAGGCAAGCAGCGATGATCGGGCCCTCGAACCTTCGCACCTGTCGGGGGTGCTGGTCAGCTGATGCGTCTTTTCATTTTTGTTAAAGTCAGACACAGCACGCAGGTGGCACAATCACCATGATACCGAATGTAACTCTTAATTTGGGGCAGATTGGACCATTTATGCTTCAGTTGCAACAACTGTTTTGTTTATGGGGAAATGTGCAAAATGGCCGCCACGCTACAGCGACGTCATTTGACGCAAACTCACAATTTTCATCACATAGCATCATCAAGCTGTTGAGAGTTTTCCAAGCAAATTTAAACTGGGTGTGATCAAGTTGCTAGTAAAAGTAAATGACAGCATAAAACATGTCATTTGCTGCTGCTAATAGGGGGCGCTATTACTATAGGTTAGCTTTTGGCGTGTAGATGTGTTCAGGGTGGGACTGTTATCAAAAGTGAAGTCTGGGGCAGATTGGACCATGCTGTAGTTTCAAACCACTTCCTGTTTGATGACGAAACACGGAAATTGGACGCCTCGCCACGGTGACACGGTTCAACAAAAACTCAAGCTTTAAGTAACTTTTGATTCTTGTCAAAGGTCTGTCGATGGTACCGACAAATGTTTAAGTCAGTTCGATCCAACCTCTAGCAGGAATTTGTTAAACTACGACCGCTGGAAAAAACGCACAAAAATTACACATTTAATCTAAAATGGCTGACTTCCTGTAAGGTTTAGGGTTTGGCTCCAAGAGACTTTTTGTTCATCTTTGGGTGTTATATGTGCCTCCCAAGTTTTGTGTATGCAGGTGAAACCAGCTGCAGAGGCTGCTTCTTAGAAATTTATTAGGGGGCGCTACTGAGCCAAGTTTTATGAGTTTTCAAGTACCGTAGGGACTTATTTTGGAGAATAATGATAATTCCTTCAGTTTTGATAAGGTGGTGCTCAGGCCCTAATAGTTTACTGTACTGTTTTAATTCTGGCTGCAACCCTGATGGATAATCTTGAAATGATTTATGCATCATTTTCAACATATAACATTAACCCATCAAACCTCATGTACTTGGTATCTTTAGAGGCTGGTAGCTATAGATACTGATAAGTTCGATCACCTTTACTTTGTTAAGTGATATAGTTAATATTATGAAGTAAACAATGACATGAACTCTTTCTGTCCCTCAGGTGTAAATGTCCTCCCATGTTCGACGGCCCCGAGTGCCAGCAGACCAAACACAGCTTCGGCGGCCAGGGCTACGCCTGGTTCCCTCCCATCATGCCTTGCTTCCAGAGCCTCATCTCCCTGGAGTTCCTGGCTGAGTCGGCGAATGGGCTGCTCCTCTACAACGGACCGCTCGGCCCCGCCCACTCGGGGGAGCAGGAGGACTTCATCGCCGTAGGTGAGTTTCCTGCTGAGGCTGCAGCTTTTTATAAAGATCATTAGGTGCAGCAGATATTTCTTATTAAAGGCAATAAGTAAGGCTTTCAACTATACAGATATCTAGATAGATAGAAAACTGCACAAACATGGACATAGACTCACTGGCCACTTTATTAGGTACACCTGTTCGACTGCTCATTAACGCATATAGCTAATGGACCAATCACATGGCAGCGACTCAGTGCATGTAGACATGGTTAAGACAACCTGCTGAAGTTCAAGTGAAGCATCAGAATGATGAAGAAAGGTGATTTAAGTGACTTTGAACGTGGCATGGTTGTTGGTGCCAGACGGGCTGGTCTTTGAGATGTTGTTGTCTAGAATGTCTTGCTCTGTACCAGAGAGGTGTTGGACGGATAGAAAGAATGACCAGCTGACCAACAAGCAGTTTAGCAGTAGTTTGCAGCCACCTCAAACCGACGCGCGTGATGCTTCTTGGTGTTTGAAACGCGGCTTCTCTTTGCTAAAAGTTGAAACATTATTTTCAACTTCTAAGCTCTGTAACGAACTAATCTCACAGTGCTGGTGGGAACACGCTGCCGCTCGACCCTTTCAACAAACACAAAGCGTGAATCAATCCAGCGCTGTAAAGACACTTTCTCCGTGGACAAAGAGCTCCATAAACTCTAATGTCAGCTCCCGGCAGTCCTCATGTGGTGTTAACGGATTAGCCTGCAGATGGCCTTTCAAACGCTTCTTGCATAATCTTGTGGCATTAAAGTTATGTAATTATTGAACCCCGTCTGTTGCTACGTGAGTACATGGAGGGGGGAATCAAAGATGGCTGCAGCATTGATCAATTTGAAGCATTTTTCACTTACATGTTCAATAACATGGCTGTGAGGTTGATCTGGTCACACTCACTCATCTGATATGCACAGCAGCTGAGAGGATATTGGAAGACACACACACACACACACACACACACAGAATTGACTGTTCCTGCAGTTATTGATGGGATTCAGCAGTTTACACAGCGATACGCAGGAGTGATGTCCGGTTCGGTCGTGTCATCAACACATTGGCTTTTAAAAAACAAAGGAGGAAGCATCTGAGAACACTGTGCTCAGAAATCGTCTTAGTAATGATTCTAAGCTTTCAACCTCACCTGGCTCTCTTCATTCAGTGAATGTAGCTTAGGTGCCATCCCACAATCTAAATATGAACTGCTGTTGAAAGCTCAGAATCATTTGTAAGCGGATCTTTGACCCTGCACTCTCTTCACTGTATACAAAGCTTTACAGATGATAATGATAATAATAATAATAAAAAAAAAAATAATAATAATAATAATGCATTTTATTTATAGTCGCCTTTCAGAGCACTCAAGGACACCTGACAAGACACAGTTAAAACACAAGCAGCAATGTATCCATAAATCATGAAGTCAGACAATACAATATACAATATCTTTTCTTAAGATATGACCAAGAGTTAGAAGGTAGATCATATATAAAAGGAGACCTAAGACAGAGCCCTGAGGAACACCACCAGTAACGGGAACATCAACATACAGATTCTAAACAATGATGAAACGTGTTAGGAACTCTGTAACTATAACGCAAATTTATGCTATTTTCACTCAGTATTATTATATAGTTTTTAAGGAACCAGATGAACTTCTGACTTGTATAAAGCAAGTATTTGTTTCTCTCCCACATGGGACTAGTATTACCTGTGGATCTCTGGTAATTTGTAATAAGCGCAGAGGTCATCTGTGATGTATGTTATTGCCATCTGTCCATTTTCAATCGCTTACTGAAGCCGGGTCGCAGGGGCAGCAGGCCAAGGAAAGCATTTCAGACGTCACTCTCCCCAGCAACACTTCCCAGCTCCTCCTGGAGGACCCCGAAGTGTTCCCAGGCCAGATGAGATATATAATCCCTCCAGCGTGTTCTGGGTCTGCCCCGGGGCCTCCTACCAGTGGGACGTGCCCAGAACACCTCTAACAGGAGGCGCCCAGGAGGATCCTGATCATATGTTGAACCACCTCAACTGACCCCTTTTGATGCGAAGGAGCAGCGGCTCTTCTCCAAGCTCCCTCCGCATGTCCGAGCTCCTTACCCTATCTCTGAGGCTGAGCCCAGACACCCCACAGAGGAGATTTATGTCAGCTGAAATGAGTTTCCAAGTGTGTTATTTAAAACTTTGAATGCAAATTACGTACCATATTTTGCCAAACAGAGGTCCTGTGATAATATTAGTCCCATGCAAAGCGTCATCTCACTGATATGCAGTCATATTTTCTGTTTTGTCTGCACTTCTATTCTGCCTCTTCCCTTGTGGGGAATTACAGAGGCTGCATTGGCAATTATAAAAGTTTTGACAACATTTTGGGTCCAGGAGGCTCATCTTGCTTCACAGCATGGAGACCACAGAAAGAGCAAATCCATCTGAAGAGCAGAGTCTTCAAAGATGATGAGATGGATGACTTGTGACAACTGGTGACAGAATCAGTTCTGTTTGTTTAACCCACATTTAAAAGATAAAAGAAGATGAACACTGTACATCACCGCTAGTCGTGATGCGTAGTGCTTCTGTGTTGTGTAGAGTGAAGTTACAAATGACTGTGTGCATCATAATGTCAGTAAACTCAAGTAAAATACAGACGGCAAATGTGCAGCATGACACAAAGACGTCAGGGGTAATCTCTAAATCACACGAGGTCCATACTGGTCCTGTGTAAACGGGGCCAAAGAAAGAGGAAACAACAGTTTTAGGTCACGATTGTAGGAAGTTGTAGGATTTTATATCAAGGCCACTCGTGTGGGCAGGAAAGCAAAAGACTAAGATTCTCATCCTTCCATTCAGAGTTGAGGAACGGGGTTCCAGCTCTGAGTATAAACCACGGATCAGGAACACTGACCCTGCAGCTGCCGCCGAAATCCACCGTCACCGACCGCCGCTGGCATCGCCTCGACATCATCAGCGACGGAAAGGTACGACAAACTGACTGTGTCTTTCTAATTTCTTTTAGTGACGCGATTAAAGGCCAGAAAATTCTGTTGTGTTTCATTTATGAGGAAAATAAACTGCAGAGAGGCTGACGACACAAGGTTGTAAAAAGCGGTGAATTTGTGTCTCATCGTCTCTGTGTCCAGGCCGTCCAGCTGATCCTGGACCAGTGTGGCGGGTTGGCGGTGAATGAGTTGGAGGGTGTTGGGGGTGATGCTCAGGAGATGGATGAGTCCGGCTGCAGAGCTGCAGGAGAGACGCCTGGAAACCAGAGGTGAGAGCGAGCCTGGAGATTTGTGACCCTCCACAGATTTACTGAACGTTTAAGATGGAAATATTTTATAAAGAGACGTCTCTTCTCTTCTTCCTCCGCCTGTGTTTGTTGCTTCTCCCACATGCTCCTCCTCCTCCTCCTCAGGTATCTGAATGTCTTCCAGCCTCTTCAGTTGGGAGGAATGAAAGAAACGTCTCCTCATCGACGTTACCGCAGTTTCACCGGCTGCATCCGCAACCTGGTGGTGGACAGTCAGGTAACACCACTTTCTGTGTGTGTGTGTGTGTGTGTGTGTGTGTGTGTGTGTTTCCATCCCAGAGATCATTAGCATTTCCTCCATGTGTTTGTGTCTTGTTTTTAAATGCAGTATTAATGTTTGTGAGTCTGACTGTGTGTGTGTGTGTGTGTGTGTGTTTGTGCAAGAATGTATTCACTCATATTCCTCTGAACTCCTCGGTGGATGCTGCTGTGTGTTTGTGTGTATCGTATCTGTGTGTGTGTGTGTGTGTAAGTGTAAGTGTGTGCCGGAGGGACGTTGGTTGGACAGATGGGGGTGCGAGCTCGGCTCATCAGCCAAGGCCAACATCACAGTCCAAAATATAATATAAATGAAAAGAAGCTTCCTCCTCCTGAAACTAAATGAGCTGCTGCGGTTCCTTCTGCCGCTCACTGAAAACCTCAACAACATCCCAAACATCCCAGAATATTCCCCGGGAAAGGCGGCCTCCTTCTACCCACAATCCCTTGTGTTTTGGGGTTGTTTCCTGTACTAAGTTGTGAGGTTGGGCTCAAATCCTCACTCCTAATGAGCTCCACCACAGCTGTGATGTTGTGGACTGGTGCTGCCTTCATATGGAGGTCATATTTTCAGCGTCGGAGAACAAGATGTGTTGGTGGTTTAAGTCATGACACCACTGTTGCTAGGTGACTGACTGTAGAAATTTTATTTCCTTTTCGGAGGTGTTAAATGGCTTTGTGTCTGCTGCTTTTCAGTGTCGTGCTCAGAACAAGGAAAGAAATGAATTTTAAACAAAGAGGTTGAATACACTAGCACTTGTTACCACTTGTATAATTTTTAGTTTCCATCAAAATTTCTACTTTCTAACACGTCTTTGGTTCATTCTAAATCAAGTTTCTCTCTTTCACTGAACTAAGACTAACGTCAGGTTAAAGGAGCAGTGTGACAGATTTAGTGGCATCTAGTGGTGAAAAACTGCTGCATTGTTCAGGAGGTTTTTACCGGGAGCCGAATATCCACAGAGGTTTCTTCCTCTCCAAAACAAAAGCCCCATTTCCACCAAACCTTTTCAGTACAGTACTTTTGCAACAGTAACCCTTCAGACAATGAAGGTGAAAAGACAAAGATTAGACATTTATTTCTCCTTTTTGGCCGACCTGATGCCAGCTGGACGACATTTCAGTTGCTCAGCAGTCTTTCTTCTTTGAGCTTTATTTCCGAAAACAGAGTCACACATGAAGTGTTTCAAGGAAAAACAGCTTTAATAGGTCATGGTTGAAAGATCTGGATACAGCGTTGGCGGCAGGACCCCGTTCATTCCTGTAAATTTGTAAAATCGCTCTGTTTCAGTGGTATGAAACTGTTGGTACCATCCACAACTTTTCACAGTGGAAAAAATCGTACTGAACTGAACTGAACTGAACTGTACTGCTTGTAGGAAACGGGTGGCCGACGTGGAAATACAAATGTCGCTATCTAGAGCCAGTGTTTGGTTTGTCTGCTCTGAGCTACTGTAGAAACATGGTGGTGCAACATGGCAGCAAATCTTAATTTTAGGTGATTATACACTCTGCCTCTCAGCTGTTCTCTGAGCAGTGGATCTCACTCAAAATCACATGAAATTAATGGCAACACAAAAAAAAACAGGGAAATAACAGTAACAACAGATCGTTAAAATGGAACAGTACTACTCCTCTGCTGGTTTACTCATCACTGCAAAACCTCCCCTCAGTGCGACAGTTGCATCGGTGATGGTACGCATAAAAATTGCTGCTGCTGTGACCATCCTGATAAATTCATCAGATATCCGTTATGCTCTCATTCTCTTTCTGTGGTTCAGACTGATGCTTGTACACGACAAATGTGACTCCACCTGAAGGCACCATCAGGTTTTCAGAGTTTGAATGACTTTATTCTCTCAAGGACAAACCAGCTGTGAACGCCAGAATGTGTCAAGATAAAATTTTAAAGAGTTTAAAGCTTCAAGGAAACACCTCCACCTACTTCTGAATCCCACTGCTTGGCAAACAACGGTGTGTAAGGATGATAGAATCCGTCAGGAGCAAGCTGCTGGCCACATTTCTGTATAATTCACTTTAGATATTTGTGATTCCTAAATGGATGAATCATGATGTTTAATGGCACCACCATCAGGACCACATTTCCACTTGTACACAATCAACATCAGAATGTTCAGAGGATTAAACCTTTCAGTTCTGGTAATTTCATTTGCTCTCACATGGCCTAATGTTTTATGACAAAAGAAAGAGAAACAGGATCCTCCGTAACGTGCTTCTGTTTGCTCCGTAATCGGAGGTGCTTTCTTGACTCCTTCAGAAATGTAAAACACATTTTGGAGTTCACGCGTTAAGGTGGTTTTGACACAGCAGAGAATGAGAGCGCTGCATGGCTGCCAGCTGGAAACAATGGGCATGTTCAGACATTTAGTGCATGTCAGATTCAGTCTCTCTGCGAAAGGAGGAAAACTATAGATTTTCTAAAAACTGCTCTAATCACGTTCACATGATTCGGGGCAGCAGGCGTTTTGTGTCAGCTCTATTCAGAGCGCTTTGTAAAGACTGAGAGGAAACTGATTTGTGTTCAAATAAAAAATAGAAAGAGGAAAACACTCCTGCTGAAAGGATTTGAACAAAAATATGATCATCTTTCTCTTCTCGTGGCTTTGTTTGTTCCTCAGGTGTACGACCTGGCATCTCCAGGTGAGAGTGTGGACAGCGCCCCGGGGTGCAGGCTGACTGATGGGGTGTGTGTGACGGCGGCCGGTCCCTCCTGCGGTGTTCACGCCTCCTGCCTCGCTGATTGGGGCTCCTTCAGCTGCGAGTGCCACCCAGGATACACCGGGCACAAGTGTGACAAAGGTGAGCCAGTGCGTGCGTGTGTGTGTGTGTGTGTGTGTGTGTGTGTGTGTGTGTGTGTGTGTGTGTGTGTGTGTGTGTGTGTGTGCGTGTTTTCTCCTTTCTGTGGGAATGATTAGATTCTTGTGCCTTCGTTATGACTCCAGATTTGTGGGCAGACAAAGTCAGTCAGTCTAATATAATACGGTTTTAACACAGAGTGCAAAAAGCAGTCAGAGAGACTCAGCCTGACCTGTTTGTTGTGTCTGTCATTTAACTTAAACATAGACAAATAGTCATGTATGTGTTGTTTGGGAGAATCAGTTAACATGCTAAATTAGTGGCCAGAGGGACTGATACATATATGTGTATCGTACGGTGTGTTGCTTTATGTTGTGTATGTTATTCAACTTTATGAAAATATTCCATTTTGTTTATGCATGCTTCAATAGATCCTTAGATATTTATTTAACGTCACATTCAGCTGAAGCTAGTGAACTTGATCCATGTTGAGTTCAGCGTCTCTGCAGCCGGACGAGGTTTGTTTCATGTGCCAAAGATAAAAGTCATAAAACCACTGATTTTAAACTCTGACTGACGTGGAGCCGACGTACAGATGTGAAGCTGCTCATGAATGTAAGTTTTAATTCGTGTGAGTGAAGCACAGTCAACATGATTTAATATCTCCCTCCTCCTCTCAGCCGTCCCAGAGTTCTCCTTCGACTCGGGCAGCATTGTGCGTTATCAGCTCCGAGGAGGCGGCAGCTCTCGTCGTACAAACGTCCAGCTGCTGCTCCGGACCAGAGCCACCTCGGGCACCCTGCTCTCCGTGATGTCTCGGGAGGCCAACGAGTACATCATCCTGGAGGTCAGTCCACCTGTCAGCTCGTCATTAACTGACCTGGATGTGTCTGTCATCACAGCATTAAGACAGGAGCATAAACATGAGGCATCATGGGAAATGTTCATCTTGTCTCTTTCAGATCATGGAGGGTCACCTCTCCGTCCGTGCCAACCTCGGCGACGGTGCCCACGCTCTGCGGCTTCCCGGCCAGCGGGTTGACATCGGGCAGTGGGTGCTGGTCAGCCTCAGTCGCCACGACAACTTGTTCACCCTGCGGCTGGAGCAGGGCGGGGGCTCGCGGGAGGTCCAGGCTCGGCTGGGGAGTCGCCGGGAGATTGTGGTTCACCCGGCCAGCGTGATGGTCGGCAACAGCCTGAACGCTGGAGACAGGGCTGACTTTCAGGGTGAGACCTGGATCTGATCTGGATCCTACTGGTTTCTAATGTCAGTGAACTGACTCAGACGTGTCTTTGTGACATCACGATAAAAGCTGGTTTTAGTCTTTAAATGCAAAGAATGTATTTTTGTGTTTTCCTTCATCGCTGAGGAAACGAACATTTTTCCGATGCACTCTTGTGAGGCATTCGCCGCTGGTGTGTTTTGTCCTCAAGAAGCTTTCTCACCTACTGTAAATATTCCCCTTCTCCCTGTGACTCTTCTTCTTCACCCTCAGATGTTTGTTTTCTTCCGGAAAAAACTAAACTGGATGTTTGTTCCTGCAGGCTGTCTGCGGGACGTTCGTTTCAACGCTCAGATCCTGCCTCTGGACGGGCTGAGCCGGGACTTGGTGACGGTGCTGGAGAGGCGGGGCGTTTCCTCGGGGTGCTCTAGCAACGCCTGCAGCAGCCAACCGTGCAGCAGCCCGCTACGCTGCATCGACCTGTGGAGGAAACACCAGTGCAAGTTAGAGACACATTCATACTTACTGCACACACACACACCTCCCTGCAGACCCTCCACTGGTTTACTTCTTGATTTTATTCTGACGTCACTACTTCATCTCTCTCTCAGGTGCCCCGGCGGTCAGGTGACGGTGACAGATGATTCCGGTCAGCAGCGCTGCGTGCCGTCGCCCTGTGGACCCTCCTCCTGCCGTAACGGCGGCATCTGCCAGGCGCTGTCTCCTGACAGCTACAGGTGCCGGTGTCAGGAGGGGTTCAGGGGTCAGCGCTGTGAGCTGGGGCAGGTCAAAGGTCACCGGCTGGCAGCCCTCAGCCCCAGCTCCATACTCGCCATCAGCATGTGTCTGCTCGTCTTCTTCGGTAAGAGACAAAAGCGTTACTCATAAAGTCACGTTAAAGAAAAACTACTGAAGTTTTTATTTTGCACCTGGATGAATCGAAGGTTTACTGAGGCAAAGTTGTTTTACTGTCTTTAGGTTTCTCAGTCCAAACAGTGAGAGATTTATCTTTCATATCCACATATATGAAACGTCTCCATTTGCAAAGTATTTTTTACCATCACAGAGCCCGACATTAGCACTAGCTCAGGGCAAGTTCTCTCTCTGTGCTCCGGCAAGTGGAATGTCTTTAATGTAATCAGAGAATAAACTGCACTTCTCACCACCAAGCTCTGAACAAGAAATCTGACATACTGGACACCATAGAAGGTAACTGTGGGGTTGATGATGTCATCATAATATCTCTAATGTTGAATATCTCTGAAACACAGTTTATCAGCTCATTAACATCAGCTCACATCAGTCAACTCAAACTCAGAGACTGATGAGTGTCATTAAACGTGACGTAAATGCAGCCGTTTCCTCTGAAAACCTTTTGTTCTGAACTTGTGTAACAGTGTGAGAGCAGATCAATAGGTTTTCCATTAGCATCGACCGTGAACCGACAGACAGCAGTTATGTAAGCTTCACAAAACAATTCATTTTGAAGACGTCAATACATCTGATGAATTAAACCTGATTGTTGATCGCCCCCTGTGATGGTATTTATTGCAGCTTCTAGGTCAAAAATGGCCGCCCACAGACGCCATAACGGGAGATATGATGAACTCACTGTCTTTGGTTCAGTTGTACTCACTGACTGATGATCCAGGTGCTTCAGTTGGTTTAAGAGATGATTGTTTTGCAGGATGACACTATGAACTCATTGTCTTAACTGTCGTATTCAAAACCAGTGGGGTATTAAACAACTTCATCAAACAATAAAAACTAAGATTAACCAAAACACCTGCCTTTAATTAAAGGCTCCCGAGATGCTGGGTCAGGTGGTGCATTAGAGGGACTCACAAAATAATAGGAAACTTGCTGGAAATGGCTCTACCAGTATTGTTTGTTCTTTCATATTAACACTTCATTTCCCATCAGCCCCCTTGCTTCCTGCTCACCCCTGAGAGGACGAACATGATGGAGATTTTGGAAGCCTGTCTCCATCTAAATTTGACCCTCTGACTCACAGAGTGATGTTAAAGACGCTCCTCTCACTAATGGACTCATTTGTATTTCACCTGTTGATAGTAATAATACTGATGTTTATAAATATCATGGTGTTAATATATCGAGGCGAAACGACTCCACAGAGCAGCGTTAATGAGCTGCTGCTGCTGCTGCTAACAGACAGGAAGGAAATGAAATCTGTCCCAGTGGTGCAGAGGCACATTTACGCACAGATGCATACTAACTCTGTCTTGTGCATGTGTGTGTGCGTGTGTGTGTGTGTGTGTGTGTGTGTGTGTGTGTGTGTGTGTGTGTGTGTGTGTGTGTGTGTGTGTGTGTGTGGTGTTGCGCAGCGGTGCTGGTGGCGGTGACAGTGTGGAACCAGAAAGGCAGCCGTAACAAGTTCAGGAAGCGAGGAGTTTACCACATCCCCGCTGAACATGAGAGCTGGGAGGACATCCGAGAAAACATCCTCAACTACAACGAGGAGGGAGGGGGGGAGCAGGACCAGGTACACACACACACACACACACACACACAATGGGTACAATGTTCTACTTTTTACATAACAGCTCACTTTTGTAAAAAAAAAAAAAAAAAAAAAAAAATCAACAAAAAAAACCTGCAAAAGTTTGAAACTGGAACATTTTACTGATGAACAGAATCAAAATCAGTTTCACTGATTCTTAAATAAATTTGTTTTTAATCAAATCACAAGGAAGGAAGTGAGAGTAAACTTGGGGTCATGTGGTTATATTCCAGCACAGGTGTCCTGATGAGTTTCTGGGTGTGTGTAGGTGATGGGATCATGTCACAGGGTGAACACACACTGATCACTGCTGTCAGTGGTCGTCCAAGAGCAAGTGTTGGATGGTTTTGTGAAGCTCTAAGCACAGTCCTGAAGTTCCAGGAATCATGAACAGACCTGGTTCAAGAACCAAAGCTGACTTAGTGGAAAAGGGTTACGAGAGCAGGACACAACTCTGGACAAAATATGTTGCACGTGCTACGTTAATTAAGTCTGTGAGACAAATGAAATTACCGCAGTAGCACATGTGCAGTTCTGTGGACCTTTTGTCCCATTTGGCCGCGCTGATTGAAGCCATGCTGCGACGATCTGTGCTTCCATTATCAGTTTAGACGCAGGATGCTGCGCCAGAGATGGACCTTTTACAGAGTCGGTCCAAATGCTGTGCCGCCTGCCCTCAAGTGGGTAGCGGTGTCATCCGGCGTCCTGTTTTTATTTTACTGTTTCATGTTCGCTATCAGCCGAGTTGTGTGAAGTCAATATTTCCTTATTTTGCTGCTTCACAATAAAAGTTTTTACGTAACAAAATAACGGGGGACTTTTATTGTGAAGAATCTGCAGGAAATGAGATGTGTTCATCACTGAGCAGAACTTTATTAGCAGCTTTTCTTCAATAAAGACAAGTCTGATAACACAGCAGGCTCTTCCTGCACCTCTGCAAACAGCTCACCTCCAACAGGTGAACTTCTCTTACCTGCCCTGTTGTGGAAAAACAGAAATAACAGAGGATCAGCCTAAAAATACAAAGATGTGAGTTTTTGTCCACATCACTCAGCCCTACCCCGACAAGCAGACGAGCCTCAATGTGGAGCCCTGCATGTGTGTGTCACCTCTTTAGCTACTGAGGGTCGATACCTCTAACTGTGCGTGTACTTTCCCTCCTCTCTTCCAGAACGGATATGACATCACAGAGTTGAAGCGTCCGCTGTGCTCCAGTCTGTCCCAGTCCTCGTCCTGCACCACCGCCCCGCTCATCAAATCCTCACCCGGCTCCCAGGAGGAAGTTCATCCATCCGGCTCCTCCTGCAGCTCCGGTGCTCCCTACCTCAGTATCCCGCATCATCACCACCACCACTATCAGCACGCCACCACCAACAGCTACACCAGCGACGCCACCTACGCTAACTTCACCACTAACGTAGGCAGGGACACAGAGGCTGGCGACGGTTATGTGGACGCCCCGTCGGGGTCGCGCTCTCACGTGGACTTTAAAAGCTACGTGGCGCGGATCATCTGGGAGGCAGACAACGACGGCGAGGCGCTGCCGCCGGACGCCTACCACGTCTGGTGTGTGGAGGGCTCGGGGTCGTTGGCAGGAAGCCTCAGCTCACTGGGGTCAGCCGCGTCACGTAGAAACATTGTCACCAACCCTGGTGACGAGGAGGAGGAGGAGGAGGAAGACGAAGGAGGATTTGTTTACGACACGCTGTCGCGGTGGGGCCCCAAGTTCCAGGCGCTGAGCGAGATGTACGACCGGCCCCAGCTGGCGCTCACATACAGGGACGCAGTGGCCTACATACAGAGGAGCCACAGCCACGACCCCCTGCCTCATCACCACTAGGGGGCGCTACAGAGTTAATGCAGAGTGGGAGGAGCTAAGTGCTGCGTTCACGTCCAATCTGAAACCAAAAACAGAAACAGGCTCAGAACAATATCACAACATTAAATGTGTGTCTGACATAAATGAAATGATCATATTGATGCTCTTGTTTTAACATTTTATAATAATTTAATCAGTAATTTGACTTTTATAGATAAAAAATCACCCAGCCTTATTATCAAGGTCAGATTTGTTGGCGAGGGAGCCCTGCAGCACAAATATAATTAAATGTTGTTGGTGGTCATTTGTTTAAACACATATTTATTAATAAATATACATCATGGACATTTTGACATCTGCAGACAGACAGAAAAGACAGGTCATAATGCAGGACACACTTTAATGCTCTTATTTTAGCCGATACTCTGCTCGTCCTCAACAAGTAAACTCAAAATAAACCTTAAATTATAGTCTGAATATGATCACTTTTTATTTATCTCCAAGGTTTGTGCCATTTGGTAAAGGTCAGTTCTGCAGCTCTCCGTCCACACCGGTCAAAACACGGAGATATTTTCTGTTCTTTTGGCTGATTAAACCTCAGATTAAAGTTCACGTTGGGGAGGAGTTACAGCAGCGAGATAAACACAGTGCATTCATTAGAACAGAAGGAGGCCCAGAGGAGACATGAGGAGGAGAAACACACAAGACGGAAAATAGAAATGAACGTTTTTTTCTTGTTCAAACCAAACAAAGAAACACAGAAAGTTGGTGCAAGTCGAAATTACAAACTTAAATTTGTCCACATTTTGGAAACATTAGATTTGTCTGAAACATCAGGGCTGCGTTCAGCCTCAACAACAATTACACTATATATATATATATATATTTTTTTTTTTTTTCACCCTTGCTTTGGCAACGTAAATGTGTTGTCCATGCAAATAAAGCCCCTTTAAATAAACGTTTTGCAGGGGCTGAACGCAGCCTTGTTTTCTGCTTCAACTGGACCTTAAACTCTGATTGGCTGCACCAGACACACCTCACAGCTCTGAGTCCTGATTGGCTGCTGCTCCTGATCAGAGGCCAGACCAACCTGCAGCTCTCAAACAGGAAGTGTGATGTGAGTAAAACAAACACATTTAAAAACTGTCAAGCTGAAAATATTCTGTTGGCACCAGTTTAGTTTGCTGAAAAATCAATTTCTTGACAGAAACAAACTGGTTCACACTCAAAGTTAAGAGTTTCTGAAGCTTTTAGAGTTCTCATTAATGGTGTTTTTATTTATTCACAATACATTTCACGCATTTTGGATGTGAACCAGTTTGTGCAAACACCAAACTCCCTCTATGGCTCTAACAGTTTGTCTGATATATACTTTACGGCCACAACTATCTATTATTTACATTCTCTATTAATCTGCCAAGTATTTTCTTGATTAACTTAACTAAGTCTCTTGAATGTCAGAAATATGAGTAAAAGCAGATTACAACAGTCCCACAGGCCGGGGTCTCGACTTAAAATGCCGTGTCGATGTCCTGAATATATTTGTCATCACACAAGACAAAGAAAAGAGCAAATCCGCTTCAGTATTTTTCCTCTGAAAAAATAACGAACCATTTATGGAATAACAAAATAGTTGCCAACTATTTTTCTGTTGACTGGTTGTCAAATAATTTTAGAGTTGCTAAAATGGCAGTGGCAATGAAAATGTTAAAATCCTACACACTCTGAAGGCTTTGAATCTTTGGGCAGATTGTGTCTGTAGAGTACTTCACTGTCTCCTCTGTGGCTGCAGCAGTATGTATGAAGTTTAATACGCGTATTAATTCATTATCTATCAATCCGTCGAGTGTCTACTTGATTCTCTGTCTCTTGAATGTCAGAAACAAGTGTAAAATGCAGATTACAACAGACCCACAAGCCACAGTCCGTCTTAAAATGTCTCGTTTCTGTGTCCTAAAGATATTTATCATCATATAAGGCAACATAAAGAGCACATCCTCACAGCTGAGTCATATATTTACTTATAAAACTACCTGAAGGATTTATGGAGCAACAAAATATTTTCCAAAGTCTGTCTTGCCAAAGTCAAACATGTTAATATCCTGCACACAAGGACGCAGATCGTCTCCCTGTTTTGTGTTTTCAAAATGGCCTCAGAACAACAAACGCTACCAGAAATCATCCCGTCTGCTCAGCAGCCTCCAGTAAACGTGACGTGAACGCAGCAGCTCTGCTCCCAGGTGGAGATCGATGGCGGCAGTAAAGCGGTGACACTTTCAGGGCTGCAGCTTCATCATGTGTTTCAGATGTTTCTTCATGTAGAAAACAAAGAAGTCGGAGGTCTGAGAGTTCAGGCGCTCGACACAACAAAGCACACACAGAAGTTTTCTTGCGTTCATGTGCCAGCGTCACACAGAACATCTTTATTTATTTCTCCTCTTCCTTTAAAGCAGCTCAGCGTGTGCTGTGTTTATTTAATTTGTCGGCAGTTTGTGGGTCGCTGGCTTTTATTCTTTTGAAACGAGGACTTTCAGAGTAAAAGGTGACTGTTATGGTTTTGGAGGCAAAATACCGTCAAACTATGTCGGGGTGACTGAAAGAATGATTCAGGTTCATTTGTTACCACTAACAACATCAAGGCCTTGATGTGAGCCTCACAAAGGGAACTCAGAGTTCTTCTCTAAGGGCATTTTAATGTAGCATTTTAATCTTTTTATCTCCGCTCCGACAGTTCCAACTTTGACCCCAGCCACACAAACCAAACCCGACAAACAAAAACTCATTTTCACAAAAAAAAATTCACTGAAGGACAAACTTTTCTTTCACCTGTATTCTGTAGATTCATCTTTTCATGTTGCTGCTGTCGATGTTTCCACACATTAACCTCCAACAAACAGAAGAACCAGCTTTTATTTTCTCTTTTCTACCTTCCTGTTGCACTAGTGGGTGATTCAGAGTCCTCACACAGGACACACGAATCTGTTCGCCAGTAAAAAAAGAAAAAGAAAGAAAAGACACCAGGTGAAACACTTTTATTCTCTCAGTGTTTCCAACATGTAAAATAAGATTTGATAGTTTTCAGATGAGATTATTTTTGTACTCCCTTGTAGAAACTTCCCAGAAGCTCCCGTCCACTTGCAGCTGGTTGTGCCCCGTGTTCAAGGGATAGTTCGGATATTTTGCTGCAGGATTGTACAGGGAACACATCCATAGTCAGTGGATTGCGTACAGCAGATGTCAGTCGGCACACCCCAGTTTGGGGTGTATGCTGTAAAGCCCTGTGAGGCAAATTGTGATTTGTGATATTGGGCTTTATAAATAAAATTGAATTGAATTCGACGCAGAAGTATACATAAATTCTGCCTTAGTGAGAGTATAGATGAGGAACTGAAGCTGTTAACATCTTCCTCACTGGAGTGGTGAAAACAATATAAATATAGCGTACAGTTAAACTGATATTGTTTGCTGAACTGTGCTGGACTCCAGGCTCCTTCTCCAGACTGGAGGCATCACCTGTATGTGTTACCCTGACTGTGGAGAAGTACCTCATACAACCCCACTTCAAAAAAATCTGAATTATCCCTTTAATGTGCTGGACGGTGTCACTCTGAGTGTTTCTATTAGTTGGTCAGCTTGTTAGTGGATCTGTGTTCAGACTGCTGACAGTAGAAGTGAAGCCTCTGCGGCTCAGAGTCTGTTTGTGTGACGGCGTCCTCGTCACACGGCAGGTGGAGGAGCCACAGACGTGCAGCTAAATCACATTAATGTGAGCTGGAAGGCCGTGAGAGAGAGAGACGAGGTCAGCCGGCTTTAAACGCCGCAGATCAGTGAAGGCCAAATATGTGTAGAGATTTATTAATGAAAAAACTGTTGAGGAAGCACAAAACAAGTTTTAATCGTCTGCAAGTTGAGATGTGAGAGCACGCGGTCAGACAGCTGCCAGCGCTGTGGAGACAGGTCCGGCTATGTGAGACTAGATAACTACGGGCCAACGTGTGGACACAAAAATCCAAATTTTGTTCACATTAAAGCAGAATATTTAGGCTATCTATGCTTCTTTGTCCAGCACTGGATTCTCAGGAAGGTTTCTCACTATTTAATAAGTTTAACAACCTGTTATGATCTTTACTGATTCACCAGTTTCAAAGTGAAGAGCGGAGATTTGAAGCAAATCTGATTGATGATTGATTCAGTTTGGGCAAGTCACTTATGTGTAAAGTCAATTCTCACTGAGTGGTGCAATAAACACGATGGACGCAACGCCAATGACACGAAATAGACGAATGAAGCAGCACAAAGCGAGGAGCACGATTTTGCGTCACACACATATTCGCGAGACTTAAAAAATCCGAAACTCTGGGGACGTATGACCCTGAGGACGTACTGGCTGAAGTTTATTCATCGATTCAGTGATTTCACGCGTAGGAAACGAGTCAACACAAAATATTTTAGCGTAATGTGACACGAAACTTAACATCGCATTTGGTGCGAACACAACATAACACACACGCTAACGATAATCACGGTAACAGAGTTCAAGAGTGGCTGCGACTCTCTGTTGCTCTCAGATCTCAACTTGCAGATTGATTTGTCAAACTTTTCATTTCACCTGTGTTACAGCGTCCAGTTTGATTCAGTGTTCACGTGTCTCTTGAAGGCGAGATGAGGACCAAAAAGTCAGTTCAGACCTCCCAGCTGAGCAGCACACACACTTTCCTTCTAGAAACTTCCCATATTAAAGAAAGAAGATGTGAAGCAGCAGTTTGTCGGGTGGTGTCCACAGTCTTTAATCTCTGTTCCCAGCCTACCTCTCGGCTACGTATGTTGTCATTGCACCGCCTGATGAATGTAGTTTTATATGTGCGTGTAGAGAGGGAGCGTCCCTGAGCGTGAGCAGGCAGAGAGTACAATCAGAGAGTTTAATATGATATTTGATAAAGTCTTTACGTGCGTAACTCAATCCTCAGCCGACAACACAAACAGATCCAGATGTTTTAAAGGTTTTTGATTTACACTTCAGGTCGTGAGTGTCTCCCAGAACACGTTCAGGAAGTAAAAGAATATTTGCCGCTGAGGTCGTGGGATCGTCGCGCTGAAAAAGAGTTTCCCAGGTTTGTCACGTCGCAGTCGAACAGTTTGATTTCTCTTCTGGTACCTGAATAAAAAAAGAATTGTACTCAAAGCTATGCATCCAAATGGAACAACACAGGTGTCTTTTTCTAAACTGATGTGAAGCTCCAGATGTTGTGTCTGTACTGTGACACATCTGTTGATGTTTGTGTAAATTCAGTATTTTTAAAGCAGTTCAGTGTGTGTGTGCGTGTGTGTGTGTGTGTGTGTGTGTGTGTGAGCAGTGTTGATCTGTATGATATGATGTACATATGGACGTTTTATAGCAACCTAACATGGAATATTCCTTTTGTATATGACTTTTAATAAAAATGGCTTTTCCCCAAAAGTTTGATCTGTTTCAGTTTCTGATTCAGAAGAAGAGAAAAAGAAATGTAAAGAAGGAAATGTGTCTTGGATACATGCGCTACCTGCCGTTAAAGATACAAAAGTTCCTACATGTGTACGGTCCATACACAAAGCTGTCGCTGTTCACTGTCCTCACACACTCGACACATACAGAACATGTACAGAGTGTCTTCAGCCAAGAAAAGAGACGCGTCTAAAGACGCAAACATGTTTATAATCAGCTGAATCAGCAGTAGAGGAATCACTTTGCAAATCTCACTAAATTCTTGACATAGTGAAGTAGCAAGTGGCATAATGAGTGGATGCCTTTTTCCCATAATGCTTTGCACTCAAAAAATAACAATAAAGCCCCTCTGTGAACACGTCAGACTAAAGTAACTATTAGATCTTTGTTAAAGTATTTAGTTTCTTCTGAAGTTGCATCGTCTCATTTAGTTTCCTCATCACATGGTCAGTTTAGCAGCTGTTCTGGAGCTTTCGATCATTATCATGGTCTTCCTCAGCAGATAGTCTGCCCTGTTGCCGTGGTGATGCATTTGATTAAAGGTCCATTTTATTCTGTGCATGTTTAAGGCTTTCATCCATGTTGGTGTAAATATTGTTAGTGATTATAAGTTTTTCTTTGACCTCGGAAACAGCAGCTAAGAAGTATTAAAGGTCCTTACAAGTGTTATATAAGGTCTTTATGTTTGTTTGTTTTTAGTAAATGACACATACCGTACGTACAGTTTGGAATTAGGACCACTGGAACACTGGCTGACCAATAAATGTCGTTCTTCTTCAACTGAGGGTCCAGCAGGTGCTAATAACAGCGTAATGCTGCCCTCCACAGGCAAGAGTTTACTATTCAGCCTATATTTTTAAATAAAGTCCAGAAGCATGGAGAAATTTCAGGACTGCTCCCCCAATAAGTACAAACTCCACTTCAGACGCTAAAATAGATTTGAAGGAGAAAGATCTGACAGCTCCCTGAACAACTGCCGCCTTTCATTCCTGTATTTGTCCCAGGCGAACACAAGTTGGACTGTTTCTGATTCTCCACACTGACACAAACCGTCTGGATGTTTGCCTGTGACTTTTAAATCAGTGGCTAAACCACAACGCCCCAGTGTCAGCCTTGTTAAAACAACACCCCCCTTCTTCCAGATCTAATCATCATCTTTTCCTCTTAACACAGGGCTACAAAGAGAAGTGCTGTCCGACCCTTCGCTCTTCTCTCCACTCTTTTTGCCACTGAAGCTCCAGTTTTTCTTTGCAAAGGCTTAATCATTCACACTATCCCAGCCACTTTATCAGATATGTCATTTCCCTGTAGCTCTTAGTGTCTGTACCACAGAAAGCCGACTTATCAGCCCATTTTCTCAAATCTTAACAAGCTGCACAAGACCTCAAGGAGCAGATCAGGACGGGCCACAACAGTCCACTTCTCAAAGCTACCCGGGTGTAACCGACCTCAGTTAGGCCTCGCTGTAACTGCTGGTAAGCCACCCTTGGAATCTGCGCTGTGTGGACAATAATGGGGAGGTTTGTTGTCTTTTTTACGCCTCCATTTATTCTCTGACAAGAACAGGATATGTACTGGTCAGTCATACAGTTGGCTCGTTACAGGCAGCTCACACACAGCACGCTACAGAAGAACAGCACGTGATTTTAGCGCAGAGGCCAGCTAGTGATTTCATAAAGTGCATTATGCACTTATTATTTGGACATTTTATTACTTAAAATGTACAGCAACCCACTCGTAACTCTTTCAAGTTACAATTTCATAACTCACAGTGCATATATGTTCATATGGTGGACATATGGACATTAATACACAATATTCGAGCACGTCTCATGAACTGGCGATGTTTGACGCCTGCGGTGGCAACTACCTACCACCTCTGAGAGAGGGCGCCCTTGAGCCAGTAACACAGGTAGAGTATAACCACATAACTATAGCACCTATCAGCATCTTTACATGTACAGTTTCTGTTCTGATCAGGTCAGGTTAAGGCCACCTCAGGTTCAGGGAGGAGCCAGAAAGGAACATGAGACCAAACAGACTCAAGCCCTTTTTCTTCGTACCTTCATTTTGTTTTGTTTGTAAGTATGTTTATTAAACAGACTTCAAAGCAAGTAATACACCATGCAGGTACAACACATTACGAACCAGTCACCTCGAAATCACCCTCCCACCCACCCACCTTCCCAAATGTCCTTCACACTGTTGTGAGTGCCAAAGGAGATGATGAAGAAGAGAACAACTAAGTAAATAAAATTTAATTTAATTTAAAAATGAGAATAAAAATAAGAATGAAGGGGTAGGAAGAGTTACTGAGCAAATGAATTGTCTATCTAAGTTACAGAGTTAATACAGGAGAGAAATAAATAATCACTATCACAATAAATCCTTCAACCAAGAAGTTGTGTCTGGGTTTGGGCTCTTCCACTGCAGCAATATGCACCGTTTGGCAATGAGGGTTGTGTCACTCCTGATTGTTAAAGGATGTTTCCACAAGTAAAGTTGGGACAGGTGATGTTCTAAAAGTCCCACAGCAAAGTCTGAAGGTCTCTGTCTGAGCCTGATCAAAGTTTCTATATTTTCTTGTGAGGCAACACTGCCACCATGTGTTCATCGCTGATATTACACAAGAATAGGTGCATTTTAAATGGCTTTGGCTCAATTTTCAAATTTCAACATGCTAAAAAAACAACAACCTACAAACACACCGCTGCTCACACAGTGCAAAATAAAGACCTCCATTAATCAAGTAATGATTTAAAAAAAGAGGTGATTCTCTAAAGTCTTTCTCAATTTTCTTTTTCGTTCTTTCTTTCTTTGTGCCTGCATGATCCATCCACCCACATGTTTAACAGCTGGACAGGTGTCCCTTTTCTCTCCAAACATACCTTTGCTCATTGTTTTCAAAAAGTTCTGTTTTACCTTCATCAGTCCACAGGACTTGTTTCCAAAAAGCATCAGGCTTGTTCAGATGTTCCTCTGCAAACTTGTGACGCTGCATTCTGTGGTGAGGACACAGGAAAGGTTTTCTTCTGATGACTCTTCCATGAAGGTCATGTTTGTCCAGGTGTGTCTGCACAGTAGAACAGTGCACCACCACTGCAGAGTCTGATGAATCTTCCTGCAGGTCTTTTGCAGTCAAACAGGGGTTTTGATTTGCCTCTCTAACAATCCTACGAGCAGCTCTCTCAGGAAGTTTTCTTGGTCTACTAGACCTCAACTTTAATCTCATGCCTTTTGGAGATCAGTTAATCTTCTACTCACTTAACTATTCACAGTAAAAAAACATTTGTGCCCAAACTTTTGCAGCCACTGTACATGCAAACATGAATATGTATGTGCAGACCTGCGGTGTAAATGTAGCCTTAAAAACTTTTTTTAACTGAGTCAGTGTTTGCTGGGAAAATGACCTCTGACCCCCCCATCCCCTAAAAACACAGACATTGAGTTGACATGAAGCATATGCTTTGTTACAATGAATGAATGGAGGTTATCATGCTCTGATGCAGCTGTGTGTGTGTGTGTGTGTGTGTGTGTGTGTGTGTGTGTGTGTGTGTGTGTGTGTGTGTGTGTGTGTGTGTGTGTGTGTGTGTGTGTGTCTTTGTGAGGACCAGATTTAAATGCTGACAGAGACATTTTGTCCTCACTTCTCTGTAAAGAGCTGTCTGAGGTTCAGACCTGTAAGGGTTAATGTCAGAGCGAGATTAAGACATGTACTTCAGTTCGGTGGTGAGGGTCCTCGAGTGTGTGTGTGTGTGTGTGTGTGTGTGTGTGTGTGTGTGTGTGCGTGTGTGTGTGTGTGTGTGTGTGTGTGTGTGTGTGTGTGTGTGTGTGTGCGTGTGTGTGTGTGTTGGGGGTTGCAGCAGCTTGTGTCTGGTTGTCCTTTATTGTCTTTGACCTCTATAACAGGACGGCAGCCCCTCCGTGTGTCTCAGTTAAAGCTGAATGTGTTTTAGTGACGACACAGTTCTGCTCAAAGTTGAAATGCAGAAGACTTTAAAAAGAAGTCTTATTTTTCAGTCTGGACCCTGTTTTCTCACATGTTTGTGTCTAAGTGACAAATGGGAACAACAAATTTCAAACTGGTCCAGTGCTGAGTGAGAGCGCAGCAGTGTGCAGCAGTGAAACAGGCTGCAGTGTAACCACGCTTTCCCAGGCCGACACAATACACTCACTCTACAGGGGGGTGCACGTATACGGAGGGAGGCCCCTGTCAGAATACCCTATATATGTCACACACACACACATACACACACTTGTACATGTGAATGCCACCAGACACAGGCAAGTTATGCAACACATTTCAGCAACAAAGCAATTCAAAGTGTTCATACATAACACATACATAAAACATCAAAAGCATCACGACAAGATGCAAAAGAACACGTTGTAAAAGGACATTTAAAAACAGTTCATTAAAAAAAGCAAAAAATTAAGATAAAATAAAATGTTCAAATATAAGACAGGAGAATTAATAGAAGAATAAAATTACAGTGCAGTTTAAGAAATGAATGAATTTTCAATGTAATAAAAGGCAGCGGCAAACAGAAGAGTCTTCAGCCTTGATTCAGAAGAACTGGGAGTTACAGCTGTTCCAGATTTGTTGAGCATATAATCTAAACTAGTGTTGCTGCAGCCCACAGTCATGACTCTCTTTGAGTGTGTGTGTGTGTGTGTGTGTGTGTGTTTCTGACTCTAAATGAGCTCCTGAATAACATTTCCATCCCATCTTGTGTCTCATTAACACTGGAGTGTGTTTCTTGACACATGCTGGAGCTCTGTTAGTTTTCTCTGTGTCACACAGACCTGAGAGCTGCTGTCTGTCACTGCAGCGAGGAAACTATCACAGCAGTGTTATTCCTCTTCACCACAACAGAGTCGACTTCATTCATAGAAAAAAGTCACTCAGAAGCACATGTGATCTGATCCGTGCAGATATGAACCTCAGGTGGAGAACATTTGCTGCAAATAAAAGCCCAGAACCCAAAGAGGAGCCCAACCCGACCTTTTACATGTCGGGCACTGTTGGCTAAACAGTATTCCAAACAGCTGATCCATCGTGCTGCAAGGAAGCTGAAGAAAACATTCTCCCCCAGCTGCAAAGGTCAAAGCAAAGAATCATTGCAATCTTTGACTGACAGTGTGACTGAACTGCTTTGACCAGAGGGTGGTGACAAACAGCCAGCTGGATATGAGTTAAAAAAAAAATAAAGTATCACTGAAGGTGAAGACCTGATTTTCACAAAGGCACTGATGAAGCTTCTTTGTGATTACACCACCGAGGGGATGACTCCAGAGATGGGAACATCTAGAAATACACTGGCTGACATCTGTAAGGCTATATTTAGCACAGTGCAGCGTTTCTGGGTTCTGCTGAGGTGGTGGATGACCGATCATGCCGGCATCCATTGTGACAATGTGATAAAGTCTTTATCTAAGACGTTTTTCTCAATTTTTTCGACATGCTATACTATTCTTTTTTTTAAACATATTTAGACATTCTATACAATGACGTTGTTAACAATTTGACATTTTTCAACATGCTATACTATGATATTTTTTCGACATACTATAGTATTACGTTTTTGTTTTCTTTTTTCAGTTTTTTCTACGTACTATACTATTACGTTTTTTTTCTTTTTTCTGTTTTTCTGACATGCTATACTATGACTTTTTTATTCTTTTTCTTCGACATACTATACTATGACTTTTTTCAGTTTTTCCCTTCTGTGCGGAGTTTGCATGTTCTCCCTGTGTCTCTCCGGGCACTCCGGCTTCCTCCAGGCAGTTTGGGAACAGCCCTGCGATAGTCTGGCGACCTGTCCAGGGTGAACCCTGCCTCTCGCCCGATGTCAGCTGGGATAGGCTCCAGCCCCCCGCGGCCCTCGAGAGGATGAATGAATGAATGTACTATTACTGGGTTTTTTTCATTTTTTTTCACATACTATACTATGACTTTTTTTTTTCAGTTTTTTTCGACATGATATACTATGACATTTTTTTTTCAGTTTTTTTCAACATACTATACTATGACATTTTTTTCCAGTTTTTTTTCGACATACTATACTATGACTTTTTTTTCCAGTTTTTTTTCGACATGCTATACTATGACATTTTTTTCAGTTTTTTTCGACATGCTATACTATGACATTTTTCCGACATACTGTACTATTACTTTTCTTATTCAGTTTTTTTCGACATGCTATACTATGACATTTTTCCGACATACTGTACTATTACTTTTCTTATTCAGTTTTTTTCGACATGCTATACTATGACATTTTTTTCGACATACTATACTATGACTTTTTTTTTCCAGTTTTTTTTCGACATGCTATACTATGACATTTTTTTCGACATACTATACTATGACTTTTTTTTCCAGTTTTTTTTCGACATGCTACACCATGACATTTTTTTCAACACACTATACCATGACATTTTTCTTGTTTGTTTTTTTTCGACATACTATACTATGACTTTTTTTTTCCAGTTTTTTTCCGACATGCTATACTATGACATTATTTTCGACATACTATACTATGACTTTTTTTTCAGGATTTTTCGACATGCTATACTATGACATTTTTTCCGACATGCTATACTATGACATATTTTTCGACATACTATACAATTACTTGTTTTGTTTTTTTGTTTTTTTTTCGACATACTATTCTATTATGTTTTTTTCTCTTTTTTTCCGACATACTATACGATTACTTTCATTTTCAGTTTTTTCGACATACTATACTATTATGTTTTTTCTTTTTTTTGACATGCTATACTATGACTTTTTTTCAGTTTGTTCGACATACTGTACGCTGACATTTTTCGCCATACTGTACTATTACTTTTTTTTTCAGTTGTTTTTCGACATGCTATACTATGACTTTTTTTCCCAGTTTTTTTCGACATGCTATACTATGACTTTTTTTTTCCAGGTTTTTTTTCGACATACTATACTATGACTTTTGTTTTTTTGTTTTTTTTCGACATACTATACTATGACTTTTTTTCCCAGGTTTTTTCGACATGCTATACTATGACATTTGTTTTGGTTTTTTTTCACTTTTATCCGACATACTATACTATGACTTTTTTTTTCAGGATTTTTCGACATGCTATACTATTACTTTTTTCAGGTTTTTTCGACATCCTATACCATGACATTTTTTTTTTTTTTTCACTTTTATCCGACATGCTATACTATTACTTTTTTTTCAGGTTTTTTTTACATACTATACTATTACATTTTTCTTCAGTTTTTTCCGACATACTATACTATGACTTTTTTTCCCAGTTTTTTTCCGACATGCTATACTATAACTTTTTTTTCAGGATTTTTCGACATGCTATACTATGACATTTTTTTTTTTTCAGTTTTTCTCGACATGCCATACTATGACTTTTTTTTCAGGTTTTTTTGACATGCTATACTATGACATTTTTTCAGTTTTTTTCGACATACTATACTATGACTTTTTTTCCCAGGTTTTTTCGACATGCTATACTATGAAATTTTTTTCGACATACTATACTATGACTTTTTTTCCCAGGTTTTTTCGACATGCTATACTATGAAATTTTTTTCGACATACTATACTATGACTTTTTTTTCCAGTTTTTTTTCGACATACTATACTATGACTTTTTTTCCCAGGTTTTTTCGACATGCTATACTATGACATTTTTTTCGACATGCTATACTATTACTTTTTTCAGGTTTTTTCGACATCCTATACCATGACATTTTTTTTTTTTTTCACTTTTATCCGACATGCTATACTATTACTTTTTTTCAGGTTTTTTTTTACATACTATACTATTACATTTTTCTTCAGTTTTTTCCGACATACTATACTATGACTTTTTTTTTCAGGATTTTTCGAAATGCTATACTATGACATTTTTTTTTTTTTCAGTTTTTCTCGACATGCCATACTATGACTTTTTTTTTCAGGTTTTTTTGACATGCTATACAATTACTTGTTTTGGTTTTTTTTTGTTTTTTCGACATTCTATTCTATTATGTTTTTCCCCAGTTTTTTCGACATACTATACTATGACATTTTTTTCAGTTTTTTTCGACATGCTATACTATGACATTTTCCCGACATACTGTACTATTACTTTTTTATTCAGTTTTTTTCGACATGCTATACTATGACATTTTTTTCAGTTTTTTTCGACATGCTACACCATGACATTTTTTTCAACACACTATACCATGACATTTTTCTTGTTTGTTTTTTTTCGACATACTATACTATGACTTTTTTTTTCCAGTTTTTTTTCGACATGCTATACTATGACATTATTTTCGACATACTATACTATGACTTTTTTTTCAGGATTTTTCGACATGCTATACTATGACATTTTTTCCGACATGCTATACTATGACATATTTTTCGACATACTATACAATTACTTGTTTTGTTTTTTTGTTTTTTTTTCGACATACTATTCTATTATGTTTTTTTCTCTTTTTTTCCGACATACTATACGATTACTTTCATTTTCAGTTTTTTCGACATACTATACTATTATGTTTTTTCTTTTTTTTGACATGCTATACTATGACTTTTTTTCAGTTTGTTCGACATACTGTACGCTGACATTTTTCGCCATACTGTACTATTACTTTTTTTTTCAGTTGTTTTTCGACATGCTATACTATGACTTTTTTTCCCAGTTTTTTTCGACATGCTATACTATGACTTTTTTTTTCCAGGTTTTTTTTCGACATACTATACTATGACTTTTGTTTTTTTGTTTTTTTTCGACATACTATACTATGACTTTTTTTCCCAGGTTTTTTCGACATGCTATACTATGACATTTGTTTTGTTTTTTTTTCACTTTTATCCGACATACTATACTATGACTTTTTTTTTCAGGATTTTTCGACATGCTATACTATTACTTTTTTCAGGTTTTTTCGACATCCTATACCATGACATTTTTTTTTTTTTTTCACTTTTATCCGACATGCTATACTATTACTTTTTTTCAGGTTTTTTTACATACTATACTATTACATTTTTCTTCAGTTTTTTCCGACATACTATACTATGACTTTTTTTCCCAGTTTTTTTCCGACATGCTATACTATAACTTTTTTTTCAGGATTTTTCGACATGCTATACTATGACATTTTTTTTTTTTCAGTTTTTCTCGACATGCCATACTATGACTTTTTTTTCAGGTTTTTTTGACATGCTATACTATGACATTTTTTCAGTTTTTTTCGACATACTATACTATGACTTTTTTTCCCAGGTTTTTTCGACATGCTATACTATGAAATTTTTTTCGACATACTATACTATGACTTTTTTTCCCAGGTTTTTTCGACATGCTATACTATGAAATTTTTTTCGACATACTATACTATGACTTTTTTTTCCAGTTTTTTTTCGACATACTATACTATGACTTTTTTTCCCAGGTTTTTTCGACATGCTATACTATGACATTTTTTTCGACATGCTATACTATTACTTTTTTCAGGTTTTTTCGACATCCTATACCATGACATTTTTTTTTTTTTCACTTTTATCCGACATGCTATACTATTACTTTTTTTCAGGGTTTTTTTACATACTATACTATTACATTTTTCTTCAGTTTTTTCCGACATACTATACTATGACTTTTTTTTTCAGGATTTTTCGAAATGCTATACTATGACATTTTTTTTTTTTTTCAGTTTTTCTCGACATGCCATACTATGACTTTTTTTTCAGGTTTTTTTGACATGCTATACAATTACTGGTTTTGTTTTTTTTTTTTTTTTTCGACATTCTATTCTATTATGTTTTTCCCCAGTTTTTTCGACATACTATACTATGACATTTTTTTCAGTTTTTTTCGACATGCTATACTATGACATTTTCCCGACATACTGTACTATTACTTTTTTATTCAGTTTTTTTCGACATGCTATACTATGACATTTTTTTCAGTTTTTTTCGACATGCTACACCATGACATTTTTTTCAACACACTATACCATGACATTTTTCTTGTTTGTTTTTTTCCGACATACTATACTATGACTTTTTTTTTCCAGTTTTTTTTCGACATGCTATACTATGACATTATTTTCGACATACTATACTATGACTTTTTTTTCAGGATTTTTCGACATGCTATACTATGACATTTTTTCCGACATGCTATACTATGACATATTTTTCGACATACTATACAATTACTTGTTTTGTTTTTTTGTTTTTTTTCAACATACTATTCTATTATGTTTTTTTCTCTTTTTTTCCGACATACTATACGATTACTTTCATTTTCAGTTTTTTCGACATACTATACTATTATGTTTTTTCTTTTGTTTGACATGCTATACTATGACTTTTTTTCAGTTTGTTCGACATACTGTACGCTGACATTTTTCGCCATACTGTACTATTACTTTTTTTTTCAGTTGTTTTTCGACATGCTATACTATGACTTTTTTTCCCAGTTTTTTTCGACATGCTATACTATGACTTTTTTTTTCCAGTTTTTTTTTCGACATACTATACTATGACTTTTTTTCCCAGGTTTTTTCGACATGCTATACTATGACATTTTTTTTTTTTTTTTTCACTTTTATCCGACATGCTATACTATTACTTTTTTTCAGGTTTTTTTTACATGCTATACTATTACATTTTTCTTCAGTTTTTTCCGACATACTATACTATGACTTTTTTTTCCCAGTTTTTTTCCCGACATGCTATACTATGACTTTTTTTTTCAGGATTTTTCGACATACTATACCATGACATTTTTTTTTTTTTTTCACTTTTATCCGACATGCTATACTATTACTTTTTTTCAGGGTTTTTTTACATACTATACTATTACATTTTTCTTCAGTTTTTTCCGACATACTACACTATGACTTTTTTTCCCAGTTTTTTTCCGACATGCTATACTATAACTTTTTTTTCAGGATTTTTCGACATGCTATACTGTGACATTTTTTTTTTTTCAGTTTTTCTTGACATGCCATACTATGACTTTTTTTTTCAGGTTTTTTTGACATGCTATACTATGACATTTTTTTCGACATACTATACTATGACTTTTTTTCCCAGTTTTTTTTTGACATGCTATACTATGACTTTTTTTCCCAGGTTTTTTTGACATGCTATACTATGACATTTTTTTCGACATACTATACTATGACTTTTTTTCCCAGTTTTTTTTTGACATGCTATACTATGACTTTTTTTCCCAGGTTTTTTTGACATGCTATACTATGACATTTTTTTCGACATACTATACTATGACTTTTTTTCCCAGGTTTTTTTGACATGCTATACTATGACATTTTTTTCGACATACTATACTATGACTTTTTTTCCCAGGTTTTTTCGACATGCTATACTATGACATTTTTTTCGACATACTATACTATGACTTTTTTTCCCAGTTTTTTTTTGACATGCTATACTATGACTTTTTTTCCCAGGTTTTTTCGACATGCTATACTATGACATTTTTTTCGACATACTATACTATTACTTTTTTCAGGTTTTTTCGACATCCTATACCATGACATTTTTTTTTTTTTTCACTTTTATCCGACATGCTATACTATTACTTTTTTTCAGGTTTTTTTTACATACTATACTATTACATTTTTCTTCATTTTTTTCCGACATACTATACTATGACTTTTTTTTCCCAGTTTTTTTCCGACATGCTATACTATGACTTTTTTTTTCAGTTTTTTTCGACATGCTATACTATGACATTTTTTTTTTTCAGTTTTTCTCGACATGCTATACTATGACATTTTTTCAGTTTTTTTCGACATACTATACTATGACTTTTTTTCCCAGGTTTTTTCGACATGCTATACTATGAAATTTTTTTCGACATACTATACTATGACTTTTTTTTCCAGTTTTTTTTCAACATGCTATACTATGACTTTTTTTCCCTGGTTTTTTCGACATGCTATACTATGACATTTTTTTCGACATACTATACTATTACTTTTTTCAGGTTTTTTCGACATCCTATACCATGACATTTTATTTTTTTTTTTTCACTTTTATCCGACATGCTATACTATTACTTTTTTTCAGGTTTTTTTTTACATACTATACTATTACATTTTTCTTCAGTTTTTTCCGACATACTATACTATGACTTTTTTTTTCAGGATTTTTCGACATGCTATACTATGACAGTTTTTGTTTTTTTTTCAGTTTTTCTCGACATGCCATACTATGACTTTTTTTTTTCAAGTTTTTTTGACATGCTATACTATGACATTTTTTCAGTTTTTTTCGACATGCTATACTATGACTTTTTTTCCCAGGTTTTTTTGACCTACTATACTATGACTTTTTTTCCCTGGTTTTTTCGACATGCTATACTATGACATTTTTTTCGACATACTATACTATTACTTTTTTCAGGTTTTTTCGACATCCTATACCATGACATTTTATTTTTTTTTTTTCACTTTTATCCGACATGCTATACTATTACTTTTTTTCAGGTTTTTTTTTACATACTATACTATTACATTTTTCTTCAGTTTTTTCCGACATACTATACTATGACTTTTTTTTTCAGGATTTTTCGACATGCTATACTATGACAGTTTTTGTTTTTTTTTCAGTTTTTCTCGACATGCCATACTATGACTTTTTTTTTTCAAGTTTTTTTGACATGCTATACTATGACATTTTTTCAGTTTTTTTCGACATGCTATACTATGACTTTTTTTCCCAGGTTTTTTTGACCTACTATACTATGACTTTTTTTCCCAGGTTTTTTCGACATGCTATACTATGAAATTTTTTTCGACATACTATACTATGACTTTTTTTTCCAGTTTTTTTTGACATACTATACTATGACTTTTTTTCCCAGGTTTTTTCGACATGCTATACTATGAAATTTTTTTCGACATACTATACTATGACTTTTTTTTCCGTTTTTTTTTTCGACATGCTATACTATGACTTTTTTTCCCAGGTCTTTTCGACATGCTATACTATGACTTTTTTTTTCAGGTTTTTTTGACATGCTATACTATGACATTTTTTCAGTTTTTTTCGACATGCTATACTATGACTTTTTTTTTCAGGTTTTTTTGACATGCTATACTATGACATTTTTTCAGTTTTTTTCGACATACTATACTATGACTTTTTTTCCCAGGTTTTTTCGACATCCTATACCATGACATTTTTTTTTTTTTCACTTTTATCCGACATGCTATACTATTACTTTTTTTCAGGTTTTTTTTACATACTATACTATTACATTTTTCTTCAGTTTTTTCCGACATACTATACTATGACTTTTTTTTCCCAGTTTTTTTCCGACATGCTATACTATGACTTTTTTTTTCAGTTTTTTTCGACATACTATACTATGACATTTTTTTCAGTTTTTTTCGACATGCTATACTATGACATTTTTCCGACATACTGTACTATTACTTTTTTTATTCAGTTTTTTTCGACATGCTATACTATGACATTTTTTTCAGTTTTTTTCGACATGCTATACTATGACATTTTTCCGACATACTGTACTATTACTTTTCTTATTCAGTTTTTTTCGACATGCTATACTATGACATTTTTCTTGTTTGTTTTTTTCCGACATGCTATACTATGACATTTTTCCGACATACTATACTATTACCTTTTTTTTCAGGTTTTTTCGACATACTATACTATGACTTTTTTTTTCCAGTTTTTTTTCGACATACTATAATATGACTTTTTTGTTTGTTTTTTTCCGACATGCTATACTATGACATTTTTCCGACATACTATACTATTACCTTTTTTTTCAGGTTTTTTCGACATACTATACTATGACTTTTTTTTTCCAGTTTTTTTTCGACATACTATAATATGACTTTTTTGTTTGTTTTTTTCCGACATGCTATACTATGACATTTTTCCAACATACTGTACTATTACTTTTTTTTTCAGTTTTTTCTGACATACTATACTATGACATTTTTTTTGTTTGTTTTTTTCCAACATGCTATACTATGACTTTTTTTTTAGTTTTTTTTCGACATGCTATACTATGACTTTTTTTTCAGGTTTTTCCGACATGCTATACTATGACATTTTTTTTTCGACATACTGTACTATTACTTTTTTTTCAGTTTTTTTTTCGACATGCTATACGATGACTTTTTATTCAGTTTTTTTCGACATGCTATACTATGACTTTTTTTTTCAGTTTTTTCCGACATGCTATACTATGACATTTTTTTCAGTTTTTTTTTTGGACATACTATACTATGACTTTTTTTTTTAGGTTTTTTTCGACATGCTATACTATGACATTTTTTTCAGTTTTTTTTTGGACATACTATACTATGACTTTTTTTTTAGGTTTTTTTCGACATACTATACTATGACTTTTTTTTAGGTTTTTTTCGACATACTATACTATGACTTTTTATTCAGTTTTTTTTTGGACATGCTATACTATGACTTTTTTTTTAGGTTTTTTTCGACATACTATACTATCACTTTTTATTCAGTTTTTTTCGACATGCTATACTATGACATTTTTTTGTTTGTTTTTTTCCGACATGCTATACTATGACATTTTTTTCAGTTTTTTTTTGGACA
This sequence comes from Epinephelus awoara, assembly GCA_035609425.1. Lineage (NCBI taxonomy): Eukaryota > Metazoa > Chordata > Actinopteri > Perciformes > Serranidae > Epinephelus > Epinephelus awoara. The sequence continues at coordinate 3,617,094 of CM069300.1, forward strand.
TATTATACTATGACTTTTTTTTTTGTTTTTTTTCGACATGCTATACTATGACTTTTTTTTCAGGTTTTTCTGACATGCTATACTATGACATTTTTTTCAGTTTTTTTTTGGACATACTATACTATGACTTTTTTTTTTGTTTTTTTTCGACATGCTATACTATGACTTTTTTTTCAGGTTTTTTCGACATGCTATACTATGACATTTTTTTTTCGACATACTGTACTATTACTTTTTTTTCAGTTTTTTTTCGACATGCTATACGATGACTTTTTATTCAGTTTTTTTCGACATGCTATACTATGACTTTTTTTTCAGTTTTTTCCGACATGCTATACTATGACATTTTTTTCAGTTTTTTTTTGGACATACTATACTATGACTTTTTTTTTTAGTTTTTTTTCGAC